>CM057818.1:3365812-4013312 GCA_030067965.1 Latrodectus elegans
TATAAAGTGTACATATATATATATATATATATATTATATATATATATATTATTTATATATATATATATATATATATATATATATATATATATATATATATATATATATATATATATATATATATATATATATATATATATAAAGTGTATATATATATATAAAGTGTACATATATATATATATATATATATATACACTTTATCCTATGAAAACTTAAAACTTATCGACTATTTGTAATTAACGGTAAAAACCCATCATCATTCGTTTTCCGATAAAATATTTTAGAAAAAAGCAGAAAGTTGTTTTTTTTAGAGAAATCAAAGTTATTACGCCAATTTATAGAGAGAGTGATCCTATATCGCAATAAAATGAGATTTACGAGATTGGATTCCACATTTAGCTCTAGATTCCACTCTTTTTCAGACATTTATGGCAATAAAGGCATTTGTTATTAAGAGCTAACTGAAACTAAAATACCCGGTTATATTTCTCTAACACACAATTAATCCACTTTTTCAGCAGTGTGTCTCATACTTTAGTTACAAATACATCAGCGAACAACTAGATAAGTTGATCTGTGTCTATGTGATAGATTTTTTCTTTTAATTCCCAAAATCTTTTTAAAAATGCGGCTAAAGGAGGAGAGAACTATTTTTTTATGAGACTACTGAAGTTAAGTTTCTCTAATATAGATTGGTCCACACACATGAATTACTCCAGGGAAATCTAAGTGGAGTAAAATGAGGTTATTCTTCCAATAATTTTCAATTTCGAAAAGTTGGTTCTGCGCTTAAGGGAGACGATAACAATTACTTTTGCTGTATCATCAAGGATTGACTTGGAAGTAAATTATTTTAAAAAAGTGGTAGCTATTCCTGGAACAGCATCTGATTAAATTTTGATTATAGAATTATTGGGAGAATGAATGATATAACTTTTAACACAGGTATATAAGCTCAAAATTAATTATTATCTTCCAGTATTAGGATTAATTTGAGAGAAGTAATTTTAGGTACAACAAAATTATTTTTCTTACTTTTATTTATCATCTTTATTTAAGTTTTTAGCTATGTTTAATTTTGATTAATTTTTTGTATGGTACTCAAATTATATTTCCTAACCCTCTAAGTTTTACTTTTTGAACTGTTATTAATGCTAAGCAATTTTCATCTGGAATATTATATTTTCGACTGTTCAAAGGGTTTTGAATATTATCCTTCCGATAGGGAGACTCATTTAATTTGATTAATATAGTATTTTATAAATTAAACATGCCAATTAATCACGATTTTATATATTGCATCGTTTGAACTAACAGTTTATAACTTTACCACTTAATATAATTTATAAAGAGTTTACTGTGAAAAAGTAACCTTATTGACAATTTGAATTTTGACAAAATACTAAACCACAAAATATAAGAATCAGTTTATATCTGAATTTTTTAAGGTATATACCGTACTAGATTGATATTTATATAACTTTTTGAAAAATTGAAATAAGCATAAAAATAAATACAGAAGTTTTTTAACAGCAATTTAAATCATAATTTATGAGTTTGCTTTGATTTTATTTGTATGTTCAGCATATACAACCAATAATAATCTTCTCAAAAAATCAAAAATTCAATAAAATTTCCTTTAAATATCTAAGTGGATTTTAGTCAATATCATTTTATAAGTGTTTTAAATCTGAATGCATCTGGCAATTCTACAGAGTTCAATTAATTAAGGTAGTTAAATTGTCTGAGAGGAAGTATGCATATCCAATTTTACAGAGAAAAGTTTTTAATATTTACTTTACAAAATTATTTTTTTTAATTTATAGTTATATTAAAGGAATAACACATAGACAAGTATTTTGGAAACAGCTTCAGAAACAAGAATCTTTTAACAACAATTTTCACAAAATAAATTCCTGCCGTGGCTGTATACGGTAAATAAATATGATACCAATTGCGATGAATCACTAGTTTAATGTTTCTCAAACTTTCAATATTCCCAGCTCAATTTTCATCGCCCTTCAATACAATAATAATTTATTTTGAATGTTTTGGCACTAAACTTACACTACAACCATAACTTTAAATTTTAGCAATTACTAATAATAGTAAATTTATTGACATTTGTCAACACAGATCTTCTGATTGACAAAACAAGAATCCAGTGTCTTTTTATTGTTCTTGAATCTACTGTGTCGCACATTCTTACGGTTACGAAGAAGTTCCGATTTGCTTCGAACATTCTGGAATATCGACAAGAAGTCATCGAGTATGAGCACGTTTGGAAAGATGGTTTATCGTACGGAGAAAGGGAATGTTCGATAACCCCAGCTTAAATTCCATACTGCGTTATTCGTGTTGATATTTCTATCGCTATGAAATCTATGAAGAATATGCATGTTATATACGTTTTCTTCTTAATTTCGATTCTCCCTAATAAATATTCATGGCAGCAGATTTATTCAAAATCATGATTATTTTAAACGTGTGTAAGCAATAATTAAACGACTGCTAAGCATAAATAAATTTTGGGAACAGTAAGAGTGTAGTTCCGAAAATAAAGGTAAGAAAATATTCTCAAAAATGTTTATATTTTGTTTTGACCAATATTGAAGTAAATGTAAAAGAAAAGTTTCTCGTGCATCAAACCTAAAAGACATTTGATAACGCTTCTTAGTAATACGCCAACAAACTCAGAGAATTCTCAGAACTAAAATTAAAACAATATGAAAAGTAAAAATCATTTTTTAAAAATCTTTGCCTATGAATGAAAAAGCTTTAATTGTGTCTCTTACAAAGTTTCATATAAAATTAGCAGATATGAAAAACACCTAACCCCATTCGAATAAAGATCATTTTGCTATTAGTAATTGAGATTGCAGAAATAATATTTGGAGATAATTTTACAGAACTCTTGCCGTCTATATCTATTTCAAATGATATTGTAGATGTTGATGTGTTGTTACTTATGACACTTGGACAAGCCAAGCTCGCTATGCCTTGGCTCTGTGAATTTAAGTCAATAGGAAGCGTCTTTCGTTTTAATAAGAACACCACGAAGGTGAAAGTACGTCTTTGCTCTTTTCAAATCCGCTGTTAGATGGCACCACCATAGGATCCACTTCCTCAATTTTGACATTGATCTAAAGGGGGAAATTTTCTCCAGACCATTGCACCCATGGTAACTGCTCAATGACCTACCACAGGACTTCCGATTCCATGAATTTAACGAGCACGTATATCGCAAGTACTCTGTGGTTCTTTGGTGGTATGGAGAATCAAACCTCGCTCTTCTGGATGGAAGGCCGACTTCTTAACACTAAGCTACCATGGTCCACTGTAGAAGAAGTTATACAGCATCAGCTTCTCTCGAAAATTTGTCACAAATTATTTTCAATAGAGTTTGATAAGACCGCAGATTGTATAAAGATGTCCATTTTATTACCTACATTCGATTTTGGTTTGCTATGTCAGTAGTGGAATTGTTTTTCTGTAAACCAATCGAACACAACTCAACAGCACTCGCATTAATTGTTAAATTGGATGATTTTATGAACAAGGTAAAAGTAGAAGAAAGACATTGCATCATAAGTTGCTTCATTGGAGTGTGTTCAATACCCAGAAGACTTCAAAGTATACAAGCACTTGAGAAACAAAATTCGCCACATTGCATCAGAACACAAGCATGAGCAGCAGAGAAGGTCTGGATACCAAAGAAATGAGTCCTATTCTGAATAATGTGTTAACTACTGTTGTATTCGTAATAAATTATATAAAAATGAGACTCCTTAAAAAAGATTTTTAATTTTAAATCAACAGTTTTTTCTAGACTTGTAAAGACATTGTTGAAATACATTAAGAATTTCTATTTCATTGGAAAGCATGAGGTTATTACCTAGAAAATATTTGCAACGTATTTATGAATTCAGAAGAGAAATCACCCTTTTTAGAAAACAAGGAAGTAGATCTTAAATGGAGAATTTTCACTCCGATGATTTCATTGAGAATTTCATTTATTTGTAATGAAATTCAGATATTTGGTCGATATATTTAGAAAACTAAATAACGTGAATCTTCAACACCAAGGATTAAATACACATGTATCAATATAAGTAATAAAATGAATGTTGTTTTTTTTTTGTAGAAAATTGGAATTCTTGAGCCGAAGTTTAAAGTAGAAAAATTTAACAATTTTTCAAAATTTGGATGATTGTGTTAAAACTTATACACCGATGAAGAATGTAAAAGTTGTTTAATTATATCCATTGAAAATGATGTAGTTATGCTGACAAAAAATTTTGAGAATAATTTTTTCTGAAGCCAAACTATTAGCAAGTTATGAGTGGGTTAGGAATCCTCTTCATAACGCATCCGATGGTCTCCCAATTGCAAAGAAAGAAACCCACAGACTTCGCAAGCACCGAAATCAAAATACAATTGAGTTATAAATCACTGTTTGAATTTTGCGGAGGAGTAGATCATAAGCTTCCTGCACTAAAAAAAATACCATTTCGCATTCTGTTACCATTTTCAACTTCATACATTTGTGAAAGATTATTTTCTGAAGTGCCTTCTTTAAAGACCAAATATAAATCTCAACTAAATATAGAAAAAGAAATGAGAATGTCTACTTCTAAAATTAAGCCTTCTTTCGAAAATCTTTACTTTGTAAAACAGAGCCAAAAAGTCACTAATTAAATTTTAAATTGTTTTTAATTTAGTAAGTTATTTAATAAGTTAATTATTAAATACTCGATTGAAATGTATTTTGTTTTGTATGCGTGTGTTTTCCTCAGTTAATCAATTTTTTTAATTATATCTTCTTTTGGTAATTTCACGCTCTCTTTCAGAGTGCTCGAGTTTCCTTTAGAGTTCATTCCCCATAGACAGAGAATTACTGCATTAATTCATATAGAATTTCATCTCAACGTTTCTTATCTTTTTAATTCCCTAACCATTTTTACTTAATAATAATACAAGGTAGTATATATTATCAATCATTCAAGTAACTTTTGGGCAGTTTATGACTGAATACAATGTGCTTAAATTTAATACGGCTAACACCATACCTTCTATGTTTCTGTACGTATATATTTTACTAAGTATCAGTAAAATATATACGTATTAAAATACATAAAATTTGTTAGTAAGAATATATTAAAGTTTATGAAATTAGTTGATGTAGCGTTACAGTAACATAATAACTATTAATAAAATAAATTATTATTAAATCAAATGGAAGCATTACTTTATCTTTAAGGTTCGCGGAAATTGTTTTTATTATTAAAACACATGGCTTGATTACTCATGATTTTATTGCTATGTTAGTTTATATTTATAAAAACAGACAAACTATTGTCAAAAAATATTAAGATAACTATTATTTCAAGCAATTTAATTCCAAAAATATTTTAATGAAATAACTGTTTCTATTTGAGGTATACACTCTTTTTTACTGGGTATTATATCAGTATTTTACATGTATTTCTAAACTTTTCTTCAGACATTTATTGGTAAATAAAAAGAAAGTCAAAATAAATGTTATTCTCATTCTTTCATAAATAATTACTACAAACGTATAAAAATAAAGCTAAAAAAGCTTCCTTTTTGCATTTATATTATTTTTATTTAAAATTCCAAACAAGTCATTTTTTTTAAATTTTAAACCTAATATGCTGCGGGTCATAATTTACTTACATATTAAGATTTAATTAAATTGAACATTAGTTTTAGATGTAAATGAAGTTAATATTACTATAATATTTAATTAAAAAGCAAAAATACTATACAACATTATTAAATAAATAAAATATGGTAAAGTAGAAAAAATATTTAAAATTAAAGCATAGTTTTTCAAGTTCACACAAAACAAAAGATATAATCTGAAAAATTTCTAGCTTCATTTAGAGGAATTTAAATTTTTCTTTTCTTAATTGTTTTAAAAATTGTTTCTTAAATCATGTTCTGAAAAGCACTTGAAAATTTTAAAGATTACAAAATTCTTCAACTTAAAAAAGAAACTTTCAATGCATTCCAGAAAGAGTTATTATGCTCATTATTTTACAAGGAATAACAATTTTGTGCGTAAGTAAAGAAGAAAATAATTCCTTTAAAGTAAAAAAACATAAAAAAATTAAAAATTTTATTTTTTCCAAAAGATAGAATACTATTATTTGGCAATATTTTATTAGAAAGTTTGAATAAATATTTTTCCCGAAATTCATATGCATATTTTAAACATATTTTTTAAACATATAATTGAAATTTTCACGCAACTGATTAGAATTAAATATCTTAACATAAGAAAAAAATTAAAATTTTTGAAATAAAATATAAGAGTCTTAAGTTATATTTTAAATAATATGAGTAAATTTACTTAATGGCTGGTATTATTTACGTCATAATGTTATTTAAGTCATAATTATTTAGGTTCCTAAAAATACACATGAAATTGTAAAGTTTTTATAGAAAGCATTTATAAATACAACTGTTAATGTAAATGTTAAAAAATATTTTTTAATTTGTGTGATTATTTTGAAGATATATATATGTGTGATTATTTAAATATTGTTTCCAATCGCAACTGAGTTAAATTTAAATTATTTATAGAAAAGGAAATATATAATAGAAATTTATTATGCAAGCAGATCAAAAATTAATGATCCTTAAATTAATCCTGTACTTTCCTTTGTTTCTAAAAGCATTTAATAATATATGTAGTATTTAAGAATTTGTAGTCCAGAAATAGAGTTGCATTTGTGTTTTAAACTTCCGTGCCTGTTTCTTAATAGTTTTATTTTCTAATTTTCTATATTTTCCTTTTGCTAATAATAAATTAACAGTTAATTACTATGATTGTTTTATAATTATGTCACTCTATATTTGTTTTCTGGGTTCAAATAAATTTTTATAAATTATGTTTATAGAATATTTTAACCTCATTATCATTCCTATTGCAAATTTTAGGTAGTGAAGAGCTTATCAACTAAAAGCTTTTAAGACTTTCTTGTTTTAAATTCATAGCCTGTCGTAAACATTTACCACAGATTCAAGTGTCCGTGCTTATGCATCTGAAAGAAAAACTTTGTGAATATTTTAGCATTTATTCCGACAAATCATTGAGAAAAGGGAAATGCAAATCCATTTTGGGTTGCACAAGAGTTGTAAGGAAAAAATGAAAGATATCTGAATCTAAGAGAAACCTTCTTAATACCAAAATATAACAAACCAAACTGGTTCCATTTCAATGTAATCCCTGTGTACATTAGTTGCACATAGACCACATATTTTCAGTAGTAATGAAGAGTTCAGATAATATATTTATCAAATTTTTGAAATGAAGTTTCCTTAACTACATTAATATTCAATTGGTCCTTGCTTTTTTACAGATAATTTTGTTATCAATGAAATATCGATGACTTCAAAAAAAGAGATTCCTTAGCAGAACGTATTTTAATTTTAAGAAGTTTAAAGGATACTTTTTTAATTGTTTTTACTGATTCAATATTTTTAGAAATATATATATATATATATATATATATATATATATATATATATATATATATATATATATATATATATATATATATATATATATATATATATATATATATATATATATATATATATATATATATATATATATATATTTTTATATAAATATATATATATATATATATATATATATATATATATATACACGAGGGTTACTCTGAAATATTTCCGATAAGAGCAGACGATAATTTACAAAATAAAAATAACGGTTTAATTTTAAAATAAAAATTTTAATACAGAAGACGACTTTGTATTAACTTGCTTCAACTTGTTTAGCGTAGAATAAATTTTAAACAGAAGAGGAAATTAAATTGGCACAAGAACATTTTCGCACTATGATTTTCTACGATTTTAAAGCAGGATTAAATCAAGAATAATGTATTTAACGGTTGCAGTTAGCATTTCGTGATGACTCTACAACTCGTGCTACTGTATTCAGATGGTTTAGAGAATTTAGAAGAGGTTGCAATTTTCTTCAGGATGAAGGACACACAGGAAGGCCACCGTTGGCAGTAATCCCGGATAATGCGGCTGCCATACGAAAAATGTTAATGGATGATAATCGCTGTACCTATCAAATGATACAGAAGGAACTTATAACATTGAATCAGCAGCCATACACAAAATCATTCATGAAGAATTACATATGAAAAAAGTAGTTTGCCGTTGGGTTCCCCATAATCTAACTGAGCACCAAAATGAAGTAAGAATCAGAATCAGTAAAGAAACACTTAAATTGCTAAATGATGGTGGCCACCGCATCAATTCTAAAATTGTAAAAGGTGATGAAACATATATACCGTTTTTTGACGTTCCAACACGTCAAGAAAGCAAAATATGGGTCTTTGAAGATGATCCCACGCCGACATTGTAAAAAAACAACGCGCACTGAAAAAAGTGATGTATGCCGTTTTCCTCAAAAGTACGGGATTGGTCAAAGCCATCAAGTTTGAAGGACAGAAGCCGTAACAGCAAACTGGTATATCACTAATTGTCTTCCAGAAATTCTACAAGAACTGAATGTTAGGGGACTAATGCTTCACAATGACAATGCATCTCCAAATACAGCCGGATTAATAGTTGAGTTTCTTAAACAAAAACAAATTAAAGTGATGGAAAATCATCAATATTCACATGATCTAGCTATATGCGACATTTGGTTATTCTTTAATCTAAAAAAGAACTTACGTGGATGTCGGTTTCATTCAGAGGAAAAATTGATGTTGCTATAAATGCATTTTTTCATCTTTTCTAAGAAATGAATGGCTTGATGCATTTAATCTGTGGAAAATTCGTCTACAAAAGTGCATTGATGCTTAAGGAGACTACTTTGAACAAACCTAAAATTTTGTAAGTGTAATTTTAAAAACCAAGTTGTATCTCAAAATTTCCAGAGTGACCCTCGTATATATATATATATATATATATGTAGGGTAATTCTAAACTGTTTTTACAAATTGACCACAGAAGGGTGAAAGTACCCATCCATACAAGCAATAATTGCATAAAAACATAGGGTCGCATTCCATTCTGCGAGGCTGAAAAGAGGAATTCCCACCTCAACTTACAACATATTGGGTTGGCGAATGAATAACATCAAAAGTTTTAGAATCATAATTATCATTTAGTGAAAGCCTCACAGCAAATGCTCAAAATGCCGACCACATGTGTCGTTGCACAGTTGACAACGGTGAAGGAATGACTGGGGCGTCCTCTCCAAGATTTCTGGTGTCGTGTTAATTTTGTTCGAGGCAACAACGATTCTAGCCACGAGATCTTCAGCTGAGTCCATAGGCTAAAAATATACAAAGGATTTCATGAATAACCCCCCCAAAAAAATGTCCAGTGGGTTTAGTTCCGGTGAGTGAGAAGGCCAAGCCACAGGTTTGCTTCGTCCAATCTATCGTGACTTACTGACCATGATGAAAAAAGTAAGCTGTGGCTCCATCGTACATAATCCAAATGCGTCTCTGAATGGGGAGTGGAGCAGCCAGCAATAAAGTGGAAAACATGTGTTCTAAGTAGATATGGTATTCTGCGGCTATCAAACGTTCTGGCATGATGTAATAGCTTAATTATGTAATCACCAAGGTCAATTTTCAGTTTGTGGTCAAACAGAAAATTTCTGTTGGTGTCTACAATGGATATACTGTTAGGATTGTTGTAAGAACAAACGTGTTGATTGCACTTGTTAAAGATGCTTTCTCTGCTGAATCTTGCCTTATCACTGAATAATACTAATGCAGAAAATTGTGAATTATTATTCTTCATCTCCAGAATTCGCTGCACAAAGTCTGCCTGGTAGGAATAATCATCTGTCTGTAAAGATTGCATGTAGTACGTGTATACAACCATTGCTTTCACGAAAATTTTCAGAATGTTATATTAATGTAAATGATGTTATTCAGATAATACTTGTTGCGATGATGTTACGCCATTTTTAAAGGTCAGAGTCTACTCTGACTAGCATTTTACGGTAACCAATAAGAACAAAAAGCAACTTCATCTCTGTGAAAATTATTGTTGTATTGATGGGTACTATCATCCCCTTAATTGAAAAAACAATTTAAAATCACCCTGCATTTATATATATATATATATATATATATATATATATATATATATATATATATATATATATATATATATATATATATATATATTTATGAGTGTATAAATCACAAATGAAATCCATTAAAGAATATCAAGAAAAAAATAATTTGATATGCTTTAAAGGATTTCCTTCAAAAATTTCAATATATACATTTACTATTTCTTAAGTGGTAGCAAACTCAAAAAGGAGATTATATTGCATTTTGTAAATTATTTTACAATACTGATATTTTCAAGTGTTACTTAAAACAAAAGATAATGAAATAACAAACTTGAAAAATGCTGCATATGTTTTCATGTAAAATTTTATAAATTTCAAAATAAAAAAATAAAATTCATCTAGAAGTTTTTGTGTGGTAAAATACTATTTAAAATAATAAGAGAAAACTTTATTTAAAATATGTGTAAATGTTACTCAAACTCCGAAGAAAATGAAACCAGGATTACTTTTACTACTACTTTAATACATACATTTTACGAATATAAAAAATTTTCATGTATATTCGGTAGGCGTTGAAATCAAAATTTAAAAAATTGCATATCATTTCTTTCGTAAAATTTTCCTTTGGAATAAAATATTTAATAAAAATAAATACGTTTGATGAATTTCGAAATGTTAATATTTTAATTGAAAAACGAAAATTTGTAAAATAAATTATCCTTACATAAAATATTATTATGAAATATTGCAATTTTTGTTATTTGAAATAAAATAAGCACGTTTCGTTTTTAATATAGATGATTTATATATTTTCTTTATTGAAATAATATAACACATACATACATACATACCTATATACATATATATATATACATATATATACATATATACATATATATATATATATATATATATACATATATATACATAAATACATATATACATATATATATATATATATATATATATATATATATATATATATATATATATATATATATATATATATATATATATATATATATATATATATATATATATATATATATATATATATATATATATATATATGTATATATATATATATGTATATATATATATATGTATATATATATATATACATATATGTATATATATATACATATATGTGTATATGTATATATGTGTATATGTATATATATATGTATATGTATATATATATATATATATTTATATATATATATATGTATATATGTATATATATATATATATATATATATATATATATATATATATATATATATATATATATACATATATACATATATACATATATATATATATATATATATATATATATATATATATATATATATATATATATATATACATATATATATATATATATATATATATATATATATATATATATATACATATATATATATATATATATATATATATATATATATATATATATATATATATATATATATATATATATATATATATATATATATATATATATATATATATATAAGCACACATTACTGTATTACTATTATACTTATAAATTTATTAAATATTATCTATATTTTAATATATCAATTTTTAAATGAGTTTTTATTTTATGCATTACAAAAATTAAGAGTATATTGGAAAAATATTTGGCTTAATGAATAAATAATACATTCAAAAATGCTTTTTGAATAGATTTTTCTATCGTCAATTTTATTTTATATATACCAATTCATATTTTAAAAAATATAGATCTTATTCTAATTAAGATTTTCAAAGTTTTTTTCTAGCATTCATTTATCCTCTGATGTAGTTGATTTATTCGTGTTTCACATGTTCAGCTATCGAACACGGATCTCTTGGTTACAAATCCGTTGTCATTTAATTATTAAAGTGATTTACGTATATATGACACGAATTTTAAATTAAATACATTTATAAATTGAAAAGGCATTATCCAATGATATCTTTAGTCCATTTAATTAAGGATATTAAACATTGTTTACTTAAGCAGAAGTAATGAACTTTTTTTATATCTAATAATCAATTCAATAAATTGACTTGACTAAACTAAATAAATTTAATGCGTTTTTCAAGTCATGTATATGAAAGGCTATATTTAACACATATATTTTTAATTTAAATTCAATCAATTAACAACTTATTGAGAAGTTGTTGAAATTATTTAAGTTTTATGAGAAATACATATATAAATTTCAAATAACTATCGAAAATAATGAATGATATTTAGAATAATATGTGCTTCTGATTTCTATCAACATGACTACTTTGTTTTAGATATCACATTTATACCATATCTCTGAAATAAATCGCTTGGATTTGAAATCACATTGTTATATTAATAAATTTAAAACGTTTAATAAAATTTAATGTGTATAGTAGGAAATTATCCATTTACAAAATTATTTATTAAAAATCTAATGAAAATTTTTAGAGAATGTAAAAATCTATTCCAAATGGACGGTACTTATAAACAGATCAAAAGAGTGATTTAATATAATTTTATCATTACGTTTTCATGTGGAAAAAATTTTCTTTTTTGGCTGACATCATTTATTTTAGATTCTATAAAATATCATGCAAAAACTTGGGTGTGGTGTTCTATTGAAGCATAGAACAAGATAACTTGCTTGGAATTTTTTATTATTGAACTTTCAACATTTCTACTTAATTAAATACATTTTTCAAAGTTAGTCTATTCATCTCTCGTTATCTTAAAAAATTATTTAATTTTATAAAATGTTTGCTTCACTAAATGTGAAATAGTTATAGCTTAAAATATCTTTCATTAATAATCACATTATTTCAAGAATGTATTGACCTTTTTATTTGTATTGTATACTTATATTTTTGCTGTATCATACATATTTTTATACAATGAAAATTCTAGAGCATTCATAAGCTTTTGTTATTCATTTTAAACAAAATCAACAATCAAAGTTTATAGAAAATTTGAATTATGTATGAATATAAAAGTACAAGATTTTTCAAAAATGAATCTCGGGTCATAATATATGCAATATTATTAGTAAGATAATTCCTTCAATATCTACTTACATTGTAAAATCTCTTTAAGGCAATATAATATTAATAGGCATATTAGCTTATTCCCAGAAATACAATTATTTTCATATCTTCCTATTTTTATAAATATTTTAGTATAAAATATTTTACATTTTAATGTATATATTTTAATATAGGAAGACTTCCTTATGAATAGATATATTTTAATCCAGAAAATTTCATAAAATAATATTAGTTGATTTCGAAGTCAAACATACGTCTTCTAAAAGTACAGAATGTATTTTTTTCCTTGGTTAAGTTAAGCAAATTGGAATTTATTTATTATACCTTAAAGGTGATTGTTCAAAAAAATTCTCAAAGTTTTGTGCAATCTTCAAACATTTAAGAGAATATAAATTGAAAGCCACAAAAATCTGCATTCTGAATTCAACTATTTAAAAATAGAAAAAAAAGAGTTTTATAAGATTTTGAATCATACTAATCATTCAATCTCTTTTAAATATTTCACTGTTTTACTTATAGATGTAGGTTCTCGATGAAAAATTTAAGTCAATTTATAAATGAAAATGATTTTGTTTATACAGTTTGGTATTTAATACATTTCATCTTTTAAGATTTGTGTTTCTCTTCTGTTTTAAGAATGCACTCAAATAGATAAATATGAGATAAATATATAACTTTCTTTAAACTATACTGTAAATAAATCACCTAAATAGGCTGAATTTAAAATTTTTTTTGTGATAAATATCGAACGAAAAATCGTTGAATGAAATAATGGCAATGCTTTCAATTAATAATGAAAATTACACAATGTGTATTACAAAATACATGAGCATTTGAAATAATATAATAACTCCAAAGATAGATTGACATTTTTCAGCTTTGTATATTATTATATTTCATTAATGCTCATAGGCTTTAAGCAAAACTTTGTTCGTTAACATTAATGTTTTCAACAAATTAATGTTTTCAACAAATACGTAATAAAATAACGATGATTTTTCTGCAACACAAAAACTCCAAAATTCACTTAATATGAAAGAAAATATTGTGAATTTGTAATATAGTAAAATTAATTACGAATATGATGTCTTTCGAAATAATATGTTCCTTGTTGACTTCCATACAAAAAAATGTAAAACTTAGAGACATGCTTTGTCGACAAGAGGTACTTCCAAGATTGTTTCTGTCTTAAACGAAATTCGGAACTTGCACAATAACACAATATATTACCAAATACAATTAAGGTAACTTCCGAAAATGCAACTTCCGCAGCGCTTTAATTAAATATCTAATTGGAAGAATGACAGCCAACTATTTCCTTTTATATTCTAGTAATTCATTTAGAGAAAGCTAGAATTCACACTAACATATTGCGTGAATTATTTTTACTTTTAATACCGTTCCCATGACAATTTCTTTTCACCTGAAACAACATTCCGATCTATTTGTTCGTGAGAAATGCTTTATAGTAATAAAATGTAAGTATGTAATCAACCCAAAAAATGTCATATTAATTTTTAATATTGTTAAATGTTATGCAAACCTCCTAAAATATTTTTAAGAATAGAAATGAATGACATGCATTAAAATATAATGTAATATTGTGTGTATATATATATATATATATATATATATATATATATATATATATATATATATATATATATATATATATATATATATATATATATATATATATATATATATATATATATATAGATATATATATATATATATATATATAGACATATATATATATATATATATATATATATATTACAAATATAAATTTCATGAAGCTTTAGTTATTTATAAAACTATAATTATTATATAATTATTACATCATTTAAAATATATATTAAGAATTATATAAAGATATAGACTAATAGATAACATTAATATAAAATATATATTAAGATAATTGTATTATATTACATTAAAAGAGAAACTATTATGTAATTTATGAATATTTTCCCAATAAATTTCTAAAGTTTTTAAAAAATATTTTTTGTTTTACAAATTTTCCTTTATATTTTGTCCAGTATTTTATTTAACGTCATTGATTACCACATTTATTATTAAATTCAAATCATGACAATACTGATAGATCCAGATATTTTTAGAATTTAATTATTTTTATATAAACTACGTAAATATTCATTTGATATTTTTCATGAGTAATTTATCAAGTACTTGAATAATTTAGATATAACAGTTATAAAGCTATTATTAAATTTATGCTTATAAAATAGGTTAAATTATGTTGAATCTTATTTCTCAAAATGAAAGTAATTTATAATTTCCTTAATAAACAAAATTTTTAATTATACTTATTTGATATTTTTATATTTTCAAATTATGACTTATTAACAATTTCTGAGGTGAAGCTAAATTTTTTACATCATTTATTTTTTAATTCGTGTCATTTTAATTATTTCATAAAAAGATTATGTCCTCAAATTAATAGGTAAAATTTCGTAATAAAATCGTGTTTTTTAAAAGTAATATTTTCTAATTCTATTTATAGTATTGCTGAATACTATATATAGAGTTATAATTTATACCTCATTAAAATTTCGTATTTTAAAAATGTCGAAAATTTCATTTAAGCAAGAAATCATAGAAGCAGACTTTGATTTTCATTGATAAAAAACATTACGAGACCAATAAATAATGTAAAAGACAAATGTTTGGTTCCCTATTAATTTTATTATAATCATGAAACTAATCATTAAATTGATACAAATTCATTTTACATCATTCAACGTAATATTTTCTTGTCAAGATTTTTTTACCCTATGATTTTATAGTTTTATGTTTATTTAGTATGCATAAAAAATTTAAAATTTTTGAAATTTAAAATAAGATGGTAAAAGTTATAAAAAATAAGGGAAATTAATCTAAAACAAAATTAATAAATGTGAAGTGAAATAAATTACTAAAATATTTCCATTGTAAGTCAAATGTAAGGTATTCATACAAAAAAGTAAAGCACGTTCTTTTATATATATCACATTTCCAATTACTAAATAATTTCAGTGGTTAAATACCGTTTCTCGTCAGTATCAATTCAGTTTATTTTAACAGTTTAAAACAACATAATTTTAATTAAATATATTTCTATCATAACAAAACGATCAGAGACACATAATTCTTAAGAGAAAAAAGGTGTCATAACTTTATGGCTAGTTCTATTTTTCGGTAAGAGAAAAAAATTCTGGTCATCTCTATAAACTGGAATGGATTGTGTGTTCTCATAATGTTTATAGCAGATTCGGTAAGGTATATTCTATATTTTTCATCGCTATTAACTCTAGAAATTATTTTGGTTTTATTAAATTCACATTAATCTGCAACTTAAAAAATTAAAAAAACGGTTAAAACTAACTTTTTTAACAATTTAGAAATTATGTCGAATTTTTAAAGACCAAAATTATTAAGTATAATTATAAATGTACTTTTGATTAAATATATATTATTTGCAGTTATTTTTTAAAAATATATAATGTTTTATTTTAGATAGTTAGAATGCCAGACTACAGATAGGGAGGTCATGTGTTTGAATCCAAGTTCGGGCATGTATGTATTTTTTCTCTCTATCTATCCTATTTTTGCCCTTTCTATATATGAATGTGTTGTGACTGGATGCCTACCATATAAATGGGTCCCTATGGCATGTGTGACTGAAAAAGTCGGACTCCACACCAGAATATGGTTCAGTTGGAAAAGTGTAGCAGCGCACCCCATAATGCTAGCCTACCTGTCACCTGACAACAACAACATCAACTTATTTTAGATGACTTGAGACAGAATTAACTGCAAATGCTCTGAGCTAATATTATATCGAATGCTTCGTATTATATTTATAGTTTTAATATCTTGATATTTTTTGCACAAATACATATCATTCCCGTGCTGCAATTTAAAAATAAAAAACAAATATAAATTTATGTTTGCAACACCTTACATGCACAAGGAATATCGACTACCTCTTTAAGAACTAATAATATATGTTTTATTTTTAAATAAAATATTTCTTTATTTAAAACGTGAGAGATTTCATAACACTTAAAATGCGATGAAACGTACATGTTAGAAGATTTTAAATCTATAAATAAACATTTTAAAATTCATGACCATTTTTTCATTAAAATATATCAGTTCCATAGAATGTCTAAAACAGTGATAATTTTAAGGAGTGTTTAAATTGCTTTTTTAATTCTTGAATGCTTAATAATTTATAATGAAGTCAATTTTAAATTTTGTGACTGGAAAGCAATGTTAGCTTAACTGTAATATGTTCACTAAACTAATATTTCATATGAATGACAGCAATTGCAATTGGTACATTCAAACAAAAAATTCAACTTCAGGAAGTGACTTTAAAAGAAACAATTATTTAACGAAGTGTATTCTTTGAAGTTTTAGACTTGCAGTTTCTAAAATTTCTCTTTAAAAGTTCAACAAAATAAAAAAGCTGCTTGAACGCATAGCTACAAATATGCTTTATTTAGTAATATGAGGCATTATTGAATGGAGTTATCACTTAAATTTGATATATTCTTGCATGGCTATATATATATATATATATATATATATATATATATATATATATATATATATATATATATATATATATATATATATATATATATATATATATATATATATATATATATATATATATATATATATATACTAAAATAAAACTACATAATATTTATTAACATCCAGGGAAGAATCAAAATACATTTGACTACAGTGGAGAAAAATTACGTTTTAGGAATCAAGCATTATTTTTGCACTGAAAATTAATATATATATTCGGAAAATAATATTGAATTAATTGAAATTTTTTATCTAATATATGAATCATACTGAAACACAAAATCACTAAAATACTATAAAAACAAAATCTTCGGATTTAAAATAAATATTAAACTTATAATTTTAAAAAGAAATGAAGGTTAAATTATTAAGCTTTCAAATGACTTAACGCAATAATAAGTAAAATTATAAATGGCTTTTAAATAAAATTGTTCCCAACAGAAATTTTCAGAATTTTTAAAAATTATGCAGTAGAGTAATTAAAATCTAAAATTTGTGGTTCACAATAATTTTTAAATAAAAATCAATATATTCATGAACAACATACACAATTAGTTATTAAAAATTTACTTGAATGATTCAAAGCAATGTGTACTCATAACTTCAATATTACTTAAAACCCCAAATAAAAAGTATCTCAATTAAATATTATTTTTTGTTATCCACCAAATATATTTTCAATATTAAGAATTGTAGTAAAGAGACAAACCTATTTAAATTTTAGAATATTTTTAAATTAACTAATTAATTTTTAAGCAATGATATGTAATGACATGATTTCAATTTTAATTATAATTAAAACTACAAAAAAATTTTGAAAAAATGTTTTTCGTGGTATTACTGAAAATTACTCACGTGGATTTAAAATTTTCTCAACTGTGTAATTTCCCTGTGTTTGTATTGTATATTTTAACGATAGTTTTTTTAAAAAAAAAATCTTAGAATATTTATTCCATTTATTACTATAAAATAGTCAGTTGTGATACCTTAAAAACATATAAAATAATTTCTTTGATAATAATTGATTCAATATTAAAACTGAACTGGTATGGGATTACTGCTTAGAATCTTAAAATTCATATCAGTTTATTTTCATAAAGTGAATTTTACATCAAATATTAATATCTTTGAATTTTACAGCTCAAGAAATAACGCTCCATTTAAAGTTTTAAGTTTAGTTATGAAAATTTTTAATTTTTATAATATATATATATATATATATATATATATATATATATATATATATATATATATATATATATATATATATATATATATGTGTGTATATATATATGTATATATATATATATATATATATATATATATATATATATATATATATATATATATATATATATATATATATATATATATTACTCACGTAACAACTATTATTGACAGACACAATATAATAGATTTAAATTAATTTACAAGAAAAGAGAATTTCTTTTAACAAGTCAACGAATGATAATTTGAAAATTAATAAAAAATATTTATAATAACCTTTATTTTAATTAGAGTTTTAGAATTTTAATTGAACCCGATGTTTTGACAGCTATCATTTATGATAATAAAAATAATTACATGCAATCAATAAATATAATCATCCTATATATCATTATTAGTTAATTAAATTCCGATTTTAGCACAAAATAGTTTAAGAGTGATGTATAAATTGAGAACATTTTAATTAAATTTTAAAAAAATTTAAATTGCAGCTTTATTACTATGATGGAGTAGATTGAATTCCTAAAAATTTATAGAGAAATACTATGTAACGATAGCACTTTTTGTAAAAGATGAACGTTTTGTAAAAGTAACTGTAATGTTATATATAAATGCATTTTTGTTAAGAAAAAATTTAATCATATTTTACAGTGCAACATATTTATCAAAGATAATATTTAAGTTGCACAAAAATATAAATTGTGATTTTAGAAAATTCAAAAATAATGTTTTAATTATGGATCTATTTTCCTGAAACAAATTTTTCTAATCATTTCAAATTAATCATATTTTTGATTATTATTATTATATAATATTAATTATTTTACTTGCAATTCATCATTACAGACTTTAATATTAGTATTCTGTTTAATTTTCTACTTATACTTTGCATAAGCATGTCAGATATATATCCGTTTAATAACGCATCAGTGCTGAAAACAATTTCTTAGAAAGGTAGAATGCAAGTCTGTTGTTAAAGCAAATGTGTAAATAATTATTTTAAAACAAATATTTAAAACAAAAGTAATTTTAAACAAATAAATGGCTATAATAAATCAACAAAAATTAACTGTCATCCATAATTAAAACACAGATGAAAATCAAAATTAAGTTCTTAGAGACAGTAATGAAATTGACTATCATGTGTCAGAGTGCTATACTTAATGGATCAAATATTAAAAATTTTATATATATCTGTATATATATATATATATATATATATATATATATATATATATATATATATATATATATATTATATATATATATATACAATATATATATATATTATATATATATATATATATATTATATATATATATATATATCAATTAAATACAAAAGTGCATTGATAATTTAATTTTTTTTAATAATACCATGACAAATGTATAGCAAAACTTTCTGGTTATTTCAAAATTAATTTATGTATTATATTTTTTATTTAATTGCTTATTTTATCGACACTAGAATTACAAAGCTTACTTTTTCGATATGAAATAAAAAATTATTTCCAGCGTCAGTATATAAAAAATTAGTTTACATACTTAAATCTGAGTACTGTCTCTTGAAATTTCGTACATAAAACTTCAATTCAATTATTATCTGTTAAACTATGAGTTTATTTTATTTTATAATATTTTTTTAATTTAATAGTTCATAAATATGTTATTTAATTGAAATAAGTCAATTAATTTGGAAAAAATTATGATTTTATTTTCAAAATGTTAAAAAAAAAACATTATTTTTAAATGTTAATAAATATTTTTAATTTTTTTATAAATATTAAAGTTTTTTTTAATACAAAAAATTAATAAAGAACCGATTTCATAAAAAAATTTACAAGTAAATTCAAATGAATCATACAAAATTAAATCAGTACTTACTTTTTCCGAAACAATAAATTAAAACTATCAAGTGCAAAGCTGTTTTAAAGCTTGCAAATTTCTATAGCACTAGTTGAATCCTACTAGTTTTAAGAAAAATCAAAGGAACCGCCTCTTGGAAGTTAAATCGAACAGCACCTGGTAGGAAAAAGTGTCAGGAGCGATCGTTTGGAGATGCAGAAATCGTCTGCTAGGAACCGCTCTTTTGTGCGCGACCGGCAGCAAGCGCACGCTTGCGCAGGACAAATCTAAAAACGTCATTTCCGGAGTCCGAAGTGACCCGGGTATTGTACCTCAGGATAGGTCCCTGGAACGTGGAAAATTCCACTTTTCCAATGTCCGGGAAATTTTCCGGGGAAAACGAGATACAGAGAAGAGAGGGGAGTTAATATTTCTCACAAGAATTGAAAAAAGCTGGCAGCAACGTATCTTGTTTTTATGTAATCAATGTGCGCAGAAAGTGAAATTTATTCTCATATGCATGAAGATTACGTAATCTTAATAATTTTAGAAATGCAATGATTAGAATTAAATGGATCATTGCATTCTTAAAAATGTTAAATTTTGATGCAGAAAATAATTCTGCAAAACTTTATAGACAGTTTGTGCACTTTTCAAAAATGAACTTGAACCGTTTCACAGAAAAATAGATTAAAATATAATCACGTTTTTTTAATCGTAAGTATTTCAAATGTTAAACCTTTCTTTAACAGCTTATTCTTAAAAAAATAATTTTTAGCAAAAAGAGATTTTTTCCGTCAAAAACATTTATTAATTTTAGAGAAGTCATAAAGCAAAAATTGTATATTTAACTATTAAAGAATTGATAAAATTAAATACTTAAACTATTGTGAATTTTTTTAATATCAAAATAATTTCAGATTTTGCAAAAATTTAATTTTTCTAAAAAAAAAAAAAAAAAAAAAAAAAACCTAATTTATTTTTTTGCACTTCTGAAATTTAGTTTTACATTTTCCAGTTCTACATTTTTACACATTATTTGCCCGTTACCCGTTTACATTGTTCACAAAAATAGCACTTTTAAATTTTTATAAATAGGTTTTAATAAAATTATTTTCAAAAGAAACAAAAAATTTCCATAAAGCAAAACAGTGAAATTGTATTAGGTATTTACTATTAACTGATTTCAAGATGTTTATGTATATTTTCAAACAAATTTAGCTATAAATTATAAAAAATACATAAAAAACTAAAATTTTTCTGCTTTATTATCATTGTAATAAAATTTTATTTTTTCTTTATTTATTTCAACGAGAAAAATATTATGTTCTGTTTAGACAGTTAAAAAAAATTGCAAAAGGTTATAAAATAAAATCAGTCAGTCAGTAAAAATTGCGAGTAAAAATAAGTCTTTTTTTTTGGGGGGGGGGCTGAATTCATGAAAAACATAAAGTGCAATACTAGAACTACTTGTTATCAAAGAAAAATATTTAAATCAACTAACAAAGGAAATATTTCGTTACAAATTAGGAACTTTAAATATGGATATATCCAAAATATATCTGCATTTATTAATTGGGAAGTTGGACATATTATTTCGTTTTATCATAAGAAATTAGGACTAATTTGAAAACATATTTTTGTTGATATTTCATCTCAAAAATAATTTCTGATTTTATCTATTGATATCAATAAGTATAATTTTATCCGAGAAATATGTTGAAATCCTTTTCTAAATTTTAAAAATAAAAATATTTAACTGTGAAGTGGTTAGGACTAAGTAGCTACATATGTCAAGGTCAAAAATCAAATGCTTTTATTTAGAAAATGTTCATTAACACTGTATTAGATACATATTCTTCAACAGCCAAGAATCTCTTTCCATAAATAGAAATGCTACTTCGTTTGTAGCAGATCTATTTTATAAAAATTGGAACCATTGTTTTAGCAATTTTAATAGTTGATTTCTAGTAAAAAATGCAATTCTTTTGTAAATTCTCGTCTGCGAATATCTAAAAGATTTCAGAGTAACCCTCAAATAACTGCTCAACGACTGACCAGGGAATTTTCGATTTCACTGATTTAACGAGAACATATATCACATGTTTTCAGTGGGTCTTTGGCGGCAATGGAAATCGAACTCAGCCCTTCAGAGTAGAAGACCGATACCTTAACTACTTGGTTTTCATGGCTTGCTAATAAAAAATCATGGTATCCTGGTTGGTTAGAGTGTCGTACTTGCAATCAGAAGGTAGTGAATTCGATTCCCGGTTAAAATAAAGATCCGTCACAATATCCTCCAAATAAAATGATAACTCTGGTTGTGACAGGTCAAGTATTGGGGATTAGTTGCTTGGTTCCTGCTTCAAAATCACAAAGACCAATCCAGCTGCTTCTATCAAACTAGTAGAGCCCAACTCAGGGCTTGGTACAGAGAAGCATGCTAGTGCAACATCAACTTGCTAATGTAACTTCAAAGAGCATATGCAAAGTATAACGCAACGAAATAGCTTGATTCACTTACACAGTAAAATAATCAACAAATGCTTTGGAAAAATTTCTTGATGTAACTATTATATCCATTTTACATAGATGATGTGTATATTATATACTAAACTACATTCGTAAATTCTTGTACACTTGCCCCACTTTGCAAGTTTCTTTAAATTTTATAGTTTTGTAGCATTTGAAAGAATATATATATATTACATTTATAATAAAATATTAATTCCTAGATTTACCCGAAAAAATATTCATATTTTAAATATATTTCATAGGGACAAACAATTTAAAGAATCATGCCCCACATACAATTCTTTTTGTCATTCTATTTCATAACTTTAAATTTCTACAAATTATTATCTAAATTAAATTTTAGACCTGATTATTATTATTATACGTGTTACTTATAATTCTCATCTCTATTCTCTAATTTATCTAAAATTTCGAGAATAATTACGCTTAAATGTTTGTTAATGACAAGCAGCATTTATCTGGTTTTGAATTCCATAGCAGAGTACAATATGTTCCTGCTCACATGCAAACTGTGATGATATATTATAACGCCATGCAGTATTAAATTTACCGTGATATATTTTGGTATACACATAAACATGCATATGAATTCCAAAATTCATTAAAAATATTATTTCGCATCTAATTATTAAGTTATCGAATTACGCAACTTCCATGTTGAACATTTTAATGAACTTTCTCTCTCTATCTCTGTAGAAATAGGGAGAGATTGCCAACAATTATGAGTGTTTGTGAATACTTATTTCAAATTATGAATAAATATTAATATGCAAACTATGCAAAGTTGTAGTACGAGATATTTACGAACTCTAAATTTAAACTTCCCTGCCTTCTATGAAACTAGTAATAAAGAAAATTTTAGTTTAACATGAGGTAAAACATTCATTCAAATTAAACCCTAAGCAATTTGATGCATTTTTTATTATATTTTGTCACAAATTATTTATTTGATCCTCATTTTTAATTAATGAATAAAATTCATTATTACAAAACCAATTCTTATTTCAATCTGTACACGTTACTTTGATAAAAAAAAACGGATAACTTTGCTCGTTATAGCTCCCATTAAAAATTTTAAGTTTAACCATTATTAAAAATGCATATTAAAATAGTCAATAATATAGGAAAATTTAAAAGGAAGACAATAAAGAAAGTTTTCCATAAATTATTAAAGTGGATTAATTTGTTATATTTTTATATCTACATATTTACATCATAATTTTTTTTAATTAACTAAATTAATTTTTTTTACATCTAGACAATCATAAATGTCCTCCTCCTGTATATTCTTTTACTTCCTCTTTAAGAGAAAATTCTCACTATTACATTAAAATTGAAATGAAATGCATAAAATTATTATTTATCGCATAATTTAAACAAATTTGTTACAAACGAACCTGCTTTCTTCTGTATCTTACGTTAACATTAGTTTTAAATATTTTGGGTTGCAAAATATTGTCATCCAGCAGTGCATCTGTGCTATTCACAAGAATACTACTT
The DNA here is from genome assembly GCA_030067965.1 of Latrodectus elegans. Taxonomy (NCBI): domain Eukaryota; kingdom Metazoa; phylum Arthropoda; class Arachnida; order Araneae; family Theridiidae; genus Latrodectus; species Latrodectus elegans. The sequence goes on from CM057818.1 coordinate 3,390,680, forward strand.
TAAAAACATAGATATTCTGTGATATTTTCGTTGTTTTTTTGCTAATTATCTAAAGTATATGCATTATACATATTATTGTAATCACATTTTTTTACTATTGTTGTTGTTGTCGTTTCTATAAAGATGCAAAGTGTAAATGAATTCTATATTCCTCCAAAAGTCTTGGTGAAGAGGTCTGCCAGTTCTGGGGTATAGAGACCATGGAGGATCTCGATTGCTGGTGCTCCAAGAAAGAAGAGGTAGCGAACTTTGGCTTGATAGTTAAAAGCATGTTGCAGTTGGGATTGAGAACAGTGCTTGCAATGGATATAGGATTTAATATCAGTTGGGGATATTTTCATGCCCTTAAAATGTCCAGTACTTAGCCGAGCTATTGTAGAGGAGAGTTTTCTTAGGCAGTCTAGGTTATGGATTGTTGCCTTGCCAAAATGTTGGTTGTAGATCCTGCGCCTGGTCTGTACATGTGACCGTTCTGTACTGATTTACATCTGTACATGTGACTGTTCGGGGTTGCTCTTAATCACGTGCTTCCCTTGCAAGGGTATCAGCACATTCTTTCCCCTCGATACCTTCATGTGCAGGAATCCACTGGGGAATGCATGGTACGTGTAATGAGAGAAGAAGGGTGTTAATTTCTACCGTCAATGCTGATTCACCATTTTGTATACCTTCTAGAGCTGATTTAGAGTGTGATGAATAGTGCAATTTTTTAGTAATAAATTATAATTATTGTTTTTTTATTTTAATCCTATGGAATAAATTTTAATAAAGTAAAGACAGAAACTTTTTAACGCTATGTACTCTGAATTAGAATTATGCCTTAAATCAAACATTTATTGAAATGAAGGTTTATCATAGTAAAACATGCTTCATTGAAATGCATTTTTCGCATAACTACAACATTCCATATAAAAAAACATTTCTGGCACATGATCATTCTGAATTTGATGGAAAGCAGCCAAAAGATTAATTTTATACTTATGCATCAATATGACTTTTTTAAATGTTTTTGAAACTTTATACTAACATTTTTATTTCATCCACAAAATACTCATTTCTTGTTTCTTTGTAAGGGAAAAAGACTTTCATCATAGCATCAAATGCTTTACGTTTTTTGTAATAAACTATATGTCTTAAATTTCTTACAAAGGGTTGGTCGGAACACAGTTGCAACCATTTTTTAGGCTTTTTTTGATAATTTACCTTTTTTTAAACATAATTATATTTTTAACAATATAGGTATGTTTTGCTACATTAAAAAGGAACAAAACTCGTAAAATTTCTGCACACCACAAAAATTATTTTATTTTAGAGCAATTATATAACTATAAGAAGAAATTTTGATATGACTTTTTTTAAAGCTCTTTCTGACCTTACTTCTAATAGCTTTGATTTCATGAAATATTCAAGTGTATTCATTTTTAATGAAAGAATGATTTATTCACTTAAATTTAGAAAATTTGAGCTCTTAAGATACCATTGTCTATTGTTAAGAAAAGGACTTCCATATTGCTTTTATTCATTGATTTAAAATATTAAAAATAAATGATTTATTACAATTGTTATCAAATTCTTCACTTAATATGATCTAAAACAAAAATAAATCGTGAGAAACTTGAAAATATACAAACATGCTATTTTGAAAACATTTTAACCATATTCACAGACATAATATATACGAAAATCGTAGAATATTTTAAAATATGCAATATTTGTAATAATACATTCAAGCTTAAGTGGTCTTTCAGTTTATATCTATCTTATGAAGAAGAATTTATAATAAAGAATTTATACTAAATAATAAGAATTTATACAAAAGAATCATAATTATTAAATTAAGTATTCATATTTGTTACCTATACTAAAAGTTTTTTTTCTTTTACAAAAATATTTTATTTTTGAAATATCTATAATAGATTTTACAACACTCAATTTCTTTATTATATGTTATACATTATTCTAATACTATTCAAATTAGTAATACTCACACAAATGCTGAGTTACTAAAAATTAGAAAAAATAACATTTATACAAGGAAAAAATAAGTAATAACTTATCACTCTAATAAACATCACCAATATGTATTTTCCATAACGACAACATGTAAACTTAAATAACAAAATATACAATTATTGTTAAATACTTAAATTTATAATATTTAATAATAAAAAAATTATTATTAAATAAAAAGGAAAATTATATTTATCTTTTAAAAGTAATTATCATGCATTTTGTTATTTATGCAAATTTTCCCAACATTGTTGTAAGAAAATAGCCCTAGACACTAACGCTTCTAAGATAATATAAAATATAAAAGCATAACAAGTGAAATTTTAATGTTTTTGAAAATTAATTAATGTAATTGAAAATAATTGGGAACTTCTCAAAAAAAAAAAAAAAAAAAAAACCATTTATGACAATGGGAAGCAATATTTAACATTAAAAAGTTATGTTTGCAATATTATTGATATATAATTAGTTTTATGCAAACAGAATTTATAAAAGTTATGCCAAAAGAGAGGTACCAGAATCGGCAATGTGGTTGACTTTTAAATTACACTGGTCTACAAAAAAAATTATTTTTCTCCCGAAAGAGCTAAATAAGCGGAATCTTATTAACTTTTCAACGCTGAGTTCAAATATGTATTCAGATTTTCACCATCAGACATGTTTTTTCATGGTTGGTTGGTTGGATTTTATGACGCAAGGTCCAAAAATGGACATGCTGCGCCAAAACAGGGTTTGTAATGATACACTTTAAAATCCTAAAGGGTTTGATATTTAAAAACACTTAATAATAAATAATCAGTTAATTCTGGCTTACCTAAAAAAATTGTATAGTTTGATTTCCTGCCATATTTAGGATTAGAGTTATCCCTTTCATAGTTCATCAGTAATCGGCCAGAATAATGAAATGCCACTAGCATTGGTACCTTTTTTCTATGATAGCAATCTGCTGATGAAAATGTTCAACGTGTTCATTAAAACTGTCACAAGATTTTCAGGGAACAGTTTAAATGGGAGTCGAAACACGGAATGTTTTACAAAAAGTTACGTACTTCGTAAGTATCATTCCTTAGCATGAAGTCATGAGATCATTCACATTTTCTTATCATTGTTCTCTCTAGTATTGTCACGAAATACGCAACAAATAATTTTAATAATCCTACATCTGCATATTCCAATGAATTCAACAGTTCTACAAAATGTAGATCATACGATATCGTTAATGTTATTCGCTATCCTACAGATATTTTCCCTTCAGTTTTTCAATATTAATATTAGGAAATTTAGATTCCAGATACATAAAGGTAGCAGAAATTTTGTCCATAACGCTTAGAAAACATTTCGTTTGCAGTAGAGAAGATAAAAACACCTTTATGGAAACCATCAAAAAATTATTTGATACAATTTTATGTTCTGGAATAAGTGACTCTCGTTCAGGCCATGGTTTCCTTATGCAAAGAGATTTCCTATAACTGCTGTTCCATTCACACAATTAAATTTTATGCACCAAAGTTTCAAACTTTGCCATGAATCTATTAAATCACTATGTATATTCCAGTTGTATTTAGCATAGTGAACTCTCTTCTTAATAACAGCTTCATATTTTCATGTTTTTTCATATCATTAGTATGCGTGACAGATATTAATCATGATTCTAGTTAATCTAATTTCCATTATGCATTACTACAGCCTTCACTGTACTTTTCAATGAGCCTATGGACAATCGCCACTCATATGGTGTTGATATCCAAGCGCCTATATTACTAAACAGACATTACAAAAAACAACATCGCCTACTTTAGCGAAGTAGCCTTTAAAATTCCTATGTCGATTAAAAAATGAATATATATCTGTACTTCTTCTTTACGCAGCCAAACCTTTCAAATTAACGTTTTAAACTTTTAGCCTAGAACTTAAAATTTCCACCGATGGATAAGTAAAATTTATATCGCTTATAATATTTCATAAGATCAAAAAGCGAGGTACTGATGAAATACCTACTTCAAAGGTCGAGTCTCTTTTCTCTTTCCTTCGTCTTCAAAGTGAGGATGGTCGAAGAAGGTGTTACCTCTTATTGTCATATAACCTAGACATTTTGGAACAGGATATATATATATATACAAGTGGTGGGAAATTTTATGTGTTCGAGAATTGAATGACAGCTCTCCACACATGAAGCAGAAGTTGTTTAGTTGACTTAAAACTTTCTTAGCATAATGAAAAAGTCATAAGACTTAGAACAATTGACAAACATACGAAACCACAAGATAAATACCAACAGCAAGCACTGCACACTTGTTGTTAGGCTCAATACTATATCAATGCTGACTACTGTTATTTGCTTTCTAAAACAATGTTTACATATAAAAGCAATAATAGGCATAAGCGTTCTTAAAACAAGTTTCGACATGAATATCTGTCTACTTGGCATCAAATTTTTTTTGGATAAATCAATCTTTGATATGCAAAATAAAGTGAAATACGAATAACTTTCACGAAAAACTAAGCTCAATGAAACAAATCTGATTACTAATTTGAATTTATTATGTAAAATAATATTACAATTCTCTAACTAGTTTTCTGTGAAAAAAAAAAACAATGTTAAACACTGTTGTTAAAATGTCCTTAAAACATCAAAGATTATTGGTGTCCTTATAATAACGAATCATATCAATTTTAATATTGGTTTTCCTTATTTGGATATATTTTTTATTTCAAGTTTTACAAACAGTTAGTTTTTATAGAATAAATGTTTAAATTTAAATGTAGTTTTAAAAAATAACATTTATTTTAAATTTAGAGAAATATTTGAAGTTAATAACTATCTTTATAACTACAAAATTAGGTATATATATATATACTGTAATCTAAATATAATCCAATTAAACAACATATTATTGTGCTATATACTCACTTATTTTGCCACTGATTGTTCATTCGTGGTTCTCTAATGCAAATGGAATGTGAATGATACTCAGCTGAAGATCATGTTCCAATGGCATTCTCTTGCCCATGCTTATAATAAAACAAGAGAAATGAGCATCGCGTCGTCAGAAATTCAAGTGTTTTTGCTCTCTAACATAATCTGATTCAAGCGAAGCATTGTCTGATGTACTTGAAGTGGAGATCCCCACGAATCTAGACAAGGTAATATATGATAAAAGGAAATAGTACTATCAATATACGTTGGTCTCATAATCGTAATTTTGAAGACCCATTATTTTATTTTACTAGTTATCCATATTCTTGGTAACTTTCCTGACAAGATGCTACATCAATGTTTTATTGTTTTGTAGTTACAACAAGAGTAATCAATGAATTTCAAGTTTCAAAATAACAGAAAATTCACAGTTATTTTTATGTTAAAAGAAAACAGTTAAAAATTTGAAATCAAATGATGGTAAATATTTGTAAATAAAACTTTTTAGGACAGCTTGAAATTATGTATTTACCTTAAAATATTCATGTGAGCTAAATAAATTAATTATGCCACAAATTTTGCATTTTGAACCTAAAAATAGGAGTATTCCAATAATCAGAAATTACATCATTAAATATAAAATATATTTAGTTTTCATTTCCCTCTAAGGATATAAGTGTATATTTTAATAAAAATGTTAATATAAAAAATTAAAATTGTTAAATAATACATACAATTAAATTTAATACTTATTTTGTAAATTATTTTATAATCAGCTTTTTTTTCAAAGATTGCTGTTTTATATTATTCTTTTTTATATTTTTGGAGCAACAATTTATTTCAGATTCTGCAAAATTTGTTTCAACACCTATTTTATAGTTCGAAAAAATAGTTTTCAATACATCATTAGGTTTATTGAATTTTATTTAAGAATGAAAAATTTACAATTAAAAATTTATTGAAATTTTAAATATAAAACTTATACTGTACACTCTGTTGTAATATAAATCTACAAGTAACTTTGTGTGACTACAATTCACTTTTACATTTTGTAAATATATTTTTGTATTATTGTACACATTGAAATTGTAAAATATTTTGTAATAAAATCTTTATTCAAATTTAGATAAATTTATAAAGTTTTTATTTTGTGAAGCTTGAAGTTTTATTACCGCATTATAATTTAATTGATCTTTTATAATGTTGATAAGAATCAAAGCTGAATTTAAAAGAAGGGTACATTAATATGCTATTATATATCAATCATTATCCTAACGAAATATTCAAAGTATTTATTTTATAATTTCATTTTCAAAATTTTTTTTAAAAAAATAACAAATATTGTTATTTTTGTAAGTCAAGTGATTTCACAAACTATTAATATAAGAAAATCAATTATGAAATTTAATTCTATTAAAATACTTAATAAAAAATTCTATACTATTAATTAAAAATTCTATACTATTAATTATTAATTAAAAATTCTATACTATTTTAATAAAATAGTTTTTCAGAACCCTTATTTTCAGATTGCATCCAGCTTATTAATTACATAATAATTCTGAATGATTACTTAATTTTGACCCCAAAAATATTATTGGCCAAATAAATCTATATAATTTATAGGAATTTGATGATTTTTAGATGTTAAGTTACAGTTATTACTTCTCATTCTCTACAGAAAACAAAAGATTTCTCCTATTTGGTTGTTTCCGATTTCAAAAAACATTGTGATATATTTTGAATACATAAATATTATTGAATAAGTAAAGCCAGTGTTTATGGACAATATATTCATATCTTAATCATCAATAGTTAAGAAAGGGAATATCGATATGAATCATCATGTTAAATATATGCAGGAAAATTCTATTACATTCTGAAAATTAATCAAACTTACTTGAAGAAGAGGGATGAAACAAGAAAAACACTCAAGTCCGACAGAGGAACATGCAGATATTAGAAGTGCAATCTGGTTATTCAGCAGCAGTTGGGATTTTACCTACTATTTTTTACTCTGATGACTATCTACCACTCGATAACCATGGATTTTAATTTACACTTTCCCCTCATTTGTGCACCTTAAAAAGACATACAGGACTGGATAATGTACTAGTTATTATTTAAATCCATTTATCATTGGCTTCAGACAGCTGCTACTTGCCCGTACGAATAAAATCTTTTACGGAGAACAGTCAAATCTGACTTCCATGCTTGAGACAATTTTTAGAACGATATTCTGAAACAATAGGCAAAACTTAATCCTAATCTTATAAGGGCATCGACAGTGTAATTGGTGGCACTACTTATGGGACTAAAGCAAAGTATTGATTATTAATTAGCAATACAGAACATGGGAATTGATAAAATGTTTTAATAGAGTAAATGTTTCTATTAACTGACATATGCCGAAATAATTCACAAGTTTAATAAGTTTTTAATCTTTGAGTAAGCAAGAGTTAAGAATTAAGAATCTTTGAGTTAAAAATAAAGAGCTATTTAGATTTCATTTTATTTCCGGCCATACTTTCATGTACCTAGAAAAGAGTTATGTTCTATTCGTAAGTATGAAGCCATTGGATGGAAATTTTCGTTATTGAGATGAAAGAACCAAACAAAATACTTGATTAATCATCCACAACGGTATTATCTCACTTAAAGGATATTGAGACCTATTTTACAAGCCCCAGACAACTTTAGAAAATAGGATGGATCTTCAATTGAATCGGAATTTCAACTCACCTTCATATAAAGAGTAAGACGCATTGAACAAACCACCTTATATGTAACATATTCAAATATTCATTATTTAGTACAAATTAGTTTTGCATAAAATTAATTTTTTAATATTTGTATATTTCAATGTCCTTTTTGATGTTTGTAACACGTTATTTCACATTAAAATATATATTATTAACACTTATTCAAATTATATATTTATCTATATATTTATTAACGAAATGCTTCTTTTTTTGCTGTCTAAAGATAAGTATCGAAGTTTTAGAAATTTATGTAAGTAAAAATTCATCAACATATCATTATTTAAAAGTCCTTACAACTATTGTTCTAAGTCATTTATATCACTCTTAATCAATCTTTACACAATAAAGTTAATTACATTTCAACCCATTCTTAAAGTATTTCTTTCCATTATTAAAGCAATATTGTGGAAATAAAGTTAATACGATATGTATATATCGTATGTAGCATTTTTACCAAGGACTTTTATTTAAGCAAAAAACAATACTTATATATGAATAAGTTAATCAATTATATATTCGCCGTTGCTGTTTACAACCTCTTCTGACCTCTCGACCAATTTTTTGATGCCGTTCCACCAAAAATCACCTGGTCTGGTGTCAAAAAAGTTGTTGAGTCAGTTTTTAAGGAGCTCTTGGTGCACTGGGAAATGCTCGAAAAGAATGCCACAGTCAACAAAGAGCTCTACATTGCTCAGCTACACCTCATGAAGGAGATTATTCGACTGAAAAGACCTGATATACATGGTCAAACCATACTCCTTCACGACAACGCCAGGCCTCATGTTGCGCCACTTGTAAAAGTCACACTTCAAGAGCTTGAATGGGATGTCTTTCAGCATTCTCCGTATTCTCCGGTCTTGCACTGACCGATTACCATCTTTTCCGCTGCTTGTCAAACCATATGAAGGGCATTACCTTCAATAACAAAGAGGTCCTTAAAAACTTGCTCAACAACTACTTTGACACCAGACCAGGCGATTTTAAGAGGAACGGCATCGATAATTTGGTCAAGAGGTGGGAAGAGACTGTAGACAGAAACAGCGATTATATAATTGATTAACTTATTGATATACAAGCATTCTTTTTTGTTTAAATAAAAGTCTTTGGTAAAAATGCTACGAACTTATTTCCCAATCTAATAAATTATTATGCTTTTCATTTCATAATGATAACTTATAGTCATTATTATAAAACGAAAGAAGGAAAGAATCTATATTATTATATTGTGTCTGTTATTTAAATTCATGAGACATGATTCATTCAGAATTTTTTTGGCTTATAATTATATATTATTTCGGCTAAGGAAATTCGTTTCCTTTATTCTTAAGACAGTTATTGATTTAGGCATATTGTTTGGCATAAAATTCCAATTTTCCGCTTTAAACCATTTAGCTTTCTTAATATATTTATACATTATTTGCTAAATCAATTTTTTTCTAGCTTTATAAAGGTTATTGAATTTTACATAGCAACCAAACAATAAAGTCATCATAAATCATAAACTTTCTCTTTTAGATACAATTAATGAGACCTTCTGTTGTATTAATTATGTTCACTCATTATATAAACTGGAATTATCTGGCCATAGTTTCATAACATTCAGGATAATTATTTTTACTTTTAACTTCCCCAAATCATTTTTTTTTTTTTTGCTTCGTTTAATAATCTGTGCTTTGAAATTAATGTTTAAATATATTAGTTGTGCATTTCATCTAAAGAGGATATATATATATATATATGTATATATATATATATATATATATATATATATATATATATATATATATATATATATATATATATATATATATATATATATATATATATATATATATATATATATATATATATAAAGAAACATTCCAAATAATACAAACTTATAAAGAAGAAGAATCATGGATAATAAGAAGAATTTAGCATTATATGTAGTGCCAAGGCAATTATAATTTGAATTATTAAAAATATATGAACTTAAAATTCTTAAAAACCTAAGACATCTGATAAAAATACGAATATTAAAGCAAAATTTTAAAAAATAAATAAAATAAAATACAAATGAAATTAAAATTCAAACTTTAAAATGGTGATCAAAATGAAAATACAAACATACTTATTAATTTTAATAACTATATCTATACCGCATACTTAGTTCTGAAGAAACTGAATTTTATATCGATGTGTATTATGTATTCTAAAAAAAACCCACAAAATTTATTCTGACTTTTTGTTAACACGAAATATTTGTTATTGATCTATTATGTCTGACTGATTATTGAAGTTTAATTAATTGTTCCAGCATTACTTTCGGAATGTTTGCTGATAAGTTTTTTTTTTTTTTGAGCTTTACGTAATTTTTTAACGAACTGTAAAATATTTTATGAAATCATAAATTATCGAAGTTGGTATCTTTGCCAAAATTTCTGAAGTAATTGCCAAGTTAATTTTTTAAATATATAGAATCTTTATACTGAAAGAATAGAGTTTTTCATAAATCTTAAGATATATATATATTTGGCAACCGAAACAATTTTTGGAATAGTTTTTTAGTTTTAGCTTACAGAATAATACAAGTGCCAAAATGTGTTTCTACTGCTTTAATTACTCGTTTTGTCTGACGACAAGAAAAAGAAAAATGAATTTGGTGGAAAAATGCCAATTTTGTATCATTTTGCTTACGAACTTGTTAATATATTTTCAATAAATGATTAAATAATGTAAATATGAATATAAAATATGGTATATTATCTTCTTTGAAATTATTTATATGGCTTACGTAGACTAAATGTCATAGTTATTTTGGAACTAAAATTAGAGTCTGGCAATAGATATTTTAATGTATAAGATTTGTTTCAGTTCGTGCTTTCTACATTTTTACATTATAATAGTTTTAAAATTCATACAATGACTCCAAATATCCAATTGTCACATAACTCAATAATTAAAACAAGGGAAGCCATTTCTATATAATCCTGTTACAAAGTATAAAAACATAACTTAGTTAAAAAAAATTTTATATTTGAAAATTCTATTATACTAAAAATTTATGATATAGCTTTATTTTGTGATTATTATGATTTATATATATTAATTATTAATCTTAATTTAATATATAAAGAGAAAAACTCCAAGGAAATGCTACTTGGCAATTTATAAAAAAAATTATACAACACTATATTAAAAATAAATAAATAATATTTTAAAATAACCCTGTTCATATTACATTTGAAAGCTTCTCACTTCCTTTTACAAACCATACTTATTTTTATTATTAAACTTGAAAGGGAAAATTCTTCATCAAATTTGAATTTCATAGATTAATTAAATAATGAAGTTATTGACTGAATGAAAATGTTATGATTAATTTTTTTAATATATTCCAAAGTATTAAAAATAGCAAAATTAATATTTGATTTCCTTTTCTTATAAAATTAATAATCAAGAAAGTTGAAATTTATCTAACCAATTAATTTTGTGATAATTTTTTTTAAATGTTCATAAGTTTCAAGAATTTATAAGTTGCATTATTATGTCGCTTCTGCTATCAGTACCAGTTTTTTCATCCTTACAATTTTAAGAGAAATTTACAATATAATAATTTATATTTTAACAAAAACATCTGATATATGATCATAGTAGCTAAAGAAATAGAATTTGACGAGAATACAAGTTATTATGCGTAAATTTCTGCTGGCACAGTACAATTCAAAGGTTTCCTGAGTCTGTTATTTTTGGTAAGAAAAAGTACATCACCTATAAAAAGATAATAAAGAAAACTTATGGAAAGATGATGGGAAAAGTCAATGAAAAGGACATAGTTATCAACTTTTTATAAATAAATCATTTTTTATCTCCATTAATCTGCATGTCCAAAAAGGGTTCGCTTATCACTGTGAACATTGTGTGTAAGAAAAATGTGTCTCCTAGCCGGAGTTAAGCCCGAATTAGACAACATTGTGTTTATGGTAAGACATTCAAAGGCCAATACATTTTGAATTGTTAAAAAGGAGCAAAAAGGCGAATTCAAAATCGTACTCTCCATAAATGACAAATTTAATGGTAGCAAGCACTCTAAGAAGAAGACTGTTAATGCTCAATGGGAAATATTACTGCTTTTTGATAGCACTAGGCCACATGCTTCTTTAAGTACTCCTCAGACACTCAATGAGCTAGGCTGCAAAGTTCTATCTTATTCATTATACTTCACAGAATCATCGCACTCTAAGTACACTAGTCGACAAAAATTTACTCTTCTTTCTTAACAAAAATTGAATCAGCTGTCGATAACTAATTTTGCAGAGTAGAATTTAAAAATAATAGTATTAAAGATGTAGTACGTACAGTTTTTTTTTGTTAGGACTATCTTACCAGTACTAAAAGAAACTTAAAAATCATTTTAAACACATATTTTTTTATTGTTAATTTCATTAATTTATCATACAACGCTATTATGATTGAGATTATATACATATTTAAAACAAAGTAGAACACCAAATCATTAAACATTAATTAAATATGATGAACAGATGTCACTTTCTTCTTTTATGAGAAGTAAAATCTTCTATTAGAAACCAGCAGTTGTCACCCTTCATTGCTGGTTCCCAATGACTTTGATATCGAATTTCTAGAGTCTTAATGTCCTGATGGAATCTGTTCCCTTGGTCGTCACCAACCATGCCAAGATTTTCTGGAAAAAAATCCAAATCCGAATGTAAAATGGGAATTTTGAATGACTTTCGACACCCCATGGCTTGGTAAGACTTAAGAAGCTTTTCTATCAGAATTTTGCAATTTTTGTCCTTCTTGTTTTCTAAAATCTTTTACCGCTTTCATAAATGATCCAAGCTGGTATTTCTTTTTGATTTAGCTTTCCTTCAAAAGCAAAGTCACAAATTACTTTTCTGATTTGAGGTCTAATAAAAATGGTTTATTTAAGCTGAGCTTCTCTTAAATGTGGAGAAAATCTTTATAAATATTTAAATCGCTCACCTTCTTTGTCCATAGTCTTCACAAAATTTTTCATGAGTCCTAATTTAATGTGAAGTGGAGGAAGAAGAACCTTTTCCAATTCAATAAGGGAAATATACTTAAAAATGCTAGTTTCAGTCTGAAAAGATGTTTTGTTGGCTATTTTTTTAAATGATGTTCTGTTGCACGACTGTCCCACAAACATAAAAATCAATAATATTTTGTAAACCAACCTTGATGACCCATTGATACGGCTATGAACTTTAAATCTTCTCAATTTTGCCAGTAGAATTGCTAATACATACTTGCTTTTAGAATAGGTACCATGTTTGCATACGTTTCTTTCAATGAAGTTGAATAAAACTGGCATGGATGGCTTTTTTTTTTTCATTATGAAGCAATACAGCTTTTAAGCTATATTTGGAAGAATCCATAAAAAAGCATAATTCTGACGGCTAATGCTTGATACCTAGTTCCTTTATAAATCAATCTATATCAAGACAAAGACAAATTGAATCTCTGTTCTATAAAACTCTGAGTAAACCACATTTCTTTTTCGAAAATATGTAATACACTTGTTCGAGCTGAATAAAGATACTACTTTTGCAGTTTAGAACCAAAACTTTTCTCTCTTTGTTTCGATAAGTGTTGATCTCGCAGCAAATTATTGAGTTCATTTTGACAAAAAAAATGGGGTTGGCTTGATGTCTCAGGTTTAAAGTTAGGGTCAAAGTTGCCTTCAGGTATATTTGTTTTGGATGCATTTTCAGAGTCACTCACCTCTTGAATGTCAATATCTTTAAAATTCAATGGTGGAGTTGGGATTGGTAAGCCTTGGCCATGAGAAACGGATCAGACTGCAGATGGTATATTAGGGTATTCAATTTTATATATTTGCTTTTGTTTAATATCCTTCTGCGTTAGTTTAACAGAAGTAGCAATCATCAAAATGATTTGAAGATTCCCTCCACACCATAGGGACAGAAATGTTCTGTCGCCTTTCATCCACTGAGTGATGGTCACATTACAACTCACACAGCACATTGGAAGAGCCCAACTTTTATCTTGATCACCAACTTTGCACCCAAAATTCAGAAACAAGTTTTTACTCTTCTTGTGATAAATGTCTGTCTTATGATTTTAATATGAAACGTACACAAATGTAACAAAAATTATCAGGCGTATATTTACAGCATCTATGCTGAGAAATTGCGATTCTCACTATGAACTAATATAAAAGCACTCAACCACACTTAACAAAGAATTTTACTATTCTGGGAAGCCGAAATGACTAACGCAGAGTTACAGTGTTACCAGCAGGGTTTGGCGTGAGCATTTAAGGCGAAAACATGAAAAATAGTGAAATATTCCATTTCTTGTTATACAAAAATGAGATGTGGTGGGATATTTTACTTGCACATATTTAAATAACAGTATGAATTAATTATAATAATTTGGTTGCTTTTAGCTAACCATTGTAGACTAGTGTTATCACTTATTTTTATTCTTACAAATATTTTCACAGACAAAAATTTCGAGAATAAAGAACATATCAAATTAACATCGATTCAATTTATGTCTCCATTAATAAATCAGAGGAATCAGAAACGTTTTCTTAATCTCAGTACAATGTTTTTCTTAAAAAAAATGGGATATTCTAAATGCAAAATTGAGAAATAGCTGAAAATTATGATACATTATTTAAAAAGTTATTTTCAAAGTATGAAAATTTTATCATTTTACTTTAACTTTAAAAGATAAAAAACTTTCCAGAAGAGACCAAATTTTCATTAAAGAGTTTTAAATATACAAAGTCAACTAATTTTGAAATTCTGTTCGCAGTTATGAGAAAAATGTTTATGAGCAAAATGTTTATTAAATGCTTATTAGCAGCAAAATGTTTATTACAAAGGAAAATGTAGAAAGTAAAAAAAAAATGTTTGTTTTCAATTAAATTTGGAGACAACCAAAGGAATCAATCAAACTCTTACTAACATCTGTGAGTATAAGGTCAAAATACTCAGAACTAAAACTTGGCAATAATTTTTAACGATTTTATAACAATTCTATTCACTATTCTTTGATACTGAGTATGATTTCTTTTAATAAACGTTTAAGTGCTAAAGCACAGTTGTAAATGGATTTCGTTCTTAAAATCAATCTCTTACGCACTTCATAATACATTTGTTAATATATTCAACTCAGATTTCATTTTTTTTTCTCATTTCAACTTCTAATACTAATATCTTACTCTTTAACTCTTCTATATATATATATATATATATATATTTATATATATATATATATATATATATATATATTTATATATATATAGTAATGGTCTATCCCTCTCTCTTTAACATCTAGTATTAGTATATATTTATATATTTCACTATTTAGCTTCTAACATAAATTAATCAGGTTTTTGCTTATTATGATCATATGGTTATTGTCGCTTTAATTTGTTAATTTTTTATGAAGGATAGTTTGAGACTTATAAATAATTAACCAAGTTTTACTTGGTTAATTATCCTTCATGTAGCAGTTGAACATCAAAGTAACTCTAAATTGCTGTTGTCGTCTTGTGCCAGTTAGGCTGGCATTATAGGATGCGCTGCTCCACTTTTTTTCACAACTGAACCATATTTTGGTGTGGGGTGCGGCTTCCTTAGTACACACCTACAACATATAGGGTAGGCAACCATTATATATGTTTATAGGGTAGGCAAACATTCACAACGCATTCATACAAGGAAAGACAAAGAAGGATAGATGGAGAAAGAAAGTACATTCATGCCCGAACCGGTATCCGAACCCAGGACCTCCTTATCCGCAGGCAGACATGCTGACCACTAGACAAGTTGTGCGGCTCCAAATTTTAATCCACTTTTAAAAATATCATTAGTAAAAAAAGTTGTAGATAATGACCTATTTTTGGGCCTACCGATGGTGGTGTGTTTAGCGTCCAGTCTGACATTAGGGGAAAAAACACATTTTTGTTCCTTATGACGTGAAAATAAAAGGGTAATTTTAAAAAATCGACCATGAATCCTAATTTAGAAATTTTAGTAAATTATTAAATTATTATTTTTTGCTAAAAATTTAAAAATATTTAACTGGGTTTTTATCATATGACTCAGTTACATTTTTTTTATTATTTTCAATACAATAACAATTACACTTTTTATTCTTAACAATTCTGTAATCTTCAACACCATTTATTGGAGCTTATATCAATATAAATATTTAGCTTGTTGAAAAATGACCTTATCCGAAATATTAGTGTAAATATCTAGATAAAATTTTTTTCTAATTTTTATCAAGATATATGTCAACAAAAATTACTAAACGACTCAATGAAAATCAAAAAAGTGCATACACAGAAAATTCCTAAATGCAAATCAATAAAGATATAAAGTGACTGAAATTTAATGAGAAAATTACCTACACATTATAATAATAATCGAGTGTTTTTTTTATTATTTTTTATTTCTTGCTTATGCTTATATCTATCATCAATGTAGAAACAAAGTATAAGGAATTGATAATTATCTCGGCAAACACCAGCTAATTTCATACAGGAAGAAAATAAAGAATAAGTTATACAAACCAAATATCAATGTTTCCATTGAGTACTTATCAGTGACCATACTTGTCAGTGACCACTTGTCAGTGACCTTTCATTTTCGCATCGGGTATCAATATTCATTTCAGGAAATTATGTTCTTTAGCTCAATATGGTTTTTCGTATTTTATCTGAAATGGAAGAACTTATGTAGAAAACTCATGTTTCTTGATCTAGTGTTATAGAAATTGTATTTCTCTTTTAAATAACAGTACGTATCGTGACAAATATTGCAGAGATTCTTGGCAATAATTTGCTGTAGTAGTTAGAAATTCTTTACTTTAGACATTAATTAATGTTCTACCGCCCAACTTAGCTAGTGGTCAGCGTGCCTGACTGCGAATAGGGAGGTCCTGGGTTTGAATCCCAGTTCGGACATGGATGTACTTTCTCCCTCTATCTATCCTGCCTTTGTATTTTCCTTGTATGAATGGGTTGTGAATTGTTGTCTACCCTATAAATGGATACATGTGTGTAGTGAGGAAGTCAGACTCTACAAAAAAATATGGTTCAATTGGAAAAGTAGAGCCCCGCACCCCATAATACCAGTCTAACTTTCACACGACAACAACAACAATTAATGATATGAAAAAAATATATACAACTACATAAACGTCATATTAAAAAGTAATGAGGAACTTAAAACCCTTTATTAGGTAGAGTTTTAAAAATAAGAAAACAAACTATTTGATGGAAATTAAAGTTTTCGTGATGTAGAAGCTATACTTATACTCGTATAAACGACAGAGTTATAAATTCTCTTTAACATAATATAAACAGCATTTTTAATGATTTTTAAAACATATCAATTTAATTAAAAGAATAATTTTATAATGTTAATGAGAAAATATTTCTGCATTTTCCACACTTATGCAATTTTTGAAAACCAATATTAAACTTTTAAATTTTAGAAATTTAATTACTTTTAGATAAAACCAGTTCAAATATTTATCACTATCAGCGTTTGCTGTGATCATTTGGCATAATAATGATCTTTAGATAGAAATGTCATCGAGTTCAAACTCAGACATTGTTGAACAGTGGCAATTTGTCATCTGCAAATATGTCTATCGGATGAAAACTTGTGAATTTCTCTGTTTTCCTCCCTTTTGACCTGAATATAGTCCAATACCAAAGGTTTTCCTAAGAGATATTTACATTATTGTGTAAAATAGCACTGGATATTAAAGCTCATCAGCAACTTAGCTAGCTAATATAGGAATCTCAAAATATTTATCCTACCATTTCTTATACAATAAATGTCCTGAATTCATTCAAACAATACAGCTCAATCAATTCAAAGAATAATCTTTTATTATAAATATAATCATAAGGCATGTTTTTGTTTAAATATGATTTTTAAGTAAGATATCTCATTAAATGATATTTTATATTTCCTCTAACTGTCAAACATGTCAAATCAAATATTTTTAAAATTTAAATTATTTTTATTAAATATAAAATCTTAAATTTCTAATCATAATGTATAATTATTATAAGTTATATACCACATTTTAAAATATATTATAATTTAATGTAAATTTTTTATTTAAAATGACATTAATTTAATTATATTTATATAATGAAATATTGCTTATTTCCATTTTTATTAACTCATACCGAAATTTATACACTCAAGAAAAGAATGTCTACAATCCGCATAACAGCTTTGTATTCTAAGTTTGTAACGATATTTCAAATAGATAAGAAAAATAATGTATTTAATATTTTCACTAAATAATTCAAATTTATTTCCAGTCGAGTGTAGGGGGTGAAAGGCGAATAGTTAGGGCTCTAGCCTTCAGTTCGAATCCCACCTTTGAAGTTAGTTGTTCAGAATCCACTTAAATCCCTATGTCCTGGTATAATAGCCCTCTGGTGGAAAAAGAACCGGAAAGAGACAAACAAAATTGATCTGTAATAAAATGTGTGAGTTTGGATTCTGAAAAACTGTATAACTTCCTAATAAACTGTATAATATATTTTGTAATCTTCTAATACAATATACAACATTCAATTGTTAATTTTATATCTTACATTTATCATAAATTAAATTTAAAAACATTTTTTAAAATAAAGTAATTTATTTTAGAAAATTATTTAATTTTGTGTTTTGAGAGATTAGTACCTCCTTGAAGAAAAATACAATGTTTACTGTAATGTATCTCTTACTATTATGTATTTTCTTTGTTTTTTTCTTAAGTTATTTATTCCACAAATCTAATTATTGTTGCATAAGTTGGAATAAAATGAATGGTTACATTAGATATTTTTAGACATATTAAAACGTAATACAATTGTCATTCTAGAATGCATATTTAAAATTACTTAAATATCTTTAAATATAATGTTTATTATCTTTTTTACTAAGTATAATAAAAAGCAAATTTTTTTCTCATTTTTGGATATTTTATCTTCAGCTCACAAAAAAGCTTTTATTTTATATTCATAGTAAATTAAATTCATTTTCACAGGAACCTTTATTATTATCCTTGTATTTTCTTAAATATAATCGTTAATATTCTCTTCTATTACTGCTAGTGTTTCCTTTGTAATTATTTACATATTATATTCAAATGCGATATCAATGTATTTTAAGAATATATAATTGTTACACTGCAAAATTTAATTTAAAAAGTAGAATAAGAAGGATTTCTATCAATAAATCCTTCATGATTCTTAATAGTAATGATTGGTTTACCATTAAAATTTTAAAGGCACATTGAAAAAAATGTATAAGCAAATATACTTCTTGGAGCATTAAAAGTACTTACGTTGCTTTACATGTTTGTCTAAAACGTAATTTCAAACCTTTTGACATCTAAAGACACTATAACAAAGATAATATTTTCACAAAAACTATTATTTAAAAAATAAGCAAATTTTTCATCTATTTATATTCTTAACACTATCAACAAAAAATATTTATCCAAATCTAGCAATTCATTATAATGTAAATGGCTCTTTGCTTTATGAATTAACAGTGTTAAATTTTTTTTAGGTGAATACTGGTCTTGATTTTTCAACTGAAGATACTTTATTCTTTAATAATTTTAACAAAAAATCTGATAATAGATTATTTTTAATGCATTAAAAAATCTTTCAATAAAAGCATTCCCCCTCTATCTCAGGAAAAAAAAGAAATTCTATTAAAAATGGAATCTTACGTGATCTCAAAAGAATTCTTCTTAAAATTTTTTCTATCAAGAACAATTTAAAACTATCACGCTTTTAAAAACATTAAAAAAAATTGAGCTAAAAAAAATCAAGCAAAGTGTACACTTTTTTGTTTTTATGCAATTTCTTTCTTAGATCAGATGCTTAAACTCGAATTACATTTCATTGAAAATAATGTTTTATCAATATTTAAATCAAATTCTTCTTGAGATAATTGAATTGTAAATAAACTGGTTTGATATTTACATTAATATAATATGAGTGAAGTTTACTCAATAAAATATAAAATGGAGGAAATTTGACAAGGGAACGAAACTTTTCCCAAAAGATCCCTTATTCAGTATATTTATTTCTTTTTGTTTTTTTTAACATCTGAGCATAAATATTTTTATTTTGAACATACTCAAAATCTGTATCATTGAAAATTCATTGGAAAAGTATGTTATTTTTAAGTTTTTATATATATATATATATATATATATATATATATATATATATATATATATATATATATATATATATAGATAGATATAAATTTATTCATTTCGCTTTTTTTTAAGCCTTTCTTTGTTATTTTCGAAAAAATTCTTAGACTAATGTGTTTACTGCTTGAGAATATAGTGGTAAGTATATATGTAGTTCAAATTTCATTTATGTGAATAATGACAACAATAAACAAATAGAAATAATGAATAAGAAACAAGGAAAAGAACACCCGTAATTATATTGAATTATTGGGATAGTTCGTTTTAGGATCATAAGCCATGATATTCCATTTTGTACATGTTGTCTATAACAAGTTTCACCACCATGTTTATAATATGATTTTTATTAAAAATTGTTTTTTAACTATTACATCTTTAATTTCTTTGATTTTCCTATTCAATTATAAAAATAAAAAAAAAATTATAAATTGAAAAATATACAATAAAGTTATTTTATGTATAAATTCAAATTCTTATTTAGCATTTTTTTTTAATTTAAAATAAATTTTTTACTAAAATGAATATCCATTTTTATAACTAAAGAAATCCAATACATTGTTTTAAATCTTTATTTACTCTGAAATGAATTTTACATTGCACGTTTTTCAACATGCTACAAATCAAGTGAATACAAACATGCTTTATATGTCTCCAAGAAACTGATATGTTGTCCGAAGTTTTTCTTACACTGGGTTTTGAAAAAGTTCCAAGAAAAGAATTGATGTACTATAGAGTCTCTGATGAAGATGAAAATTAATGAATTTCTTATTTGATATGATCTATGCTGAAATTTGTATAAAAATAATTTTGAACGATATATCTTAAAATAAAATATTATAAAAAAATAAATCAAAGATCTATTATTCCTAAATTAGTAAAAAATGTAGTCTTTATTATCATTTCTGTTTCGTTTCCAAAACTTATCATTTCCTTTTATGTTGTAAAAAAAACCCTTTTAATTTGCCTTTAAGAGCAACTAAAGTCATGATTTTAAAGGATGAAAACTTTAAAAATGTAGCATAAATAACTGAAATTATCCCTCTTTAATTTGGTTTTTCGTAAAAGAAAGTTTACTTTCTTCAAATCGTTAATTTAAAAATTTTTTAATCAATTACAAAGTCACTAAAGTTATTCCTCATTTATTTCAGTAATAGATTCATTATAATAATTTTTAATATGCTCTTCAATAAATACAGTCAAATTTAAAATTTCAATTTTTACATTTGTTTCACTATGAAATCACCAATTATGAAGTATAAAATTTACTTTAACTTTTTATCAAACGTATAATTTTTATTTCTTACGCATGCATAGAATCTAAATATATATTCAAATCTATAACATTTTCCCGAAATAATTCAAATCATCATCTGTATTTACACATTTGTGAAAATCTGTATTTACATTTTATTTCAATACTACTTTTTTTAAACATAATTTAATTCATTATCCGAAAAAAATTTTCTTTGCAGATTCTTGTGGTTGAAGTTGTATTTCATTTATTTTCTTACATTGAATTGCAAATGTTCCCCTTGTTTTTGTGAAAAAATTTTATTTGCGAATATGGACATTTTTCATCCTTTACAAAAAGCTATATCTTTTTTAATTTTTATCAGCCAAAATTTGTTACTATTGCTATTCTTGGACTTTTGCTACGTTTCAAACATTTTATATAAAGGCCCTTTTCATAAATTTTTCAGGATAAAATATAAAAATGTAGATAAAAGTGTGAATTAATATTAAGATAATTAGTAAAATGTGCTGTCAGAAGGTAATCATACTTTCTTTAGAATTCAAATTTTGTTTTTATCTAGCAAAAGACTTTATTAATAAATATCATACCGCAATTAAAAAACTCTTCTGGCATTTGTTCAAAAAGCATTTTTTCTTTAAAAACTTAATATATTTCTGTTTCTAAAAGAATTTAGATATGTGGATATACTTTATTTTTTAAATAAATAACCCTCATGAATATATATTAAGGATATTATTCTAAGATCATCCGGAAAGTAAGCTTCTTATTGTTCATAAAAAAACAAAATTGTCTAAAAAAGGGTATATTGCAAAAGATATGACAATATTTCAGCTTCTTCTCAACGTAAGAATCATTGGAATTGCAGCAATCGTCATATCATTTGATAAGTTTTTGTACTCCACTATCATAGAATTATACCATCTGGGAATAGAACCAACATATCACAGCTGTCTGTACTCTTCGTCTGAAATGTAAGGATGCCCGGACAGGAATTTTTTCAAGTGCTGGAGAAATGAAAGTCAGTGAGAGCAAGGTTGAAATTAAAGGATAGATATTCAAATACTTCCCAGCGAAATATTTTCAGAAGTTTTTTTTTTTTGTGTGTAACTCATTGTATCATTATCAGCATCTCACCTCTCTTGTTCTGAATGTCTCATGGCAAGTTCATTAGAGTTTCACAATAATAATTTACTGTTGAAACCCCTTTTCAAACGTCAATGAGAGAAACGCTTTTCCTGTCCCAGAAGACCTTGCGAATTAATTAGTGTATGTATGATGTCCGCTTGACTTTCGTCCGTACCGGAGATCCATTACGATGTCATGCATCCACTATTGCTTGGTTTCTGGGATGAAGCGATCAACCCACGTACCACCATGTGTAGCGATCCTATAGAGGTTTTCCGTCACCTACATTGTGGTATCATTGCAGAAAATCACATAGTTCATACACCAAACACAATGGACAATAGATTTCTATCGGCGCCACCTTCTGTGGGTTCAAAACTTGTATCTCTGACATCACCTGACAATCAGCATCAGAAAAAAAATGAGAGCTTACGTCTTTGCTCACTATAACGACTTTAATGTAAACTATCCAAATATTAGGATTCCAAAATGTGATAGCCACACCTACAATTTATCTTGCACGTCCGCATTTCGGTCATATTTCAGTGACATCTTTTGCAGCTGTTGAGAATTTACTTTCCGAATGACCCTAATAGTAAGCGATTTAAAACTATCGAATTATCCTAATACAATAAATATCACACTGGAATACAAGAAACACTGCAAAATTAAATTTTTTAATATGCTTGAGAAATAGCATTAATAATTAAAATTGTTTCTTGCCAATATCAATTAGTCGTAAGGCTTTCTCAAAATTTTGCGTATCTTAAAACACGTAATACAATTTCCTCCATTATTGACATTTATTTTAATTAATATGTATTTTTATTTATTTATGTTATTTCTTATATATTTTATTTAATACATCATGATCTGTAAAAAATTTATGGAAAGCGATTAGTCATCTTAAAATGTGATAAAATATCTAGAATTGGAAAATTAAGAATCATTTAGTGTCTTTGCATATCGCTTGTTGTAAACATAGAAAGCTATGAGTAAGTTGAAAGTATATCTGATTACCATGTGTGTGTGTGTTTGTTTGTGTGTGTGTTTGTTTGTGTGTGTGTGTGTGTGTGTGTGTGTGTGTGTGTGTGTGTGTGTGTGTGTGTGTGTGTGTGTGTGTGTGTGTGTGTGTGTGTGTGTGTGTGTGTGTGTGTGTGTGTGTGTGTGTGTGTGTGTGTGTGTGTGTGTGTGTGTGTGAAGTAACATTAAACTAATAAACTCAAATTATTATCAAGAATAAGAGATATTTTGAATCTAAGGCAAGAAATTGAAGTTTAACTGTTGTAATATATAGTGTTTATTATTTTAATTTTTTAACTGTTTACAAGATATATATCAACTGTTAAGGACATTTACAAATCAATCCCATAAATTTTAGAGTATTTAAGGTTTTTTTTTTCATTTAAAAAACAATCGCACAAAATCTCTAGAAATTCTATGTTAATTACTTTTAATAAAATATTTAAGCAATAAAAAAATTAATTCAAATATTTTAAGAAAATACTTCACACATTTCAACAAAGAGAAATTTTTATTTACTTATTTTATTTTTTTACATATAACAAATATTTTTGCCTTCATGCTAATGAATATTTATGTATATTCATTGTAAATAATAAGTATTCTTATTCAAGATGAAATAATTTTAACTCGATTGTTATATATATATATAGTTTGATATTTTTAAAAATGCAATAGTCTATGTTTCATTATACATTTTAAATGCGCTTTTTATTTTTAATTTTTTTTCCAAATTTGTATATTTACATAATTTCTTCCAAGTATATTCTTTCCAACAGAACATATGGATAATAAAGTCAAAATATTTATTATTCTTCCAGGATTTTTAAAGATTCTTTTTTTTTTCAATTCTCAACTTCTTAGTTAATTTCATTAATATATTTAATTATAAATAAGTTCTTAAAATAAACTATCTTTAAATAAATATAGTTTAGTGAGAGAATGAAACTTATCTTAAGTAATAAATAAAATGTATTTTCATTTCCCATTTATTTGGTTGGGGAATAAGTTTGTAGCATTTTTACCAAAGACTTCTATTTAACCAAAAAACAATAATTATATTAACAAGTTAATCAACTATATATTCCCCGTTGCTGTTTACAACCTCTTCGGACCTCTTAGCCGATTTGTTGATGCCGTTCCGCCAAAAATCCCCTGCTCTGGTGACAAAGAAATTGTTGAGACAGTTTTTAAGGATCTCTTGGTGCACTGAGAAATGCTGAAAAGAATGCCACTGTGAATAAGGATCGCTACATTGACATGCTACAGCGCGTGAATGAAGCTATTCGAATGAAAATACCTGATAGAGATGGTCAAACAATACTCCTTCATGACAACGCCAGGCCCCATGTTGCACAAGTTGTCAAAGCCGCACTCCAAGAGCTCGAAAGGTCCTTCAGTATCATCCGTATTCTCAGGACCTTGCACCAACGGACTACCATCTTTTCCGCTACTTGACAAACCATATGAAGGGCGTTACCTCCTTCGATAAGAAAGAAATCCTTAAAACTGGCTCAACAACTTCTTTGATCCCTGACCAAGAGATTTTTGGTGGAACGGCATCAACAAATGTGTCGAGAGGTGGGAAGAGGTTGTAAACAGCAACAGCTAATATACAATTGATTAACTTACTGATACGATTATTGTTTTTTGTTTAAATAAAAGTCTTTGGTATAAACGTTACGAACTTATTCCCCATCCTAATAAATATCTGTAAAAATGAATAAATTGTGATTTATAGTATTAGTACTAATGTGTTCATGTATTACTACATATGAACAATTTTAAAATTTATGTATAATTATTATTACCTGGCCTTAATATAAAATATTCTTTAAAAATTATTTTATATTTGCATTCATTTTTATTCAATACTTATTATTGTACACATAGACGAACATTAATAAAATGCATAAAACTAATTTCAATACATAATGTAAATTCATGGTTATTTATTTTTTATTTAAAATATAACGAATGAATTTATCTTTAAAAAGTAATATTCCGAAAATTGCTTAAGTAAACAAACCTTATTTCGAATTGAACACATTTCCAAAAGTGAAATTATCACCATTCAGCAAAAATAAATATCATCAAAAGTCACTCAAAAGTCAATAACTCTAATCCAAGATCCGTATAGCTAAAGATTTTCTTCGTATGTATTATTAACTATTAAGTTGGGAAACGTAGGATATATTTTATGGTTTGGCTGCGTACCAAAAAATATATTTTATGGGTAAGTTGAAGGCATATCATTTATCTTCGAGCTTAGTGCAAGGGTAAGTATACCTTATTTGTCACTGGTGATTTAGAGGGAAATTCGAGTCACTCCGCTATCCAACATGATTTCGCTAATATAGCTGCAAAGTTTACCATGAGGCAAATAAATCACTCAGGTTCCAAGCCAAAAGTCACGCAGCTGTGACAAAAAGAATTTTTAATCTTTATTTCAAATGGAAAAAGTAATATTCAGTCAAAGCTATCTGGAATTTTATTGATCTATTGCAACATTAATAACTACGCAAATTTCAGCATAATTGTTAAGAAAACTAAAACAAATACGACTTTTTTGCATAATCTGATAATATTGTTACTTAGAGTAAATAACTAAATTTAATTATTAAATTTTTAAGTAATGAAAATAGTTTGTCAAAATAAGAAATATAAAAGATTAAATATAGGAATAGATTTCGATTAAAACTTTCAACTGTTATATTTAAAATGTTTCTAATATTAAATTGCTCTGAAGCTTTATTTATAATAATAGGAAAAGAAAGTTCTTTAATATTATTAAAACAAAATCGAGAAATACTTGTTAATAATTGTAGTTTTAACATCTCCACAAATTAGACCTGTATTTTGTAATCAATCTACAATAAGCATACTTTGGAAAGAATGAGAATTAATTCTTAACACTGTTGGAATAGTGAACATCTGATCGCTTTCATTCTTTTCAGAATGTATTACTCATTTTCCTTGGAAAACGTTTTTTTTTTTATTCATGAGCAATTCTTCTTTATTCATGATCGTATTCTACTGTCATTCATGAATAAAACAGTTGAGCCTTTTAGTATTTTAGGAACAAGAGACATGTAATTAAATAAGAATTAATTTATCATGTATTATTGTAGCACGTAAAAGCCTTATTTTATCATTTGCATTGAATTTCAAATGAAAATATATTAAATATAAAGCTATACTATTATTTCAGTTTTTCATTCTATTTTCATAAAATCACTACAATATAATTATTTATTTTTTATTTCGTGTTTTAAAGTTCAATGTGTTGATTTGTTATATAGATATTTTATTGTGCTAAATTGAGCTAAATTTAAAAAAATCTATATTAGTTTTATATTAATGTGCATTGTTTTCGAAAATATTTTACATAATCGTCTTAGTTCTTAAAATATTATCATGCTTTTAACTTACATTAAATATTACACAAAATTGCTCTCTCTTATCACTTAAATTACAAGAAATATGTGAAAAACATTTTATTTCAGTGATTGATTCTTAGCAACTTTGCAGTTATTCAAATTCTTATTATTTTTTATTTTCATTCGTTTTATAAAAAAATAGGTGTGTGATTTTCTAGTAACATTTTTGACATTAAAGTTATATATAATACAAAATTACTTAATTTCACAGCTTTTATGTTTAAATTTTTATGATAAAAATAGTAATTAATATCATTTATTGAGCGTTTTACAATTTCCTAAGAATAGTATATCTTATTTATTCAAAGTATAAATAGTTATGATTTGGTAAATTTTTCCTATAATTTTAACACCTTTATTCTTCAATTTAATGATGTTTTAAAAAGATGTACCAGTTCCATTCTTATTTAATTAACTGTGCTAGTATTTCAATATGTTTTAAGATATTATCTAAGTTGGACAATCCATTTTAAAGTATAAAAAAGTTTTATAATAAATACATTAAAATTAATGTATATTTTCTTGTCTTGGGATAAGAACTTCAATTATAAGAAATTAAATAAATTTATAAAAATTGCTTACATAAAATTAAGAAATTTTGTTTCAAAAATTGAAAAATTTTAATTTTTAAATCAGAATCAAATATTTTTTATTATGCATTTTAAGAACATGAAGCACTTTCTTTACTTCAAACATGAAATATTACATGTGAAGCAACTTAAATTTATAAATAATGTAAAATGCTTTAATTACTTTATACAAAACTTACATGTTTATATAACTTAAATTTCCCTAAATACAACTTAATATAATTTAAAAAAATGTTACACAAAATAGCTGATCAAGAAAAGCTGAAGACATTTTGAGGATATGTAATGAAACATAATAAACATATTTTACCCTTAGCTTTCGAAAAACGCAGTAAAATGCATTTTCTTTTTACTTATAACGTTGTGAAATTATTAAAGGAAATATAATTATCAAAGCTATAAAATATTACTAATTTTGAATGTATATGGTAAATATTACTTTTATTTATTTTTTTTTACATTTACTTTTGCCTTTGATAAATGTTTTTTATAAAATAATTGCTAATTTTAGCATTTGTAATGCTTTATAACAAAGTTTCTATGTTGTTGTTTTTTTTAAACTGAAGTAATAAAAATATTGCTGGAACTATATGTTTAACTTTAATATTTCCAATTTATTTTCATTTTTCGATAAATATGTCATAAATATTTAAATATATATTTTTCGATTTTCTGAAATTTTTAACAAAAATTCACTATACGTTATTCGTAAAGTGTAATCCCTATCCTTTGATTTGTAATAAATTTTTTCCATACTCATTTTAAAACATACTCAAATTATGTATTCCCAAGATGAAAATCTTAGAATATAGAATATTATTTTAGTTAATTTGATTCAATTATTTTGCAAATATTACTTAATTTATGAATATGGAGTGAATAATATTTTTGTATTTAAATTTAATAATTAACTAATAAACAGTGATTAATTGTTATTAAATTATTTAAATTTAATAACTGAAATATAACGAAAGAAAATATTTTAATAGAAAATATTTTTCCTTTTATATACTTTATGACTTTCTTTTTTTAAAAGCACTTTCGTGTTGCGTTAGTTTTTTGTCAATGATGAAAATTATAAACCTTAAAGTAAAATTTATATCTTTTATACTTACTAATGACTTAAAAATTTCTAATATTTATAAAAACTAAGAAGTTTTATGTAAGAAGTTATAGAGATATTTACAAAAATAATCATACATGTAATATTACTGTAAATATATATATATATATATATATATATATATATATATATATATATATATATATATATATATATATATATATATATATATATATATATATATATATATATATATATATATGTATATATATATATATATATATGTATGTATATATATATATATATATGTATGTATATATATGTATGTATATATATATATATATATATATATATATATATATATATGTATGTATATACATATGTAAGTATATATTAAGTTGTAATATAAGTATTAAATATAGGTGTTTGTGTTTATGTGTAGGAATAAGAACTGTATTCATGCAGAATACATTTAAAAATAGAACAAATATAATAATTATATTTTTAATTTAATAAGAATAATATATTTCTACAAAAATAAAATTAAATACTCTTTAGAGTATCAATGTATGCTTAAAATTGACAAAAATTTTAATGCAGTTTTTAATATAAGCATCACAGGATTCTTAAAAACATATAATTTTCAAAAATTAACTTTTGAATTAATTATAAAAATTATATACATAATTATTTACACATTATATACGTTAAAATTATATACAGTTTGCACGTAAAATAATGTACATTATTCATATACAAGGTAAGATACGTCAAAGTTAACATTTGGTTAGATAAAAGACAAAAAATGCGTATCTAAGAAAAGATACCTTTCATTAAATATGAAGTCGCATCTCATGTTATAAGAAAAAACTCATGAATCCAAAGAACTCTCTAAAAACCTTGAATATCTCTTCAGGAACTGAAAATAAAATTACAAAATCTGATTTAATTTTAACCAGAAGAAAACACGACACTCTTAACTAGCACGAAAACATGTTTTTCAGAGTGAGACATAATTTACATTGCATTTCAGATACAGGTTGAATACATTTTTCACTAATGCAGAAAATTATTTAGCAGGTGAAAAGCGAATATATATTTAGTTACAACTTATGAATCTTGGATATATTTACTTAATTGCAATAGAAAAATATCGATTTTCTACCGAAAAAAGAGAAGAAAGAGAATCAACAAAAGTTTTACGGAAAACAAAGATAGTTTTTGTAAAGGTTATATCGTCATCACTGGATTTTCTTATTGCCGAAAACTTGTTGTTATTTAGAAAAATATGTCGAAGTTAATCTGGATTACTATCAACAGTATATTTTAACACCTATTTTCAAGCAAGAAATTCTGTTCCTTTATTCAAACAATCTTAGCTTTGTTAAGTTCCCTGAAGTTAAGTTTCCAAGCCATAATTCTAAATCTACAAATCTATTTTTTGAAAAAATGAGAAATGAAAAAAGAATTGAAGATATTTCTTTTGAATGCTTCCCACTCAAGTTTATTTACGTGTCAGCTATGAATTACTATACATTTATAATTATAAAACAAGCTCTTCATAAGCAATATCCCAAAATATGAAATGAAGTCTAGGAAATTGTGAAGGAAGTGTGGAACAATATCAGATTCGATGCTTGGAGAAAACGATTTCAATCTTAGTAATATGATAGTTCACAGAAAGGGTTATCCGAGCCAGCATATAGAAAATAAAATTTTTAAATTTATTTTTATATATCTATTTGCATTATTGCTTGGGCTGTGGTAGCCTTGGAATTAAGAGAAGATTGGCCTTCCATGCGGAAGGGCGGGGTTCGATTCCCAATGCCGCCAAAGACCCATCGAATGCATGCAATATACGTGTTCGTTAAATCTGTGAAATCAAAAGTCCTGTGGTGGGTCATTAAGCAGTAACCATGGATGTAATGGTCTGGTGAAAATTTCCACCTCTTTAGATCATGTCAAACTTGAGGGAGTGGATTCTCTGGTGGAGCCCTATATCGGAAGATTTAAAAAGCAAAGACGTACTTTCACCTTCGTGGTGTTCTGATTAATACGAAAGACGCTCCCTATTGACCTAAATTCGCTTAGGCAAGGCATAGCCAGCTTAGCCTATCTTAGTGTCATAAGTAACAACAACAACATTGTTCTTACAAAAAGTGACTGAACACCCTCTGTCAACTTCATTGTAAGTGCCACAAAGCCCTTTTTTTTTTTTTTTTACAAAAATTGGGTTTTTTACTAAAAGACAGTATGAGTTGTTGAAGCTAAGCTTCCTTTTAAAAAAATTAATAATTCAAAATACAAATCGAAATTTTTTTTCTAAACTGTTTCGCTTTTATCCCACTTAAAGTGAAACTATTCTAGGAAAACTAAAATTCTAGAGAATGCGATAGAACATTAAAAGGAGATTAATCATATCCGTTGTTATTTTTTATCAATTAAATATATGATATTTTCTTTTTTAATATATTTCCATATATTCTGTACTAATTTAATTTTTTAAATATTTTAATCTAAAAGTGGGTATTTAAATGCATATGTATATGCATTTAAATCATTTTGTGCTTTTTAATATATTTGATAACTCAATAAAATATAAACATAATCAAAAACGCTTGTTTGGACTTGTTACGATATGAATTTTGCAAATTTAAATTTACATCGAAGCAAAATCGTATTGAATTTTTTTTTAAGGTTTTTCCTGTGTGAACAAATATTTATACAGCTAATTTAATTATCAGTACACTTTTCAAAAATTTATTAGAATTCTTGTGTGTTTTTAAGTAAATTTTATCAATTGTTAACAGAATTTCAATAGCCTTTATTTTCATATAAAGAGTTGTCAAACTAATTCATGAATTTATTGAGTTAAATGAAATTCGATTTCAATGATAATTATTTTTTCCCCTTACGAATTTGTCGAAAGCAAATTCAGCTCATTTTAAAAAAAATTTTTATATAAAATTATTTGTATGAAAGCATTAAAGAGGAATATTATTATTAAAAAATCTTAATATATATATATATATATAACAGCATAGGGACCACAACTTCATCAGGAGGCAGATGTTCAGCTATGCAAAATACACACATTTCTGAATGCACCAAGGACAAATATCTAAATATCTTCGAGCAATTCCCTCGAAGAGTGGTTCGTATTAAAAGAAAAACCATATATATATATATATATAT
The DNA here is from genome assembly GCA_030067965.1 of Latrodectus elegans. NCBI lineage: Eukaryota > Metazoa > Arthropoda > Arachnida > Araneae > Theridiidae > Latrodectus > Latrodectus elegans. Next base: position 3,422,312 of record CM057818.1, read on the forward strand.
ATATATATATATATATATATATATATATATATATATATATATATATATATATATATATATATATGTATGTATGTATGTATGTATATATATGCAGAAAAGTAAACATACACACAATATAAAAAGCACATAGTACTAAAACCAGCAAATCAGATTGAATTTATACATTTCAATAAATGTTGAGTTGCCAAAGGTAATTATTTTGCATAGCTGACCATCCGATGAAGACGTGGTACCTATGCTTTGTTCTTATCATTTGCATGGGGGAGGCAGTCCCATGCGAGTAACAGAGTGATACATACCCGGACAACGGCCCAGAGTCTATCCGGGGAAGCGAACTAGTTTTTGCGTTTTCACGCTACTTTGAGTATCGCAATTATCATTCTTAGTACTCTTTTCACACCGACCTGCACCTCCACGTGGTGCCTCCTGGAAACGTTAACTTTTGTTGACGGCTAACGCAGGCGGTTTGGGACATTTTGTTTTTCTTACTTTAGGTTCCTAGCTTATAATGAGCAAAGAGGGTGAGACCCCTTTAGGGGATCTCCTACCTCCTACTGAAAATACCCCATCGGAAACCAAGTCCGATACAATGCGCTTGCTGGAGATTGAACATGAACTTATAGTGACCTTAGCCAGCAGCAAACTCAGCCAATCGATGCAACAGCGCATCCGAACTGGAATCAGCGAGATCCTCCAGATAGCCATCTCCACTGTGGAAAAGAATGCCCAGCTGGAAGGAGAGAACAGGGCCCTTTCCCACACTAACCCTCATCCGAGATCCTATGCTAAAGTGGCAACAGAAGGAACGAGGAAGAGAGCCCAGAAGCAGACTTCCAAGCAGAGGAAACAGCGCGAGGCCAGCCGATCCAAGACTAGACGTGACAAGTCTAGGCAGAGGAAGGATAACGTCGTGGTGATTTATCTCAACAAAGAGCAGTCCTCTGACTACACCAAGAACCTGTTGAAGAAAAGATTCAACCTGGTTTCCGCAGGAGTGAACATCACCCGGATGAGATCGGTACGTAAAGGAGGGGTAATCATCGAAACCAAAGGCTCTGAAGACTTGGAAAAATTCATCCAAGAAATTGGTAAGATCCAAGCAATTAAGGAGACAGTTAATGTTAGAAAGCCGGCGATGCGGAAGCCGCGCATCATTCTGTTTGATGTCGATAAAGACATAGAGAAAGAAGAGATAGCTGAACTGGTGAAGGAGCAGAATGGACTTGACGAGAAAATTGAACTGGTTGCTGCCTTCAACTACAAAGGAAGAACGGGAAACAACTGGGTACTCACCATCGATGGAGAGGGATTCCAGGCCATCAGAAACAAACGCAGACTCTTTGTTGGATGGAACAGCGTCAGCTTCAAGGAGTACGTTAGAGTTACTCAATGCTTCAAGTGCTTGAGATTCGGACACTTAGCGAAGGACTGCAAGGGAGTGGAAACATGCAGTCGGTGCGGAGGGAATCATCTACGCCAAGATTGCCAGAACTAGCCTAAGTGCTGCAACTGCGAAGAATACAACAAAAGAGGGAAGAGAAAAATGAACACCAAGCATGACGCCAGGAGTAAGTCCTGCTTTGTTCTAGAAAAGGAGACTAACAACCTACTATCAAAGACCTTCTATGGATAATACTCTCCACTCCAAACAACTAAAGTGCTCCCATATCAACTTGAACCACTGCCGAGCTGCGAATCTCCTGCACTCGCAAGATCTCGGCGAATTTAATATAGATATTTCTTCAATCAACGATCCATTCACCTTCCAGAACTCTATCACTGGATTTCCCCTAAGCTACAACATCATTCCTTCTAAGGACCTTAAAGCAGCCATCATTGCCAAAAAGTCACTCATCTTCAGCCCAGTCTTCTCCGACGACGAGATCATTGTGGTAAGCATAAAAATTAACAACTATAGACTTTTCGCTTGTTCACTCTATAGCCCTCCATCTAGACGACTTCATGACTCCCTTAGACCTCTGGACAGTCTTCTTTCTAAGTTTAGTGATGGCAAATGGATTATCATGGGAGACCTCAATGCCAAATCCTCTACCTGGAGCCTTCGGCCATCGGATCACAGAGGAGATGCAGTGATCGAATTTGCCGCAAGGCACTCCCTCATCATCGAGAACAACTCAGATAGTCTTCCGTCTTACTCCAGCACCTTGGACGAAAGCTGGATTGACCTGTTAATTACTAAAAATCTTAGCAACAACGAGATTAACCATTGGACCATTTTGGATCATCACACAGGCAGTGACCATAATCTCATGACGTTCCAGTACGGAATAGAAAAAGCAGAGAAGCTCCTGTCCTGGCGCTAGAACTCCCAGAACCTCAACTGGAACAACTTTAAGGAAAGTCTCCCAGGCTTAGTGGATAATTTCCCCCTGGATGAACTTTCCAACATCAACTTATCTATCAACGAGATCGAGGACAGAATACTGGAACTTTGCAAACAGCACAGAAGGAGAGTCCAGAAACGCAAACAAATCAACTACTGGTGGACGCAAGCACTCACCATCGAGCGCAGCAGAGTGAGAGCTCTGAGAAGACGATTCCAGAGAGAGAGCGATCCAGTTACCAGAACCAGGAAAAAAGCAGACTTTAAGTTTGCCGCCTGCTCCTATCGGAAGATGGTCTTGGAAACCAAGAAGAAAGCCTTCAAATGCTACCTGGAAAGCATAACTAACTCAAGCGCCTTTGGAAGCCACTACAAGATTGTACGCGACAAAGTCCGACGTACAAAAATTAAAGACCTGGTCCTCCTTGATAATGGTGAACTTGCTGGTAACACGACAGAGTCCACTAATGCTATCCTGAAGTTCCACTTCCCATTCATTGGAAATCCGGCAATTAACTTTGCTCTGAATCAGTCTCTAACAAGCCAACCCGACTTCTCTATCTCTGAAATTGAAGAGATCATCAATGAGATGGACCCTAATAAAGCGCCTGGTTTCAACGAAGTGTGCCTGGACGTCTACAAAGAACTATTCTATTGCTGCAAGGAATGGTTCCAGGGAGTCCTCAACACCTGCATCCACCAAGGAATCTTTCCCGATTATTGGAAAGTTGCCAAAGTTATCCTGATCCCAAAAGAAGAGAAAGACAGATCCCTCAGGGAATCCTATCGACCCATCTGTCTCTTGCCTGTGTGGGGTAAGATACTGGATAAGCTCCTGATGAAGAGACTCAACTACCATTTCCAGCACCATCAACTACTTGATCCCTACCAATACGGCTTCCTTAGAGGCAAAAGCACCAATGATGCACTACGAGAGTTAATCCGCAGAATCAAGCACGATAAACAGAGAAAGCAATTCACCTGTCTAATTTCATTAGATATCAAGAATGCTTTCAACAGCGTCAGATGGAGAGATATCCTGCTACTACTCCAACAGTTCCGCACTCCTCCCAACTTGTTCCAGATGGTTTGTTCCTTCCTGGATCGCAGAACCTACATCAACGATTATGGCGAACAATGCAAATACGTCATTGGAATTCCCCAGGGCTCCTGCCTCGGACCGTTCCTCTGGCTCTTAATAGCCAATGAACTACTCACAAACGACTTCGGGACATCTGTTCACTGCCAAGCCTTCGCAGATGACTTCGCCATCCTTCTCTCCAACAGCTCGTACTACAAATTCACCAAACAAGCCATCAGACCCCTTAAACTTGTACAGGACTGGACTAACAGATTCCACCTGACACTGAGCATACACAAATGTGAATACACAATCTTCGTGCCACATAAAGACATCACTAGACGCCCTGGAATCTCCATCTCCGGGAACAAAATGAAATACACCAACGAGTTAAAATACCTAGGAGTCACACTTGATCCCAAGCTCACATGGAGTTGCCACCTGAACGCCGTCAAGGAGAAAGTTGACTGCCTTCAAAACAAGATAGCTAGATTGACCCGTGCCACATGGGGACTTCAACCACCTGTCCTCAAATTGATATACACAAGCGTATTGAGAGTGTCATCCTCTACGGCAGCCCAGCCTGGTATACCAACACGGTCAAAATCAACGCAAAGCTGATGCAGATCCAAAGGATTGCACTGCTCAAGGTGACCAAGGCCTACAAAACCACTTCTACCGATGCCCTCCTCATCCTTGCTGGAACCCCTCCCATCTACCTTAAAGCTCAAGCCAACCAGCTGTGTTTCGAACTCTGGAACTATGGTACTCCTGCCCAACTCCAGAATTCCCTCTGGAATGAGACTAATGCTTGGACTAGTCACCTCCTCCATTCCCCCCCTTGGACCCACCTTGGTATCTCATGGGATGTGGAAAGCAAACACCAAGAGTACTATGCATACACTGACGGATCCCGCATCAACGACAAAGTTGGATGTGCCTCCCTCATATACCAAAATGGAAACTTGATATACTCCATTCAAAAGAGATTAAATGACAACGCCTCAGTCTTTGAAGCGGAAGCCACTGCCATTCTCCGCACTATGAGATATGCCATTTATCAAAAGCTCCCAGCATGCCACATCCACTCAGATTCTAGGTCAGTTCTGGTGGCCCTCACGGGGAGAGAACTCTCCAGCGACACCCTCCACAACATAAGAGACATCTTTCTTCTAAATAGGACCATGTTCACCTTCCACTGGGTGAAGGCACATATTGGCATCGCAGAAAATGAAGCAGCGGACTTAGCTGCCAAGGAAGCCACTACACTCAACACTGTTGATGACGTTGTTAAACTTAGTAAACAACAACTGAAGACCATGACACAAGACCACATTAACCTGACTTGGCAATCCCTCTGGAATACCTCTTCCAAAACGAGGAGACTCTACACAATCTTCCCCACAGTCAGCAGAAAGCGACTACAAGGTGACTTCTTCGTTAATCAACTCCTCACGGGCCACGGAGCATTTGGGACCTATCAGCACAGGTTCCACGGAAAAACAGCTTCATGCCCCTTCGACAACGAGCCACAAGATCCAGAGCATGCTATCTTCCATTGTCAACAACACAAGGACATTAGAAGGAGAACCTTTCCAGCAAACTACTCCCCGTCAGGACTCCAGCACCTCATCCAGAGTAAGAAGTTCAGGGCCGGAGTCAGAGAGATCCTGCAAACAGAATTAATCAAACAGATGGACATCTAACCCTCACTGTACATATTGTATATTTGTATATATCCTGTTTATCTTATGTAACTTGTATATAGTATCTTGTTTTCAATAAAGGCATGTTGGCCCCTTCCTGAGGACAAGTCTCAATAGAACCAGACTAGGAACCTTTGCCCTCGGGGCCATGTGTGTCACTTTGGACCTTTGAGCCAGTGACCTCCTCGGTACTTGCTCATGTCCAGGATTGCTATCCAACGTGCTTTCTTGCTGAATACCTTCGGGTGGGACAGCACTACATCTTTAGAGTTATCATTTGCATGGTATATTTTAGTAATTTTCTTATTTTGTCTCTCTGGTTTCGGTTTGAATGCTTATTTATACTGACAAATATTTCTTTAGCTTCTGTGCTGGCTAGATTTCCTGTAATATTTAGGTCTTGTGGTTCATATTTTATTATATTGTATTTTCAGTATTGCGCATTCATATTAATTACTTTAATATATTTATTGCCTTATATATATATATATATAAGGCAATAAATAAATAAATATATATACATATATATTTACTAGGTAACATTTATAAATCAAAGCAAACAATAATTTATAAGGACTAAACTCCAAATTGGGATTACAATATGTTTGAATGAATGTATAATAAGTTATTTAATTAATTTTGGAACTGTGAAAATAAATCTTTATTTAATTTAGTTCCATTTTTCTGTGTAGAAACCTTATACATTTATTAAGAGTATCAACCTTATACATTTTTTAAGAAAAAGTAAAATTATTTCTTTTTCTTAAAAAATTGTAAATCCTTTCAAAGTAAAATTTAAGAAGCTCTTTAAAATTAATATCATGTATCAGTAAATGTACAAGGATGGAAAACTAAAATGTCATTTTTTCAATAATTTTTAACATAGTAGGAAATAAAATGTAATTATATTTTAAAATGCTATTTTATTTAGGACTGCAAAAACCTTTGAAACAAAATTAATGGTTACAAATATTTACGTTCAATTATACAGGAATTTTAATAAATATTAAAAAAAAGAATTGAATTCTTTTAAACTTTCTAAAAATATTTATATAATTAGAAGAAATTAGAATTAAGATCGATGCTATAACTATGTTATTGTTGCATATATTTGGGGTTTATCAAGGCTGAATCAATTCTATGAAATTTGTCACTCTAAGGAAACCGAACACTAAAATTGGACTTATGAAAACTTCAATTCTATAAAGTCCCAGATAATCTAGAATCTGGTCAGGATTGGCCTGATGATTAATACACTTCGAATTATCTGGTAATATTATTTTTTCCATAAGAATTGGATATAGATCACAAGTGCCCACTGATAAGCCTGGTGATGTCCGTTTAGCCCCGCCTACAACAATTGACCTATTTTAACAATAATGCCTGTTTGGGAATATTTTTTAAAAAAATAATTCATGATAAATATTAGAAAAGTTTATTTTAAATGCAAATAATTTAGAATAAAATTTCAAAAATTATAGCATTAAAGCCAATTTTTTCATTTTCCAGAGGTGTAAAATTAATTATTTGGAATTCATAAATGACTATTAACATTTGAAGTGTCAATCATGATTTACATTTCAAATAAAAAAATTACTTTTGAAATTTTTTATTAAAACCAATCAATATATATTATATGAATAAATAAAAGCATCTTTGTTTCCAAGTAATTGGGAGTATTTAATTTAATTAATTGCACTATCTGTATATATTCACTCCATTAAAAACGCAAATGAACGACTTTTAGAATAGTTATGTTTGTTTTCAAAAATTTCTCATTTGAAAGCTTTAATGATAAAACCCATTGTAAATACAATAAATTGTCTCTAAAGAAAAAAAGTGTTTATTTGTCTGTGATATGGCGCAAAGTGTTTTACTATGAACAGATATAAAAATAATTAGTATATCAAAGTTGCTTTGGTTGAATACATCAAGCTATTTTAACTATTAAAAATTAATTCATTTCAATGGACAGCTTATCTTTAGTTATTTCCTAAATCCATTGAGAGGAATTTAATTAATAATGAGCACATTAAAAATCGTTTGCTTGCTAATTCATGAATTAATGAAACGTAATGAATTTAAGACAGACAAAATGATTTAAAATAAAACAGTAGCTTATAGATATTATTAGTACTTAAATTAAGCATTTAAAAACGTTATGAAATGAACCATGTGCAAAATATTTAATTAAATGTAGAAAATTAGTTTCATAATGTTCTATTGTGTTTTCAAGAAAATTAGTTCTTATTATTTATTACATATTTATCTGAATAAGAATGCTTTATATTCTGTATACTGAGTTAATATTTACAATAGAAATATTAAGTCTTTTACAAAAGAATGTTATGAAATTCATTAAATTTAGCATAACAAATCCCATTCCTATAAGAAGATAAAAGAGAGCTTAAATTATTATTGTCCAAAACAAAACAATTGCACTCTTTTCAAGTATATTATTGTTGGTATATCATAAAATTAATGTAAGCAGTTTCTCGTTCATTTGTCAATGTGCAATTAAGAATTTTGCATTCAAAACAAGGTATTCTAAAATACAATATTACATAATTCCTAGTTTTTGTACTCAGTAATTAATGGTAATATTTGAATAGGAAAGATTATGGGAGTTTGAATCAAGATCAATTATATAATACTTTAAAAATATATTTCAAAAACCAATTCTCACTTTGTTTTAGCTGACCGATAGCTGAGTGGTTAGAGTTCCTGACCTTTAGGCTGTTGGTATCGGGTTCGAACCGTAATGCGGGCATGAATGTTTCTTTCTGTTTCTCTGTCGTTTCTTTTGCGAGGATGTATGAATATGACCACCACTATAAACGGGTTTGTGATTGTATGGCTTGGGTAATGCTACTCGCCTCAGTTCACAGGTGCCCACTGGGTATGGCAGAAAAAAACACTTTATTGAACATATTAACAGCAGTATATGCACAATTTAAAGCAGATGTTCAAAGTGTCCGTCGTGCATGTCGAGGCAGGCTTGAGCACGCAGTGAAATGGCTGTCATCACACGTTGCAGCATCGCGGGATCCACCGAAGTGAAAGCAGCATGCAGACGAGCAACTAAGTCCATTGGTGTTGTCACTACGTGTCCATCCATGGTACGTTCACATGCATGACGCGATACGCGTGGAGAACGTTCTAAACCTAGAACGAACGTCTGAAAAGATAGGCAAATACTGTTGTTGATATGTCCAATAAAGTGTTTTTTCTTGTATCCCGGCAGTGACGTCATACTTTGTTTTTCGTATTTTTCTCGTAAACTATGAATTATACAGGAACGCTTCTTTGAGCAGTTTTTATGTACTCCGAACGAGGAATTTAGCTGTGCAGAGTTTAAGTGGTCGTTTTGGGACACCCTGTGTAATAATATAATTAATAGTTTTAATATTATATTTTAATAAGATATGTCACTCTATTTTTTAATATAAATTTTGTTTCTTTTATTTTACACCATATTTAAAATTGCTGCATTTAACAAGTGGTTGAAATTTTGATAATTCGAAATTATTATTTTTCTGTTAAAGCAGTGATATTCGCTTTTATATAATTTTTCAAAGTGTAAGGAATCTTGGTACTTTTGCATTATACCTCCGGATGTGATCCTAAAGCAATTGCATGTTTCTTAAGAAAAAGAGAAAATAATATAACTTACATACGATGATTTTATTGACTCAAAATTTTATTTCATTTCTTATTTATACCAATTGAATTTTTTTGTGCACAATGGACTAAAAAGTGTTAAATAATCTTAACGAGCTAAATGCTAAATAAAGCTAAAGCTAGTTGATGCAAAAGATCTCTTGGTGATAAATTTGTCAGCAAAAAGAAGCATTACGGTCACAAATCAACAAAGGCATAAAACAGCCAAATACAGAAAAATATAATTTATTTCATTGAAAAAACGTCCTATTACATTATACTTACACAACCGATCACTGGCTTTTAAACAAGTTTTGTCAATAAGTGATAATTATTTTGTTTATAAAAGAAAAATATAAAATGCTTGTATTATTTTTCAGTAGTTTCTAAAAACATAAATCATTTTAACCAATACACGATGCATCCCAATTAACGACAGAAATTTACGATTTTGTTTTCTTTCCCATTATAGCGATTATCGTATAATGGAAAAGTACCAAAATCTCTATTTATTCCACTAATTTGCTTTTAACTGAACATTAATATCAGCTCCATTAATTCGATTCACTACTGTCACATAAACGTGCTCGTTAAATCTGTGGAATCGAAAGTGCTGTGGTCGGTCATTGAGCAGTTACCTTGGGTGCAATGATCTTGATAAATTTACTCCCCCTTCAGATCAACGCCAAAATTGAGGGAGTAGATTCTCTGGTGCTGCCATCTATCAGATGATTTGAAGAGCAAAATTCATACTTCCACCTTCATGGTGCTCTGATTAAACGAAAGACACACCCAATTGACTTAAATTCGCAGAGCCAAGGCATAGCGAGCTTGGCTTGTCCAAGTGTCATTAGTAAAAACAACACCACTGCCATTTCAGCACTACATAAGCCTCTTATTTTATTTAAAATTTTCTTGTACAACCAAGATAATTTTCATGTATATCATTTTCTAATAAAAATTAATGGAAAAACATTTGCTGTGTTTATATTTTCAGATATTTAATCATAGTCTTGTCTTAATTGTGCTCTTTGAAGAAAATTCGTTTCATTTCCTTGTAAAAGAAATTAAAAAAACTGCTTATTCCATAGTCTCCAATTGAGTTTAATAATTACTTTTCATAATTTGAGCACAGATGCCATATAATCCAGGATACCAAATTCTGAGTTTGGTGATTTTTTGGCGGATTTTCTTATATATCTAAAACCTCGTTTTTATTACGTCATAGATATGAAGATCTATAAAAATTATGCACAAAATTCTATTTTGGAAACCCTTATCACATGTCATACTACGTCGTCTTGGCAACATTAAACAAAAAAAATTAATTCAGAATTTGGAATCCTGGATTATACGGCATCAGTGCCGTAATTTGATATTTTTATTAATTTTCATAATTCGATATTTTTTAATGTTTTTTCATAGTTAAAAAACAATACACATGTTCTTAATTGGAATTTAAGTAACCATCATTTATACGTCTCCCATAATTTACACATTCATTAATTTAAATTAGTATTTTACAATTTCTCCATTTGACTAAATGGAGGACATTGAAAATATCCTCCATTTGATTTTGAGCTAGAATTATTAAATTATAAATTAGAAACCAATATTAGAATATATATAAGTGGTCTGGAATCATGTTGTTTTGATTCCAAATATAGTCATTTCCCTAAAATATGTTATTCAATAACATAAAACTTAACAAGTCAGAAATATGAATTGAGTGGAATAAGACTCTCTTCAATTTACATTGAAATACATATTTTGCAAAATTTTCAATTTATTTCTGTAGAACTTTCTTATTATATTAATTTTTAAGACTTCTCATGGGCATTGGTAGCCTAGTGGTTAGAAAATCGGCCTTCCGTCCGGAAGGGCATGATTCGATTTCCAATACCGCCAAAGACACATCGAGAACATGTGATAAATATGCTTGTTAAATCTGTGGAATCGAAAGTCCGGTCGATCATTGAGCAGTTACCATGGGTGCAATGGTCTGGAGAATATTTACTCTCCCTTCAGATCAATGTCAAAAGTGAGGGAGTGTATCCTCTGGCAATGCCATCTATCGGAGGATTTAAATGTCAAAGACGTACTATCACCTTATGATCTCTGACTAAAACGAAAGGCACTCCCTCTTGACTTAAATTTGCATAGCCAAGGCATAGCGAGCTTGACTTGTCCAAGTGTCATATGTAACAACAACAGAAGTATGAAGAGAATTTATGTTTTTCTTTGATCTTTGATGTTGAATAAGTATACAGAAAAATATGTTTGGGATTTTTGGATAAAAAGAAATTATTCTTATTACATATTGGAAAAAATAAAGCTTTATTACTTCAAAGGTTTAATCTGTGGAATTGAAAGTCTTGTGGTCGGTCGTTGAGCAGTTACCATGGGTGTAGAAAAATTCCTCTCCCTTTAGATCAACGTCAAAATTCAGGGAATGGATTCTCTGGTTATGGCCTCTATTAGAAAATTTGAACACATTCGTACTGTCATCTTCGTGGTTCTCTGATTAAACAAACGAAAGACGCACCCTTCTGACTTAAATTCACATAGCCAAAATATAGCGAGCATGGCTTGTCCAAGTATCATAAGTAACCGCACACAATAACAACTTCACATTTGCTTCGTAAAAATCAAACGAAAATTGCAAACGTAAAATATTCATCAGCAATATATCAAACTTGTGCATGATATCTAAGATGTACATAATTTTGGTTCAAATCTAAAAATTTTGATTAATTGCTTTTATATTTGTATTTTGCTTATTTTCCATAAATCTAATATAAATTTGCAAATATAAAAACTATATTCACTACCAAAATTTTATAATTATTGTGTTATAATAAGTTATCCCTACAATGATACAAACATTACATTAAAATTAACTATTAAAATAATAAAAAACATCGTTCTTCAAAATTTAACATCAATGAAAATTTGTTAAGTGAAATGATTCAAAACATTAATTTCAAAAATTATCGGACAAAGAGGTGTTTTTGAATCTAAAATAATAACATGTATTATTTTCTATAAATTGATTACATGTATATATTCATTTACTAAATAAATTTTTTGAATGATTATGCTAGGTTTTTAAATTAAAGATTATGAAATATAGTAAGTGTACTTTAATACCTTTACTTTGCTTATGATAATCAACGGAAATAAAAAAGGAATATAAAATCAGTTATTTAAAGTTTATAAATAATAAATATGATTTCGAAATTTTTATCGAATGATTATATGATTTTTATAAGTATATGAAAACAACCAGGAAGAAGTTCATTGTCACTACTAAAAAATGAATAGTTTTGAAACAAAATTTTTCCTTCGTCTATTTTGCAAAATGATGAAAATTATTGAGCATAAAATCCGCATATTTTGTTTTCATAATCAAATGGATAAATGTGAAATATTGAAAAAAAAAAACTTTTACAAGCTACAATTTATCGAAAAACATATCATCCATTTCGAGTAAGGATCAAAACATCAATAATTCAAATTACAGATATTATAATTAGGGAATTGAATGCTGGTGAATTGCTACATCATCCGATTCCTGACAAGCAATTTTTAAGACAGTATTTAAAATTTCATTATTTCTAATTTCGAGTTGTTTCAAAAAATACAAAATGTCAATTGGTGTAACAGATGCATTCTCAAGACAATATCTTTCTAAAACACATTATTAATATTGATAAAATATATAATTATGCTTTTATTAAAGAAACAATTCAAAATTAAATAAATTATATTTAAAATGTGCAACAAGATAGAAAAAAGACCACACGAAATTTGCTTAAAATTTAATATAAAGTTGACTATTTTCTTTCTTCGTCATGATACATTTCTACCGACAGACCAGACAAAGAATAAATAATATTATTTGAGGATTTTATGACATTTAAAATCACTTGGAAGTAATGCGTCAACAATAATGATTCATCACATTTGCAGTAATTATTCGTCAATTTTTAACAAAATATTCAACAAATGTAACCTTACAAGTAGAAATCTTGAAAATTTATCTTAATTAGGGAATTATTAAATATTGATTCCTTTTTATCAACGTTTTATCAAATTTCCTATCAGTAGCTTATGGCAGAAAAATGCAAAAACGTGCAACAAAAATGGGAAAAATTGAGGGAAAATTTTTTCAAAAATTTTAAAAAAATAGTAAACTTTATTTATGAAAAGACTCGATATCACATATATTTTTTTCTTTAGCCAATTGCGCCAGATTATATAAACAGGAATAAACCATTTTTTGTGCATATTTTAAACAAGTCAGAGTTGCAAAACGATATTGTAGTTATGGTGTAAGTTAGTTGACATTTAACCTTTATCAGAAGGCATTTTTTAAAATAAATAACATTTATTTCCGGCAAAACAACTTACATAGAAACAAAGAAATTTAGGAGGATTGAAATAGCGCGTCCTCTTAGTATGAGATTTAGAGAGCAAGTGTTCTGTATTTAATTCAGACTTCACTGAGCGAATGTATAAACCGCGCCTACAAAGTGTTCTGATTGGTTGGGTACATTTCAGGAAGTTAATACCATTGGCACAGAAATTTGACAGACAAGCTTTTAGTTCCACTTTGCAATTTTCAGTTTTACTTCTCGAATTCAAGTGTTTTGCAAAAGGTCAAGAGTTTCTCAGAAAAAATGTGATGAGTCACCTCAATTTCGTAGAGAAGTCCTGATGAGTCGCAACATAGTAATTAAATAAATTATACCATGGCACAAACAATTTAACAGAGAATTCGACTTAGTTTTAATTATTGCTTAAAGTAATCACTAACGCTGCAATCTAATATTTGAATCGATACTTAGTCTATGCCTTCAAATTAATCAGCTACTAACCTCTGGTATAGGATTCATTCCTTTCTGTGCAATGTTCTATGATTCAAATAAAAACAAAATTTTGGGGAATCAAAAAAATAAACAATTCTATTTATACAGATTATTTACATTCCAAGTATAAATGCACCATCATAAAATTATATGTCAAAGTTGAATTTCACCTACTATAATACTTTCTTTTAAAATGGTGAAATACTGGTGAATTACTCTTGATACATCACCACACTTGTCCTGATCCTAGTATGCTGGTATGGATTTTACTCCTGCATTCTTCTAATATGCTTTGCTGTTAAATTACTCTTGATGCATCACCACTCTAGTCCTTATTCTAGTATACTGGTATGGATTTTACTCCTGCATTCTTCTAATACGCTTTGCTGTTAAATTACTCTTGATGCATCACCACTCTAGTCCTTATTCTAGTATGCTGGTATGGATTTTACTCCTGCATTCTTCTAATACGCTTTGCTGTTAAATTACTATTGATGCATCACCACTCTAGTCCTTATTCTAGTATGCTGGTATGGATTTTACTCCTGCATTCTTCTAATACGCTTTGCTGTTAAATTACTCTTGATGCATCAACACTCTAGTCCTTATTCTAGTATGCTGGTATGGATTTTACTCCTGCATTCTTCTAATACGCTCTGCTGCTAAATTACTCTTGATGCATCACCACTCTAGTCCTTATTCTAGTATGCTGGTATGGATTTTACTCCTGCATTCTTCTAATACCCTTTGCTGTTAAATTACTCTTGATGCATCACCATTCTAGTCCTGATCCTAGTATGATGATATGAATTTTACTCCTGCATTCTTTTAATATGCTTTGCTATTAAACATTCAGCTCTACATCTGTAAAATGTTGCACGCTCATGGTCTTCCCATATCTTTATCAAAATGCCCATGGACCTCCCATGTCTTTATCATAATGCCCATGGTCCTCCATTTAAAATACCCATGATCCTCCCATAATGCCCATGGTCCTCCATTTAAAATACCCATGATCTTCCCATAATGCCCATGGTTCTCCATTTAAAATGACCATGGTCCAACCATATATTTATCACTTAGCATCAGCCAATTGTAACAGGGTATTGCGCGTTCACAAGCGGCATGCGATATTCAACTCTTTCTCGTTAAGCATCAGATTCAATAACTTCCTCGGCAAGCTTGTTCTTCTATTTTTTGGCCAATAGAAAACATGTAATACATGCATGTTCATCAACTATTTTGGGATAAACAAATCACTGCTAAATCAGGCAACATTGGACATAATATGCGGAAGACACATAAACTGTTATATCCTAAGTATACATCCAAAGCCTCTTCAATTCTGTGACGAAAAGTACAACTGAAATTACAAAAAACAATGGTAGCTACAGTAACTACTAGTTTTAACATCATTCCCTCTTCATTAGTTGCAATTTCATTCATTTTATCTTTGTATAATATATCTGCCAAATATTAGATTTTTAGAGTAACTTTGGTCTAGTGTCAAAGACAAGAGTTTCTTGGAGCATAAGATTTCCGGTTTGATCAAAGCTACCGTTGAACAACGGGAATTTAATATTGTTCTTTTGCCTTCTACATGTATATCAATTAAAGTGGGTACTAGTAAGACACGTAAATACGTAAAAATACGCTGTTTCTCTCTCCCTTACTGTACTAATAAATGATATGATATTAACACTCATTAATTAAAAAATAATGCAGATTATAGCTCTTTTTCGATAACAGCCATCTACATTTAAAGAGAGAATAAATCATTAAATATTTTATATATCGCACATTAATATTTATATCACGAATTATCCTTTCATTAATTTTTTATATTTATATATATATATAATAGTGTGTTTACACTTAGACATTACTTTATGTATTTATTTGGCTTAAAAATAGTATTTGGTGCAGTTCTTGCTGATTTTAACATATATTTGGATGTGGATTAAAAGTATTTTGACAACATTAGGTTTTGGTTTATACATTTTAGATTAAATTTTACTTCATTTATTCTAGTTTGATATTTTGGTTTGAACTTTTAGTGTGGCTTTGGGGTGTACTTGCTTCTTTAAGACTATGTCTTGGGCCAGTGCAGAAAAGCCATACTTTGTGCCAATGTGGTCAACACCCACTGATGAAGCTGGCCATGTTGGTACTTCGTTCCATTTTATATCTTTCTTTGATACTTTTCTTTTAAACCTTTCCAAGTATTTTCAATGTATTGTTTTTCATTTAGTATTTTCAATATATTATTCTCCATCTAGTATTAATTTATAAAATATTAAATTAACTATATTTCAGTAATTCTATTTTAGCTGCTTTTGCGCTGGATGTATTGCTAAACATAAATATTTTTATATATTCTATCACATATCACTTCTATATATAATCTTGCTTTATCTATATATATATATATATATATATATATATATATATATATATATATATATATATATATATATATATATATATATATATATATATATATATATATATATATATATATATATATATATATATATATATATATATATATATATATATGCAGGATGTGAACTAAAGTCCCTTGCCACCCTCTTAACTTCGGACTTCGGAACGGCTGCTGCTATATTCATAAAAGTCGTGTCTAGGTATAGTAAAGCGGCCATGCGCTACTAAATAAAACAGACTACAGTGCCTCCTGGTGGAAAACAGAGCAGTTAGCATTCCTATTTCGATAACGGAACGAGATAGAGAGAAAAAGTGATTTGCAAAGTTGTAGAGCATCCTCGATTTAGTACGAAACGATAGCTTGTAGGCATGAATATGAAGAATACAAAGGTTAAAACGCGTATTTGTTGTTTCGTGGTGTGACGTAGCACATCGTACGTGTGCATAGTTAAAAACAAAAAATCGTTTTCCTACTTACATTTTTCACTTTTATTTCGAAATGGGAAGAACGGAAGTATTAAAAAGAATTCCAACATTTTGAATGTAGTACGCAAATACGTAAGAAACGTCACGCCTGTTCACCTGAGACTGCTGTAAAAGTGTCATCTTCTTGGGACTTTAGTATGTTGATGCTCATGATCATGGCTGAGTATTCCAAAGTTGAGTATTGTGAGATGGTTTCACTGTAAGGTGAATGTCGACGCATGGCACGATCAGCAGCAAGGTTGTACTGCCAACGTTTCCCTGCAGGTCCGCATCCTTCTCATCAAACCATCCTAACTCTCGTAAAACGTTTAATGGAGACAGGTTGCATTACTAGTCAACCTCGGTCTGGCAGACCAGCTAAGGTAGGGCGGCAAGTTCTACAGGATGAGATATTAGTATATCCACTCGCATATCCGAAATGCAGCGTAAGAGAGATCAGTCAACACTGTGGTCTCTCCAAAAGTCAGGTTTGGAAAATCCTAAGTGAATCAGGTGCTCATCCATACCGACAAAAGCCTGAACAGGTTTTAATGGACGGGGATGCCGAGCGACGCTATGCATGGTGCAACTTCGTCATGAATCAGATACAGGTCCAGCCAACATTCTTGGCAAATATAATGTGGACGGATGAGGAATGCTTTTCATGGAATGGTATGTACAATAGGCAAAACACTCATTACTGGGCACTGGAAAATCCTAAATGATTCGTTGACGTTCAACATTAAATGCGGTATGCTATTACGTTTGGTGTGCAATTTACAATAACAAGCTGATAGGCCCAAAATTCTACAATAGCACGCTCACGGGTGCACAGTATTTACAATTGCTACAGAATGTAATACCCGATTTTGTAGAGAACCTGCCGTTGTTTAATCTTAAAAACCTATGATTTAAACATGACGGCGCGCCTGCTCACAAGACATCTCCAGTGAAGCAGTACCTCGTCAAGGTATTTAGCAACCAAATACTAGGGTAGGGCGGTTTCGAAGAGTGGCCTCCACGCTCTCCTGATCTGACTCAGCTGGACTTTTTCCTGTGGGGATACTTGAAACAGCAGGTATATGCGACCCCTCCACAAAATTTGCAGGACCTTAAACGACGCATTAGGTCACGTGTTCCAACGTGTGCAACGTAATCTTCAAGCGAGGATCCGAATGTGCATTGCAGCTGACGGTGAAAAGTTTGAACATCTTAAATAAAGTATATCGTTATAATTATTTCCTTTTTTTCTTTCTTTGATCGTTTTGTGACGTCACAGTACGAAACAATAAATGCGTATTTTAACCGTTGTATTCTTCACATTAATGCGTACAATGTATCTTTTCGTACTAAATCAAGGATGCTCTACAACTTTGTAAATCACTTTTTCTCTCTATCTCGTTCCGTTTACGCGATAAAAATGCTGACTCCGCTGTTTTTCACCAGGTAGCGCTGAGTTTGTTTTATTCAGTAGTGCATGGCTGCTTTACTATACCTAGACACCACTTTTATGAATATAGCAGCAGCCGTTCCGAAGTTAAGAGGGTGGCAAGGGACTTTAGTGGACACCCTGTATATGCATCTTAAGTAAAGAAACCATAGCAGTGAAACTATATTCAGGTGAATAAATATTTTCAGCGAGTCTTGCCTTATCACAGCCTAACATCCGATACTAAAGAACTATCTATTTCCAAAATTATTTTTCACACTATACAGTGCTTTAATTTCAGTATTAAATCAAGCATTTTTGTGAATAGATAAATTTTTTAGTAACTTTGTTTTAATTACTCTTCTCACTCTCTATTTTTATAACAAAATGTTGCTTATGTGCACAAAATATGTTAGCAATAAATTCGTTTATAAAATTTTGAATTGAATATTTCAAGTCACATGATACTAATTAAAAGTGTTTTAAAAAGTTACAAAAAATTTATATATTTTATCTTAAATTTTAAATAATTATAAATAATAACAGAAGTAAATAAGACTTCGTATAATTTCTGTGTCTTATTTTTGGAAACCATAGACTATTCCTTCTTCATAGCATGATAATCATATTATAATTGCACCTGCAATGAGACATTTATATCTGTATAACAAAAAAAAATACGTGCTAAACAAGAAAAATGCATAATGAAGTTTATAGTACAAACAGTGTCATTTATACAAAACATCATGACATATCTATCAACATTATCAAAATATATATTACTATAAATAAGTGTGAAAATTTATTCATACATTACATAACATAGATTCATTTGCTAGTTGTTTACACCTGAATGAATTTTAAATTTTTATTCCTCACAATAAATGGATGTTAAATGCAGAACAATCATACGTATGGCTCAAAGAAACATTTGAAGAAAACCCTACTAAATAGCACAAGTTTACACTCGAAAAGTTAATGACTTATACCAGATCATTTTAACAAACATTACTCTACTCTTAAGTATAGAGGCAATTGAAGTGGTTACAATCTTTTTTCCGAGAATAAGAAATGTCCCCAGACTGAAAAATAAATAGGGTGGAGGGTAATTCTGCACTATCAACAGAAAACAGCCACAAAATACTCTGAATTCTCCAGTCGACGCTGTCCCCAGAATACAAATGACCTACAAATGCCATTGTTGACTCAAGACTCGATTCCTGGAATCCTAAGGGAAAGTGGACTTCAAATAAATGTAGAGCTTGGACAAATAAGCTTGGGTGTTAATTGGTGGGATGTAAGATTTCGAGAATGCACTCGCTCCGTTTCCCCTGTAGGATGTCCTCCTTGAAAGAAAATAAAAACATTTGGTTTAGTTAGAATTTTTTGTTTCATTACTTAGGTTACTCTGGCAAATTTTTCTTATACAAATGAATTTCAACTTCACTTGTATTGAATTAATCCCATTAACTCAATAAACTGACTCTGAGAATTATACCTCGATGACGTGTCATATCTGGAGATATATAGCTAATTTCTTTTATTGTTTTCTTTAGAAGTCATTATCTTCCTCATATCGATTAATTAAAGGAAAAAGATACATTTTCTCTGAAACTAATAACACTTTTTCAGTTTCAGAGAAATTGTTACTCTGTTCAGAGAAAAAAAAAATTTCTCTGAAGAAACAATAGGAAATGAAAATATAAAACATAAATGGAATTTTGAAAATACATTCAAACGTAGATAAAAGTAAGATTTTATGTTTATTAAAATAAATGAACTTCCTTTGATATATTAACTATTTTATTTAATGGAATGTCAAATCAGAATAAATATTTTAAGTCAGCTTTAATGTTTTTTTATGTAAATAAAATTCTAGAAAAATTGCCGATGAATCTACGAATTATACAGATGTTTAATATGTTAGATAAGACATGTTTCATTTGAACACGTACATATTTCATATTTAAATATTTCTGCCTGAAACTATAGGTAATTCAAAAGAATTTAAAAATTCAATTTAGTTTAGATTAAATCCTTAAACTTTGGTATTTAAACATAAACTATAAGTTTTTATCAATAGTTGAAATTTTTGAATGAGGAAATCTTAAATAATATCCTTAATTTCCTTGGGACACAGCAATATTAATCAAAACTATTTCTGCAATATTTGATATTGAGAATTTTTGGAATATTAGTCTTGAAAATTATATGTTAAAGCATATTGTATAGCATATTGTATAAAATATTGTATAATATAATATTTTAGTTGTATTTTATGTTTTGAATAAAAATTAAAGTGTGTTATAAAAAAGAGATCTGTAAGCTTGAAATTTTGTTTAATATGCTATAAGTCTTAAAACACAATTGAATCTCTCAAAATGTAACAAGAACAATATTTTCAAATGATTATTTAAGTCTGTCATCATTAAGAGTATATTTTATGTCACTCATAATTATAGGAGAGGAAATTTAGGAAAAATGTAATTTATTTTAAACAAAATATCTGCCAATAAATAAAAAGTAATTTGTTTCGCTTACAACTATAAATATTATTACCAGAAAAGTATTTTATAAATATAAGTAGAAATTACATATAATAAAAGTATTTTATAAATATAATACTAGTATAGTATGAGGCAAAAAACATTCTACATTTATGTATTTGGTTACTCATAAATATTTTTAAAAATATATTTATAATAACTAATAAAATTGTTCATTTTTAATTTCTAATAGAAAATTTAGCGTAACTTGCTATTTTAGGATCTTTTTCTGGGAAAGCTAACTAACCAACCAATTTATAAAAGATAGCTCATGAAAAAATCATACTATATTTTTAGAAAATGTATTCCAACTCAACTTGTCTAGTGGTCAGCGTGCCTGACTGCGAATAGGAAGGTCCTGGTTTCGAATCCCGGTTCAGAAATGGATGTACTTTCTCCCACTAACTATCCTGTCTTTGTCCTTGCAACGTATGAATGCGTTGTGAACGGTTGCTTACCCTATATATGGATACCTATGGCATGTGTGTACTAAGGAAGTCGGACTCCACACCAAAATATGGTTCAGTTGAGAACGTGGAGCAGCGCACTCTATAATGCCAGCCTAGCTGGCGCACAACAACAGCAACAGAAAATCTACTATATTTATTATCTGTATTTTTTAATTTACCAGAAGTTCATCCCTATTGCAAAGTGGAGATTAAATTAGTGGGTTATGTCATCTTTCTGAAGCAAATTGCTTATTTTAAATGTGTCCATACAAAGGAGAATGATGCGCATCGTTCCAATTAGGTTCCAGAAAACTTAAATGGGAAAATTGTCTCCAAAATATTTTGTTGGATCATAAAGTGAAATTCAGTAATGTTGCTAACATCTTGAAGATAATATAAATATAGCGTGTTCATTATATGATAAATTATGTTTGAAATGTGTGTACCGTGCATTCTCGCAGTTGAAGACAAGCAAAGCGCTGTCTATGCGTAGTGCTATTTGAACCTATTTATGTTCAATGAGCATTTGTCATGTTATATGTAGCAATGGTTAAAGTATAAATCAATTATTTCAGTCCATAATCGAGTTGGTAATCACCAGTGTGCGCACTACACAGATGAAAATAAAACCAAAAAGGCAAAAGCTTTATTTCAAGGTTTTGATCACTGTACTTTATGATATGCGAGAAATTTTATTCCTCATTTACCTTCAGAAAGTATGAGTCATTAAAAGTAAGAGTGATTTAGTTTGATTGATGCTTTTTAAAGAAGAAACTTTCAAAAAGTAACTAAAAAAAGAAGATAATATTTTTACCCATTTATTCTATTTCCTATATATATACACAACACACACACACACACACATATATATATATATATATACATACGAGGGTATATATAATTTTTAATTAATTATAACTTAGACTGAATTAAAATAATTCTTACAAATTTTACTTAAAATTAACATTTATAAACCCTTTAGAATATTTACAAGAAAATGGAATTTTTAGATATTCATTGAAATTTTATATTGTTTGCATTTACCAATTTAGCTTGAAGTTCATTAAATAAGACTATTGTGTTAAATTCAAAATTATATTTAATAACTTATACCTCATATAAAATATATTCAAATGACTTCTTCATTGAAGGAGGAGCTTTCATAAATTTTAAATCATGTCATAAATATTTATTATAAATATAAAGTAAAATGTTTCCAAGAATATTTCAACATATTGCTACAACTATAGCACTTTTTCGTAAATGTTTATTATCCGAATAAGGTAAAGTAGTTGTTTCCTAGAGTATTAGCACATATTGTTACAATTAGCGCTTTTTCGTAAATACTTATTATCCAAATAATGTAAAATAGTTGTATCCTAGAGTATTAGCACATATTGCAACAATTAGCGCTTTTTCGTAAATGCTTATTATCCAAATAAGGTAAAATAGTTGTTTCCTAGAGTATTAGCACATATTTCTACAATTAGCGTTTGCTTTTTCTTAAATGCTTATTATCCAAATAAGGTAAAATAGTTGTTTTCTAGAGTATTAATATTACTATAATAAATTTCCTTAAATTTGTTTAATTTAGGGCTCTGGATAAGGTATTCACACATAATCCCAATATATTATACCTTGTATATTTTATTTTAGATCATTGGATGTCTCATTTGTATAATATAGTCATTTGATGAACCATGTGTAATCATGGTAATTTCATTTTTAAATCATGATTTAAAGTGGTAACAAATGTAAATGCTGTTCTGTTGAAACACAAATGGAATTATTTCATATATCTCAACTTAACAGTGATTTTACTTTTTAAACTTTTTTTTTTTCCTTTGAAATTTTACAGACATACATAAAAGCATAATCAATTTTCCAGCACAATAATTGTGATTTTATTATTATTACGGAAAAATATTTATGCAAAGTATTAAATTAATAGAGCAATACGCACCACACATATTATTATCCTTTAACAATAAGAGATTATTTGCATTTTTTATAAAATCAAGAAGACATTTTGAGACAAATTTACTTTATTCAAACTTGTTTTCTGAAAAAAAATAAATATTTTCATTCAAATAATTTATTAAATTTTATAAATCTTAATTTAGCTCAGAGCAAAATATTATTTGTATGTACATATATGACAACTCTTTGCCTTATATTTACTTTCAATGAGATTTAAAACGATGCATTTACTGAAAATAGAATAAAATTTTGAGCCGGCTGTCTTCATGGATTGATTAATCTCTTCAAGAATATAAATAAATCTTTATTTGTCCCTCATCGTATATGAATTATAATTTAATTTTAGACTTTCATGCATGAATTGATCCACTTAAAGTTGATTCAGTTTTTTCGTAAACATTTCCCATGTTTTTTTATTCTCAACTTTTATTTAGAATATGGGAGAAATTTAAAGTGATTTGGAGCAAAAATTCTTTTGCCTGGTTTCAACTTTCTTTTTATGCATCCTCCTTTCATATAATCAAAATTTTTATTCTTTTGTTTTTTTGAACTGTTATTTTATCTATTTATGCTCGAGTTAAATGAATGAATGCATGGAAAAAGGAAGTGGCTCATATATTTTTTGTTAGATAATAAATAAAGGAAAACTGATGCTTTAGGTAAACTTATACCACTGAGCTATAAAAGTATTATTAAAATGCTTACGGGTTTGAAAAACTTTACTGAAAGATTTTTAAATAAAATAAACTACGATTTATAAAAATAAAAAAAAAATCTTCATTGTGGAATGGAAAATTAAATGCTTACCTTAGACGATTCTTTTTCTACTGGTCACATTTATTGAATTTTCATTTACATTTCCAATTATTCAGAATCAATATAAATATTTTAGTTAAAAATACATTTAATTAAAAATTTGTATTTAAACTAATCACGAAAAATAATACAATGTTTTTAAAAATTTCAAAAATGTTATATAATTCATGAACATTTTATTGATTAATAAAATGTCCCATTTAAATTGCCTGCATTTTGATACAGAGTATCTTAAATTATCTTATTTATAACAAATTTTTCAACACATATCACATTGTGAATGTGAACGTAATGTTAGTATGATGTGTTAAAAAAAGCTTTATATATTTGTTTATGGAATTTTTTGTAAGTTAAAACTGTTGATGAATATTAAAATTTGACAACATAATATTTTATTTATGACATTAAGATATAATAGCTTTCATTAGAATATATAGATTTTTTAATAGATATTTAATTAATTTTTCTCATCTAATAAATAATTTCAAATGAATAATAAGTGTTCATTTTTCTTTTATGGTTACTACTAAATAAATTTCATTAGTGGGCCTGTGGATAGGGAGGTGTTGGATTCAAATCGCGGTTCGGGTATGGATGTACTCTCTCGCTCTCTCTATATATATATATCTGTCTATCTCTCTCTCTCTGTGTGTGTTTCTCTTTCTCTCTGTCTCTCTCTCTGTCTCTCTCTCTCTGTCTCTCTCTCTCTGTCTCTCTCTCTCTGTCTCTCTCTCTCTCTCTGTCTCTCTCTCTCTGTCTCTCTCTCTCTGTCTCTCTCTCTCTGTCTCTCTCTCTGTCTCTCTCTCTTTCTCTGTCTCTCTCTCTCTCTCTATCTATCTTGCCTTTTCCTTTCTTTGTATGAATGGGTTGTGAATGGTTGCCTACCCTATAAACGTGTACCTATGGCATGTGTGTACTGAGGAAGTCAGACTCCACACCTAAAATATGGTTCAGATGGAAAAATGGAGCAGCGCACCCCATATTGTCTGGCAAGCTGGAACACTACAACAACAACAACAAACAAATTTCAGATATGAGAAAATAAAAGGAAATAAATTTTATTTCCTTTTATTTTCTTATATCTGAAATGTGTTTGTTGTTGTTGTAGTGTTCCAGCTTGCCAGACAATATGGGGTGCGCTGCTCCATTTTTCCATCTGAACCATATCATCCATTTTTCCATCTGAACCTTTTATTTTCTTATATCTGAAATGTGTTAAAATTAATTTATTTGTAATATCTATTTCTCAAATATAAATAAACTTTATTTATATTTGAGAAATAGATATTACAAATAAATCAATTTTCCAAAATAATATAATTTGTGTGGCAACATAATCCTAGAGTATTAGCACATATAACATATTTAAGATATTTCGTAATCAAATCTTTGTTATTCTTATTCTACAACGAAAATTTTTCCGACTACCAAAAAAGAAAACTGGATGTGAAAGACTTCCCACAATGTCAGTAAATTAAATATCTACTCCAATAATGATTTTTTTTTTGTTCAAAAACATGAACCATAAGTAATTTCATCCAACTGATTTAAGAGTTCACTTTTTCTTATTATTTCAATTTCCTCTACTGGTGCGAAACGTTGTTTTCCACATTTTTTCTTTGTGAAGGAATCTTCTATATAAGAGAACAGATCTCAATTTCATCTTATATCATAAGAATGTTTTTCTTCATTCTAACTCATCCATCGTAAAATCATTTTTATAGCAAAAATGAATTTCCTGACAACGTCATTTATGTCCTAAATTAGAAAGAATTGAGAAAAAATATCCTTACTTATATGATTTTTTCGAAGATAATTTTTCAACACAAAAAAACATTCTCATATATTGAAAAGTGTAAATTTAAAATTATTTTATATAAAAGCAATTAATTTAAACCACACAAATCTAATCAGCATAAACAATTTAAAATTTTAAATTGTGGTAAAATAATGATTTCATTTCAACTTGACTTCTGTTGCATATCATACATTTGTACTTTAGCTTTCTTAGGCACAAACCATCGCTAAGAAATGTTTTACTGCCCTTTAATAGTTCAATAGTGAGGATATCTCTACCTCAATTCCTATTAATTCAAATTTAAGAGAAAACTAAAACTACTGACATATCACTTAATAAAATATACAAGATCAAAATTATTCAGTTCTTATATTTTACTATCAAACTATTTCTGGATTTTAAATCTTTCACTTTAAAAGGAGAAATTTGAAAGAAGTATATAAATTAAATCTCTTAAGGATATGCCTTTATTATTAACAAAATGGGTGCTTGTAATTTAAGAGATTGGATAGGCAGAAGTACATAAACTTAATATCAAACTCCAGAGATGTCACTTCAACTAGAGTGTCTTTCAGCTCTGACCAGTTTTATGTGCTATATTCACCGCTAATGAAAATGGCAGTCTAACTTGTCAGAGTCATTCAATATTTAGTGCTGTGTCTTTCAAAAATTTACATAACAATAGATCACATATTTTTCCCAGCATCTAAAATTTTCACGTTTTAAATAAAAATATTAAACATAATTCTCTATCTTTCATCTTTTAGGAAGCCGATTTGTATGTAATGTATATATGCATGCATATATATGTATATATACTGAATTAGAAATATTCAATTAATGAAATTTCAAAAATTGGCATGTGTTTCTTTTATTCATAAAATTAGCGACTGATTTTACTTGTAATATGCACTACCTGAATATGACAAAAAAAATCGGTTGACAAATAAACATCCTTAAATTTTTACAATATTTCGAAACTAGATATTATTATAATTCTACAAACTTGGACACTGAATCGGAAAAACGTATAATGTTTACTCTCTACAGATATAGTTTTATTTAAATTCCTAAGCAAAATGTTGGATGAATTTATGTATTTTGCCATTAAAAGATTAAATGTTATGTAATTTGTGCTGATATACATATATATATAAGTAAAAATTTTTAAAATCAAACATTTGCATTGCTTTATGTTTTACATTTGATGCACAAGAGAAACGTAATTACAAAATGTTCACGTCTGAAAAGTCAAACATTAAAAGTAAGCTTATATCAACAACAAACAAATACCTAGAATATTATGTAATCTTATTTAAAATCAGGAGTATCATAATGTTCTTAAAAGAAATAAAAATTTTAAACTTGCTGGCTTTCGAAATAATATAGAGATATCTGATTTAGATGCTCAGAAAAATATTTAAATAGACAAACAAAAAAAACTGTATGCATTACTGGTAAACAAAACACAGGAAAACCATAAGGGTAAGCTATCATTAAGTCTCAAACACATTATTAGATACGTTTTACACGTAATTTTTATTTCCATCGCATAAATGTTCATTTTTCTATGTTTTACTTTCGCATTTGATTAGAAAACATGTCAAGAAAGGCTTCTGCAAAGAATTTAGCTATCAGAAATACCACTACGATAAGTGATTCAGACGTGTAAGAGATATTTCATACATTCCGCTTATTAAGTTACCTAAGTTATTGCAGCTTAATGCTCAATCTTTGCCATCAAATGCTTTTATCTTTTGTTTTAGGTTATATAACTTATAAATATGATGGAATCTCACATGTATAAAAATATGTTAATAATATTTTTCATGTGATTTTATCATCTATGAATTATTCCTTTATAAAGAACTATAAATATTATATATTTAAATACTGTAGCTTGTGTTTATCTCATTTATATTCTTTTATATAAATTCTTTTATTCAAAATGAAAATTTCGAGACGTTCTCTTTTTGGCTGTAGATTATTTAATGAAATGCGTTTAGACTTTAATTATGCACGTCTTGATAAAATTATTTATAGATTATTTAACTACACTTGAATATGTATGAGGTTGCATTATTTTAAAAAAATTACTTCCAAATAATTATTTAAGGATATATATAAGGTACGCACATTTTATTTTCTTGCATTTTTTTAATGTCAATGTCAAGACAAATGGAAGCAAAAGTTATAAAATCGTTTCTTCTATAAATTGAGATTGTATCATAATACTTCATTTACACTACTGGCCATTAAAATTGCTACACCAGGAAGAAATACAGATAACAAAATGATATTTATTGGACAAATATATTATACTAGAAATAACAAGTGATTAAATTTTCAAAAAATTTGGCTGGATAGATCCTGAGAAATCAGTACCCATAACAACCACCTCTGGCAGTAATAACAGCAGTTATACGCCTGGGCTTTGAGTCAAACAGAGATTTGATTGCATGTACAGGCACAGATTCCCATACAGCTTCAACACGATGCCACAGTTCATCAACCGCAGTGACTGGCGTTTGGTGACGAGCCGATCGCTCGGCAAAAATTGACCAGACGTTTTCTATTGGTGAAAGATCTGGAGAACGTGCTGGCCAGGGCAACAGCCGAACCTGTTCCGTATCAAGGAAGGTTCGTACAATACCGGCAACATGCGACATTATCCTGCTGAAACGTAGGGTTTCGCAGGGCTCGAACAAAGGGTAGAGCCACGGGTCGTAACACACCAGAAATGTAACGGCCACTGTTCAAGCACCGTCAATGCGAAAAAGAGATGACCGAGACGTGTATCCAATGACACCCCATAGCATCACGCCAGGTGATGGGCAAGTATGACGATGACGAATGCACGCTGCAGGTGTGCGTCCACCACGATGCCGCCAAACACGGATGCGACAATCATGATGTTGTACACAGAACCTGGATTCATCTGAAAAGATGACGTCGCGCCATTCTTGTGCCCAGGTTCGTCGTTGATCACACCATTGAAGGCGCTCTTGTCTATGACGCAGCGTCAAGGGAAGCCGCAGCCATGGTCTCCGAGCTGAGAGTCCATGCTGCTGCAAACGTCGTCGAACTGTTCGTGCAGATACTTGCTGTCTTCCAAACGACCCCGTTTATTGACTCACGGCTCGTGACGTGGTTGCACGATCCATTACGGCCATGCGGATAATATGCATGTCTCCTCAGCTGCTAGTGATAGGTGGCCGTTGAGATCCCGTATGGCATTCCGTATTACCGCCTTGAACCCATTGATTCCATATTCTGCTAACAATCAATGGATCTCGACCGACGCGAGCAGCAATACTGCGATAAGATAAACCGCAATCCCGGTACGCTACAATTCGAACTTTATCAAACTCAGAAACGTGCTGATACGCATTTCTCCTTCTTACACGAGGCATCACAACAACTTCTCACCAGGCAACAACGTTCAAATGCAATTTGTGTATGAGGAACCGGCTGAACAATTTCCTCATTTAAACACAATGTAGGTGTCGCTACTGGCGCCTGCTTTGTCTGAATGCGCTGAAAAGCTAGTCATTTGCATATCACACCACCTTCTTCCTTTCGTATAAATTTCTTGTCTGTAGCATGTCGCCTTCTTGGTGTAGCAATTTTAATGGCCAGTAGTGTATTATATTTAAGCATTTGTTTCTGTATTCTCAAAAGCAAGTAGGAATTTTACAGGAAACTTACTATAGGCAACATCAGTAATGTAATATGGGAAAATTTTATAAATAATTGGTTAATGTAAATAAGCCAATGAGAATGCGAAAAATATATGCCAAATTAAAAATTAATCGATTGAAAATAAAAAGTTTTATGATATGATATGAGAATCGCCGACCAATGGCTGAGTGGTTTATCCTGGCTCCTAAGCTCCATGTCCCGGGTTCGAATCCCAGTTCGGGTGTGGATGTTGCTTTCATTCTCTGTTCTTTCTTCTGTGATTATGTATGAATGTGGTCCTCTCTATAAACGGGTTTGTGGTGGTATGGCGTGGGCAACGCTACTCTCTTCTGTGACTTGGTTCACAGGTGCACGCTGGGTAACGACAAATGAGTAGGAGTTTCTGGCCTTGTTGTGGTAAGTGGTTCGTCCCCCAAGTGCCAGCCGTTTTAAAAATGTTGTATGAGAATTTGTTGATTGTCATTTATACAATAGTTTTTTATACTCAACAGTTAATGTGGCCATTCTTTGTATCCCAAAATGAGTTCTTAATTACGAAATAGGTACACGGTTTGCAAAGGACATTCATTTGCCACTTCAACATGCGCGATGAAGACGATACTAAAATAAATTAATGTTGTCTGTTTAATTATTGAAAAGCATTGTTAAAAGTCTTCGCATAGACTGAAGCTTTATATGTATTTCATATTAATGTTACCACATATTGCCTCCGGTTGAAGCCTTGTATCACTTGTAGATCTGAACTGTATATCTATCATCCTTTGAAAAGCATTGTTAAAAATCTTCGCATAGACTGAAGCTTTATATGTGTTTCCCATTAATGACACCACATATTGCCTCCGGTTGAAACCTTGTGTCACTTGTAGATCTGAACTATGTATCTATCATCCTTTAGACAATCTAAAAATGATTCGTAAAAAAATATATATGGAGAAAAAGAAGGATGTGGGAGCAAAAACATTGGTTGAACGAAAGGAGAAGCATTAAATGTTGATGTAACACCTAGCTGCTTATTATTCATACGAAATATTCTGTAAACAGCACCTGAAGTTAATAAAAAAGACAGGCTTTTAATTTTCAGAATGAAATATAAGTTATGCACTTAAAACTTAAGGTTCCTATAATACAAAGTAACTGACGTAGTTATGGAATGCAATGCCATCTTTTTAAAGGTTGAATGGAATTCCAAGCATTATTTTTTTAAGATTCCGAGCTGATAATGCAGATGACATTGTTTTGAGAAGCTTTCTCTGAAATGTTAGAAAATTTCGCTTCGAGTATCATGCTTTCAATGGCAGCTGTGACATTCATCAAAAACCCAATGACTTTCTCTTTCACTGTTCAATGCATTATTTACAAATATTGCAAGATTAAATGGCTGGGATTCAGAGTTAAATTTATTTGAAGAAGTAGATATTCTGCTCCACTGTAATTCAATGGAATGTTTTGCGCAAATATCTAGAATTTCAATGAAAAATGTATTTTGTCTAACATGGATACGGATAGATTAAAAATGCTTCAACAAAGAAATACGTTTAATATTTCCATATTTATGTATAGTAATAGGAAATGTGAAAAGAAATTATTCATATTCACACAACTGTTACTTACTTATCCCAGATATGGAGATGGATTTCTCTGAAGAATAATCAGTTATATATCTCAACATTAAAGATAAATTCAAAACCATTCTTAAATATGATTTATTGTTTCATAAAACATTATGGAACAGCATATATGGGTTAAAAGTTCTAGCATCGATCTCGTAACTTGATTTCGTTTAAAAGTGAGAAGTATTTGCTATTATTCAGTGGCTTTAACAGCTAGAAGTGTACCTTTATTAAATTTAACTGAGAACAGAGAAAATAAAATAAAATATACGCCTTTCTTCCAAACTAGAGATTTTATTTGTTTTAACCAAGATCATAGTTCTTCTGATTATAAGTAATGCAAATTAAATTAATATGACACATTTATAATTATGAAAATAATCAGAGTAGAGTCAATAATTAGTGCCACTAAATGAGACAGTATGTAAAATTATTAAATGCATTCTTATTAAATTTAAGTCAATATCAAATTGATATCTAGAAAGATGAAAATGTCGAATTATTATATTAAGGAAAATCTTAATTAAAAAATAAAATTTTTTTTAAGTTAAATTACTTATTCATTGTTTCATATGAATTGATATTATAGTGGAATAAAATTGCAGTAAAAAAATAAACAAATTGGGTTTTACATGAATTATGATGTAACAAATTGCATCCATTTTGTAAAAACTATATACTTAAACATTGAAATCACATAATGAAGTATAAAAAATAATTTTTCTTTAATAACTCAAACATATAAAGCATTGAAAATATTTCTTTGTTATATATTTGTTTTTTTTAATTTTGTACATTATGATAATAACAATTCAAAATAATTTATAAGAATATCTTTTCAGTTTTCCGTATCTTCTATTAGTTAAGTGTATAAATACTGCTAACAATTATATAAATTTAAGTGAAGATCCTATAACGAAATTTGATTTAGTTGGTTTGTCGCTCCATGATTACTTTCTGACTTTCTGCACACGAAGAATAAAGGAATAAGGAGATATGGTTTTAAGTGGATTTTGAACCATTGAAAAAAATTCGAGCCCAAATTGGAAATCGAAGTAGAAAACATTTCAATTCCATATTTATGATGAGGACGAAAACAATATCATGGCTAATCCAATTTTAATTATATACTGATCTTTCAAATTTCTCATCATAGTTATTTTAGTTGAATGTATTAAAAAACGAAAGCGCCACAGTGGAGAAATAATTTAATTTCGAATTACAGTTTTATAATGTTAGATTTCTGGATTTTCTATTTAAGTTTTTCCATTATTTTATCATTCAATATAACAAATCCTAAAAAGCATTAATGAATCTTTACTGTTGCTATTATTAATAACAGATAATATTTAGAAAAGAATACTTTATACGATCAAAGTATAGTTAGTTACAAATGTTGTTGTTGTTGTTGTTGCTTATCTCCAAGGATCTGACGGAGTCAGACCAAATCTAGAAATCCGTTGACGGAGAGGAAATCGATGACAAGCTGGGGAGAAGTGTAGGTTTCGTCCCATAGTATATTCATACCATTCAGGATATGCTCAGGAGAAGCTTGGTGTCCATGGCATTTAGACAGAGCGGGTAGGTCTTGTTACCCGCTACAAAAATGAGGCATTTCAGGTGGGCCAGAGCGAGACGTCCAAAGCAAGTGCTGGATTTCCTATCACAGGAAAGAGCCTGAAAAAGTCCCAGCTTTCTACTCTCGTAGAAGTGGTGAGTCAAAGGTACCTGCCAATTGGTTTTAATCTAGACTTTTCTCAGGGAAAAGAGTCCAAGGTAGGTAAGCGTGGAAGAAGAAAGAGCAGGATGACCTGAGCCCTCCATTGCTAAAGTGTTTGCTATTTCATTGCTTCCAATATCCACGTGAGACGGGATCCATTGCAAATAGATATTATGCCGAAGGGAGACAATTTAAGCTTGTGTAGAATAGAAATGCTTCTGTGGTCTCCCAAGCAAGTCTAATTTTGCAGATTTGAATTGAACTACGGCTATATGAAGCTATAATTATTATTATAAATAGCTCGTTGTAAATTTTATGTAAATATAAATGCATAGATTGAATAATTTCATAAGAACTTATTAAATGTTCTATTTTAATGCACTATATTTAGTCAACCACACCTGTTTGCAATATTATTATAATTTTATTCTATTTTGTGATTCTGTTTTCATAAAGAATCAAAATTTTCCCTACATTTTTCTAGAATATATTTTTTATAAAAATATATTCTTGTTAATATTATGTTTATTCTAGTTTCGCAATAAAATAATAATATTAATCGTGAAGTAATATTATCACCATTATATCATAATTTACTTTCAATGGAAACGTAATCTTACCGCTATCAAAGTTTAATTTTAATCAAAAGTACAGTTTGTGCAAAATACTCAGAATTTTAGACTTTTTTTTTACACAAAAATCACTCTAATATCAAATGCATTTTTCTTTGAAAACATAACATAAAGAAAGTTTAATCATCACTAAATGGTTTTCATCGCTTTATATGCGATAAGACAAGACACGTTTATAAACATATTGATTACTATTTTCTCTCTCTCTCTCTCTCTCTCTAGTAATATTATAATAGAAAGGGTGTTAACACATTTTTAGAACGATTTTGATAACGAATTTAAAAAAGTAAATGTTTTAGAATATAACTTTTTGGCAACATCTTATTATTTGTAATGAAAAATATCGTCTGCTACTTTTAAATTTATTCTTCTTTCAAAATGTCACATATAAACATGCT
Source organism: Latrodectus elegans (assembly GCA_030067965.1). NCBI lineage: Eukaryota > Metazoa > Arthropoda > Arachnida > Araneae > Theridiidae > Latrodectus > Latrodectus elegans. The sequence goes on from CM057818.1 coordinate 3,455,964, forward strand.
GTGAACTGAAGGATATGTTTTTGCGCTTTTCGAAGATAAACGTTCTTATTCCAGAATTCAAAAACATTGTGAAATGTGAAATGCATGGTATTAAAATTTCTAAGTGAAAAATATGTAATATTATTAATCGGACAGGTAAAAACTGTCAATCCTTATTTCTACCTAGAAAAAAGACTCTAAGCGAATATCCTTAAAAGGTACGTACTGTTTCAAATGTAAAATCACTGGTAACAAGCAAAAATCCGCCAACACAGAAATCAATTGCAAAGTCTTTAGATACATCTGTATCAACAATAAATAAAATAATATACCTTTATTTACATCTTAAAAATGCTAAAAAACATAACGTTCACTAGCTTTTGCCGAGATATGTGGCTCAACGCAAAACATTCCGTAGAATCTGGTATGAAAACCACTTAGCAGGAGATAAATGGAAAACCATGATGACCCTTGATGAAGCATGGGTTTACCTAAATGACTGTAACAAAAAAGGTCTTTTTTTTACTATAGAAAATTAGGAGAAAAAAATTTACAAAGCCGTTTCCGTCACTGTCAAGAAAGTTTCAGTAAGGGGTTTATGGTTGTCGCAGGTTTCTCCTACAACGGGAAATTAAAAATAAGAAGAGGGGAAGGAAATGTTAAATCAACTCATGGTACTATCAGGAGAAATTTTTAAGACCAATATTCACAAAAGAAATCCTACTTCTTTATCCCAATGACTTTTAAAAAGAGAAACTTCATCAAGACAAAGCAATAAGTCATAATTCGAAAACTACTACTGGATTCCTTGAAAAAAATGATGACTAATGCAGGTATCGCATGTATACATTTTCAACATATCCTTTCAAAGTCTCCTGATGTTTCACCTATGGACTATTGCGCCTTTGGTCTGTTAAAAAAGGCTCCTTCTAAATGCAAACCCACCACGTTAGATGGACTCTGGAAAGGAGTGGAAGAAGAATGAAAACAATACCCCAGGAAATATTAAGAAAAGCTCTCTTATCATGAAAATCACGATGCAGATTTATAGTCAAGAAAAATGGCTATCAGATCGAACATTTAAAAAATAATCTTTACATTTTAAACATTAATTAAATGCCCACGAAATCGTTCTAAAAATGTGTTAATACCCTCTGTATATATCTATGGAAACCTAATGAATTTGAAATATTGTATGTTATCTGATGAATGACAAGAAATATTGTCATTTATTACAATATATTTCAAATTTATCATACTAAAGCTGTAAGATGGGCATTTAATGTCAGTTTATGGTGAAATTGGGCAAATACATGTGGTCTGAAGCCAATAGACATACCATTCAAAAGGAAAATTTATACACAATCGATTTTGAAGTATCACTTCCATTAAGAAATATCTTAAGTCACTTCCTATTTAATTAAACTTAGAGAATTAAAAATGAAATCAATAGAGAGAGTTACCAACAACATTTAATGACAACGAAATATCTTAATGCGTGTAAATTTATTTATTTAAATTGTAATTAATAAAACATGTTTTGGCCTACATGTAAAGTAAATTAGAAAAATTCTGTATGTATTAGTGATATATCATATTATATACAAATAGTGCTCATTTAAATATACAAAATTAATAATCTTTTCAGTAAGGCATTCCAAGTTTATGGAAATTTTCAGTAAAAAAGTTATCTGGTAAAATTTGTAAACTGGAAAAACGTTGCCTCATTATAAATATATAAAAACTTATGATGAGTTATATAATATATCAAGTATGATGGATTGATATAATATATTTATATATAATATGTCAAGGAAATCCACAACACAATTTTAGAAAATAAAAACCGTTATAAATGTATTGTACTTCAAATAACTTTTCTCTTTAACAATACTTTTATGTATCAAACTTATTTACCTTTATTTAAAGTGTTTATGTAAAAAATATTCATGTTAAAGAAAACTAAGAAAATGAAGTCATATATCTTTCGAAATCTAAAACTCTTTAATTATTTGTGTGGGATTTCTCATCTAGGAACTTTCATCTCACATTCAAAGCGATGTAGTCAATATCTGTCAGCCATTCAGTTTAATTAATTGACCATCCTTCAGTTTACACTGAATGACGAGACACTGAATGACAGACTCTTCCTTATCATTTAATTAAATTGCCTTTAAAAAATTACTTTACCCAATGTGATTGAATGAATGACCCACAAAGATTGAATAATGATGTTGTTTTCCTCATTTCAAAAGATCAGAAACCAGTTTAATTAGTTTCTTTTACTACTCAATCATGAAAATAATACTATCGTTATGCAGTTTTGAAAATAATTTTTTTTAATTATAAACATAATTGCACTATTATGATCTAATGAAAAATGTAATTAGATACGAAATTTTTCTATAGTATATTAATAAAAGCTACATATATATATTTCTTTTATAATGAAATTTTAAATACAAATATTTCTATCACCAAAATATAATTAGAAATTTTTTAATTAGATACCAGAAAATGGGCAACTATCTGAAGATAAATAATCTTAAAAATAAGATATGCATCTCTCAATAAAACACAATTGTTGCAGTTATTTTAGAATGAGGCGAAGTTATGTTTTCTATAATTATAATCTCATTACTTAACAACTACTCATTAATTATAAGAAACAGTTTTTTCTCAATAAAAATTAACTTAAGAGATTGGAGATAAGGAGTATATAAAGGATATCACAGTTAAAGACTTTCTTCTCAGTTTCTTATTTAACGCACTTTAAAAAAATTGCAATCACGTAAACACAGCCTTGCTGATATTCTGATATCGAATGTGAATTTTTATACAAATTTATTCACTCTTATTACCTCACGATGGATTCTCAAAGATTTTGCATCAATTTCAATACAGAATGTTACATTCATGTAATCATTTCTCAGAAGAAATAAGAAAGAGATTGTAGGTAATTTTAAGAAACCAATATATATGCTTTATATATGCTTTGTTTGTTGTGATATATATATATATATATCACACACATACACACAGATATATATATATTATATATATATATATATATATATATATATATATATATATATATATATATATATATATATATATATATATAATTACAGTTTTTAAATAAATTATTTATTTGTAAATATGATTTTCTAATTTTTATGTGCTTTTATATTTGGCCAAATTATGAAATACAGAATTTAATACTTGCAGAATAAAATAGCATAGAATAAACTATTTGGCTATCTAATACATGAAATCTTTTCAAACTTATGTATATTTCAAAACTACAGAAATTCTTAAGTACTTAGGTAGAAGCCAATTAGCATACACATATTTATATTGAAGTACTCTATCATCAGATATAACTGTTGAAACTTTTAATTTGTAAAACAAACATATTATAATTAGCAATTTGAAAAAACATTTGCCGACCGTCCTGTCTAGTGATCAGAGTGCCTGACTGTGGATTGGGAAGTCCTGGGTTCGAATTCCGGTTCAGTCATGGATGTACCTTTTCTCTCTATCTATCCTATCCTTGTCCTTTCTGTGAATGAGGTGTGAATGGTTGCGTACCCTATAAACGGGTCCCTATGGCATGTGTGTACTGAGGAAGTCGGACTCCACATCAAATATGGTTCAGTATGAAAAAGTGGAGCAGCGCACCCCATATTGTCAGCCTAGCTGGCACAAGACAAAAAAAAAGAAAAACATTTGTCTAATATATTATTTATTTGTTATTATGGAACTGAATCAAATATTGTGTAATTAATTCAAATCAGTTTATAGAACTAATTACAACAGTTGAAACCATTTTTTGATTACTAGAGTTTTTTTTTTTTTAAACATCAAAGTTTAAACAAATTTTGATGTTTATTAATCATTTTATATTTAATGTTATTAAAGTCCTTTTTTTCTTACAGAATCAAATAAGTGTCGAGACACATGTTTCATTTAGGTATTAACTTTATCCATCAATGTTAACAGACATTGTTATTCTGTAATTATTTTTTTTTATTTGGGAAAACAAAAATATCTCCCTGTGCACCAAGTAATACCACACAGGGCCCGAAGGTACAACAAATGCCCTACATAACAAATCCAAATAAATCATGAGATGAAAAAATAATAATAAAAGAAGGCAGAGAGAAAAAAGGAGATATAAAAAAAGAGATATGAAAAAAAGTAGTTAGATAACAGCATGGATAAATTTTTTAAAAAATTCAAAATTCTCTTTCTTTACTAGGTCCATTAAGATCGGGGGCCACTTATTATTTAAGTCTTTGCAAAGCTGGTTCCTTTCTTCTGAAACAGATGGACATTCAAGAAGAATGTGAGACGGGTTGTCACTCCCAGAGTTGCACATGCACAGCTCACTGTTTTTAATGTTGAAACGGTGAAGATAGCTATTGAATTTCCCATGTCCAGTGAGGAATTGTTTGATTTTAAAGTCAGTGTAGAACCAAAAGTTCTTAACTCTGATGGGAACTGATGGGAAAAAAGATTTTGTCCACTTACAATTAGGGGAGGAAACAAAACCCGAATTCCATTCTGTGATTATCTTCTTTTTGGCAGTGATTTTGAAAAAAGACTTGGGTAAGCTGGTATCCAGTTTATTTGGAAGTGAAAGAGAAGATTTGGCCAGGAAATCCGCTCTTTCATTTCCATACACACCACTATGACCCTTGACATGAGAGAAAGTGAAGGAAATATTTTTGATAATACACATATTAATGGAAGTCTGGACTTCCACAATAAGTTTTTCAAAACTAGTAACATCTTGCAGAGCTAGTAGGGATGACAACGAGTCACTGCAAATTAAAAATTTTTGGTAAGGCTTGCTTATGGCATCTTTAACAGCAAGATTAATGCAGAGTAACTCTGCTTGGAAAATAGAGCTGTAGTCACTAATGCGGTATACTTGATGACTCACTTCAAACCCATTCTGAAAGCAAACGTATGCAAGACCTACTTTTTCGTTAACTTTACTCCCATCTGTAAAGTAAATTAGGTCATAGTCTTCTTCACTTACCCTGTCAAATGCAGCAAGAGAAGCAGGAGATCTTGTAGATGGATGAGGGAGGGAAGAAAAGTTCAAATCACCATCAAGATGGTTAGAAAAGGAGTCTTGTGTATAACGATAAGCCTGATTTTGATGAAATATCACAATATCAAGAGGTGGAAGACCAGAGAGAATGAAGAGAGCATCATTACTGATGGTTCTATATCCTCTAACAATCCTCAAGAGCAGTTTTCTTTGCATTTTCCTGATGTGTTTTCGGTTTATTTTTTTCCTCAAACTGTCTCCCCAAATTCGCGATGCATAAAGAATAATGGGAACAATGCCTTGTTTATAAATCAGTTTAGAAACTTTGAATTTAATACCATAACTATTGTTGCAAATTCTATAAAATGCATTTGTAAGAATATTAACCTTAGCTAAAATGTATTTCAGATGTTCCTTCCAGTGAAGTTTGCTATCGACAACAACACCAAGATATTTAATTTTATCTACAACTTCCAGAAAATTATTACTCATAGCAAGATTGATTGTGGCATCAATGTTAGTCTTTTGTGAATCATCATTACTTTGCACTTGCTATGATTGAATTCCAGCTTGCATTGTTGAGCCCAATTATGAATAAAATCAAGAATATCTTGAGCGGTACTGCATAAATCAGGAAAGTTTTTGTTCTGAACAATAACGAGCAAGTCATTCGCAAAAGCAATTTTCCAGCACTTAAAAGCATTCAATTTTTTGAGTAAATCATTCATAATTAGGTTCCAAAGAAATGGGCCAGATACAGAGCCTTGTGGACATCCTTTTTGGATGTTAACTACTTTCGACTTATTACCAAGAGTGAGAACAGCCGTTCTGTTGTTCAAGAAACTGCGGAAGAGATTGAAAATATTTGAAGGAGTAAAAGCCTCCTTCATTAAGAAAATGATAAGCGGCCACCATGCGTTATCAAACGCTCCTTTTATGTCCAATGAAAGGAGAATAGTGAATAAATTTTTCTTTTTTCCTTCCTCTATAATGTGAACAAGTCGCAGTAGTGCATCCTCAGTAGATTTCTGTGGTGTGAATCCATATTGGTCTTTACTAGTGTAATTACGATTGTTAAGATGCCATCTTAGTCTGTTTGTGAGAAGCTTTTCGAGGCATTTTCCAATGCAAGACAATAAACTAATACACCTAATATTCTTAAGGTGTGGTCGCTTAGAGTTCAAACTCTGGGATTAAAACAACTTTAGCATTTTTCCAAAGATTAGGGAAGAGAGAAAATTTTAAGCATAAATTGAATACAGCAGGAAGAACAGAAGGAGAACACTGATGAAAGTATTTAATCATTTCATTGGAAAGGGAATCCAGACCAGGAGATTTTCCAGTGGCCAAACCGTGAATAACAGCATTAACTTCATTAACTGTAAAAGGTACATCATCTTCTACAGAGTAGTCCTTGTTAGATTGTTCTCGAATATTTTGCTGAAAGGAATTGTCGTTAGAAGGATTGTCATCTGGGAAAGAAAATTTTGAGATAGCACTGAGAGATTCTTCAAAAGAAGATGTAAAGTGACCTGAAGTGGTTTCAATGCCAGTTATCTCGACACTTTTACTAAAGTTTCTCTTCATGCCTTTATAAATCTTCTTCCATGCATTTGTAGGGGTAACATCAGAAAGAAAGTCTTTCCAGAAATTTAATTTTGAGTTATTAATTAAGTTCTTATACTCTTCTTTAAAGTGGAAGTAATTGGATTTAAAAATTTCCTTGACAATCGGGTTTTTGGCTCTTTGAAAACGACGTCTTGAGGCATTTAACTTTTTACGCATGCATGCTATTTCAGAAGTCCACCAAGGAACATTTCGTTTATCATAATGCTTCAAAGGAATAGCTATCCTTCCTGCAGAAATTATGACATTTTGAAGTTCAGAAATTAGACTTTCTAGGCAAATAGGGTCATTACAAGTAGAAAGCTGATCCTCAAAGCTACAATTATTGATAGCCTCATAACATTTAGTCTGAAAAAGAGACCAATTTGCTCTTCTACAGTCAAAGATTTGAGGCATGTTTTGGGGTAAAGAGTTCGTAGCATTATCAGCCAAGGCAATTTCAAAGTAAATCATCCTATGGTCAGAAAGCGAGTCGTAGTCAGGAATCGACCAATTGATGACATCTTGCAATAAACTTTCTCCAACAGCAGTAATATCAAAGTAGCTAGAACCTTGAGTTGAACAGAAGGTAGGACCGAAATCTTCATTAACTACAAAGAGTTGTTTGGTACTGAAGAAATCACATAGTTTATCTCCTCTAGCATCCGAATAAGGACTAAACCAAACATTACTTTTGCTATTAGAGTCCATTCCCCAAATAAGTCGAGAAGAATTAACATTAGAAATGAAAGAATCAATCTTTTGTAAATCAGCATCTATATTTCTACCCGGCTCAAAGTAGTAGGAAAGCAGAATAAAATCTAAATCATTTACAGTGATTTCAACGGAAATCATGTTATAATCAGAGTAATTATGATAAACAAAGGTAGAAATGTTATTCGAGCGAATGATGATCGCTGATTTTATAACATCTGATTGGGAATCAAAGAATACTTTGTAATGACTAGGAAATCCGGGAAGGCTCCCTTTGTAACAGTGAGGTTCTTGAATCAATGCAACATCGATATTATCAGTTTCCATATTGAGAATGAGTTGTTGCGTAGCGTTTTTAGACTTGTGTAGATTTAATTGCACAAAACGTAATAGAGAACAATAATTATTATTCATAGTCAATACGAGAGATTGATAATTTCTTCATGAAAATTTCACTCGGGCAGCAACTATCATAAGGTTTATGATAAATATTAACTCTTTTTGAAGGATTTTTAGTTTTATCATTAAATCTAGCACAATTAACACAAACTTGATGATTTCTATTAGAACACTCTGAGCTTTTATGGTTACCTGAGCAGGTGAAACAAGCCAGGTGGTTTTTACAATCAGCAGCCTTATCTGTAATTATTTGAGCTTAAAATTTGGTTATCAAAATGGAAAAGCTAAAGATCAGTTTACATGACCGATTTGTATAAATTTATTGATAAAATTTTAACCAAGATCTTTAAATAGTAGTTTAAAATTTCATGTTAATTGCTTGTAAAGAATTTCTGCATAGTCTAATCTTTCAATCATGTCAAGTCAAAGCTACTTTTGGTATAATTTTCTTCAAGTATCAACTATTGGTATAACACATTTTACTTATATAAAATTATATCCTAGAAATTAAGATTAATAATTCTTTATCATTAATCTGAATCTTATTATAGGGACTAAATACGCAATTTTATTATCATTACATATTGAGTCCCTATTGCTATGCTAAAAAGTGGATATTATAAAAGATGCTACTTCCTTACATGAGTATAAAACGTAAAGTGCATGTATCGTAATAGCACAGTATAGAAAAATTAAATGTGAAATTTTTTTTATAAAAACTATATTCTTTGGATCAATACAATATAACTAAAAACTATTGGTTGAATATAAAGGGCGGAATATGAATTCCATGGTCAAGATTAATTAAGAGATATTTAAATTTTTATGTAATTCCTATGAACAACAAAGACAAATGCATCAACTTTTACACACATTTGATATGGTTATGGGAAAAATTTTAAGGATAAGCTTTTCGTTTTTAAGAAAAATATTCTCTATGTCCAAAGGAAAACCTTGGTCTTACAATATGGTCTGAAGATTTCAGAATCAGGATTATGTAAAGATCAAAACATACACTACTGGCCATTAAAATTGCTAAACCAAGAAGGCGACATGCTACAGACGTGAAATTTATACGAAAGGAAGAAGGTGCTGTGATATGCAAATGATTTGCTTTTCAGCGCATTCAGACAAAGCAGGCGCCAGTAGCGACACCTACATTGTGTTTAAATGAGGAAATTGTTCAGCCGGTTCCTCATACACAAATTGCATTTGAACGTTGTTGCCTGGTGAGAAGTTGTTGTGATGCCTCGTGTAAGAAGGAGAAATGCGTACCAGCACGTTTCTGAGTTTGATAAAGTTCGAATTGTAGCGTACCGGGATTGCGGTTTATCTTATCGCAGTATTGCTGCTCGCGTCGGTCGAGATCCATTGATTGTTAGCAGAATATGGAATCAAAGGGTTCAAGACGGTAATACGGAATGCCATACGGGATCTCAACGGCCACCTATCACTAGCAGCCGAGGAGACATGCATATTATCCGCATGGCCGTAATGAATCGTGCAACCACGTCACGAGCCGTGAGTCAATAAACGGGGTCGTTTGGAAGACAACAAGTATCTGCACGAACAGTTCGACGACGTTTGCAGCAGCATGGACTCTCAGCTCGGAGACCATGGCTGCGGCTTCCCTTGACGCTGCGTCATAGACAAGAGCGCCTTCAATGGTGTGATCAACGACGAACCTGGGCACAAGAATGGTGCGACGTCATCTTTTCAGATGAATCCAGGTTCTGTGTACAACATCATGATTGTCGCATCCGTGTTTGGTGGCATCGTGGTGAACGCACACCTGCAGCGTGCATTCGTCATCGTCATACTGGCCCATCACCTGGCGTGATGGTATGGGGTGTCATTGGATGCACGTCTCGCTCACCTCTTGTTCGTATTGACGGTGCTTTGAACAGTGCACGTTACATTTCTGGTGTGTTACGACCCGTGGTTCTACCCTCTATTCGAGCCCTGTGAAACCCTACGTTTTAGCAGGATAATGCCCAACCGCATGCTGCCGGTATTGTATGGACCTTCCTTGATACGGAACAGGTTCGGCTGTTGCCCTAGCCAGCACGTTCTCCAGATCTTCGCCAATAAAAAACGACTGGTCAATGGTTGCCGAGCGACTGGCTCGTTACCATTTGCTAGTCACTACGGTTGATGAACTGTGGCATCGTGTTGAAGCTGCATGGGTATCTGTACCTGTACACGCAATCCAATCTCTGTTTGACTCAATGCTCAGGCGTATAACTGCTGTTATTACTACCAGAGTTGATTGTTCTGGGTACTGATTCCTCAGGATCTATCCAGTCAAATTGTTTGAAAATTTAATCACTTGTTATTTCTAGTATAATATATTTGTCCAATAAATATTATTTTGTTATCTGCATTTCTTCCTGATGCAGCAGTTTTAATGGCCAGTAGTGTTTTTTCCTGTAAATCATGTCACTAAAACGTGTTAAGTAAATTTTTTCGTAACAACAGCAGAACGAGCGAATTATTAAATCAAGAATTAAAAATTCACGATTTCTTCCTTCACTCACTTCACTTTTAAGGACAAGTGCACTCATTTGTATGAGAAGTTTTCTTTTTTCATTTTCTGAAAAATATTAATTTCTGATATTTATATTTGATAACAGTTATCACTTGAAGTATTCCCATAATTATGCTAACACAATGAGCTACCACTGCTTAAATTCATTTTATTTTTTATCAGTGTATATAAATGACTTTCAACAGAACATTGTTTTATAAGTTGTCCTTATAGATATTTTTCTTTATTTAAAGAATATAGGATATAATATAATCGTTGAAAACATCTAAGAAATTTGAATTAACTCTCATGTGTAACAAAGTTATCAAAAATCTTAAATGCTAAAAATCTATAATAATACAAAATACTCTCTGGTTTTTATAAAGTTTTATAGTTTTGTTAATTAGCATTCATAAATTTGTAATAAGGATGATTATAATCTAATATGATAATTATTCTACTGTAATTCCTTAATTCTCTACCAAATTAATGAATCAAAAAGCTTAAATTGCTTGTTAAATTTTTATGGTCATTATCCTCATTATGAAAATATTTCTTAAGAACGAAAAACTCTTTTATAAACATCAGCAAAACTTCATTCACGTATTTTAATTTACCGTATAAAAATTATTTGCCAAAATTAGCTCATTTTACCTCATAATGAAATGTTCCTACTGAAATAAATACCAATTTAAGAATTTGTTTCGAATGTGCAAATGCAGCAGGACAGACTTACATTCATCATGAGTTTCTTAAAAATTTATTAATGAACTTTTATAAACAGAAAATGTTTTTATAATGTCTTTTAATAAAATTCTTTATAATTGAATTTTAATATTTTTAAGTTATTTCATTTAAAGTAATTTTTACGTTGCTGAACATTTATAATACAAATTTTTAAAATCATTAATGAGAGAGAGATATATATTCTTAAGAAAAACGAAACTAATGCATTTGCTTAACTATTTTCGCAAAAAAATCAAAAACTTGTGAATAATATAGATTTCCAATGCTACAATCCGATAAGAAAAATAATAAAATACTGTCTTTCGTGGATTTAAAAATCAATTTGAATATGATTTTCAAATGAGCACAATATTTTTTTCTTAATGGGATTTTCAAAAGTAGTTTTCTAACGTAAATTTTAATTCATCCTCAGTTAATATGATTAGGTATTTAACTTCTTTTTAAAATTTTCATGGGCAAACATATCAACATTTTTTATAAATTAGAAAAAAAAATAGTTTTCCGTACTTGTTTTCTGTGTTTCGCACAATATGGTCGGTATATTTTAATCTTTTGCTTATTTTAACCTCTCATGCCATTCATTGGAAAAGTAGTTCTTCTATTTCACTTTTCTACAACGGTACTATTTTGATCATTACCTTTGGTCACTGGTCACAAGTCCTTGTACCCCTTATAAACTAATTTGGAATAGTTTTCATAATATTAAAAAGGAAAACAAATGTCAAAAATTCAAGCAAAATATATTATTGGTTATATTGCTTTAGTAAGTATGACAGTATATCCAAGTTTAAAATCCTCCTATAGAATTTTTTCTCTGTTCCTAGACACGAAACAAAAAAGGCTGCAACATAAATACTTGCATGCTTTAATCAGACTCTTCGATGAATTATTGTATATCATATATTTAATTAATGATAGTATCAGAAAGATTTGATGGGAGTAATAGTAAGTATTCTTATTTTGGAAAAATAGAGTAAAAAAAAATTAAACTAAATATTTGTCCAATATTTTTGTTAAACTAACTTAAAGTTATATTTAAATGAAGGAAAATTTATGAATTTAATAAATAAAATTAAATTTATAAATTTATTTATTTAACTAAGAGCAGAAAATTTCATGCTGTCATCAAAAACTCTGTTTTAAGATTGTGATTAGTTGAAATATTTATCACTTTAAAATACCTTATATCCATTATTATGTGTATATATATATATATATATACATATACATATATATATATATATATATATATATATATATATATATATATATATATATATATATATATATATATATATATATATATATATATATATATATATATATATATATATATATATATATATATATATATATATATATATATATATATATATATATATATATATATATATATATATATATATATATATATATATATATATATATATATATATATATATATATATATATATATATATATATATATATATATATATATATATATATATATATATATATATATATATATATATATATATATATATATATATATATATATATATATATATATATATATATATATATATATATATATATATATATATATATATATATATATATATATATATATATATATATATATATATATATATATATATATATATATATATATATATATATATATATATATATATATATATATATATATATATATATATATATATATATATATATATATATATATATATATATATATATATATATATATATATATATTCTTCCTGTAGAATTTAACAGGGTTTTTCTATCAAAAAGTGTACATTTTTATGAATATAAATATCTATTACAAATTTAAGCAAAAATAAAGGTGTTTTAGGTTTAACTGGGAAGGAGAATAATGGGGAATAAATTTAAAATAGTTCTAATTTTTGTAATCTGAAATTTTAAAAATTTAAAAAAAAATGCCAAACTTCTTGAAAAGAGGCCGTCAAAAATAGATTATGGTCTTAATGCAAAATGTATGAATATGTTTAATTAAATATAAATATTAAATTGGATTCCAACTGTTTTGTGCATGTATTTAAAAAAAACATTTTGCTAGAATAAATTTTGTTTAATTCTAAGAAAATAATCAAAAATATTTTATAAAAATAAAATCTAATTTCTTTACTTTTTATTATTTCATATCAAATATTTAAAAAGTTAAAACTCATTAACTTCATATTTGTATAGTTTAAATACCCTGATTACTTTTAACATAAAAATTTAGAATGGAAAAGTTATAAGCATTTTACAATCAGTTTAAGGAAAGATTAACTGATAAAACAATTTTAAGGTTGTAAATATATTATGGCAAAATATCTCATTTGTTTAAATAAATACTCTCACAGAGTTTCCTCAGCCAAATGCAAACTTTTATGTAATATCGTGCTAATTACGTTGAAATGAGAATTTATTAAAATTTAAATCAAAATTTATTGTAATTAATAAGCTTTTTGAGCATATTATGGAATTTTGATAACTTTAATAATAATATATTTTATTTTTTTCAGAAAAGTATATTATTACTTTTTATAATATATTTGTTGAGAATACACATATTTTCACTATATAATATTCCAAAAAATATTAACTTTTAAATGTATTTATTCCATTACTCAACAAAATAATATTTAACACTTTGTCTCAAAAAAATTAATTAAACTTAAATAAAAGGATTTATATTATCATGGTTTCATATAAAATTTGATGATATTATCCCCTTAATCAAATTTTATTAAAAAAATTTATCTTTTATTAAATTCTCACAATTCATTTTACTACATTTCTACATACACTATAAATACAAAAAAATCAGAGTAAACATTCAATTTTGCATGAAATATTTTTTAATTGACCTCTCCTATGTAATTCTTTTCAATAGCTTATTTCTTACATCAGAGTTCCAATTTTCTTTATCATTAGCTGTAAGAATTTTGTTCACGCTTTATATTTTGTAATAAGTTAACTTCAATTATTCGGCAAAGCATATTTTTTCTGCTTTCGATTCATTATAACAGGTAAATTGTTTCAATACATTTTTTTACAACTCAAATGAACTGATTTTTTAACCTTACAATAGACTGATTCATAAAAATTCAAAACTCTTTTTTGGAGATAAAATTGTTTTACTGCACTTGTATTGCTATTGCAAAAGTAAATTGTAGTAAACATAACATAACTTAACAATTATATAACATATTTTTAAAAGCTTTAGTTTTTATTCAAAGTTTATTTATAAGAATAAAATAATATTTTCATTGACGTTGGAAAGAACACTTTTGGCTACGAAAATTCGTGATAGAATTACTATCGAATTATCTACCAAAATTTTATTTAAAGTCATAAAAACAAATATGACGCTTGGGTTACATCTTACCTCATATAGTATTTTTGGCAAATTGGGGTTGTTTTTATAATTTTCCTAAAATTCAATATTAATTTTTTGTTAAATATTCATACATTGTACAAATAATATTAAATTTTAATATTTTCACAAGCAGTATTACTTTTAACACATCGCATAATTACATTGTGTGCTTTATTCATTATATTTCATTAATATTTTTATAATTAGTTACAATAAATTTGCTTTCAATTTTTAATCAACTTCAGTAATAATTTTGTATGTTTGTCATTCACATATTAATCATTTTCGAATAATTGAGCATACTATTGAAATTATTTTAATTTGAAAATCATGTGTTATTTTCTTGTAATTATAGCATAATTCTGCTTAAAACCAGCAGCATTAAAGCTAGAAATAAATTATGAAAACAAATTCAAAATTTTAGTTTCATTCTTAGTCACGCCAATTTACAATATTAAACAAAAGAAATATTAACATACTTATCGAATTTTTGAGTAATCATATTACACAAACAATATGCATGACAATTTTAATGAAATTATTATTTTCAGAATACATTTAGCATCTTATAAAATAAAATTCTTTGAAAGTCTTCAGAATATTGACAATTCTAAACATAAGGACAAACTAAGGATAATAACAGCATTTTATTAAAATTTTTTATATTAAGTAAGTTCTCCAAATTTTGATTTCTCCATTATTTTAAATCAGTTTTACTGGTTTTGAATTGAATATTTAAATATATAATATATTAATTGCGCATTTGATTGGTTAAAATTCAAGTATTACTTAAGTATTAGCATATTTCAATTAAATTGCTTTGCACAGATACATAATTTTATAATATGTAAAAATCATGAATAGTATTTACGGATAAGCTCTTGAAACTAACTTATCAGTAGATTTTCTATCACCCTTAAAAACCCTTTATTATAATTTACAATTATAAAAAGTGTTTCATTAAATTTACACATTTCAAAAAAAAAAAAACAATTAATGTTGGTTTTCGTTTATATTTCAAATTTCTATTTCAGCTTGAAATTATAGTAATGTAAGAATAGAATCTAGAAACACCTGTTTAAAATTTTAAATTTTAGCAATCATTTTCTTTAAAAAAAACTTTTAAAATTATAATCTTCAAACCAAAAAGTAGTTTAAAAAATTCCTTTAATTTTAAAAATTAAATAATTTTATGTTATAAACTCTATTGAAAAGTTATTACTATACTAATTCATTTATTTAATTTTATAAATTACATGATTTTGCAACACACTCTTTAAATCATATAATAGCAGTAATAGCAATACATATATATATATATTAGTATTGTTTGCAATAAAAGTACAATCCTGTGCTCTGAGCTGGAAGCCAAATAGTTAATGATCTTTCCTTTGCTTAAAATTTTGTTGGTTCAATTTTTATCACGGTTTACATGTTTTAAGTAGTTTTATATACATTTTTACATTTTAAGCTATTAGGCCCTGGTCTGGTTAGTTTATATGTACATAAAATAACCATCACACCAGTCTAAGCTATAGGATATGTAAGGTTTTTAAAAGTATATAACTACAAGCTTTTAAATTTGTTGCATAAATTTCAAAACATATGTTGTTAGAAAGTTACTTTTCTTAAATTAGCATTTATCATGAACTTTTCCTTTAAATTAACATTGTCGGCGAATTACATGAATATTATTTACTGTAATTAAATTATGACTCTTTGAATATCATTGTTAAATTTTCTATAGAAAGTTGCGTAAAACATTTACTGGATTTTCAATTACGAAAAAGAAACAAATATCAAATTTTAATAGATAGGCTAGAAAAGTAATTATCTATCAAAAAAATTGCATATTTAAAAGGTTTATTATATTTTAAAATTCTTCTGATGTAAGCTAGAAACTGGATAATTTGTCATAAGATTTTTGATTTCTATAAAAATGAATATTTATTAAAATTTTCTTTGAGTAAAAGTACAATTTTTTAAATATATACATTCTTTGATATTATTAAAACTATTCTTACCAACAACTCAAAAAATTCCTTTTCAAAATTTCAATTATTTAATATGCAAAACTGCAATTAGGTTGAAACAAAAGATATCATTAAAATTATATAAAATCTTTCGACGAAATCGTTAAAACTTTTGGTACATATTGTTATCAAATGTTTGAATAGTGCTAGTATTATAGCATTAAGCAGTTGAGATAAAAATATTTCTAAAATTCCAAAACACTTATTAAGATTCAAGCATACTAGGTATTATTTATTTACATTAAAGAGAGTTAAAGGTTTTGTTTTTAAAATGTATTTTTCCTTGTTAGTCATTGTTTACAATAATTTTAAGAGCTTCATTATAATACAGTTATTGTTTTAAAAATAATATTTGAGTATTTGAATATATATATTAATATATAACCTTGGAAAAATCTGGGAAACTAAACTCATTCAATCGCTCAAACTGTATGCATCATTTGTATTGAAACAAATTATTTTTTAAAATAACACGCCTTTCCATTTTCGTTTTTCAAATTTATATCAGTTTTAAATATTACAATTAAGGGTAAAAAATGAGATAAAATTTTGCAATATTTTATTTCAAATTGCTGCTATTGATTTTTAAAAGTGATAATTTATGAAATATTTCGGAAATACACAAACGTTTAACAATAAAGTTTGAAATATTATTTCCTTTTTAATTTTATATTTGTAGGATATTTAAGATAATATTTTTCACTTTTCACAGAGAAATAAGTATAAGTAAAAATATAAGTGAATAATATCCTATCAATAATTATTTTATACATCTAAAATCATAATGTGTAATAAAATAATAAGTTTGCTACTTTTAATTATGTTAACTTTTCTTAAGCCATTTGAACTAAAATAGTCCAAAAGTATTTGAGGCATATTAATTCCCAAAACTATGGACTCTAAATTCAGCAAATATTTGTATTTTTCGAACATAAGCAATTTTTCATTTCAACTTCACAAAATTCATCTGTATATTAATGAATTGTAATAAAACAGATTATAAACTGTTATCAGATTGGATGACACAGAAAAACAGGAGAGATAAAATTAAAATTATTTACTGGAATAGTTTTGTGACGTTCTAATATCTTTTGTTATGACATGCTAAAATTTCTGGCAAAATTTCCAATATCTTTTATTTTGATATGATAAAATTTTTGACAATTTAGTAATTTACCACTGATTTTTTTCATCTGTTAGGACAATTTTTATTAACTGAGAGCAATCCTCATAGAAATTCGTATTTAAAATTAAATATAAAATCCTCATTTATCATTTATTCTTAGTTATGGTGTTTATCATAATTCTTTAAATCTATCTCATTATTTCATTTATAAATATTTTAATGATAATATTGATATCATTTCAAAATCACAAATTTTAATGTATTTAAAATTTTATTTTATATAACTCGTGCGTTTTTTTAATTTTTGAATTCAATTAAAGTTTTAAGTGTTTTTATCATAAATTAAACAAACAAAATGATATTTTAAAATACTAAGACAATATCTAAAAATGAGACTCTATATTTTGTTTCTTATTCATTTACATTTTTGAAATTTTAATTTGAACTTTTCAATTATATTTTACTTTGTTGTTGTTGGTAATCTCGAGATTATCTTGCAGTACCAGATAATCTAGAGGAATCCAAAAATATCTAAAAAAGATGAGTGGCCCTCAGAACCTCTCTCCTTGTTAAAATTTAGAAATACCAGAATATGATCAGGGGAAACTATATCAGTTGCCCACCATTGGCTTTCCGGGTGTATTTTTTACCCTGCTTAAAAATTAGGGCTCTGGTTTGGTCACTCAATAAGTGAAAAAAAAACAGTATGATGGGATCGTGGTCTAAGTTGGAAAGATCCCTCTGGATATTTTCAATTATATTTTAATTGTTGTTGTAGTTGCTAATCTGGAGATTATCTTGCAAAACCATATAATCTTGATGAATCCGAAAACATCTAAAAAGTCTAAAAAAGATGAGTGGCCCTCAGAACCTTGTGCTTACTAAAATTTAGAAATACCAAAATATGATCAGGGAAAGCTATATCAGCTGCCCACCATTGGCTTTCCGGGTATATTTTTTACCCTGCTTAAAAATTAGGGCTCTTATATGGCCACTCAATAAGCGAGAAAAAACAGTTTGATGGGATCTCGGTCTAAGCTAGAAAGATCCCTCTGGATAGTTTCAATTATATTTTAATTGTTGTTGTAGTTGGTAATCTCGAGATTATCTTGCAAAACCATATAATCTAGATGAATCTGAAAACATCTAAAAAGTTTAAAAAAGATGAGTGGCCCTCTGAACCTCGTCCTTGCTAAAATTTATAAATACCAAAATTTGAACAGGGGAAGCCATATCAGTTTCCCACCATTGGCTTTCTGGGTGTATTTTTTACCCTGCTTAAAAATTAGGGCTCAGGTGTGGTCACTCAATAAGTGAAGAAAAAACTGTTTGATTGAATCGCGGTCTAAGTTGAAAAGATCCCTCTGGATATTTTGCAAAATACCAAGAATGGCTGGGAGGGGTTTTCGAAACTTTATTGAACTTTGATTTACATCTTACTTTAAAAACAGTAAATGAATATTTAAATCGATTGTTAAAAGTGGTATTGCATTTTATAAAAAAAATATGTTTAGTAACTTTGTTTTAAGAATTTAAAATATTGATAATATATATAAGAAAATGTGTATGTAAAGATTCATGTTTAAAGTTAAATAAGATTATTGAAACAGAGCTTCTTCTCTTTTTCTAGGAAGTTACACGTGTGGCCAGAGCTACCTTTGACATTTTTGTATCAATTTCATTCCACTGCATTACTTTGCTGAACAAGACAACAACAATCCAAAAAAATGTTAAGCTTTATAAGAAAACGAAAAAGTATTCTTTAAAGTATTACTGAAGTATTTATAAATCAACAACAGTAAATGGCAATATGATTGATTTATGATTTATCTACGAAAAATAGAAGTTGTTTAATAAAAACGCTTAAATTATGATTATATTTATTTTAGATTTTGTATGATAAATTAAAAATTTCCATCTCTCTCTCACTATATATAAAATTATTTATATTTTAATAAAAATTTCACTTTAAATAACTCAAATATTAAATCAAACATCTGAGAAAAACATTTATATTAAAATATACAAATTAACAAAGTATCATTACACAAATATCAAGGTATGTTAACATGTCCTTCCCTTACAAAAGTTAAATGATATTTTAGTATTTTAATTATGAAAGCAAACATACTATTTTATCGCTATCGTTAAAGATGAAAAAATACTGATGCTTAATGTTTCATCGAATAATAGTTTTCCAACTATCTCCCCAGTAGAATATCTCTACATGTATGCGAAAATAATGTGTCAGACCACATATAATTTTGAAGAAGGGGAGAATATTGGCACAATTCCAGTCTGCTTTGAATGTAAGTACTAGTAATCCAAAATGTTTTCGGGAAAGTTCTTTTTTGCAGATATATTTTTCCTTTTAGTTGATTGATATCTTGGAAAACAAAACGTGAATAACTTTATTTCTGCTGGAACATAACTGAAATAAATTATTACATTTACAAGGAAAATACAGTTACATTTTCTTCATTTCAATTTCCAAGTTATTCTATGTCTTTTTCAAATTTGGATGTTTTAAATAATCATTGTAAAACTTGCATATTGTGCATAAATATTTCAGGTATAATTTATCAGGAAGAAATTTTTTAGACAAATCAAACCACCAACAGTTTTGTATTATGATTAAAAGCAGATATTTTTTAGATTAAACATTTATTTACCACATTATTATTATCATTAGTTGAAATGTATGACAATAATAACGTGTAGGGGTCGCTGTGGCCTGGTTGGTTAGAGCGTCGATCTCATTATTGGAATGTAGTGACTTTGAATCCCGTTCGATCGAAGATCCGTCGTGTTCACTAAAGGTGGCTCGATTACTTTAGAACTAGGCATAGTTGCAATGTCCTCAAAGTGAAGTGATAGCTCAGAGGTGACAGGCCAAATATTGGAAGTCTTCTGTTTAGTTACTATTTCAAAATCACGAGGACTCCACCCAGCTGCTTCTATCTAATTGGTAGAGCCCAAACCCGGCCTAAGTACAGGGAAGCATGCTAGATAAACAACAGTAATAACTTGCAATTTTGAAACAATTTCATAATTCATAATTGTAAAAAAATATCCGCTTTTACTGAACAAATTTTTATGCCATGTAAAACTTAATATTTCTATAAATATGAAAATGAAAAATATTTGGATTTAAATAACATTCTCATGAAAACAAATGTTGTTATTGCAAATATTAAAATAAAACAAACTTACAAAGAAATGGCTTTTTGAAATTATCAGTACTTACGAAAAACAAATAAAAAAAACGGTTAACGTTAAATATTCATAAATTATAAAAAATTTTAATATATTTAAAATTATGAAAAAAATTTTATTTTAATTATTAAGAGCTTAAATTATTAATAAATATAAAAAAAGTTTCAGCGTAGAAAAAGTAGTTGATATATTGAATTGAATTTGCTTTACTATGTTCTGAAAGAAACTTGATTCCCTATATTGAACCCACGTTGATTTACTCAGGACTGGGAATAACTTGGCTGCCATTATAAGAGCAATTTTGGCTTATCATGGTACATTTTAGGAAACTTAGCATCCACAATTTATAAAATAGTGTCTTACCTTAGCATTTCCTATTTTAAGGAAATGTTACCCCCTATTATACGAGCAATATTGGCTTTCCTTGACATGCACGATATTGAAAAAAATTTGGAACCCACATTAGGTGTAATATGGAGTTTTCTTGGTCAGCACAAAATTGGGGAAAACTTGGGTCTCATTGTAGATTTATTATTGGGCTTATCTTGGCATATTGTAAATAAGGGGAAAATTGGCATCCATAGCGTTGTGGTGCTGTTAATCAAGGTTACCAATACTGATTCAAGATATTTTGCCATTTCGATATATATATAATACATACATACATACATATATATATATATATATATATATATATATATATATATATATATATATATATATATATATATATATATATATATATATTACTATTATTATTATTATTATTATTACTTTTTTGTACTGAAATACGTTTTTTAATACTGAATTACTGAATTTCTTATAAGAAAATCTTTATTTAAAATTATGGGTGTTATGTTTATAGAATTATTAATAATAATTTCCATAATTTAGTTGAAAAACATATCTACAGTAACTGTTTAGTTAATATATTTGAATTTTTATGTCATAAAGATATATTTATTTGAAACTGATGAGTCATATTTTAAATATGTTTTTATATTGAAATTTTAAATTTTGTGAAATCATTATTGATTTTATAAAGTTAAATTTTTTTAATTGAATATGGTTTAATTTGTATTTGTATACTAAATAGTATTTTTGTCTGGGCATATCTTACTTGATTTGCTTATTTAATAGTTTCAGAAAATAAATAGATAATACCGTTTTTTTAATATAGTTAACAACAAGGTAAATGAAGTTAGTTTTATTATAATTTTTTCAATCAGTATATTTTATCTTACAGTTATATTCATACAAAAATTTTTAAATGAATTTAATTAGTGCAATAATAGTTTTTACAAAAATATTTAATTTATGTCAACATATGGAATTAACTATGTAAATGCATAGTTTTCGTAAATTATTGGCAGCTGTTATTTATTTTTCAATTCAGAATGGAAATTTAAACCCATCTTTTTTTTGTTAAGGTTAGGTGCATTATACAAAAGTTTTGTGAATTTTGCAATAGTAAATTAAAAGATATGATAAATGGGGAATGCTTAATTGAATGGAAAGATTCATTTGCAAGCAGAAATTTATTATTCATTCATTCAGTGAAAAGGAACATCTGTCACTTGTAGAGTTTCTATGAAATATTGAAGCTCAATTAAGTGCCTAGTGCAATAAATCTAGAATACTTAACAAGTAAATTGATTATAATGTTATCAGAGAAATTCCCTTGGTTGTATTTGTTCTTTCTTATGTTTACTTTCTTGTTAGTTGCAAAAAGTAATTACTCCTAATTTTAACAATACTTGAGTGAAATATCTTATATATTTGTAATGTTTCCATTCGATAAGCTTGACAGAAATTGAATAATATTGCATAAATTAAATGTTTTAAAGAAGAAATCAAAAACTATTCTCACTTGGTATTTAGTGAAAACAGAATTTTTAAATAATATGTATAAAAAAGATGTGAACGTAGGACCAGGAAATTTTGATCCACGCAAATGCTAAATAACATGAATACTAATATAGACATGAATTCTTTACAAATTTTGTTTAAAAATCAAAACAATTTAGTTGTACTTAATTGTTCAATTACTCATTATAAATGAAATTAAACTTTTAAATATAATTTATCTCTCTTATAAACAGATAATATTAAAATCGAATATGTAAAATTAGAAAATAATTTGCTTCATATGAAAATATATGTTGGTCGAAAAATGTAAGTGTAAGCACATAAGAACAATAAAAGCTTAAATACAGCTGAAATAACCCTATAGGATTTTAGTCTATATTTTTCTTACAGCTATAAGTGAAACTTTGCTAATCAACTTATAAAATGGGTACTAAAAAAGAGAGAAGTGAATTTTTTGGAGCATAAAGTTTTCTCTTTCTTTCATATCCAAAAAAAAAGTTGAAAACCTAAATGATTTAATATCGATGCTGTATAGAAGTTATTTCAATGTAAAATAATCTATATTATCAATGCATCAAGTCTTTAAATCAACCAAATAGGTAAGCTTCAAAAATGAATTAAATGCCTTCTTTTTTTAAAAAAAAAAAAACTGGTTTCATGGCTATGTTAGTTTCATATGAGTTGTTATGTTTATGGGGTAACAAAACCAGAAAAGAAAAAGTAATATCAAAATATGCTGCATATATAAAGTTTCTGAGTTGAAAATTGTTTTCAGGCAGAAAGAAATATTAAAATAGTCACCTAATTCCTAAGAGAAATTTTTTATGGTGATAATAACGTATCTTATTGATTATTTGTCAGGTGAAATTAGTTTCCTCATAAAATATTTTTGAAAAAGATTTGCATTTAGAACGTAATAGTGAACTTGGGTAACACATAAAATTATAAAAAAATGAAATATTATTATCTGTGGAGTAGTTGATAAATTTTAGACAGTCAGTAATTTTTTATTATATTTAGCTACTGAACACATTATAACTCTCGGTGTTCAATTGGATATTCCTTTTGAGATTTTTTAATACAGAAACTTTCATGTAGTGAGATACACTTTTTTTTCTTCCTAATAATTTCATCAACCCTTTTTTTACCTGTTTCTACAAAATGTAGTTAAAATATCCTGAACATTTTTTCTCAAACCTTTGAAAGCGTCTGATATGAAGAGCATGAATATGTTATAAATTATTTCAAATGTATTACTTTTAGGTGATCCATTCTACTCAAAAAAATGAATTCCCTGAACAAATTGTGAAATTAAAAACATTAATTTTATTTAAGGATAACTGAAAACTTATTTTTAAGTAAAAAATAATGAAAAAAATTCAATTTAAAAGTAAAAAATTAATTTGATTTTTATACTTTCTAAATTTAAAAAAAATAAATTTAATAATTTCTAAAAAGAAATCCTGTCATTATCAGAATTTTCCATCACATTAAATAATTTTTCATTTTTAAATGGCTCTTAAAACAATTTTATAATTTATTCAGAAAACGTAAAACAATTAGATAAAATCTTCTATACTTCTAAGAATATTCTGTTCACTGACCTCAGGAAATGAATAAAAAGAGAACATCATTTGATACATAAGGCATCAAATAATTGACCAATCACTTAATGTGTCGAAAACAATTGATGTCGTTATCATTCAGTTTTTATAATATTTTGATCATCCAATAAGGGAATAATTCATACTTAAACTTTGTTAAATTTTTCTTTCACTGAATGATTTTATCAATTAAAAAAGTGAAATACGAAACGATTATATTTCAGAGCTCAGAATTTATTAGTTATCTGTTTCTTCAGGTAGATGAAAACTACTTAAAACAGTTTTTGTCCTAGAAATAGGAGATTTTGTTTGATAAAAAGATAATAAATTTAAATTTTATTATTTTATTATATCTTATCCTCTTGACTTTCATATATGATTTTTTCAATAACTGACTATTTATAGGCTAACTATTTGCTATAGATACATAAGGACATTAGAATAATAATGCATAATAAATTAGACTTTTTTTTTATCACAGTTAAAGGGTTATGTGATAAGGAACAATTATTTATACGAAATTATTTGAACGTATTCAATTTTACAATTATGCATTCATTAATTACATAAAAGTTCTAAGAAAAACTTTAAATTTTTAAAAACAAATCAATTTTAAAATATTATGAAGTCAAATTACTTAAAGATTGCATCTATGCAATGTATATTATAAACATTTTTTCTGAAAAGTTTAACTGGAGAATGATGTATTTTGTTATACACTCATGAATAACAATTTAATATATATATATATATATATATATATATATATATATATATGTATGCATATATATAATATATAATATATATATACATATATATATATCTATATGTATATATATATATATATATATATATATATATATATATATATATATATATATATAAATATATATATATGTATATATATATATATATATATATATATATATATATATATATATATATATATTATATATATATATATACATATACATATATATATATATATTATTTATATATATATACATATACATATATATATATATATATTATATATATATATATATGCATACATATATATTTATATATATTAAATTCTTATTCATGAGAGTATAACAAAATACATCATTCTCCAGTCAAACTTTTCAGAAAAAATGTTTATAATATACATTGCATAGATTGTATGTATTGTATGTATGTATTTATTTCTTGTAGTTATTATCTTAAGGACATTTAAATTATCAAGATAGAATTATCTTCGTAAGTATTAAAAATGAATTAGAAATAGTAAAACAAGGAACAAAATTGATACAGTTTTTTGGATTAAGTATAATTTTTCATTTTCTTCTATTTATTGACTACGTTTAAAATAGTCATTAAGGGTTTTTTATGCAGATAAATTAAATCAAACCTAATAAAATTATATAAAGTTCTATAGTGAGAAAAAAGAATAACTTATGGTAACATTTTTTGTGACGAAATATTGATGGAAATATTAATAATTTATTGCATGAATCTAATAAGAATAAATTTTATAAATTTCATGAACAAATATCTATTTCAAAATTTTTAAATCAAAAGTTTGTATAAAATTCATATAACACAAACACTGCACTATATTACTGTACATTTTAATTTTGAATTTAAGAACTTAAAAATGAATTAGTTAAAATCTAAAAAAATAAATATTTACTTTAAAATTAAAAATTTAATGTGTTAAGAAAAAGATTTTAACTAACATAAACTTCATAAGCTCTTCAATTAGTTTTTTATCTTTTAGTTAGGACACAAGCAAAATTTCAATCTTTAAGTAATTTTAGAGCAAAAGAAAAATAAATAAACTACAAAAATAGTAAGAATGAAGTCCAGTATTTGATATTAAATAATGCATAATTATTTATTTACATTAAATATCTCAAATAACTGTTTTAGATAACCAAACGGAAGAGTAGGAAAATAAATGTCTGATACTGCCGAAAATCATATATTTTAGCCTTTTGTGAGAACTTGAGTAGGAATGTACAATCAAGTACTATTATAAAATGAAATATGTTGGAATTTCTTTTTATTTTGAAAAATAATGATGGATACACTAGATTTAGACGTGTATATTAATGATGGTTCTAAGCCATTTCGACATATGTGTTGCTCATTGAAAAGCAGCTATTTTTCTTTTTCGGCTAACCCTATTTTCAAAGCAGTCATTTTTCATGATAAGACTCACAAGTATCAATTGGATACAGAAGAGTTTACAAGACAAATCACTGAGTTTGTGATAAATAATATATATATATATATATATATATATATATATATATATATATATATATATATATATATATATATATATATATATATATATATATATATATATATATATATATATATATATATATATATATATATATATATATATATATATATATATATATATATATATATATATATATATATATATATATATATATATATATATATATATATATACAAGAACAATTAAGTTACATTTTTCTTAAATGTAATAGCTATCAGAGATTAGTTTTGTTTTTATGCTACTAAAAAGGAAATGAAAATGAATTTATTATTTACTTCAAGAAAATCTATGTATGGAAAGGATTTCATATTTTCATAAAATCATAAAACTCTCATATATTTTTCTTAAATTTATATATTTAGATATTTAGAATTTTTTGAGATTTTTATATTTATTGGGAAAAATTAATTACATTTTCATAAAAATATTTTCGCTTCATGCTTCATGTGAATGAAAATTAACTATAGCAAAATAATATATAATTAATTCTCTAATAAAATTATTTTAAACTCTACTTGTTTAGTGAAGTGTTTAGCTGAAGAATTATTCTATTCTGTGAATTTACTCCATTACTAGTTAGATCATTTATTTTGAATTTGTGTTCTGTCAATCAGGATAATATTAAACTACGCCAAAAACATCAACTTTGGTTGTTAGAGTAATGTATATCACTAAAGTATATAGCACCAGATTTACTGAAGGTAGAATAATTTTATTATTGAAATTAAAATATATTGAAAGCCATAAAATCACTATATGCTTAAATGTCACATATTTTTCGTTTGTTGTTCTCTTGTGCCAGTCAGGTTGGCAATATTGCTCCATTTTTCCAACTGAACCATATTTTTGTGTGGAGTCCGACTTCCTCAGTACACACATGCCATAGCAGCCTGCTTAGGGTAGGCAACCATTCACAATCCATTCATACATAGAAGGATAAAAACAGGATAGACAGAGAGAATGTACATCCATGACCGAACTAGGATTTGAACTAAGGAATTCCCTATCCGCAGTCAGGCATTCTGTCCACTAGACTAATAAATTATTAACTTTTACTTAGTTATATAAAAATAAACTATGCTGATTAATTAGGATTATTTTCTCAAAAGCATTTGGTTAAAATATGCATCTTCTATTAAAGTAAAGATTTTCTTTGCATTTATCGTATTAATTTTATGAAGTTATGTTTGTAAAAAATAACTGCAATCTAGGGATGTCATCCAGTTCATAGTTAATTTTCTGTTAAACGGCTCTATGATTTTTTAGGGCCGTGGTATCCTAGTGGTTAGGGTATCTCCCTTTCATCCAGAAAGGCGAGGTTTGATTCCTAATACCACCAAAGAACCTCGGAGTACTTGCGATATTCATGCTCGTTAAATCTGTGGAATCGAAAGTCCTGTGGTTGGTCATTGAACAGTTACCATAGGTGCAATAGTCTGGAGAAAATTTCCTCTCCCTTCAGATCAATGTCAAAATTAAGGTAATGGATCCTGTGGTGGTGCCATCTATCGGAGGATTAAAAAAAGAGGAAAGACGCACTTTCACCTTTATGGTACTCTGATTAGAACGAAAGACACTAACTTTTGAGTTAAATTCGCTTTGCCAAAGCATAGTGAGCTTGACTTGTCCAAATGTCATAAGTAACATGATTTTTTTGTAAATCATAAAAATTATTATCGCTAGTCAGAGATTGAGAAATTTGTTTTATTTGATCTTGCCAGAGTATACTAGTTCAAATTACTAATGTCACAAAAAATTGCTGCAAATCATGTTATAAATCACTCGTTGTAAAATATGATGTAAATCATTCATTGTAAAACATGTTGTATATCACTCGTTGAAAATTTTAAGGTATTTAGGCATTATTATTTCAATATATCATTACTTTTTGATATTATAATACTTATTCAATAATTTCTATTTTTTACTGTAACCATAATGATTTCGATCATGTTTCCAGATATGTATATACAATAAATAATTTATCAGACCAATTCGTAATTTCTTATGTTTAATATAATGATTAAAATTCAACAAAAGTTTATTGTTAACTTGAGTAAAGTAGCATTTTATCGTAGAATTCAGTGAACTTATACAATCACTTGTTTACATGTATCGCATCAAGTATATTCACAGATTGCTTCATTCATAAATAAATACCTTACTTCAAATGAATAAGAATATTTCTTCGTTTCCAAAGCATTAATAATAAAACATTATATTTTCCCAAATTTCTTATAAACAGGTACAAGAGCCAAATAATTTTAATACACTCGTGTCCGTAAATTAAGGGTAAGCAAGTTCAGGCAAAGAAAGAGACAGAAGCAAAACAAACGTGACTTATTTGTAAAGTCTATTTATTAAACAAAAGATAAAGAGCAAAAAAGATGCTATATGATTGATATCATTAATAAAAATTGTATTTTTTACTACCTGGAGCGAATTTCAATAAAGAACCTATTTACAAAAACCATTATAACATGGTTTGCATAATGGTTAATGCATAGTATGCTGCCCAGATAATACATTACATGCCATACAACGCCTAGGCATGCTGAGTATCAAATTATCAATCTGATCTTGGGGATCATTCTCATCTCATCAAGAAATGTTCTTCAAAGTTCCGGTAGACATGTGGGAGGAGGTTTACGGACTGCAATTCGTTGGACAAGCATGTCCCACACATTCTTTATTAGATTCAAGTCCGGTGAGTATACCGGACAGTCTATACTACTGATATCCTCCGATTGAAGGCATTTGTCTATAATGTTTGCACGGTGAGAACGGGCGTTGTCATCCATAAACAGAAATTCTGCACCCACAGTGCCCCGAAATAAACGTATATGTTGTTCTAGAATGACATCCCGATAGATGTGGTCAGTCATGGTTATATTCTGAACATGCAGGCTAGTTCTGGAACCCCGAATAATTTCTCCCCAAACGAACAATCATGCTCCTTCATAACGGTGTCGTTCAAAGGTGTTCTCTCGGTGGTAACAGGTACCTGGCCCTCTTCATATGAAAGTTCGGTGAGAATCAATCAAAACCTGGACTCTTCGGAAAACATCACACAAGACCACTGTTGTGGTATCCACACTGCATGCTCTCTACTCTGGGCTAAGCACAAGCGACATTGAGTTGCGGTAAGTGGAACGCATCTGACAAGCATACAAGCATATAGATTGATGTGTCTTAAGCGTCTGTACACGATCTGCCTTGAAACTGTCGTACCGGTGGCTAAAGAGACCTGACGAGACAGGTCTGATGCTGTGTTTCTTTTGGCAGTAACTGCCAAATACCGGTCCTCATTCAGCGTTGTAACTCGGGGGCGACCTGTGCTGTAACGTATACTCACATTGCCATCCTCTTGGAACCGTTGTCAAAACATAGAGATGACACTTTGGACGATTCCAAGTTCCTCGGATACTTCCAGCTGGGTATGTCTCCATTCCAGACGACCGATAATTTCACCAGGTAAAACATCATTCAGATGCTTCCTTTATGCCATAACTATGCGGTAATTACACTGAAGAGCTTTTAAAGCGCTTGTGAGCAATTTTACTTCTTTGCAATTATTCCTTATACATCCCTCTCTTATACTCTCGTCATTGGGACGTACTATCCGTGCCATCTGGCGGTTTCTTGTAATTTTCACATTATTCTGCAAGATTTGTGTGATAGTTCTACGAGGGAAAATTTTATTATAAAGTTAAACTTCTGTGTGATTCTGAATTACCCTTAATTTATGGAAATGAGTGCAGATTCTAATAACCATGAATAATACTATGCCTTCATATAAAATTATTCATGATTAAAATATTTCATCAATGCTGTAAATAGAAATTACATTTGCTTAAAAATAGTTTCGTTTAAATAAACATTAATAATATCTTAAATTATTTAAACACTACATAATTGATTGTCTTACTAACTAAAAAATTATATTATAATGTTAATGCATAGTATTATTTATTTCAATAATATTGTTGAGATTAAATTTAATATGTTAGATAAATGTGATGGCATTAAAAACAACTATTTATAATTGCTGTGTTATTTTATACAATGTCATTATAATAATTAATTCTTTAAAATTATAAAGAAATGCTATTATACTAATTT
This sequence comes from Latrodectus elegans, assembly GCA_030067965.1. Lineage (NCBI taxonomy): Eukaryota > Metazoa > Arthropoda > Arachnida > Araneae > Theridiidae > Latrodectus > Latrodectus elegans. The sequence goes on from CM057818.1 coordinate 3,486,651, forward strand.
TTTATAACTGAATTTATGATAGTTTATGCAAAATGAAATAGAACTTTATTTTTTTCTTTTCTTTCACTTTTTTTTAATTTAATGCTGAGATAGTCATTTTGAGAGCCATACATGACTTCCCAAGTTGCTGCCACGGAGATTTTCTAAAATGTTCAAAAGAACAAGTTTTAGATTTTCAAATACGTTACGTAGCAAAATTAATCTAGATTTCTTTCTATTTTTCCTTTATGTGTGATTTCATCAACATTTTTGCTACTGAAAATTCGAAGGATTCCAGACAACTCACTTCCTATGAATTTTTAATTCCACCTAGAATAGAAAATAAATCACATACTATATTATTAATTCACTGTACTGCATTCAACAGCGAAAAAAAAATTTTAGGTTAAAATTTAACAACATTTAAAAAAATCAAATTTTCTTATAAAAATAATAAATGGTGTTCATTTTTTAATATATAATCTTCCCAAAATCTTATTTATTCTCAATTTTTATCAAAGTTAATTCAAAAACTGGTTAATATAATTTACTTTAATTTCACAATATATTATTGGAGTTTATTCTTCGTTAAATTTGCATTTAATTTTTATATTAATCTCTCACTTTATTTGATTCTTAAAAATTTGATTATCTAAAAGCTAATTTAATGAACAGGATTGCTGTATTTTTTATTTCACTGATATAATTAATAGACCGTTTTGTCTATTAAAACTTGATATATTAAGATGTTATGTCTTAAAAAACGTATTTTTTCTACTAACTAGAAAGTAACTTATAACACCTATTAGCGAGAGACATGCACTTTTAACTAATAAACTACACGACACGATAGAAAAATTTTAAAAAAAATTATGAATTAAAATAAATTTATGTCAAAATTGTGCAGCTAAAATATTTTACAGTAATAATATTTCATTAAAAGTATACAATTCTATATTGGCTCCAATTTTATAAATAAGTATTTTATGAAATTCAAAAGTTTATGTATGCTATATATGTAGATATCAACAGACATTATGTAGACACATTTTTTTCTGAAACTTTCAACACATAAATTTTATATAACATTTTAGGTATAGGCATTAAATTTACCATTAAATTAACATTTTTTGCACATCTTTATTGAAGATTAATTAGCTCAATTTATGATATTTTATTAAGTAAAAAATCGAAATGCTTTAAGATAAAACTTTAAAAGAAAATTAATAAATGAAAATGTGGCTTTTAGCGCAGTAATAACTTAAAAGCTCTATATTTTTTCATCAAAAATCTTTTCTGGGAAAATGATAAATGGTGAGTACTTTTTATATTTTTTAAGACAGGAAAAAAAAAGAATAAGGTAATAAAAATAGAATACTTATTCACAGTAGTACTAGATTAATCAGTTATTCAATAGTTAAGTTTAGAAAACCTTTTTATGTACTTTAAATGTAAACCTAAAATATATATATGTACCTTTATATATAATAAGGTAAATATAATTTTAAATATATAACATATATGTAAAATTATATGTACCTTTTATGTAAACTTAAAAGCACCCCTTTTAAGCAAAGGAGAATATTTTATGTAATACTTTAAACACTATCTTTATTCCTTATCAAATAATATTTTGCATATTTAACTATAACGAAAACTTTTTTCTTCAATAATTTTCGCTTATAGATAATACAGGGTTACCAGGTTAATACAGAAAGTTTGAAATTGATTGATTTTCAAAATGTTTTATCAATAAAATCGCTTTCTTCACACTCAGAGAACACATTACCTTTGGTAAGTGAAATAGATCATTTCTTTTTCATGTATAATTCAATTTTAGTTTCTTTATATTATATACATTTAGTCCACATTTATCTGAAAGTAAAGGTACTGGTCAATTTTACACATCCTTGTAATTTCTTCAGCATGAAATATATTAAAAACAATTTCAGAAATCGACTCATTGATAATTACTTAAAAACTGTATTTGAGTAATTGTTATTATTTACTTTCCCAGCATTAAATAAAGTTGTTGATAATGTACCGAGGTTCGGGGTTCGTGTGGATTGAAAGTTGAAGAAAGCAACTACTCGATGAACACAAGACTTTTATTCGTAAAAATTCCACTAGAAATATCAGCTGTATCAATCACAATTATACAGCTACAATTCATCGGATACAATGAGTAACAGCTTCCAATCACAGGTCTCAAATACCTCAGGCAGAGAACAGCTTCTCTAAACTAGCAGTCACGACTAATCGTCTTCACAAAACTGACTGTCTTTACAAAACTGCATAACTATGTTGGGCTGCGGTATTTATGCCTGACTTGGCGGGGAAATCTACTAATTTCGCCAAGGTTCTGGAAGCTTCTAGGCTATCTCGCTAAATATTGGTCCTAGGAACATAGGTGATGGATGTTTTCAGAAGTATCTATTTCTCGCCATGTCACCAAAAATCTCGCTAACTGTCACCAAGTCGTCAAGTTTTCTCGCCAAAACATCGCCAAATCACCAAATCATTAGAAAACTTGCTTTTAACGTATAACATATCTAAATACCGCAATTTTTGCCCAAAATGTGAGTATTTCCGATCTGTCTGAGATATTTTAAGACATATATAATAATTATTTATAAATTTGTAACAATAACAAAAAAGTTTTCATCATTCTCATTTAACTTAATACATTTATAAAATATCTTATTTCATTTATTATTCAATGCAACCAAAGGCTTTCTTTTTGTTATACAATTTAACTTCGATTTCTTTTTTTTTTTTTTTTAATAAAGCTGAAATAGTTTTAAATATAAAAATTAAGAGTTTTTAGTTAAAAAATTTTTAAATTACTTTTAAAATGGTAGTTGAAAATTCTCCAGGTAAGTAGCTCAAAGGTGGATTTAAAAACAGTACAGTAGCTCTGAAGCTTCATATACTTGGGGATCGATGGCCTAGCTTATATTTAATATTAGAAAGTACATAATTTGAATATTTAAATAACTTAAGTAAAGAAGCTATATTTTATAAAAGCATTTAAGGAGGGGAATGTTTGAGGTTTCTTCTAAATTAAAACAACGTATCAAAATTAATTATTTAATAAATTTATTTATATTAGAAAAATCAGTTATATACTTTTAAGCAAATGTTTAATTTACAACAGGTAATTCATGAAAAAAATTAAATGTTACTAAGAAATTTTGAATAAAGTATATTTATGTAGCATTTATAAATTTCTAAACATTTTAATTGCAGATTAATGCTTAGGTCATATGAGTATAAAAACTATAATTTAAATTGACGAGTTGATAAAAAAAAAACCTACGTATTTTACGTTTCGCTATAGGAAGATTAAAATAAATAAAATACAGAGACAATATTTCAGAAAATATTATTAAGCAATTGATTTCATATGTATAATGAATATTAGCCATACTATTTTTCCTTTTTATAGTATTACAAAGTTGTTTTTGTAAACTTTAAAGACACTCAAATAGGTTTATTTTGTTTTAGCATTAGGAACATATTCTGCGGAATGTAACATTCTTGGTTTAACCACTGCTCAACTAATATTGAGCAACAAGAAATGAAAGTTGTAAATGCTTCTTCTTCCAAATCAATCTGGCTTGGTGCGTGAACTTATTAAATTTCTTTCTTGGGTATTGACATTTGAATACGAACTTGTGTCTATTAAAATTCTACCCGTAAATCACTTGTATACTAAAAATACAGCATTACCTTTGTATACAAAAAATAGGCACTAGGTTATTATTCATCACATACAAATTTTATGTAAAACTTGCATGAACACAATTTACAAGTATAAAAAAATGTGTTAAGTGCCATCACAAATTTTCATTGAATTTCAATTGAATATATATTGTCATGACTTCTTTTCTTAGTCTGTTTCAAGACCAATATTGGTTAACCACTGTTCAACCAATATTGAGCAACAAGAAATAAAAGTTGTAAATGCTTCTTCTTCCAAATCAATCTGGCTTGGTGCGTGAACTTATTCAATTTCTTTCTTGGGTATTGACATTTGAATACGAACTTGTGTCTATTAAAATTCTACCCGTAAATCACTTGTATACTAAAAATACAGCATTACCTTTGTATACAAAAAATATACGCTGGGTTATTACTCAGCATATACAAATTTTATGTAAAACTTGCATGAACACAATTCACAAGTATAAAAAAATGTGTAAAGTGCCATCACAAATTTTCATTGAATTTCAGTTGAATATATATTGTCATGACTTCTTTTCTTAGTCTGTTTCAAGACCAATGTAATTAATATGTATGAAATTATTTCTGATTTCTTGTATATTTAAAATTTTTCAAGAAGTAAATTCATATTAAAATTTTTTTATAAAGTTTCTTACATAGATATAATTCAAGGGTGATGTAGAAAATCTTTCATATTAATTTAAAATTTAAAAAAAACAAATACTTATTAAAATAAAGATAGATTTGTTTTTGAAAAATTCTTGATTATTTTTGTTGATTAATTTATAAATTAAATAAGAACAGAATATGCAACAAAGTAACACTTCACATATGTTAGCACTATATTCATTTTCAATTTAATTATGTAAAATGTTTGAAGTTCAAATTTCAGATTTGATGGCGTCTTGAATCTTACATCGTCAGCAATCTGTTATACAGTAGTTAACATACGCCTACATTTGCACATTGTTGAAAAAATCTAAAACTTCATTTAAAAGTAAGCAAACTCTAAATTTAAATAAAAAATATGTGATTGATATTTCTATTCTAAACAAAATGCAATGTGATACTTACCAGTGTCTGATGCACATCTAAAAATAGCAATGACTTAAAAAAATGTCCATTATTTAAAATTAATACTTGAACATCAGTATTTGTGCAGAATTTCTTACAGAGAAAATATAATTATTTAGCTTCATTATTCCTTTTAAAACCTTTTTCCCCAATGGCAGATTGTAGACAGTTATAACTGCAACAGAATCTATTAATCTATTGTTCCCTGATACCAAGGAACCGGCCAGACACAGCGACCTCTTAGCCGCCAAGGCGTTGCCCCGGGTGCACCACAGGGGCTGGGCCACCATCGCACCTCACACATGCCATAGGGACCCGTTTATAAGGTAGGCATCATTACTACTTCATTCACACACACAAGGAAAGGACAAAGACAAGATAGAGAGAGAGAGTGAAAGTACTTCCATGCCTGAACCGGGATTCGGTCAGGCACGCTGACCACAAGACAAGTTCCTTTTGAAATTAAAAACCCTTATTTTAATATACATAATATTTTTTCATAATTTATCTTAATTAATAAATTATACCATTCCTTTAAATTTTAGTTACTTTTATAATTTTGCTTCCGATTTAAATACCTTCTTCAAAATAATTTTTGGAGCTATACTGTAATAATGATTGTTAATATGTTACACATCTAATGTGATCTCTGTTTTGACAGTTTCTGATAAAGTATGATTATTTAATAATATTTTAAAACTGAAACTTGTTCTTAGTTTGCATTAACCTGTCTGAAAATATTAGTAACAAATTGATATTTATTAGTAATATCACATCAAACTACCTTTGATTTTGACAACTACAAATATACTTTTAAGTAAAAAATTTTTCTAATTTACGAAATTGATGAGAAGATATTCAAGTCAATTGGTTAAAGATGCTTTTAATCCTCACTGGAACAGATCGTAAAATGCAAGAGCTTTTAAGATATCCTTATCCTTTTATCATTATGCAAAAGCAGTATTCATTATCTTGCTGATGCCAAATGAATGGAATCCATGATTGATGTTATATCAGTTTATTCATAAAGATAAAAATTTTATTAGTTAGTGATAATATTTGTACAAGTGATAATTATGCTATTTTATTTATTTCTCTGTCTTATTTACAAAACTATGAAAAAACACAACACTTTTATCTTTTTTTTATAAATATGACTTTATAAAGTTATTTTTTTATAAATATGACTATTTTTTATTATTTTTAATTAATATTAATAACTACAGGAAGAACACTTTGAATATTCTTTTAGCAATTAAAGTTGTAACTTCAATTTATTAATATCATTTATTAAAGTATTATAAAATTATCACATTTAAGGAAAAGAAAAGTATACTCTCCATTATATGAAAATTTCGATATCGTTGAATTTTCATAGTTGACAAATTTATTATATTTAAAAATCGAAATCAATTAGAGTAAATTTTTAAAAAATAGAAAAGAAATACCAATGCAATTTCTGAGATAAGTACTAAAAATTAAATAAATAGTACAGAATCTGTTTTAGATCATTTAAATTCATTTCTAAATTAAAAATGATTCCACGAATGGTAAAATAATCTCCATATATTTTAGTAAATTTAATTATTTAACGTAGATTTCTGAAATCATAATATTTAAAATTTTGTAAAAAATAATATTTTAAATATCATTTTATTTTATTTTAAATATTATGAATCTAGAGCAATTTAAATAATTCTTAAGTCAGTAGTTTGAGGTTATATACACTTTCGTAAAAAAATATTTTCTCATAGAAATAAAACTTCTATAATAATCATTAAGCTTATATATTGCATACTAAAAACACTTTTTTTTAAAGTAATCATTTTTAAGAAGCAAAATAATAGGTGATTTTTTTTACATTTAATTCGAAGCAACGCTTTGAATATTTTATTTCAACTTTAAAATATATCTTCTGAATGAAATATAAAATATATTCATTTTGTTTCAGTCCAAAGAATTGAGCTTATTTTATCGTTTTGCTTTTGAAGAAATAATATGACTGAAGATGAAGAATTTATTCCGATAAATGGAGGGATATAGAATCCTTGACAAAGATATACTATGAAAGGTATTCATATTTAACCCTTTTGAATAAGATGTATCACCTTAAGAATTTGGAAGAAGCTATGGATCACAGACAAATACGAGAATTGAAGCCAAGTTTAAATATTCCATTAAAAAATTCGCTAGTGCGTCAAATGCTTTATTGTTAATGGCATAAAGCTCATTTAAAAAACATGCAAAGCAAAGAAAAATAAGTCATAAAACTTTAATTTATTTATACTAAATTTTACAGTAATAAAACCTTTTTCACAAAGACAGTTTTTTCTATTTATTGCAGTATGGTACTGTTTTTACAATAATGAAGGACTGAAGGTTCTACATGAAATCAAGTTTACTTTTTAAGGAAATATAAATTTTTAAATTTTTAAAATGTAAGTACAATAATATCATGTCGCGCAATAAATATGCATTTATTTTTCTTACTAAGAAATTTACAGAATTTTTATACATATGAACTGATATACGTTTGTGTTCATAAGTTAAGGATAATGCAAGTTCAGGCAAAGAGAGAGACGGAAGCAAAACAAATGTGCCCTATTTCTATTGTCTATTTATTAATCAAAAGGTAAAGAGCAAAAAAGGGATATATGTTTGACATCATTAATAAAAATTACGATTTTTACTCCCTAAAGCCAATTTCATAAAAGAACCTATTTACCAAAATCCATGTAACATGGTTGGTATGATGATTAATACATTGTATGCCCCCTAGACGATGCAATACCCCTAGACGTTCAACGCCTGGACATGCTGAGAGTCAAATTATCGATTTGACCTTGGGGAATATTGCACCACTCATCAAACAATTCCAGTTAACATGTGGGAGGGGTTGGTGGGCAACAATTCGTCAGTCAAACATATACCACACATGTTCTATTGGATTCAAGTCCGGTGAGTATTCTGGCCAGTGCATACGTGTGATAACCTCCAATTGAAGGTATCTGTCTACAATGTTTGCATGCTAAGGATTGGCTTTATTATCTATAAAAAGAAATTTGGCATCATCGAGCCCCGAAACAAACGTACATATTGTTCCAGAATGACATCCTGGTAGATGTGCCGTGTCATGGATACATTCTGAACATGAAGGTTAGTTCTGGAACCCAGAATAATTCCTCCCTAAACGAGCAATCCTGCACCACCGTAATGGTGTCGTTCAATGGTGTTCTCCTGGGGGTAACGGGTACCTCACCCTTTCCTTATAAAGTTCGTTGAAAGTCAAACTAAAATCTAAACCTGAACTTGTCGGAAAACATCACACAAGATAACTGTTGCGGAGTCTGCAATGCAAGCTCTCTATTCCAGGCTAACCGCAGCCAACATTGAGTTACGATAAGTGGAACACATCTGACAGGTCTACGAGCTCATAGATCAATATGCCCGAAGCATATAACACGGTCTGCCTTGAAACTGTTGTACCGGCAGCTGAAGAGAGCTGACGGGACAGGTCTGATCCTGTGCTCCGTCTGTTTCTTTCGGCAGTAACTGCCAAATACCGGTCCTCATTCGGCGTTGCAACTTGGAGTCGACCTGTGCTGTAACGTCTACACACATTACCATCATCTTGGAACCGTTTCCAAAACCTGGAGATGACACTCTAAAGAATTTCAAGTTCCTTAGATACTTCCAACTGGATACGTCTACATTCCAATAATTCTACAACATAAAACATCATCCAAATGCTTCCTTTGTGCCATATCTATGCGGTTATTGCACTGAAAGGCTTTTAAAGCGCTCGTGAACAATTTTACTTCTTTGCAACCATTCCTTATATATCCTTCTCTTATACTCTCGTTATTGTGACGTACTATCGGCGCCGTCTGGTGGTTTACATATTATTCTTCAAGATGTGTGTGATAGTTCTACATGTGAAATTTTTATTTTTGAGTTCTATTTCTGTGTGATTCCGAATTAACCTTAATTTATAGACATGAGTGAAAGATTAAATTTTAACTGAAATTTATTGGTTCATTTCATTAGTATTTCTATTTTAGTGTATTTTAATTTATGTTTGTATTATGTTTGTAACATAATTTACAACATCTTAATTTATGTTTTTAATATCTGTAACTTATTGCTGACAATAATTTTCCCTTTATTTAAGAGGCATATGTTAACAAATGTGTGTTTTGAATCTGTATTTTTTTAATAATATTGACAGAAAATTAAATGGTGAAAATTGAATAATTAAGTCAGTTATTTCATATTATTAAAATATTTATTTAAACTTTCTTTCACTGATCCAAACCAATTATAAATCATATAAATTGAATTTTTTCCTAATTCACTTTACGTGATATTTAAAACACTTGTATTAATTTAGCATCCGAGATCAACTATATATATATATAAACATCCAAGATTAAATATATGTCTATTCGGGTTTTAGTATTTACAATCAATATGCAGCAGAACTGCAAAATGTAGTTCATTATTCAGCGACGCATTGCAATCAACTATTATGCTTACTGTTCCATAAGCATTTAGATTAAATGAAAAAAACTTTATTCTGTTGAAATCACATATTTATAATACACTTTATTTAGCAGATTTTTTCAGCAATTTCTGATGCTTTAATTTTATATCTTAATTTTATGTTAAATTAAAATTATATAATCTTTAAGTTTCGAATTAGTCGCCCAGCCACACACAGTATGGTGGTTACTGCCCTCAGCTTTTGACAGGTGGGTTCGGGTTCCACTCCCGAGTAAGACGTGGTTCTTATTTGTCGCCGGGATGCATCGTTTGTTAAAATCTGCTGTGCTCTTCTAGTAATCCTGTTTGTTTACCATTCTTCATATGTATCTCGGCATCTAATTTGCAATGGTGGTTGTGAATGGTTGCCTACACTATAACGGGTCCCTATGGCATGTGTGTGTACTGAAGAAGTCGGAGTTCACACCTAAATATGGTTCAGTTGGAAAAGTGGAGCAGCGCACCCCATAATGACAGCCTAGCTGGCACACGACAACAGCAACAAAATGACTGAAATATATTGTATTTATTAAAACTAAATATATATGAGAACCATTTTTATTATTTATTAAAATTATGATGAATGTAATGTTTATAGTATGCATAATATATGAAATAGCAAAATCTTGATTATTAAATATATAGAGTTCAAAACCCTTATAAATTATGAAGTTTAATATATCCCCTATTTTAAATGTATATCCAAAATCTAAATTGTAAATTATTATTAATCATTTACTTTTTAAATCTCATTATTATAAGAAATTTTATTTTGTTGAAATCACATATTTAATGTTTAAAATATTTCTTATATTTTTTATTATGCAACTAATATTGATAATTATTAGTGAATCTGTCTCATACTTATTAATCAACTTACAACATAATCAGAATGATTATTATAGTAAAATATTTAAGATCATCTATTATATTTGTGGTATTGGTTCTCATGCATCATTACGTCACTCATAGTAAATATGAAAACTAAAGAGCGTGTTCTTATTCTCATAAACTTTGGTAATTCATATTTGTTTGAAAAATCAATTATGCTTCAGACGCAATTTGATTGATATTCATTAGATGTTTAATCATAAACCTGATCGAATCTATGCAAATCTATTCTTTATAATATTTCTTTTTTGTTGTTAAAGTTTCATATAAGTGTTTGGAAACATTGTATTATATTGTTATTCAAACTTATACTTCAAGATGATTAATGAGTTCAAAGAATCTAAATGTTCAATCAATAAAAATATAACATGAAATATGGTGCGAAGAGCTCATCCATAGATTTTAGTTTAAGATATATTTTAGGTATGGATTTTTCTCTTTTGATATAGACATATCAAATTCTTTTATATATTTATATAAATATCTTTAAAAATAAAGTAGCCTTAAGGAATATTTTTGCTTAGTTTTAAAATAATGAATATTTCCATCTATTAATTGTTAAAAACTTTCACTACAAATTTTAAAAAAGGTACTACTCTTGGAGCTCCACAAAAGTTTGTTTTTCAATTTTAAAATTTAATCAGGTACATCAATGAATAGCTAAATAAATGAATGAAAAAAAATCTTAAAAAAAGCAATACTTTCAACATTTTAAAAAAGTATAGATACTTTAAAATAGTTTTACATCATGAAAACAGGCTAATTTTAACTGAATTATTTTTATTCATAGAATCAAAACATTTAATCAATGTATGTAGTACAGTGAAATAATTAAAACTTTTAATTTATTTCATTAGATATTTAAGATAAATATAGCTAACTTTTTTGCAAAGGATTTTGTAATTATTTCAACATTTACACTAATATATTTTGTTTATCCGAAAACAAGTTTCAATATTTTCTGAGTCTTTCTATTGACATGTAACTATTTATACAATATAGCGAACATTTAAAGAAGTAAAAGTTATTGATTTTTTAAAAAGATAAAACGCGCAAAGATGAATGAAGATAAAATATAATTGAAGAAAGTATTGAAAATTCCGGTTATACAACGTTCAAATGAATAAATGTTATTTGTTCACAGAATAAAATGATGAAAAAATATTTATCATAATAATAAAATGTTAAATATAGATATTTTTCGGTATTTTTCTTCTTTTTGATATAAATATTTTTTATATATATTCATATATTTAATTAAGAACAAATAGTAGAAGTTAAGCAGTTACCAGAGGTTTGGAGAAAATTTCCACCCCTTCCAGATCAAGGTCATAACTAATGAAGTGGATTTTCTGGTGGTGCCATCTATCGGAGAAGTTTAGAGCAAAGTCACACTTTCACCTTTGTGATTTTTCTGATTAATCGAAAGACGCACCATACGGACTTAAATTCGCATAACCAACTGCAATGCGAGCTTGGCTTGTGCGTAACTTGGCTTGTGCGAGCTTGGCTTGTGCGTAACTTGGCTTGTGCGAGCTTGGCTTGTGCGTAAAGTAAAAACACAAATCGTAAATATGTGAAACCACAGCAATAAATAAAATTCATATATTTTTGAAATTTAACTTCTTTCCTTCAATTACATAGGATTTCATAAAATGATTTCACACAATGAATATTTTCTAGGATATTTTCTAAAATTTTACAAAAGAGTTGCTTCGAAAAGATATGTAATGAAAACTCAATCTTTACTTTATCTTGCACATAATAAAATGATAACATCTTATTTATTGGTTTTATTATTTTAAAATAAATATGATTTTATATTTTTAACTTTTTTGACACACATATCATAAGAGTTTCATAACATACAAATATTTCTAAAGCATACATATCTGCATCTTTGCTGGATTAAATTAAAATTGTGAATAAATTTATTCACATGAATTAATGACTGTATGGTCATTTCCATTAGCAAATGCATATAATGCTTTAAGCTTTAATTAAAGGAATATTACAAATAAAATTTCATTTGTTACTTGTTTACAAGTGAAAAATATTTTTGATTTAAGCGAAATAATATGAATTTCTTCTTTATTAAATCCCATTTGAAATTTATATATTTTTGATTCAATGAAATTATATTTTGCATTGCAAAAACTAATTAAATTTATCTTCATATATTTTATAAAGATAAAAAGAAAATTAATTTTATACATAATTGGGGCATTCAAGATTGCAATATTACGATTTTCATAAAATTTAAAAGAATGCTTTTCCATTAGCTTTGAACGGTCACTTTCAATTTTGTATAGTTTTGAAACAGCATCTGAAATATAATTCGAGTTTTGCATAAATTCTTTTTACATTTGAAAATCCATAAACAAATCAAATAATTTTCTAAAACAATTCTCAAATCCATAGTGAAATGGCTTTGATTTTAATTATTTGAAATTAAAACAACAAATTTTATTCTACCCTGAATAAAAGAAAATATTCATTCGTAACATCCTTTATGAAGAATAGAATAAAAATATCATCTTTACTATATTATTTAACTTCATTCCTCTAAAAAAAGTATTTTGATTTTGAAATGAAAGTCCTTAACATTTAAAAATGTTATTTTTATGATCTTTACAAAACTCATAAACCAAATTCTATTTGTAGCAGTACGTTTAGCATTTTCCAGTGCTATTTAAATATGTCTTAGATATAAATGTAAAAGAGTTGTGTCGCCAAATGCAAATAAAATGTTGATACAACTAGGGCTGTTATGGGAATATTTTTCTGTTTCAGGAATTGCTTTTCGTTATTACCTTTAATTATGATTGAGAATTAAGTATATTTTTAAATATGCAGATCATAAAAATTTGCATCTGCTATCCCGCCAAAATATCTTGCTGAATCTTCAGTCGATTGTGCTCCCTTTAATGCCAACTCTTGATTTCGACTATCATAAGTCTTTTTTTGATTGAATTAGAATTAAATAGAAAAACAAATGCCTTGCTTTCTCTTAATGCTGACATCAAGGTAAATACCACGCATTTTCTTAATAGTTTTTTTAAATTCCTTTAGTATATATAATTTCATTCGCATGATACATTTTCCCAAAAAATGAACAGTTTTCTACTTTATTTAACTTCATTCATACAACAATTGCTTCTTATATAATATGAAATTAATTTAATTAACATAATTAATATGCTTAATTAATTATCACATATTATGTCTAAAATCATAAATGGAATTGAGAAAGACTTAGAGTATATGAAAAAGCCTCATTAGCAATAAGTATTTAAAATAATGCTGTTTTAAGTATATAGTAGTTATGACGATTAATTAAAATATTTTTAAATACTTAAAAAAAATTTATATGAACGCATTCGATAAAATATGTAATAAACGTAAAGATTATTAAAAATAAACAGTTCTAAAAGTAAAAAAAATTATTTAATTGAAATAAAATGTTTCATAATATTTATAAAATATGACGTAATTAGATGAAGTTTATTTGTATTTTTCCTCGCTCAAACATCAACTTCATTAGGGAATTTAAAGAACTTAAACAGTAAACAACTTTAATTTATAATTTAATTATAAATTTAATTATATTTATTTTTTCTACTACTGATGATACCTTATAATCATCATCAGAGTAATGATTTTTTATATACTAGCTTCTTGTTGTTTTCTCTAAATTTCAAAAGTCTGAGCTATATTTTATTTATCTGTGACAGAAAAAATAACTTTGAAAATCCCAAAAATGCATTATGCTTAAAAAAGTATAAGATATTATCTTAATAGTTAAATGAACTTTGTGTTGCTGATGTTTCTTTTGCTTAAGCACATAAGCTTTTATCAACTGAGTTAACAAAAAAAAAAAAAACAATTTATGATCATGAGAAAATTAAATAGTGAGGTTAGATAAAATCATATATTTTACATAAAATGAACCTGGAAATAAAATAAATAACTATTTTTAGGAAATACTACTGTGATATATATGTTTCTCATATTCATTAAATCAAATACTACGATATATATATATATATATATCGTAGTTTCGTAGTATATCGTATATATATATATATATATATATATATATATATATATATCTATATATATATATATATATATATATATATATTCTTTTTCTAACATAAGTATTTTCAAGTAAATTCAAAATTTCCCGAAAAGAATTACATTAATAATAAAACTGTTTCTATTGTGTTGTAAATGTTTTTAAATTAAAATAATAATTTTTTTCGTAAGGTAAGTAGATTTTGTTTCTTGAATTAAAAGTGAAATCTAATTTAAATAATAATAAATATTTAATATAAAATATTAAATATTTATGAGACTATATAATATATATATATATATTTATATTTATATATGTAAGTATCTATTTCAGCTGTGACGTTCAGTTTTTGAGGGTTATTTAAAAAAATTGTGACTAAGAGGATTTTTTTTTTAGAATTAGTTTAATTCCCTCAGGCATCAAAAACTAAAATTTAGCCCAGCACTTAGGAATGTAAGGGATGGTGTAGGAGAGTAAACCATACACCATTTTAATGCTATGGAAAAGAGTTTGCTTTTAGAATTAATTTAATTCCCCAGGCATTGAAAACCAAAATTTAGTCCAGAACTTATTAATGTAGCTGATGGTGCAGGAATCATACCACATTTTAATGCTATGGAAAATAGTTTTGTTTTAGAATTAATTTAATTCCTCAGGCATTGAAAACTAAAATTTAGCCCAGCACTTAAAAATGTAGAGGATGGTGTAGGAGAGGAAACCATACACCATTTTAATGCTATGGAAAAGAGTTTTCTTTTAGAATTAATTTAATTCAAGGCATTGAAAACTAACATGTAGTACAGTACTTAGGAATGTAGGGTATGGTAAAGGAGAGTAAAGTATAGTACTACATTTTAATTCTATGAAAAATAGTTTTCTTTTAGAATTAATTAAATTCCCCAGACATTGAAAACCAAAATTTAGTCCAGCACTTACGAATGTAGCTGATGGTGAAGGAAAGTAAAGCATACCACATTTTAATGCTATGGAAAAGAGTTTTCTTTTAGAATCAATTTAATTCAAGGCATTGAAAACTAACATGTAGTACAGTACTTAGGAATGTAGGGTATGGTAAAGGAGAGTAAAGTATAGTACTACATTTTAATTCTATGAAAAATAGTTTTCTTTTAGATTTAATTAAATTCCCCAGACATTGAAAACCAAAATTTAGTCCAGCTCTTAGGAATGTAGCTGATGGTGAAGGAAAGTAAAGCATACCACATTTTAATGCTATGGAAATTAATTTTCTTTTAGAATTAATTTAATTCAAGGCATTGAAAATTAAAATTTAGTCCAGCATTTAGGAATGTAGGGGATGTTGCAGGAGAATAAACCATACCCCCATTTTAATGCTATGAAAAATAGTTTTGTTTTAGAATTAATTTAATTCCCCAGGCATTGAAAACTAAAATTTAGTCCAGCACTTAGGAATGTAGGGGATGGTGTAGGAGAATAAACCATACTCACATTTTAATTCTATGAAAAATAGCTTTCTTTTAGAATTAATTTAATTCCCCAGGCATTGAAAACCAAAATTTAGTCCAGTACTTAGGAATGTAGGGGATGGTGTAAGAGAGTAAACCATACCACATCTTAATGCTATGGAAAAGAGTTCTTTTAGAATTAATTTAATTATAGGCATTGAAAACTAAAATTTAGTCCAGCACTTAAGAATGTAGGGTATGGTGTAGGAGAGTAAACCATACCCACATTTCAATTCTACGGAAAAGAGTTTTCTTTTAGAATTAATTTAATTAAAGACATTGAAAACTAAAATTTAGTCTAGCACTTAGGAATGTAGGGGATGGTGAAGGAGAATAAAGCATATCATATTTTAACACTATGAAAAAGAATTCAAGCAGTAAGAGAATTTAGACATCAACAAAGTTAAGCTATTTCATGCAAAGCAATAGCAAATAGCTATCGGTAAATCCCTTTAAGTATACAATCAAGAGATCTTGATATTTTAGATGTCTTGGGATCGACGAAATATTCATAATATTGCAAGATTGAAAACTTACCAACTGGAGTCATGGGCTGTTTAAGGTTGAGTTCGGCTACAGTTAAAGGTGTCATAGCAGATTGCATTATTTTATAGAATGAAAAACTCGTTTGAAATAATTCTACATTCTTTTTCCCAAAAGAATGAAAATACAGAAGTTAAATCGAATATGTTACGTACTGGAATCATTACTGATTACCATACAGAACCAAGTTTAACTTGAAATAAAAATATCACTACTGAGCAGATAACATGCTAAAAATATCTTTCGTACTTTCTGTTGTAAATAGGGGTGATTACTTTCTTTTAACATAGGACTTTATTAGATTTCATACAGTGTATTTTACAAAGAATGAAATCGAAAATGAAACAATCAACAAAAAAAGGGCAGCAAGCATTTGATCTAAATGGATAAAATATGTTTGAACAAATTTTAATTACGAGTTAATTATAAATTAAGAAATACATGGTATTTTATTGTTTAGGGTGTCTTCAAGAAAAGAAAATATTTCCAAACTCATAGCAATAAGTTTTCACTACAATAACAGCAATAGTAGTTTAGCAGTAACTTTTAGGGTTGATATTTAGCATCGCATTCTTATTAAATATCAGTCCTAGGTACAGCATTAATATATTTTTATCTCTTTCAATAAATAGGTGACTTGAAAATCAAATTAATAAACTTTGATGTGACATACTAGCTAACTTGTCCAGTGGTCAGCGTGCCTGACTACGGATAGGGAGGTCCTGGGTTCGAATCCCGGTTCATGGATGTACTTTCTCTCTCTCTATCCTGTCTTTGTCCTTTCCTTGTGTTTGTGTGAATGAAGTATGAATGATGCCTACCCTATAAATGGGTCTCTATCGCATGTGTGAAGGTGTGAAGGTGTGATGATGGCCCACCCCCTGTGGTACACCCGGGGCAACGCCTCGGCGGCAAAGAGGTCGCTGTGTCTGGCCGGTTCCTTGGTATCAGAGAACAATAGATTATTAGACCCTGTTGCAGTTGTAACTGTCTAAAATCTGCCATTGGAAGAAAAAAACTTGATGTGGCATAAATTGGAGGTAGAAAAGATGTGTTTAACATTAGCATATTGTTTTTAAAGACTGCTGAATAATAAATATTTGATTTAAGGTAATTAAACACACAAACTTTCATTATTAGGGGAGTTTAAAACCTTTTAATTATTTTATTGCATTTAAAGCTTTCTTCATCAATGTGAAGTTTTTTATCGCTTTGCTTTTGATAACAAAATGCTTAAATACATATTTTCTTATAAAAATAGTCATTATTTTTTCTACATACCATATGTGATTTTAATGACTTTTTGTTAAATTTTCAAAACCTATGTTCTAGAATTTTATTGTTAAATAAATATTTAAAAATTAGGATTTAATTCTAAATATTCTTTGTTTGAATTATTTAATTAATATGAATTGCATTAGTAATTAGTTCTATACAAAAATTATATAAGAGATAGTAGAAATAATCTTAATTGCATGACTCAAATTTTTAGTGTATTCATATAATATTGTTCATGCAAACCTACAAATATTTGTGTGTTTGCTTAGAATTAATTTGATATGTCAGTCACAATCATTTACTAAAAGTATGATTTCTCTTTCTGCTTTAATTAGTACTCTTCATTTTTACTTCCGAAGAAAATTCCAGAAATTCCAGCCATAAATCACGCATGTTGTAATTAACAGTTGCGCTTTATTTTAAAAGGCATCGTTGATTTCTGGAAAACAATCTGATTAGAAAGTGAGTTAGGAAGATATTTGTCGGAAAACATACTTCAAACGCAGGTGTGATTTTAATGAATACCGAAACTTAATTAGTGGTAAAGAGTGAATCTGGAATCCTTAAACAAGTGAATTATAGTTACAATGAGTTGAAGGAAAACTTCTTTACTATTTGTTAACGATTCCAATATTTTCAATTAATGTCTACAACAATAAGGAATTAGAATTCAAATTATTTTTATTACTTAAACAGTTCAAAAACTTTTTAGGCATAGTGATCAACTTTTTGAAAACGTAAAAATATATAATACACATAACTTACTTAAGTTTAAGTTATAAAGTTACAACTTCGAAAACGGTTGTGAAATTTAAGAATTAATTCTCTATGAAGCAAAAATATATTTCTTTTAGTTTTTTACATTATAATACGTGTAAATAATTAAAATAATCTATTACATATATAAGTTATGAAAATTTAAGTTGATATGTATTACATTGTTTCAGTATATAAAATATATATTTAATATTTTCAGGTTATTTTTGAAGCAAGATTTAATTAAACCTAATTCAATTAAAAAGTTAAAAAAGATAATTTTAAGTTTCATTAACTCAATTTATTTAGGCTTACGTGCCTTTTCAATTATTCACAAACGAATAAAAATATTTTTGACATTATTACATAACAGATTCCTTCTCATAATTATTGAAAGCCATTGTAGCATACACAAACGATCCTCCATAACATGATAAATTCTCAGAGTATATTAAAGTCAAACTTTCAGCTATTAAGGTTCTAATGTCAAAAATATTTAATATGTCTAAAAGTTGTTCAAATTCCTTTTATATTAAAATACATGAATTAATCAAAAAAAATTTTTTACTCTACATAAAATCTCATAAAAACTTTATAACAGAAATTTACAGTAGTATATAAAGCTAAAGTAACTCGAAAAAGAATCTAAAAGCTTCTATTTATTCTTTTAAAAAGTTTTTTTTAAGATTAATATACTGTCCATAAGCAATTAATATGAAATACGTTATGATAGAGTAAAAATTTAAATTCACTATTCCTTTAAAATCAACCAATAGATCTAAAATAGAATAAAGGATAAATGAAATTTAATCATAAAACATGTTAATACTGAAGGAATTGGAAGTTAGTCTTTATTTCTCAACTCAATAATTTCTAGGTTTGCCTCAAACCACATAATTTCTAGATATTTATAGCAGTTTTCAATCTACTTCAAACTAATTCCCGTCAAATCAGCCATCGAGAACATTCGAATAACCAATAAAATAAATAATATTCTTCGTATTATTTAAAAATATGAAAATGCTTTTATTTATTATGAAACTTGTTATTTGAAAATAAATATATGTGAATATTGTAAATATTTCAATGTACTAAAATTAATGATAATAAACTTTATAATTATTTAACATAATTTAAATAATTAACATTAAATTAATTTCATATAGTCTAATTTCACAATAAACATTTTATATTCCTAAGAAAATTCAAAACCCAATTTTGATCGCTCCTTGCTTATGTACATATAAAAATCACATTTTAAAGTATTATGCAGGATTGATTAATATCAAATTTTTATAAGGATAGAATAATGGAATTGATCATTCCACATGTGTTGGTGATGTTAATTAGAAGAATAAATGGATGTTAATTAGAAGAATAATTAGAAGATGTCTTAGAACTGATCAATTTATACGAGTAAATTTATAATTAATATGCAAAAGTAAATCATCATATGCAAAAGTAAATTTATAATTAATATGCAAAAGTAAAGTAATCATCATTAAGATTAGAGAGAATCAGCATTTCTTTTCAAGGTTTTGTTTGAAAATGAAACATTTATATCTATATTATTAATGTATTGTGGTTTTTCGGGAACCAATATACATCATTAATCTGCCATGGTATTCACATAGTTCTATTGTAAGTCAGTTATTGTATTCTATATGACAATCAGATCCTTTTATTGTAAATGATTACATCAAACTCAAACAATTTGAATTTTTCACATTCAATATAAATAATATTGACTTTCACTGAAAGAAAGATCATAAAAAGATATAAGAAAGCAGTAAATTAAGATTCATATATAAAATTCTGTGAACAGGGGTTTAGAAAATATTAAAAATTCAAAAGAATACAGAAATCGTAAAGATTTCACTAAATTTTTTAACCATCAAGCAAAACAATTTTCCCACTAGTATTGAAAAGTGGCCTCAATATTGTATAAATGATGCGAAAATTATTAAAATAACAAAAAATGTTTACTGTTTAGCAGTTTAATGTGATTAAAATTATTTATTAAAATTTCACAAAATGCTAGGTAATATTGGTGTACTTAAATGGAAAAATAAACTTACATATTTACAATTCATTCTGTAATCCTACTATTCAATAATTTTAAGAAACTTGTAGTAATTTTAAATTTTTGTTTCTAAGGGTATCTAAAAGCAACATTTTCCGATAGTATTAAAAAATCAGAAATTTTTAATTAAAAGGAAACACTATCATCATGTTTGAAGGAATATTTTATGAAAGCAATTTTTATTAACTTTTTTCGCCTAAATTTCCTCAATATTCTTATGTATATTGATTTATTAATAATTTCTTGATTACAATGAAATTCCATATGCTCTTTAATTATTTATAAATCTAAAAGCTGATTTGATAAATTATTCTCTCTATCTCGTATATTTGATTTTAAGGATTCGTGAAAGCTCTATCAACTAAGTATAATTATGACTACATTGACATAGAGGTATCTATTGTAGAGGAGAATTAAATTTTTTGCCAGCAAACAATCGCAATTAATAAAAAAACGTATTAATAACTCTAAGAAATGAAATATCATGGAATGACTTTCGTCTCCATTAGTGATAAATGCATGGTGAACACTCTAGAAGTATAAACTTAGACAGATGACAACATTAAACGATTTGGACATTAGTGTTGTCCAAGGAAACTCATATATTTCATCTATTTAGCTAACTCTTGAATAATCTAATTTCATAGACAGTCATATTTCATTCTAAAGGCTGGCAGTTAGGATTTGAATATAGATGTGCTTATAAAACAAAAAACTAAGATAAAGAGAAAATAGAGTTTGATTAAAGTTTTATTTATGTCACCCAAACACTCATTAATTACGAAAGTGTTTGAATTTTACCATATGCTCTTATAAACATCAAAATGTAATATTTCTTGAAGAAAACTAGCTCTCAGCGATATGTTTATATTTCTATATTTTTCTTAGATGTAAATGTTTTCTAGAATGTAGTATAGAACTGATTTTAGTTTTAAAAATACTTAACATTTTCATTTAAATTTTATTTTTTGAACATAATTATTTTATATAAGCTACCTTTTATACCAAAAGTAATTTTAGCTGTGTAATTATGGTTGAAGAAGTATTTAAATATTTTATTTCAAGTTTAAAATGATTCTGATTCTTTTAAATTGCTTACAATAGAAATAATTTTAATGAAATTGAGTGAGAATAAATCATTTTATTCCCTTAATTAAGCATTTTTCAAAATTTTACTATACCTTAATTCTAAATATTTGTGATAAACTTTGAGATATTTTTGCAATTTTCTTTATATCTTTGTTTAAAAATACTTTTAAAATTCTGAAATACACCTTGGATTGCCATTAATAATTAACAAATTTAGATTTTAATAATTATTATCAGTTATTTCTATTAAAATCGTTTCATAAATATTGATATTTTACTATTAATATACAACATGACAAATTTTATTAACTCATATTTTGTCTGCGAATTTTCTATATTATATGAACATTTCTTAAACTATATAATCTACACAATGCAAAAAGTTCTATTGTGTAAAATAAACATGAATGCCAAATAGAGTATCAACACAAGACCATGCATTAACTACATACAATTTAAACTTTCTTAACAATTAAAATACCAATGTTTCAAAACATTTTAAATTCTTTTCTTAAAGTGTCATCATAATTAATCTATTGCACTTGCTTTCAATAGAAACAATTCAATCAACAAAGGAATGTGCAGTAAAAAGGTAATTGGTTGAAGTGAATTTGAAATCGGAGATTGGGAGTCGTCAATCATGGAAGTTTAGGCAGCAGAGACAATGAACATATTTTGTCAATCAAATTTAATTTTGAAATTTCAAAAAAAAAATAATAATAATAATTCAACTATCTATTTTACATTATTTTTTATTCTAATGGAATAAAATGAGTTTACTGAAATATTCTTCTTATGTAATTTTAAAAATCGTGAGACAAATTTGTATTTTACCAAAGATGATTTTGAAGTACAGGGTCTATCCCAACCACCATGTAATGCATCACATGACTCGAAGAAAAATGTATCTCAGTTCTTCTGTTGGAAGTACATTCTAAGATTCCTGATTTGATACATTTTCTCTTGTATCATTTTATTCGTTTCATTTCTTTTCTCTCCCTTTACAGTTTTCGTTTTATTGAATTATTTATTAGAAATGTGGGATTATTAAAGGACTTATAAGTTCTTCATTGTTATATATATTAAATTTTGAGAAAAATCACATCATTCCTTTACAGTCATAAATTAATAATGGCAGCAATGATGTCAGTTATTAAAAAAATGACGTCAGTATAGTTTCACGTATTATAAGTTCATATTAATTATTTTAGTCAAACTCGCTACAACTCCTGTGTTTACTTTGCGATTAAATATTATCTAATCTGACCATTGAATCATTTTGCTTGCAAGACATTTGTAAAATAAAAAAAGAAAAATTATCTTGTTTTTATAAAAATTGGGAATAAGCTTTTTAAAGCACCATTGTGGAGGCTTTGCTAGCAATCATATCGAAAATGAAGTGATAGTTTGATTGTTTCATATAATTAATTAAAATTAACGATCAAATGGGGAAAAGTCTTACCACTAGCAAATTGATATTATCTTTTTGTCAAAGATGCTTCAAAATTGTTTTTGAATATTCACTGCATCAAATTTGATTTTGTTATTGTTGTCTTGTGCCAGCTAGGCTAACACACGCAATATGGGGTGCGCTGCTCCACTTTTCCAACTGAACCATACTTTTGGTGTGAATTCCGACTTCCTTAGTACACTCATACCATAGAGACCCGTTTATAGAGAAGGCAACCATTCACAACCCATACATACAAAGAAAGGACAAAGACAGGATAGACAGAGAAAGTACATCCATGCCCGAACTGAAATTCGAACCCAGGACATCCTATCAGCTGTCGGGCACTCTGACCAATGGACAGGGTTGGCCGCACCCTATTTTGTTAAAATCATGCATTGAGCAATGATACAGCGTGACAAAAATTTAAAACAGGGCTAAAAATGTTGAAGTTTCCTCATGAAAATATTTAATGCCTTTTGAATCATATTTTCATGTTGATAAATTAATAATATTAAATATAGATAAGACTTTATAATCACAATATCAATCCGGTTCGTAAAAAAGTCAAAATTATTGGAGATATGCTTTTTTTTCGAGAAGTGTATAATAGAAGATGATGTCTTTGTATTTCCTATAAAAAATTTAATATAAAATATTATTTTAAAGAGAAAAATATCTATTTCAAGAAAAAGGCTTTAGCTATTTTTGATATTCATTCCGTGAATCATAGTCAAATTTTAGTTACAAAAATTCCTTAGTTACTGTTTATGCAAGTTATTAGAGTGTCACCTCTACTACAGAAATCGTAGCAATATTATCATTATTTCAGCAACCGCATAAGAATGATCATGAATAATTTAATCCCTCACTTCTACAAAACGTCATTCAGTGACTCTCTAAGGGTGACTACTATGCTCTTACACTCCTTGATAAAGAACATAGATCTATGATAGTCAGATAGCTACAATTTACGATTTTACGAATTGCTTACATTACCGTCTCATTCACAAAATTCAAAGTAATTAACCATTAAAGAAAGATACAATTTGATCACTATCATTTATGATTTCCTTAGAAATGGCATTTCGAGGAAATAGGTATTTTGTCGCAACGAGTTTCAGTCTTGTACCTTTACTAGATTACCAGATCTGTAGAAGAGTAGTAAAATCCTATTGATGGATTACAAGTATACTATCAATATCTGGATGTTTTTCACACTAAATTCTTAGGATCACTGTGTGGATATTTTTTCTTGTTGTTGCTGTTGTCGTGTAACAAGTGCAAAATGCAAAAAAAAAAGGAAAAAGGTGAAAAAGACAAGTCATATGGGATCAGAGGCATGAAGCACTGCTTTGGCCACATCTTCAGCTTTTTCCGTATAAAGGGTGTCATGGCAGCAAATGTGGTCGATTTTGAGGAGGATATAGGCAACAGAGATCTAGTTGAAGAGATGCGGAACTCCTGTGCAGTGCCTGCATTCTGCGTAGATTCCAAATCCGTAAAGCATGATTTTCATACCCCTCATGTACCCTCTCTGCATTCTGCTGATAGTAGAGTTGATACCATAGTCAGGATTAAGTTCTGGTAGGTATCATTTTTCCGTTCTCGTAAATTCCAAAAATTCATTTTATAAATATGGAGATATCAGGGTTCAGATATAAAAGAAGTTAGCTTTATTTTTTTTTTCAAATGAAGCTCTTAAATTCTAATTTTTAGAAGCAAGTTGAAACAATGTAGGAAAAAGTGAAATACCTGAAGGCCGTTGAAAGGTATATTAATACCTACCGGATAAATTCACTTCCAGGAAGACTTTTCATAGATTTAGAGCCACATTTGCATGCTACAAGTGAGAAAACCTGAAGCGTTTCATGTGTCAACTCTGAAGGATGTGATTGCAAATGTAAAACATCAATCTCCTGTTGTTCAATTCTCGTTTTGGGATTGAATCTGAGATCTTCTGGAATGACTTTTGTCTCACAGACTATTGATCACTAAGTGAACCACCACTTCTTAAGACTGGGGATTATAATTTAATAATTGGATTCTCCTTATTTTGAATAACAGATTTTTCACAAGAAATTCTTCCAAAAATGTTTCCTCTTTACAGGGTTAGCATCTTGAAGAACATTGAGATTTATTGTGCCAGTAATTTTTGGTGTTGTAGTATTTTTTAATATAAATTAGCATTTCTATAAAATTTTGCTTCTATAAAATGTTTTATACTGTATATTTTTCTTTGAGATTTTCCTTTTTTTATGCTAACTGTTCAATAATATTAACAAAATATCGATGGAATTCCTATTGAAAATTTGTTCCTTCGAGTATTGCAAAATAAAATTTTGTTGCAAATACAATCCATATTTAAGGTGCATGTTATTTACATATTTTGAAATAGCAAATTATATAATAATCTTTGGTATCAAATGTAATTTTTATTTACTAATTACAAATGACCAGAAGACTTTGTCACCATTAGATCTCTCGTTTTCCAGCATTTCTGAAATTTGCAGTTTAAAAGCACAAATCCTGATTAGTAGCATCAAAATCTGTTATCTGCACATAGAACATAATTAAGAATCATGAATAGTGGGCCAACAGTCTTGGCCTGTAATAAGGAGAAATGTATCACAACTGCACTTCTAGGAAAATCTGAGATCAATTGTGTATCTTTAAGCAGTAAAGCCCATGACATACTGACAGAGTCATAAAGTCTTCTCTATTTTATCTTCTACGCGTGTCTTCTTTTGGTCATGAACTTAACTGAATAAAGTGAGAGCTTTACAAATACATCTGGTGAGAACTTTCATCCTTTTGATTCAAAACTACTTACATTAGATTTGATTATATATTTTTATAGAAATCTCTATATTAATCAATTTGTAATCAGGAAATATATTTTCACTGCAATTAATGATTTCTTTAATGCTGAATGTCATAAATTAATATGATAAAAATTGTTGTACTGTACTATATTATAAAACTACTTGAGTGCAAAGGAAAGTCTTAACTTTATGAAATCTCAATTATGTTGGTTGTTCTGATACAAATAAGCAAATCTTAAAATGATATCAGTACTTAAATTCTTGATTGCAACCATTCTCTTCTCATTCAAAAGAATTCCTTATACCTTGACTTTGATTCTGATATAAATAAAAATTATTTTGAAATAACTCGGACAGAGATGGCCGGGAGACCGCGGTGGCTTGACATTCTTAGGACAAGGTAAGTAAGTTCAAATCTCACTTTAATAGAAAATCCGTTGATTTCAATAAAGTTGGTGGGGGCACATTAAATAGGTCATGGTCGCAATATCCTCCAAGTGAACTGACACTCCTGTGGGTGAGAAGGCAAAGTATAAATGGGTCATCTGTTTAATTCCTGCTTCTAAATAACGAAGACTTCCATCCAACTGTTTCTCTGAAATAGAGCCCAATTCTTCCCTATGTATGCATCCAACTCTGGAAATGTTCAATACAAAAATATTTTAACTTTATTGCTTTTTTATTTAAGTCTTCTTAGTGGAAGTGTGCTTTTAATTTTGCTAAATTAAAAAAAACCTTTTCAATCTTGTTGTTGTCTTGTGCCAGATAGGCTGGCAATATGGGGTGCGCTGCTCCACTTTTCCAACTGAACCACATTTTGGGGTGGAGTATGACTGCTTCAGTACACACATGCCATAGGCACTCGTTTATAGGGTAAGCAACCACTCAAAACCCATTCGTACAAAGAAAGGACAAAGACAGGATAGATAGAAAGTACATTCATGCCCGAACAGAAATTCGAACCCAGGACCTCTCTATTTGCATGCTGACCACAAGACAAGTTGGGCGGCAGAACTTTTCAATCATTTTAGCAAAAGGACTGAGATTAGAACTTGGAACCTAAATCTTGATTATCAATATCACAAATTCAGAATTCACTTGAAAGAAAAAAGTAATTTTCACTCAAACGTATGTTGTTATTTATTCGTTCTAAAAAATTGCGTTATTTGCTGAATTTCAAAAATACATCTTAACCTAATAAGGCATGATAAAACTTTAAAAATAATAGATAAAATAAATTGTTTTTAATGAACAATATTTTCCCACTGAAATTTTCAAAATTGATGTTACTTATCACTGACTTTCATATGAAATACATATATTGAAGTTGAAATGCACATATATATATAGTGTGCGTATTTTTACTTTTAATTCTAAAATTAAAAAATTTATAACTTTATTTTTTATTTTGCCATTATCCTTTATATATTTTTCATATTTCTACAAAATCGAATTGCCTAGATTCTTATAATATTTTTACTTAAGTATAATAATGTTTGTTTCAATAAAAATAATAATGCACCTTCTGCTTAATAATATTCAAATTAACACAAAAAATCATTATTGTAAAACATACTTAATAATATTTCCTATGGATGAAATATTGAACCAATAGAAATAGTATTTAAATTATATTGTATATTTTTTGAAATAACGAATCAATTGTGTTTTCGGTTAAGAGAATCATATATTTCAAAATTCATAATGTGTTTTAAATTTTATTGAAATTCTTCTTTACAATGAATGATTCCTTTTTTAATGATTCCATTTTTCATATTTGCATTTTTGTACTAAATTGTTTCTTTTATTAGTAAAGAAACACTATTTGAAAGTGAAATAAAATATTTTCCAAAATTTATATATGCTATTTTTCTTACTAAATCTATAAATTGTGAAATTCAATTAAATATATCAAGCAAACAAATCATAACGGATTCGAATTTAGGTCTCGAGGGATTTGTCTTAACCCCAAACGTCCTTGAGATTTTGCAATTATTTTGCCCTATATTATTCTAAAATATAAAAAAAATTATATAATTTAACACATATATTCTAAAATTATCCTTAACATATTTTCCTACCTAAGACTACCCTTTAAATATATTTATTTACCTTAGTACCTCTAAAATTTTATTGCGGTATTAAGATTTAAATTATAAACATTCTTATCATGTTTATAAAAATGTAAATTTTTATTCCTAATTACACTATGGATAAGTGACGGCAAAGAATATATCACTTTACGTTATATGTCCATTACATTATATGCTCAAATCCTAAAACGTATATAATTTCTTTTTCAGCCTATTTAAAATAAAATATCAGCTTTTACTCATACTAATTATAGGAATTGTGCACTTCAGTATCTGATATTGTCTATGTAAAAGAAAGTGAATTCAATTTGTGTTAGGCGTTATTAAATTACGCACATATAGCTTTCAATTAGGTATACTTTTATCCCTCATTACTGTAGCTTTATCTTTCTTGACTTTATTTAAAATAATATTATTTATGTAAGGGATATGTTTTAGTAATAACTGATTAGCATTATGGCATATACAAAAATCTTTTTGCTACATACTTCTTTATCTTCTCGCATATCTCGAAAGTAATTTTCTATTTCAAACATCTGATAGAAGTAAAAAACGCTGGTGCTTTATGCATATCCTTTTCTCAATTTTATTTGATATTTTAATCTTATCAAACTGTAATTGATGCTTTAATCCTTTATTGAGATAAGGATTTATTCTTTTTTGCAAAGATTTTTATGACAACAAATTAGTTTACTATAATAATGAAACTGTACTGTTTTGAAATATCTTCAACTTATAATTATTTTATACTTTTTTGACATATGAAATCTATCACTGAAAACAATATCAATATTGTTTTTAACAAACAATCAGTTCCTGTACTAATATTGAGAAATATAAGCAATTTCTTGCAAATACAAAGAATGCACATTCTATTCAGAAAATCATAGAACTCTGTCCTAATATTTAGTAAGATATGAGTAGTAAATTGTTTTAGATCGTTATATTAGCAATTATTCCATTAAAATGTTGAGTATCTTTTTTTTTTAAATTTCAAAATCATACACAATTTTGTAATTTGCATAGGATAGGACAGAATGGAATACATAGTTCTTATTATTTCTATATTTTAGGAAATCAAACATACGAAACAGTAATCTTAGAATTACAATTTTGTGAATATTGCTAAAATAGAGTGAAAAAAAATATCTTATGCTTTCAGGAACACATTTTATATATTTCAGCACTGAAAAACACACTTTATAGGGTATTCAATTATTGTCTAAACCCTGTATTTAAGAAATATTTACACGTGTGCTTTAAGAAAAGCATTGGTTCATCTTCCAAACGTGAACTTGAAGTAAATAAAAAAGAAATTACTATAACATTTTGAAAACAGCAAAAAGGTTGAATATTCTTTCAAAGCAAAATTTATATCAGGTAGCATTGTTTCGTTAGATTCAATAAAAAAATTACAATCTCTCATATATCAGATATTATTGGAACATTAAGATAACACAAAATGATAATATAAATTAATATCAAAAAAAATCAACCAATCACAACACCAGAAATATTATACAATTCTGCAATAATTTTTATATCACAGAAGTTGTTATAACATTATGACTTCATATTCAATACTAAAACAGAGATAAAAAGTTACTGAATTTAATTCACTTAAAAATAGGTAAGAAAATTGTTTTATAGTTATGTTACCTTTTTGCTTAGTATTTTTTATAAAAATAATGAAAGTAAATTTTTAATAATAATTAATATTATGTAATTATATTTCATATTACTTTTTATTTAAAGCTAGGTTTCTCAAAGCTAAAGTATCGAATTTTGATTTTCTACAAACTGTTACGTTATTAAAAAATATTCATTAACTTTTTGTTTCAACACCCAAGTAATTACTTATAAGCTTTATGAAAAAGCTAATGATAGAAATTTATTTAATTTTAAACTGTCCTTTTATCATTTGTATTTTTTCATTAAAACTTTTGGAATCATTTCAACTATTTAATATTTTTAAACTTATTAATGAAATGTTTGCTAGTTTTATTGAATAAAGTTTAAATCAGCCTATTTTACCTGTTTGAAATAATTAAATTCATCTTGACCACTTCACATTCTGAAATGCAATTGAACTGCGAATTTAAAATATTTGTAGCCTTCTTTCCAAGATTATATTTTATACCAACGAAATATTATAATGCTCTCAATAATTCATTCTTACAAATTCTGTCTATATTATAATTCTTCATTGCGTCAGAATAGCTTATTGATGATCAATAACGTGTTCTAACTTTTAAATTATATATTTATTAATTTTATTAGCTGTTATTCGCAAACTACGTTTAAGAATTTAATTCTGGCAATAGATGATACATACCGTAAACACACAAAATCAACAGGATGATTTAGAAAACTCTTCTTAAATCTGGAACTTTTACGTAAATAATTTGAGAGAATTTTATTCTTGTATTCTTACCTCCTGAAAAGAATAGAAGATAAAAGCTGTTACATTGTTAAATCCTGAATTTGAACATAGATCTTAGAATAAGAAATGGAGAGATTTAACCATTTGACTGAAACGGCTTGTTTCGGTTAAGATTAAGATTCTTCAATATTTTCCAATGCATTTATTTCTATATGGATAATCAAATCTAGAATTATACAAACTAATGTATAATTTAGAAATGATTATTTATTTATTTATTTCTGTAAAGTTATTTTATATAAAAAATCTAGAAAAGTTATAAAAATAATTAAACTAACTTACATGTAAAATTTATTTCAAAATCAACATCTCATTCTAAAAGATTAAATTTAATTGTTACATTCGTAAGTAAGAAATCTCCGGTTGATCTATTTTTATAAATGCAAGTAGTGTACTTCATATTTTGTAAATATTTTAGTTAAAATTTTACATGTTTATTGCAAAACACTTTAATTACTCTTTAACAATTTTCTCTCTCAAAATACTTTACTTTATACCCCAATTATATAAGCAGCATTTACTTACATATTCAATTATTTTAAATCTTAAGACGAGTTCAGAATCTTAATAAAGAAAACTGAGTATTTAATTTATTAATAAAAATTTTAGAGGTATTTTTAAAATAAGGTAAAATTTTAAACTGGAAGCAGGTGATAAGAATAAATAGTATTTTGGTATTTTTATTTCAATATAATAGTGAGAATGACTATCTGGAAACTGAAACGTATATCTGGATGTGCAAATGTAATACTTAAACACAAACATTTCAATATTAATCAAGGTTATGAAAATATTTTCTGTCTTAAATTGGCTATTTTTATAGAAGTAATGTTGAACGGGGGAAATATGCATTAATAATTAACCAATAAAATAAGATAAACTTTGATTTGTTAGTATAAATTAATTTATACTTTAGAATAAAATTCTTTCAATAGTCTTAAATTTTACTTAAAATTATATTAACTAATTTTATAATTTTATTTTTGATAATACTAGCAATATTTATTATATAATATAATATTATACATACATATATATATATATATATATATATATATATATATATATATATATATATATATATATATATATATATATATATATATATATTATTACGAATATTACATATTACTAAACTTCTGAATATCAATATATTTTACAAGGAACTAATGTTTACACTGAAATAAAAATAAAATTATGGTGCAAAATAATTGCTTTACTTTCAAATTATTCCTAAGTAATTAATATAATTTGCAAGTAAAACAGTTTATATAAGAAATTCCTGTGAGGCAACGACAAATTTAAAGAATTGACAATTCAACATGGGGAAAGAAATACCGTAGAAGATTGTAAATATGGATTAGTTTGTGGGAATCATAAAAATATTTATGAAATGTTTTACGTTCACCTGTGACGTGGGTGGCTAGAGAATGCGAGTGTACGAGATGGTATGGGGGTGTGATAAGATGGCTAAAGATAAGTTTGGAAAAGCATTTATTTGACATGACAAACAAAATGATCCATAGAACAATATAATATTCGCAAGGAGGCAAACTAGAAATTCGGTTGAAAAAAAAAGTTATCAAATCAAATTTTCCATTCATGTGGTAAAGATAAAAGTAGAGAAAACGCATTTATTAATAAATATTCAAGGTAATACGAAGCTCCATCCTAATTCGTAATTTTAATTGCACGAGTAGCGAATTAATATCATAATTTTTTATTGAATTTCTAAAATTCTATATAAAAAAAACTCGAAACAGTACATGAAAATTCGACTTATTTATCACTTTTAAAATCCAACATACATAGGACTAACATCCCGTATAAATCTCAATTTAACTTTTTGTGGTGGCAACTTGTGATTTAAGTATCTTGGAATTGATTTATCATAAATCAGATTGACAAACTGATTTAAATATGTTTAAATAGATTGCGCCACTGTGTTTACGGCTATATTGCTCGCAATTTCATTCTTTTTAAGTTTTGAGGCATATCAATATAAAACAAGCAAAATTGAACAAAAATGGTGAACCATAATTATTTATAAATGTATTAACTAAGCATCAAAAAATTAGGTTTTAGAAAAAATAAATATTTCAACGAGATTCTTTGATTTCTCATTCATCATATGAGATATCACAATAATAATTAACGTTATTTTAACCAGTCAATGCTTAACAACGAGTTCAATTACAATAATTTTAAAACCATCATATAATTTATAATATCATAACAACAAATACGTTTTTGAACAAAAACTAATATTTCTTAAATCAGTTTTAAGCGTAAGGATGCTGTTTTTAGCCTGGTGCTTAAGTTAAATCAGATTTAACTTTAAACTGATTTAAAAAAGGTACTATGAACGGAATAAAATAAAAACATATATTTCTCACAAATTAGCTTTAATTACGTCAAATACATCTTTGTTAAAAACAGCTTGAATAGTGACTTTAATTGTACCTCTAATTCTTTAATAAAATTCTTAGTTTAAATATTATTTTATTGAGTTTTCTATTATCATTTCTATTACAAGAAAAAAAATTATGGGCAAATAAATAACATGACGGTTCCGTAAAAAATAAAGCAAAATTTTCTACTGAAATTGTTATACTGTTTAATATAAAAAAATTATTTTTAATATTAAAGCTTTCGAAAAAGCTTTAATATTAAAAATAATTTTTTAATGTAAGAAAACTTTATCCTAACAACTGTCAGCAACACGAAAATACATAATTATTTATTATAAAAATTTTATCGCTGCATAATTTAAAATGTTATTTTTTATTTTAAATTATGCAGCGATAAAATTTTTTAAATCCGAAAAGGAATTAATATCATTAAATCCGAAAAGGAAAATAAAACAATCAAATAATAAACTTCTAAGTTTTAGTGGGGAAATTGATAAATGAATAGGATTTTTTCGGTTTTAAAACAAGTGTCAAATTAAAATCAGTTTAACGAAGGAAAAATATTTTTTTTATCTACCTTAAATTAACAAGTAAAATGAAGATTTAATATTTGAAAATTATAATAACTAATTATAATTTGTGTGTCTTTTCGTGAGTTATTTTGAAAATTTTGATTTTTTAAGTTAGTTAAATTTAAGAGCTAAGCTTTTTTTTATTTTAAATTTTCTTTTATCTCATTTCCAATTCCAAAATCCCCAATTTTTTTTAAAACTAGTTGAGTCGAATAGAGGATATATGCTTAACATTGTATTCATGACGTAAAATAGTTTTCAAAATATGAAAATGAATAATTCCAAAAGTTAAATGTCATTTCTAATATTTTAAATCAAAAATAAAGAATAATATTTTTTAAAAAAATTTTGTGTAAACACAATTATAAAATATTTTGTTTTTAAAAATTACAAGAAGAACCGTTTAGGGAACTATGTCAAAATGATGGTAATCTATTCAAAGTTTCATTTTTTACGAGTTTGTTTTATATCAATTAAACGGACAGACATTAAGTCAAATAAAAAAAATTTGTTTATCATATTTTTTAATACTCATTTTGACTGGCATTCAAAACAAATGCATACATAATGTAATGCAGTGAATCTTTCAAATTGAATCTAAGTCCTTTTATATTTTGTATTGGTAAATACGATTTAGTTAATAAATTAAATAAAGTTACTGCTTGTCTTGTTGTTTTCCTTGTTTAAAAAATTAAGCTAAATTACTAAAATATTTCCCCTTTTCGAATAATAAAATTTCGATTTTTCTAGCGAGCTACGGTTTCAGCGGTTAACATATTTCACTAGGAAACTTCGTAATTAAATATAATAATTAAGTAAATTAAATGAAGCAGTAATTAAATCAAGTATGCATTTAAAGATATGCAAGAGAAAATCTTTTATTCAATTTTTTTTTTACACTTTCAAAATCATTTACTTATTAAAACACCTTCGTAATATCTTTGAAGTAAAAACTATATTCTTAAATTAGGTGCTAAGAATCAATTGTCTAAAATATGCTGAGAAGATTAACATATATAAAGACACTTTTAACATAAATTGATGATAATGAGGATGGTTCACAAATTCAGTTACATTTCTCTAAATAACAAAGTAAAAAAATTAGTTGCATTTAAAACGTGGTGATCACTAGAGTATGTTGCATAAATTAAATATCAAAATAAGTAACAGAAATTATCAATGATATTATTAGCGAGTTAGGATGTAATATTATATTTAATAACTTGTATCTAAATTAATAAAGTATAAAGCAATTTAAAATGAATAATTTTATTAGATTAAATTGTTCTAAATATAGTCAATAATGGATGAACAACATGTGCTTAAATAATATTTTTAGTCACTAAAACTGAAATGCATTTCACAAAATACACAAACAAGTATTTCAAAAAGGATCTTAAGATAGCATAATTAAAGATAATTTTGAGTATATGTATTTATAAGATTGGCTGTTTTTAAACTTTTAAGCAAATTTTATGCTATATAGTTCCGCATATAACGCACTTAATTGAGATAGTTGCCGCCCAACTTATCCAGTGGTCAGCGTGCCTGACTGTGAACAGAGATATCCTGGGTTCGAATCCCAGTTCGGGCGTTGATGTACTTTCGCCCTCTATCAATTGTCCCTTCCTTGAATGAATGGGTAATGCATGGTTGCTTACCCTATAAACGGGTACCTATGACATGTTGTGTACTGAGAAAGCCGGACTTCAAACCTTAATATGGCTCAGTTGGAAATATTGAACAGCACATACCATAATGCCAGTCTAACTGGCACAATACAACAACAATTGAGATAATTATTCAGAAACACACTCACAACCCTAAATGAAAATATGTATGAATGTATGTAAAACAAAATATAAAATAGCTAAATTTTGTCTTTGATATTGAAAGCATAAGTTATATATAAATACTTATAAAAAATAATTAATAAGATTACATACTTAGAAAAAAATTTATATTTACAATTAAAAAAAAACATTTTAATTAAAAGTTTTTCAAAATTTCATAAGCCGATTAAAATTTTAGGTTTTTAAGAAATAAAGAAATGGAAAATGATACATTTATCTTTTGACTTTTTCACTTATCACAAAAGCATTGCTATTTTAAGTTTGAAATAGTAACCTTAAATTTATATGAAATATACCTTTTAATGTTAAATATTCCTTTGCAAAAATATTGCAATATTTTCAGTACTTTTTAAAGAATTATGTATATGATTCTTTTGTACATTAAGTGAACACAGTTTTCAATTATTTGAAACAAATTTATGATTTTATTTTCGAAGCTTAAAGTTTCAGAAAGATAGAAATTATTTATTCTGGATTCATTTATATGAGTAATGATACACTGCATGACTAAGACTTTAAGCAAATTGATCTTAAAAAAGAAAAAAGTAAATGTTACTTTTTGGTTAGTCTAGACACCTTTCTATCAGAAAATATTCTGAAAAGAAATCTGCAGCAAGAATGTTTTATAAGTTTTGAAAAATGATATGCTTTCATGTGTATGATAGAAGATCATTATTGTATGAAAAATAAAATTTCTACATTTTTGCAAGACAAAAAAAAATATTAAAATGCAAGTTTACAATTTCGTGTAAAACTTTACTCATTAAAACAGTTATTTTAAGTTTAAAACGATGGATTCTTAGAACGCTTTGTGCTGCTGAGTTTTATATATATTACTATATATTACTTTTAAATATAATATAATGCAACAGCATTATATAATGAAATTACTTTTATATATATATATATATATATATATATATATATATATATATATATATATATATATATATATATATATATATATATATATATATATATATATATATATATATATGTACACACACTACTGGCCATTAAAATTGATACATCAAGGCGACATGCTACAAACGTGAAATTTATATGATATGCAAATGATTAGCTTTTAGAAAAAGCAGGCGTCACTAGCGACACCTACATTGTGTTTAAATGAGGAAATGGTTCAGCCAGTTCCTCATACACAAATTGCATTTGAACGTTGTTGCCTGGTGAAAAGTTGCTGTGATGCCTCGTGTAAGAAGGAGAAATTACGTACCAGCACGCTTCTGACTTTGATAAAGGTCGAATTGTAGCCTACCGAGATTGCAGTTTATCTTATCGCAGCATTGCTGCTCGTGTCGGTCGAGATCCAATAACTGTTAGCAGAATATGGAATCGATGGGTTCAGGACGGTAATACGGAATGCCATGCGGGATCTCAACGGCCACCTATCACTAGCAGCCGAGAAGACAGGCATATTATCCGCATGGCCGTAATGGATCGTGCAACCATGTCACGAGCCGTGAGTCAAGAAACGGGGTCGTTTGGAAGACAAATGTCTGCACGAACAATTCGACGACGTTTGCAGCAGCATGGACTCTCAGCTCGGAGACCATGGCTGCGGCTTCCCTTGACGCTGCGTCAAAGACAAGAGCGCCTTCAATGGTGTAATCAACGACGAACCTGGGTGCACGAATGGTGAGACGTCATCTTTTCAGATGAATCCAGGTTCTGTGTACAACATCATGATTGTCGCATCCGTGTTTGGCGGCATCGTGGTGAACGCACACCTGCAGCGTGCATTCGTCATCGTCATACTGGCCCATCACCTGGCGTGATGGTATGGGGTGCCATTGGATACACGTCTCGGTCACCTCTTGTTCGCATTGACGGTACTTTGAAAAGTGCACGTTACATTTCTGGTGTGTTACGACCCGTGGCTCTATCCTATATTCGAGACCTGCGAAACCCTACGTTTCAGCAGGATAATGCCCGACCGCATGTTGCCGGTGTTGTACGGACCTTCCTTGATACGGAACATGTTCGGCTGTTGCCCTGGCCAACACGTTCTCCAGATCTTACACCAATAGGAGACGTCTGATCGATGGTTGCCGAGCGACTGGCTCGTCACCAAACGCCAGTCACTACGGTTGATGAACTGTGGCATCGTATTGAAGCTGCATGGGCATCTGTACCTGTACATGCAATCCAATCTCTGTTTGACTCAATGCCCAGGCGTATAACTGCTGTTATTACTGCCAGAGGTTGTTGTTCTGGGCACTGATTTCTCAGGATCTATCCAGCTAAATTTTTTGAAAATTTAATCACTTGTTATTTCTAGCATAATATATTTGTCCAATAAATATCATTTTGTTATCTGCATTTCTTCCTGGTGTAGCAATTTTAATGGCCAGTAGTGTGTTATATATGTTTCTCTTCTTGTTTCAAACTAATTTCAGAAATTTTTTAATTTCTTATAAAGTTTCGTTATGAAGCAAGTGAATTATCTTCTTTAGAGAGAATTTCTTCATTTTGTAATATGCATTTCTTTCTGGTGTAGCAATTTTAAGGGCCAGTAGTATATATATATATATATATATATATATATATATATATATATATATATATATATATATATATATATATATATATATATATATATATATATATATATATATATATATATATATATATATATATATATATATATTAACATAAAAATGTAAAATGCATTATCCCATCAGTAGTTTTGCTTTTACATCTATATAAGGAACAAAAATTTTCAATTAGCGTTTTATCATAACATGGAAGAGAAATGCAAAATTTAGAAGATTATCAAGTAATATGCTCACAATCTTTCAATAATTACGTAACTAATAATTCAAAAAGCATATATTATAATCAGTCAGGTGATTCCAAAAAGGATAGCTTCATTTTGTGAGACATATCTAATAACATATATATAATATAATTCATTTTATAAAAAAAATATCGTCTCAAAATACAGTTCATGATGATAAAATATATAGCGCAGAGGAAGACATACTTTAATAATTATCAATTCTCAAAATTAGTCCATTAAATATTTACTTGTTCTGCTATTAAAATCTATTGTTTTTGTTAGAATTGATCAATAATATGCTGTAAAATATTATTTCAGGAAATAATGCAAATTTAAATTGATATCAATTATAATTGTAATCCTTTATAAACACTTTCTTACAATGATTTCAATCTTGCTGATATTTTGATCAAACAAGAATTGTTTCATCAGTTTCATCTGAATGCAAAAATGATATTAATACATCACATTAGTATGCTAGAGAATCATTTTATCATGAAGATTTATTATGAAGATCTGAATTTTATTGAAGCTTTATTATATTTTATTATATATTTCTATAGAAAAATGATTTAGTAAAATATTTTTGTATGTTATTTTTATTTACTAATTTTCTGTAAATTTGCCGTAAAATTCCATTTTTATTCTATGTTAAAAAGAAATATTAAATTATCGCTTCCAAAAGGATTTTTGACATTTCAAAAATATTCTTTTCAGATGTTAAAAATCATTACTTTTTCGTACAATGTTATCAAATATTTTAAATAAATGAATGAAAAAATTCATATTTTAGTCAACGATAATTATAAGTAAAAATGAATAATAGATTATTTCCGATTGTCAGTAAATGATATATCTTATATTTTAAAATTAAATTTTTATTTTTTTAAACAGCAGTTACTATTAATAGAAAAATACGCATTGCAAACATTCTGCACGTACTGAAATCTTTTCTAAAATGTACCGATAACTGGCAATTGAAAAAAGAAATTTTGCAAATTAACATAAATTTTTCTCCGTAACAATGAAGAATTTTTTTAGTTTTAGTGCATTTTTTCAGAATGATTTTAAGCCTTTTAAATAATTAACAGATAAAAGTTTCATTGACAGTTTTATGCTTCTAATTGAAGCAAATTTTTTTACTAATACTTAAAACTTGGGAAGATAGAAAATGCAATTAAAACATTTTATATTTATAATATTTATGTGCATAAGACGACTTATAATTCTAAAAATGCGCCTTATTTTATTTAGAAATTGCCTCTTAAATATTGTAACTGATTCTAAATTGCATTTTTATAGTATGCTTCTTATTTTAGAAGCTGAGATACGTGTGCCACTATGGAGGGTTTAACATTTATTCTCACTAAAATGTCAGTTTCAGTCACCGGCTAACAGTATGTGATATTTGACATATTGGTTTTTCCTTTCTTTACAGAGCACAACTCGCACTTTTGGTACTAGGAAATCTGATTAATAAAATATATTATTTATCTCACATCTAATTAGAAGATAACCTATTGGAATCTTTTATACGCATTTAATATGTTTTTCCCCATGTGTCCTAGGAAATAAAATTTCTAACTAGGAGAAATATGTTATGCAAATGAGAGTTCAACCTCTTGCTGGCTTGGACTGAACAATCTAGGTTATGACTTGAAAATAATACATTTTTAATGTTGAATGTGCATATAATTCATTAAGCATATCATAAAAAATATATTCCTAGACATTTATTAGCTGTTGTTGTTTTAAACTTCCAGTTGGTCCGCAAATCTAGACCAGATCCATGATGCCACCACTATACATTATCATGGATGGAAAAAAGGGGCAGCTTCTAAGGTCACAAGGACAGGAGCACCAAAAGTAAGAAGTCTGACTTAATTCCTACACCTACAGTCCTTAGCTGGGTAAATGGAGTGGCCTTCAACCTAGGGTGGCTTTACCGGGAGAATAATCTCCCGACGTACATTACCCACTCCGCCCAAGGACACCCCCTCACCACGATGAGGCAGACTGTAGGATTTGAGGGGGACATTCATTAGTGACCAGCCCTTATCAAACAAAATTATTTTTTCCTAATTCGTAATTTTGAAATGTATTTAATAAGTTGCAAATTTTAAAAATTATTGGGAACAGTTGATAAATAATTTTGTGCCTCTTGTTAATTAATTCATAAATGTATCTAATTTCTTTCATATTATGGTTGTAATAATGTAATTAGTGTATAGTTATTAATAAAATACTGTAATTATTAACAATGTAATAATATAATTTATGTATAATAATGTCGGGAGTAGTGTAATTTTTTTATGTTGTTTGTGAAAAATTAAGATAAGTAAAATATTATACACTAGTAATATAAAACAGTGATAATTATGCAATATTATAATTGCATCAAATGGAAAATATTGTTAAGATTGAATCATATTTTATATCATTTTTTCTTTCGCTTATATACACATGTTATTTAAATCTAGTTTCGATGAGAATTATACTTAAGAATTTAAATGTTGTACGTGTATGAATGTATGAAAATGAATTTAAATGTAACTATATATTTGATTATTTTAAATGTAATATTAGATATTTTTATTAACGTCTAATTATTTAATATAAACAAAGGGGAAGTATTAATAATAAAGAATTATTTAAGTAGTTAAAAAGCCAAGAAATGAAAATAAAAATGCTAAAAAATAAAATGGTCTTAAAATCTTTACGGATAAAATTTTTCATGGGCACACTTTTCCATTTTATCACCTCTAATATACATGTGTTTAGATCTTAAAATAGAATCTTGATATTAATTATAAGAAAATAATAATTGTATAATATTAAATTAAACTCAATATCTTGAAAGACCATGTGAGGCTAAGTCCTTCAGTGCTCATATCTATTTATTTGAAATAGAGCCATGGAGTAAGAAGCACACGTCCTGGTTAAGTGTTCAGCCTAAGGCAAAATAATTATATAGAATAGTGTTATTCATATAAGCACATACATATAGAACATATAATAAAGAGTTGTAAGATTTTTAATAAATGAACAAACAAAACAGACTGCATAATTACAAAAATAAAACAATTTGAAAATTAGAAGGAAATTTAAAATTTTTTAACATTTGGAATTATACATAATGTTTAAAAATAAAAAGGCAAGTTTGTTTTAATCTAAAGTTTAAAAAATCAAGATTAAAATTTTTTTGAATTGTTCTCGACTTAATCTCTTGAAATATTTTAGAATAAAGTTACTTTGAATTACTCCTTAATTATTTACAGTTAAATATAATTATTATGTGTCTTCAAAACAAAAGTATTATTGCTCATTAATTTAACAACAATACAAATGATAATGAGGGGTCATGTAAGACATTGCGTTATTTATAACTTTAATTAAACTTCAATTATTATCAAAATATATTGAAAAATAAAAAATAAAACTAGAAAAATAACTACAATTATTAGTAATGCAAGAAACAATTTGCACTAGATAAAAATTTATATTTTTATTTTTGTAGAAAGTGGAATTCCAGAATTATTGCATGTAACTAACTAACAATTGTAGAAGCTGATTTTTTTTTTGTTTTACTTTTTAGAGCATCAAATTTTATTAATATCATTTCCATAAAAAATTTTAATTTATAATACATATATGAGAATTTTTTATTTTAGAAAATAATTTCATTTGAAATGTATCTTTTTAATTATTCACATCATGGAATATTCAAAAAGATAAATTTCAGATACATTTCAACTTAATTATGTGACAAATAACTCGTGTACAATTCTAAGATTCATCTTTTTCTTCAATTATAATATTTACGATTCTATCAATCAATAAGTTCTATATCAATCTTTTAATTCTATTTCCAAATTCTAGTGAAAAAGGAAGACAAAAATTATTTTAAAATAAACTGATAAATTTTATACTTTATATGAAAAAAATGAAACAAATTCCAATTGAATTCTCTTTTTTTAAATGCTCGAAAAATAATAAATATGAGCATTCTTAATAATCCAAAAGGAAATCATTTATAAAAGATCTTTTTTTTAAATAACAACAGAAAACTATTAAAAATAAAACAAGGATTTCTATTTTAATTTCTATCGGACTTAAAATTGTAAAGATTTGTTTGTTTATTAAAATTTGAAAAGCATGTGAATTTCATTACGTTTTTGCTAACAGAATTGTGTTTCAACTACAATAGATTTATTTTTCTTGTTTTGAAGTCTATGTTTCATCATGTACAATCATTATAAAGTTTTATTATAAATATATATGATTTATTAGTTATATATTCCTTATAAAGTTTTATTTTCTCCTGATTCATTATAAAATCAATGATATATACTGTTGTGAAAGAGTTGTGTTGTTGTTGTTACTAATGACACTTGGACAAGCCAAGATGCCTTGCCTTGGTTATTTAATTCATTTGGGAGCGTCTTTCGTTTACTCAGAGCACCATAAAGGTGAAAGTACGACTTCTGCTCTTCAAATCCTCCGATAGATGGCAGCACTAGGGGAATGCACCATCAATTTTGGCATTGGTCTGAAGGGGGAGAAAGTGTTGTTATTAATGTGAATGATGAAAAAATAAATATGGTATAGAATTATTATTTTTAACTACTCCAGTTTCCAGTTCTTTGTGTTTATTGTAAGAAAATAAGTTTCGACACCAAAATTGCTTAAAATTAAGTAAAATATTTCATAAAATGTTTTTAGTATACTCAACAACAAAGGAACAACATTCAGGCCTTTAATTTTCCGCAGCAAATAAGAAAACAAAATGTGAAAAAAATTTTATCTCTTACTTATTATTCCAGAGATTAACAAATTAAAAATATGTATTTCCTTAAAGGCTGCCAGATAATTTCTATACACTTAAAAAGGTTTCCCTGAATTAACTTTAATAAATTTTTC
The DNA here is from genome assembly GCA_030067965.1 of Latrodectus elegans. Lineage (NCBI taxonomy): Eukaryota > Metazoa > Arthropoda > Arachnida > Araneae > Theridiidae > Latrodectus > Latrodectus elegans. The sequence goes on from CM057818.1 coordinate 3,529,541, forward strand.
AGTAAAAAGCATATAATCAATATCTTATCTCCCGGTACAATGTTTTTTAATCTATTCAACATAATAAAATCAAATTCGAAGCTACATCAATAGTGCAATCAAAATTTTAAGGAGGTTATATTTAAAATTTTACCAGACATTAAATTACTTAATGAAATTATATTGCGACATTTTGTATTATTAATATTCATTTTGTCATTATCTTTTATAAATTTTGCAATTAATTATATTTAATTTTTATTGTTTCAATAATTCATTTTTGATCTAAATGAAAGGTTTTATCATTTGCATTTATGTTTTTTTCATTCCTTTGTTTCAGATCATTTCAAACTTATACTGGTTCTTTTTTCATTCCAAAATAAAGGGTAAATATTTTATATAATATTAATATTATATCTGTTAAAATGCGGTTAAATTTTAAATATTTCTGAGTATTCTCAAAGAAAATCTGTTACTAAATGTTTTTTTAAGATTATTTTACCTAATCTTAATGTTGAGCATAAAGGTAATGTACAATCTTACTTTTATCAATTATTTTAATTTAAAACTATCAAGAAATAAGTTTTCTTCTTAAATAAATGTGGCATTCAATTTTAAATTAACTCTAAAAGATAAACTATACATACTACTGGCAGAAAATAATTTCAAAGACACAGATTTTAAGAAATTTAAAGCTACATGATTTATATTTCTGGAAATTTACGTGGAATCTATGCAAATAAATATAACATATTTGAAAAGTTTTTTTTTATTTATGAGAGATATCGTTTCCATAATGTAAGGTGTCAAGTTCTGTACTCCTTGCCAAACTAATCATAGGTTTTATTCCCTAATTGTGATTTTATCACTTAAAACATGTTGTGTTCACAATGATTTCACAACGTGAAATATCCCCACTGAGTGATAGGCATAATCTAAAAATGTGTTTTGTTTTGTTTTTTTCAGTTTCTTTGATGGTGATTTACTTATTTTTGTGGTTATGATGGCATTGGACTCGGTGCCCTTTATATGCAAGATATCATTGATTCCCCCCCCCCCTTTGTAGTGCGAAAATGTTTATCATTCTAAAAATAATGCAGAATTAAAAGAAAACCATTTAAGTAGAGAAATAAGAGAATTAAATTACTAATTAAACTCGATAATCAAAGACATAAATGCATTTCTATAATTTTTCAAGTGTAGAATTTAATATTTTAAGTATTAAAGGTCAGACCACTTAATTTTTAATTGTAAGTATTGGTATTTTGAAATTTTTCAATTATTATAAAATTCATGGAATATTGTATTATGTATTTTTTAATTTAAATCAATATAAATCAAAGCGAATAACGATATAACAATTACATTTCATTAATGCATTTTAACTTTTAGTCATACAAAAAGGAAAAATAAAGTTTTTTTTATTTTTAAATATTTATACAACAAAACTGATTGTAACAAGTGGATTTTAAAAAAAGGAGAAACAAATTTTACAGAGATTTCTAATCTTTTACCGGATCTTTTTACAATAATATAATTTCAGAACTTAAGAAAATAAAAGCAAGAGCGCCTAATATTATAATTATACAGGGTTGTTGTTGTTGCACGAGCAGGCTTCTTTGTACTTAGCCCTGAATTGGACTCTACCATTTAGATTGAAGTAGATGGGTGGAGTCTTCGCGATTCTGAAGCAGGGACCAAGCAGAATACAGAAACCTCAATACTTGTCCTGCATCTCCAGAATTATCATTTCACATGGAGGACATTGCGACCACGCTCTGTTTTAATGTGCTCCACCCGAGATTAGTGATTACGATAGATCTTTAGTTAAACCTAACTCACTACCTTTCGATAATGAGAACGATGTCCTAACCAACCAGGCCATCGTTGCCAATTATACAGGGTAGAATATTTGAGTCCTACGGTAAAACCCCTTTGAAACGAAACACGTTTTAAAAAATTTTATTGGCTATTTTATTTAAACTATCATGTAATAAGATAGCCAAAATAAGGAACATTTAATTAAAATAGTTTTACTCAGTGTTTTGTAAGGCCAAATCAACGCACATATTTATTTAGTTTTCAAGTTAGCCATTTTTCACTTTCCTAAGAAATTAGGTATTAAGATACAAAGAGTATTTATTATTTTTTTTTTTAAATATTAAGAAATAATAAAGCCTCATTTTTTTCATTTCAGCTATTTAAATAATCATTAACATATTATACTTTATTTAAAATTAAAATTTTATTACTTTATATATTATATTCAATTTTTATTTAGTTATTCCCCCCCCCCTTTCTTTCAATCAATATCTCTATTTTTAAAGATGTACTTTAGTATGTTCAATTATAAGATGTGATTTTTATGCACATATTTTGAGGCTCAGATAACTCAGAAAATTTATTTTTAGCTTAAGAAATATGCTGCTTTATGATTATAAGCAAGCAAATAAGCACAAGAAAAATTTTCTATGATCAGATTGAAGTCCTTATAATTGCTCATTTATATCAGAATATTAAAGACTTAAAGAAAATTTCAATACATTTTGAACAATTTCAACTTTAATATTTTTTCTTGAAAACAAAAGAATCTATTTCGAAAGTAATGTAAGAGGCAAAAATTTTAATTTGAATAATTTTCTTAGAAATTAAAAAAAAATGCATTGTATTTCTTAGAACAGTTATTTGTTTCTGCTTCAATGATAATTATCACTTAAGTCTGCTATACATCTTCAATCTGCTGACCGGTGTGTGAGTGGTTAGCGCTCCTGACTCCTGAGCTGTGGTTTCCCGGTTTCGAATTCTGGTTCAGGCATGGATGTTATTTTTTTTTTCTCCGTTCCCTATGTGTTTATTTGTCCTTTCTTCTGTGATAGTATATGAATGTGACTCACCCTATTAACGTGTTTGGGGTGGTATGGAGCAGGCAACGCTGCTTGCCTCCGTGACTTGATTCACAGGTGGCATCTGGAAAATGACAAATAAGTAGTAGTTTCTCGCCTTGTTGTGGCATAGGGTTCGTCACCCAAGTGCCCGCCGTTAGAAAAAATGTTTTTTTCAATGTTTATTAAAAAAAATTTCAATGTTTATTTAAAAAAACTCATGAAATTTAATCGTGAAATAAGTTTAAATAAAGATTTATTCCTCAATGACACTATTTGTTAAGAACACTGTTCTCTTAAAATTTTGTTTAGTGGATGCAAATTTAAAACAATTATAATGAAAAAAACAAGATAATATTCATATCATGCACTAGTGTCATGCATGTATAAACATTAACATATCAAAATGTTTCTCAGAAATGAAGGTTTGTGTACATATACATAAATACATATCTATATGTAATTTGTTTATGTGATAACGTATATGCAATTTAATATTTTCTAAATGATCAATTATGTGTTATAAAACTACTTAACAAAAATAGATGCATTATTTTCAACACAATTTTTCATATATTATGGTATGAACACATAAAATTTATCCTAATAGCAGTTATAAGTGTATATGTGCATTTATAGCTATCATAACAGTACATAAAAACCTATATTTAATTGTGAAGATTCAAGAGGATTTTTGTGTATTGCAATGTTTACAACTGGTGTGTTTATACGAGTTCATAAGTACTTAAATGATGAATATCTTGATTTGTTTATTTGTGAAATTACTTAATAATTCCCTTAATGTCTAATTCATCCTATTCAACAGAATAAATTAGAGTTATAACATTTATGGAGATAATATTTGTGATTGAATTTTGAAGATTTCATTTATAATTATGGACAGCTGATAAGCGTATGCTTTATTATACCATTTTGTAAGAACTAGTTACGGATGTAAAGCTCTTTAAATATAAATTATTGCATGAGTAAGTTTAAAAGAGTTTTGTAAGTGCGTGTTTCTACATGGACGACCAAAATGTTGCGTGAATTAATGTATTGTTAAATGTATCTCTCAGTGAATAGTTAAAGGGAATGTTAAAATTATTTGATTTCGTTGTGTAAGAGGAAACTTTCAGGAATTGATCCAGGAAATTTGTTTTATTTTTTGAGAATGATCGAAATAATAACTGAGAAGAATAGAATCCTTCAGTGGCAGTATGAATTTTTAAATTGTTGAAAAGTGCAAACAAATAAGATGGGAAAGAAGACCTGTGATAATTATTTAGACTAACGTATTAGTGTTATTCGGTTGTGTAACTGAAATGTATGAATTCAAATATTTTCATATAAAATAGAATGTTTAATTTAAAATGTGTTAAAGTGAATAAACCTTTTCTGGTATTGCATAAGTAAAAATTTCATTGTGTAAAAGAAAGACTTCCCAAATAAAGTTGTTACATTTATGCACATTTTGCAAAGAAATTTGGCAATATCTGGAGATAAAGCATGAGGTTGTTAGTGAATGATGAGGGATTGAAAGAAAATCAGAGTTTTTATAGATTTATGATTTGTTTCTGTGAAGGTTTCAAATACTTAATGAAAATTAGCCGCTGATTTTTTGAGTGCATATTTTACAATGCGATTTCATAAGTATTTATGAGATTATATTGAAATATTTAGCTCTAAAAACAATTGTTTTGTTTAATACGCTAATACCATAAGTATTTATGCGATTATGTTGAGATATTTAGTTCTAAAAACAATTGTTTTGTTGAAAATGCTACTATATAAAGGGATTCAATCTATATAACATTGCTTAAATGACAAAATACATCACTGGAAGAAACATTTTACACCTGAGCTAGTTATTGAAGTAATAATTGAATGAATAAGAGTATTATAACTGCAGTTGGAAATACTTGCGTGTAAAATCAGTTTGCAGTATGGTAATAATTATTGACAAAGGCAATTTTTACTATAAATTATATTTATTGCTGACAACTCAAGCTGCATAGCATACAAAGAAATTTAGGAGGACTAAAACAGCGCGCATTTTTAGCATGAGATTAAGAGAGAAAATGTTCTGTGTTCAGTTCATATCTCACTGATAGAATATACGAGGGTCACTCTGAAATTTTTGAGATACAACTGGGTTCTTAAAGTTATACTTAAAATAATTTAAGGTGTGTTCAAAAAGTAGTCTCCTCCAGCATCAACGCACTTTGTAGACGAATATTCCACAGGTTAAATGCCTCAAGCCATTCATTCCTCGGAATTGATGAAAAAATGCATTTATAGCCACATCAATCTCTTCTTCTGAATGAAAACGACGTCCACGTATGCTCTTTTTTAGATTAAAGAATAACCAAAAGTCGCTCATAGCTAGATCAGGTGAATACGGCAGATGTTCGATCACTTTAAATTGTTTTTGTTTAAGAAACTCAATTGTTAATCCGGCTGTATGTGAAGATGCATTGTCATTGCGAAACATTAGTCAGTAACATTCAGTTCTTGTAGAATTTCTGAAAGACATTTAGTGGTATACCAGTTTGCTGTTACTGTCTTTTGTCCTTCCAACTTGATGGTTTTGACCAATCCCGTACTTCTGAAGAAAACGGCATACATCACTTTTTTCAGTGCGCGTTGTTTTTTCACCATTATCGGAATGGGATCATCTTCAAAGACCCATACTTTGCTTTCTTGACAAGTCGGAACATCAAAAAACGGTATGTACGTTTCATCACTTGTTACAATTTTAGAAATTCTGCACTGGCCACCATCATTTAGCAATTTAAGAGTTTGTTTACTGATTCTGACACGTTCCTCTTTTTGGTGCTCAGTTAGATTATGGGAAACCCAACGGCAAACTACTTTTTTCATATGTAATTCTTCATGAATGATTTTGTGTATGGCTGCGGATCCAATGTTAAGTTCCTTCTGTATCACTTGATATGTACGGCGGTTATCATCAATTAACATTTTTCGTATGGCAGACTCATTATCCGGGATTACTGCCGACGGCGGCCTTCCTGTGTGTTCTTCATCCTGAAGAAAATTGCGATCTGTTCGAAATTCTATAAACCATCTGAATACTCTGGAGCTGGAGATTCATCACCAAATGCTAATTGCAACCGTTGAACGCATTCTTCTTGATTTAATTCTGCTTTAAAATCATAGGAAATCATAGAGCGAAAATGTTCTCGCGTTAATTCCATTTTCTCTTCTGTTTAAAATTTATTCTACGCTACACAATTTGAAGTATGTGAGTAAAAAATCGTCATCTGTGTTAAAATACTTTGTATTTTAAAATTAAACCATTATTTTTATTTTGTAAATTCTCGTCTGCGCGTATCTCAAAAATTTCAGAGTACCCTCGTATAAATCATGCCTGCAAAGTGTGCTGATTGCTTGGGTACATTTTGTTAATTTAATATTATTGGCACAGAAATTTGTTTGACAAGATTTTAGTTTCACTTCCCAATTTTAAGTTTAACTTCGCGAATTCAAATGTCTTGTGAAGGGTCAAGTGTTTCTCAGAAAAGGTAAAATAAGTCTCCGTAGTTTCTTAAAGAAGTCGAGATGAATCATCACAACAGTTTTACGCTAGATAGATTAAATAGTAAATGGAAAATTGAGAGCAGATAGATATATCTGTAATTAATTATAAATATGCGACTTTTTATATTAGATCAAAGTGCGAGGAAATAAGATCAGTTATCTTTAGAGATTGAAAACCTTCTATAGAACTAAATAATCTGTGCTCATTACCAGCTACTTTTAAGCAATAAACGATGTATGTTACACTTATACCTTCTGCATGTACGTATGTCTGGGTAAGTACTTGGAAGTTTTCCGAATTTTATTACTTATAACACTATTTCATGGTTGAAAAATTGAATGTACACGGAATGGGACAGAATGGAAAGAATGTAAACGGGAAAATATCTCACACAGTAGATATTAAAAAAGCTTACAATCAGTTTTAGAGGATTGGATATTCTAATACGCGAACTCAAAATATGCAAATGAATTATTTTCATATTATTGCTAGTTCACTTATTTAGCTTCTAAAAGTATTTAAGTGTCAAAATTTCTTATCCAGAAAAGTGATTCACCCGGAATAATGTTCACACTGTGGATATTAAAAAGGCTTACAACAAGTTTTAGGGAATTGGATATTTTAATACATGATCTCAAAATATGCAAATGAATTATTTTCATAGTATTGCTAGTTCACTTATTTAGCTTTTTAAGAGTATTTAAATGTCAAAATTTCTTAATCAAACTTGTTAAAGTCTAAAGTTATACAGGAAAGTAATTCACCCGGAATAATATTCACACTGTGGATATTAAAAAGGCTTACAACAAGTTTTAGATAATTAGATATTCTAATACATGATCTCAAAATATGCAAATGAATTTTTTCATTGCATAGTTTGTTCTCTAATTTAGGTTTTTAAAATTATTTAAGTAGTATAATTACTTAATCAAATAAATTTATTTCTTTTTTTTTCACTTATTTGTTTCAGAGAAATGAGTGGTTAAAAAAATATATTAAAGCAAGATAGAATTTTAATCAGGGATTAACCGTATGAGTCAATGAAAGCGTGTATATAACTTAATGAGAATTGCATAGCAATAATATACTAGTCTGTATTTAAAATTCTAGCAAATGGATGGTTAATTTCCAAAATGAGTAACCTTTAGACAAATTTTATTATAAAAATGTGTTACAAATTCATCATTTCATAGGATATGAAATATTTCCAGAATATTCTATAGAATAACATAATTTTAGTGAAGTTAATTTCAAATATTGTATCTATTTTAGACTCAGAAAATATGTCTATTTCCAATACCTAAATGTAAAATAAATGTTTATTTATTCGCATGATTAATTTGTAAGAAGGATTAAAATAACAATATTAAATTTAGAAAAAATAAAATTGTGTTATTACTTTAATTAAAACAAAGAGTACTTGTAAAAAAATCAAAATATTTATATAAGCAAAACATATTTGCTGAAAATAAATTAAATTATACAGAGTAAAACAGTAAATATTTATGAACATACGAAATGTTTTAGATTAAATATATTCAGAGGTTTTGAAACTTTAAATGTATTTTTCACTTTCTTCAGTTTCGTGGAAATTAATATTCATATTTGAAATGAAAAGTAAATAATATCTCTTCTCTTAATTTTTTAAAATTAAATCGTCTCTGATATTTAAACGAGAGTTCTATAAATTAGATTTAAATTAGCAACCCAATTTAATTATTTACTATATTGAAATAAATTAATTGTAATTAGCATACTAGAATTGTAACATAACTGTTATTATAAAAAGTAACTGTTACTCTCCCTACAACTAATCATCTAAAAAATTTTTTTCGCAAGCAGATATAAATAGTTTTCACTACTTTTGCCGTATTAAAATTATTAATTTGGAAGTAAATATTTCTTTGTTTAAGAAAAGTATCAGTATAGTATCCTTAGACAAACATAACTAATGAATATTTGTACATTTAAATAACATGCAAGACTTTATTTTTACACTACATATGTTGCATTCATTATTGATTTTCAAGTAATAATAAAACTCTTTAACTTTCCAGCACCCATACTCGTATATATATATATATATATATATATATGTGTGTGTGTGTGTGTGTGTACATACATATATGCATATATATATACACACACATATATATACATATATATGTATACATACATATATATATAAATGTGTGTATATATATATATATATATATATATATATATATATATATATATATATATATATATATATATATATATATATATATAATATATATATATATATATGCACATTTTTAAGAGATTTATAATAATTTACTTATTTCATGTTCATATTCCGCTTCTTGAGTCTCCCAAAATAAACAAACAGGTATTTTTTACTTCCGTTATGTAATTCAACATTTCTTCCGTATCCGGAAATGGGATTTTTGATGTTTAGTGACAACTCAATTGAATGGTATTATCACATATAAAAGGATCCAAATTGCTTCCTCGAAAACAATGAAAGCACGTTATTTACTCTATCTTTCCTTTAATATCGATATTTAGTTTTATACCTCACTTCTCTGTTTTTATTTGACAGAAGCCTACTTTTTTGATCTAGAAAAGTATGAAATCAAAAATATCTACTGATAAGATTAAATCCATGTTCTTTTCGAGAAAATTACTCTGCGATTATTTGAAAATAGTCAAAAACTTATTTGTTTCCATTTATATATTTTACTAACAAATTGGTTTTCAGAAAATTCAAAGATAAAAGTATCTATTTTGAATTCAATATTATTAACCGTAATAAGAAGCTTCAGAAAATTTAGTTTACAAAAACGTCGCATTTAATTTCACTTAAATTTAACATAAGGAAATTAGGAAATTTTAGTTTAATGCAAAATATTACTAAATATTTTCTTTAAATTCTATCCTCTTTAAATAAAAAAATTATTGATATCAAAAACAATTATTCAGATAGTCCAAATTTAATTATAAAATCAGAGATTGAGTGAGGGTGAAATATAGTTTAATTAAAAATTTCTTCATTATAATTTCTATAGTTAGTTTCACATGGAGAAATTCGTGGAATATTAGTCAAAAAATATTAACTCTCCATGTATTAAGTAGTAAAATATTTTACTACAAGGGTGAGGATTTAAATTGTTTTTCAATTATTTACTTGCCATTTTGTTTTTAGATTAATTATCATTAAAACTTCTTTTAATAATTAAGAATAAAATATCATTGATAAATTTAATATTCTATCTATATAATGGAATAAATTTGAGTCATAAATTTATATTTTAACGTTTATTAATTATTCAATAATACTTTATATACTACGAATTGTTTTATTCACTCATTCTGTTAATATAAGTATGAATTATTTTATAATTTATATGATAAGAACGTATGGATTTCAAAAGCAACCCCAATGATTATTTAAACAACACATTACTCACAGTTAAACTTTTACATATTGTATCATATCATGAGATGATTATTCTTTTTATAAAAAGATTTCTTGCTTATAATTGATTTCCATAAATAAATATTCAGGATAAATCTCGTGATGAATTTCATGACAAGTGGTTGTGGGTACATGAAGAAAACATACTTATTAATTTTAAATAAAGTATATTATGAATGTATTTTAATTAGATATTCCATTTTAACGTCACACATTTCGATACATACATTTTAACTATTAATCAAAAGAAATTCATTCTTTGCATGAATGAAGAAAATTTCGCTTGGAGATTCATTATCTAAAAAGCTTAATTATACTGATTGGCTTTTACTAGACAAGTAAACTTTTGCTATAATTATCAGTTTTAATACTAGTATAAGTAAAATAAAAATTTAATCAGGTAAAATTATGATAAATTAAGTACTTTTAACTTTTCAGTAAAGTATTTCCAAACTTTTCATTGTGATTTGTTTGTTTTTTTCCCTTAGACTTTTAAACTTTTGAGCCAATGAAGCTTATGTAATTTATTTTACGTGTATTCTACCATAATACTAATCAAGACTCATAGTGACCCTAATTTTTGATATTCATTTAATCGGTAACTAGAAGTCTGCATCTGCATAAGTCTGCAATTTTTTAACATATTTTTACTTTTACAATGAGGTAAAAATGAAGTTTTTAAAGGATGTTATCAATACCATATATATATATATATATATATATATATATATATATATATATATATATATATATATATATATATATATATATATATATATATATATATATATATATATATATATATATATATATATATATATATGTATGTATGTATGTATGTATGTATGTATGTATGTAAGTATGTATGTGTGTATGTATGTATGTATGTTTACAACACAAATTTTAGCACGTTAGTTTGCTTGTTACAATAAAAGTGTGTAAGAAGTTTATTAAATTGTGCTGCAAGCATTAAGATATTAAATATTATTATTCTTGCTTAAATTTTTCCCCATTTTTTAATGTTTTTTCTACATATTTAAGTTTTAAAATTAAATAACACATTTATGCAAATAGCATTCCCAAAATTTGTCTTGTACTGTTCAAGAGACTACTTAATAAATCTGAATACGTTTCACAAAAAAAATATTTTTAAAAAAATGAAACACTTTTTCGTAATTTATATTCATCAGATTCAAATTAAGGCATTATGTCAAGCATGTCTCACACATGCTCTAATGGATTCAAGTCAGGTGAGTTGGCTGGCAAGTCCATCCGGGTGATATCCTTTGATTGAAGGTATTCGTCTACAATGTTTGCACGGGGAGGACGGGCATTGTTATCCTTAAGCAGAAAATATACACCCATGGCGCCCCGAAACAAACGTACTTGTTGTTCCAGAATGACATCCTGGTAGATGTGCCCTGTCATGGTTACATTCTGATCATGCAGGCTAGTTCTAGAACTCAGAATAATTCCTCCCTAAACGAGCAATACTGCACCACCGTAACGGTGTCGTTCAATGGTGTTCTCCTGGGGGTAACGGGTACCTGATCCTATCCTTATGAAAGTCTGGCGAAATTAAACTGAAAACTAAACCTGAACTCGTCGGAAAGCACCACACAAGATCACTGTTTCTGTATCTCCAATACAAGCTCTCTATTCCAGGCTAACCGTAGCCGACAGTGAGTTGAGATAAGCGGAACACATCTGACAGACCTACGAGCACATAGACCAATGTGCCCTAATCATATAACATGGTCTGCCTTGAAACTGTCGTACCGGCAGATAAGAGAGCTGACGAGACAGATCTAATTCTGTTCTCCGTTTGTTTCTTTCGGCAGTAACTGCCAAATACCGATCCTCATTCGGCGTTGCAACTTGGGGTCAACCTGTGCTGTAACAAATACTCACATTACCATAATCTTGGAACCGTTGCCAAATCCTGGAGATGACACTTTGGATGATTCCAAGTTCCTCGGATTCTTCCAGCTGGGTTCTTCCACATTCCAGATGGCCGAAAATTCTACTACGTAAAACATCATCCAAATGCTTCCTTTGTGCCATAACAATGCGGTAATTCCAATGAAAGGCTCTAAAAGCGCTTGTGAACAATTTTACTTCTTCGCAACCATTTCTTATATACCCCTCTCTTACACTCTCGTCTTTGTGACGTACTATCTGCGCCATCTTATGATTTCTTGTAATTTGCATTTTTTTTCTAGATGTGTGTGTTCTACATGTGAAATTTTTATTTTAGAGTTCAATTTCTGTGAGATTCTTAGATATCCTTAATGTATGGATATATGAGTGCATGTACACATCTATTTCGCTATATATAGAATAATCAAGTTTTTATTCAATAGTTACAGAAAAATCAAGCTTGTAGCTTGAGAATTTCATTTTTATTGGAAATGGTATAAAAAAATTTTCTCTTAAAATTTCTATTGCTCAAATCTTTACTCTTGCCAAGTAAAATGACGTTTTGCTACTAGAAATATTTAGTCAAACGCTTAACAGATTTTCAAAAAAAAATTTTATGAAATGAGTTTTAATGAAAACAATTTTTGTTATAATTATATAATAAAAGAGTCATTTATTTTCCTGTAATCATTTAGATTTTTTATTAAAATAAATTAGAAATGTGAAGATCCTTATCAAGTAGTTTTAACGGAAACCACAGTTACTGGTTCCTTAAGTGCAATTTTTCCTTTAAAAATTTCAGTTTAACATACTAAGCCTTAAAATTTATAACTTTAAATACACTTCATATTAAATCAATTAGGCTAATTTTTTAAATCATTATTATTTATAAATGTATTGTACTACTGCATTAAAATTAGCTTTTTAGATATTTTAAATGATATTGTTTTTGTTTTAGATTCACATCTTATCATTGAACGAATTTCTTAATGTGATTTCGTCAAAATTAATAAAAAAAATACTTATTTACGTTAAAAGGAAATTGAAAAAAAAACACCTTTTCCCCAATATTTTAAATATTTTTAAATGAAATTCAAATAGAGTTCAAATATATGTTACTTTCTTTTTTATGTCACATAGATTTTCCAATGTAACTTATAAAACCAAGTATTTTTTATTCTTTTATAAATGAAATAAATATTTTCTAAATTTAACTATATTATTATTAAGTAAAATGTGAGAAAAATTCAAAAATTCTGAAAAATAATATGAAATTATAACCAATATTGTCTACTAATAGATACCTAAGGATTTAAAATTCTTAAAAGTTATTTTACTTTTAATAACCTTAAAAGAATTACTATATACATAAATATACTTATTATATATTATAGACTGTGTAATAATTTACTTGAATGTCACAATAAAAGTTTTATTTAAAAATCTAATATATATATTATATGCATAACATATATATTAGATTTTTTATTAAAACTTAGTAGTATATTATTCTTTTTTGATGGTGTAAAATTTTAAATAAGTTAAGGTCTATAATAAATGTTAAAAAAATATATTATATTTTAATTAAAATAAGAAACTTGTATTTAGAAAGAATAATTATCCAAATAGTTTATAATATGAATGCCAACTTTATGTTATTAATGAATCTTTGTCTATAAAATGGGTGTGTATGGAAACTTTTCTGCTTAATATAAAATGGATGCTTAGCACGTTTCTAATTTTAATAAGAAACACTCCATTTCCCATTAAGCATAATAAAAAAATGAAAATTATAATATCAGTTTCTTTACAAATGTTACAAAATCTTTCAAAAGTAATAACTACAAAGGCGATTTTAAAATGATCTACATAATAGCAAGATATTCCTTTATATATTTCAAAGAATCAAAAGAAAATGCTGTATCACAACTGTTCTACAAAATGGATTTGAGAACATCATGGGAATAAGTCTAGCTCTCTTTACGAGTTATTTCTCCAATAAAGTTATCAATTCTTTTAAAAAAAATAAATATTGATATCAGGAAATCATTTTAAACTGTCTTTCCTTTGAAAGTGAAAATGTCCTCAAAGAAAGAACTGAACACTTAGGAGTATGAATTTGTATGTATGAAAACTTATGTTTTGATTCTAATGGAAAGAAATGTGTTTCAGTAAAAAGCCTTCAATTTAAAAACATGAAATTCTTTGCTAAGTAACTCAAGAGATATTCTCAGAATAGAATGAATCGTAACTTTTAAAATCTCTAATGCCTTAGAAATTTCTTAATATACTGTTACTGTTTTAAAAGTATTTTCATGTACCGTATTCAATATATGAATTGTTTTACTTATACACTTTTTACTGTAGAGCAAAATATTTTTAATTTCATTTAAAATTTCACAAAAAATTCTATACTCACAAAATATCTTTAATGATGTCTCATCTTAGGTATAATTTACGAAAGCAACACGCAATTTCTTTATGGAATATTATTAATTGATTAGGACACGTCTTACGGAACATATTCTTTTTGAAATGTCTTATTTGATAATGTTTCTATACACTGACCAACAGTGAAAATGCAACACCAAGACGGAGTTGACATAAAGTGGCAAAACTCACCACATAGAGATAGAAAACAACGAAATTATGTTATCTGTATTTCGAAATGATGTCCATATTACAGAGTGAGAATGAGCTCGGATCAGTAAGTTGTAGGACCACCATGGACATCGATACGCGAAACAACACCTCTAGACACAGAGTCAATGAAAGTAAGGATGGTGTCCTGGGGAATGATTCTTTATTCCCTGTCAACTGTCTTTCAAAGTGTACCTTCTGAAGAAGGTAAGACAGTGTCTGAAAACGGCATCCAATCTTATCCCAAACGTATTCGATTCGTGAGAGATCTGGGGAGCACAGTGGCCATGGAACCAGCGGTATACTTTGCAGTGTATGTTGACTGTTGTAAGCAAAACGCGGTCGGGTGTTATTTTTCTAATAAAATGCATTGGACACCCCCTGAAGCTAGGGGAGTTTCACTGGCAGAAGCACGTAATCCTAGTAACTTTGGGCTGTCATTGTGCCCATGAAAACGAACTGGAGATAATCTGAATGGTGTCCCAAATCATGTTGCTACGTTGTCACGTGATGGAGGGTTCCACAATTGCTGGAAGGTTGGATCTGTCTCCACGTAGACGGCACACTCTTATGCGGCAACTAGCACTGGAGAAACAGAAAGGTGATTCATCCGAGAAGACGATCCTGTGCCACTCCGTCGTCCACATAGCTCTAATCTGCCTCTATTCCAAACATTGGTGTCTATGTTGTGGGGTCGATAGCAGTCTTCTTAACAATCACTATGAGCTCAGGCCACTAACAACCAGTTGACTGCAAATGGTTCTGCATGATACGGGCGCATCCAGAGTGTCTTGCTCATGCTGCAGAATTTCGGTAATTTGCTTTGCGGAGTCTCCACCATCTCCCGTCGGACACATCGATCCACGCGTGTTGACGTCAGTCTGGCTGCACCGGGAACCCGCAAGCATTTCACAGTTTCTTGTTCCAACCATCTTCGCTACAGCTGGTGCATTATGGACGCGTCCAGATAAGTGCTTGTTACGATTTGCTGTAAGGACCGGTTAGCCCTTCTCAATCGAATCACCGTACCCCTCCTAAACTAGTCTGTCTGCTGGAACTGACTCCGCAGTCGATGGTCTGGCATTCTCTGTATTCACAGGCGTCCTTTTTCATTAAGAACAAACTTTCGGCTATCATTTTCAGAACAGCGACAACGGGGGGAATATTTGCCATTCTGCCAGTTCCTCTCCTTATCTTTTATCCTATGTGATTCAACAATATACAATTGGAAGGGTCTAAATTTTTACTCGCTGAATATACTAAAAACGTATTTTTATGTTAAGCAAAACAAGTTTTAACCCTATTATTCAGATATGCAGATAATTCATTAACTTCATAAATCCATTTAGTGTATATGATAAATAAAATCAAAGCTATTTAGATGAGTTTAAGAGTGGTTCGAACTTTATATCTGTTTCTAATAATTTAGAATCCCATTTTTAAATGATTACTTACAATGATGCAGAGAAAAATATTGATTTTAATTAATTTAATATAAATTATCCTTAATTATTTTGCACATTAAAAGTTAAACAACAAGTTCTATTTCTCATCTTTAATTGTAAATCAACTCTAAATATCAAAAATTTTGAAGAGAGATTATCCTTACTGATTTTACTTTATACCCTAAAAATTAAAGATCTCTTGTTATTTCGTAAGGAATGAAATTTATGGAAAGCAGTTGTTTGAGACTTATTTTTGTTGTTAATGGTGTCTGAATATAAGAAAATATAAATAAAATTTAAATATTATTAATATTTGATGAAATCTTAAATCATTACTATCAATTATATTATAATTCATTTATGAATAGATGCAATTTATATTGTTAGTTTTGATTCAAAAAAGCACTACGCATTTTATTAAACATCTTTTATACTGAAAACTATATTTCAAAGTACCAGATTCATCAAATCTCTGGGGAAGTACCTTTCACAAAGAAAAAATTCCATGAAAGAAAAATAAAATGAAAAGAATCTTCAAACAAAATAAAAGTGTTCTATTTTTTTTTTTTTTTTTTTTATCCAAGAAAGCACAGAGAGAAAAATTTTTATCATTGCTTTAACGGTAACATGAAACTATATGACAAAAATGTATTTGAATCCTTGAAATTCCCAATCGAGAATATCTGTGGTACTGCTAGTTGTAAGAGATTGAGAATGGTCTGTATCATGTTATAAAATGGAAAAAAAATAGCATTGTTATCAATCTCGAAGAATTTCGTAAAAACATTTTTGAGATTTTGCAGGTGTTTTAATTTTTCAGTTTGTTTCTTATAAAATTTTAACAAGAAAAAGGTAAAAATGTTTCTTTTGCAGCAAATGTTTTTGGTTGAAATGATAT
Organism: Latrodectus elegans; assembly: GCA_030067965.1. Lineage (NCBI taxonomy): Eukaryota > Metazoa > Arthropoda > Arachnida > Araneae > Theridiidae > Latrodectus > Latrodectus elegans. Next base: position 3,546,324 of record CM057818.1, read on the forward strand.
TATTTCGTTAAATCAAAAATTAAATAATAAAAGATACGAAATTTTAAAGGAAAAGATTCATATGGAAAGAATAATACTATGGAAATTTTCAACTGTAAGTTTATTATTTTACATTATAAATACTTATTTTTATACAAATACATACAAGAATCACTATTTCATCTGATTTATATTGAAATCAAGCACATTTGTTGTATTGATCTACGTATTCCTTGATACCTGGCTTGTTTAAGCAATGATAATAACTTCAATCGATACATAATTAATTTTTTTATAATTTAAACAAACAAATTTTTGCTTTAAAAGATAAAATTCATATTAAAGAAAAAAAGAGGAAGAAGACAATTCAGTTTAAATCTAAATTTTCTACAAAAACGCTCCATTTTATTTTCGTTAAAAAGAGATTCAGGGCATATAATTAGTAAACCATAAAATAATTAACATGCCACCAAATGTATGATTCTAATTTAAATTAGTGTATTAAAATTATGAATCTATTGAAATTAATCAAAATTTCATTTTCGATCTGGATAAAGAAATAGCATTCTAAATATTTATACTAATAATTATTACACATTTAATCACATGTTTATTTAGTAATTAGCGTACATAGACAAATTTTCTGGAGGAATCTTGTCACATGCGACATATAACAGAGATTTATTGTGTTATCTAAACGAGTAATTCCCGTATAGAAAAATCTCCGTATTAGATATTTACAATCACCAAAAGTGATTTCAAATATATTTTTAAATTATTTAACAATCTTGCAATATAAAGAAAATAATAGTTATTAATAACAAATTTATTTTACATTTTCCGAGATAACAAGGTAATATTAATATGCAAATAATAAAACATTGTGTTTTTCTTCATTGAATCTAAAATATTTTTTCCAATAAAATAAATGCAAAGGAATATTGAAATGATAAAATAAAAATGAAATAATAAAAATCAAAGTATTTTCGCTAACTCTGTTCAAACCCTGACTTATGCCGACGATTTAGTCATAATCTCAAGAACAAAAAGTGCCCTAATAGAGGTTTTCAGCTCGCTCAAGACATCTGCAGAAAAAATGCAACTTAACATTAATGCAGATAAAACCAAGTATATGCTTGTGGCGAAATCATCTGTGAGCCTGGGACAGTTCAAGTTGAAAATCTTCAAGTCGAACTGGTTGACAATTTTACATATCTAGGTTCAAACGTTGATTCTCTTAATGACATAAATTCTGAAAGTGACATAAGTTGAGAAAAATGCTTGCTGCTTATATGGAGTGGAAGCTTTCTTAAAATCGAGACTGATCAAAAAGATCTACAGCAATCCCGCTATACAAAACCATCATAAGACCTGTTCTAATTTATGGATACGAAACTTGGACTCTAACAAAGACTCAATCAAATCAAATTATAATATTGTAACGAAAAATTTTAAGAAAGATTTTTGGTGCTGTAAATGAGAATGAAGTTTGGAGGCACAGATACAATTTCGAGCTTTACAGACTTTTCAAAGAAGATAATATCGTCAATTATATTAAAAATTGTCACTTGAGATTTGCAGGCCGTATCTGTATAATGGACCCCTCATCTTCAAGAATTTTTAATTATAACCCCATTGCAAACAGATCTAGGTGTCGGTCCAAATTTAGATGAACTGATTGTGTAGAGGAGGGCTTTAAAGTGATAAAAGGGGCAAACTGGAGTACTGTCGCCTCCCGGAGAACACAATGGAGGAATGTTCTGAGAAAAGTCTTGACCCATTCCGGGCTGTCGTACTGAAGAAAAAGAAAAATCAAAAAGTGCTTACCACGCTATAAATTGTTATCACTTTACGATATATTTTTTTAACCAAAAGAAATTTAAGTTTACATTTTCATTAATGCATAGTTGAAATGATTTTGTCATTTAGATAAATGCTATGTTTATGATAAAATAATTCAACTGTTATCGAGATATGATTTTATTTTACTTCTGTATTATGAATATCTCTGCAAATATGCCTTGAATGTCATCTCAGGCAACACGTGAATTGGTCATTTGTAAACTAAATTCAAGTTATTTTAAACTATGTAAACAGAACATTTTAACAGAATTTGTCTAAATTTAGAAGAAGTAAATTAGAAAGTACATAAAGTGCTCACGTAAAAATATTTGGATATGTAATCTATCTTGCTTGTGGAATTGAGCGGATCTATCTAGGTATACTTAGAAAATATAAAATAGGAAAAAATTAACAAATATACTTATGAATATTTCTAACTTTTCTGTAACAAATATGAAAAAACACATTGCTTGAGAAATATTGAAACTATTCACTGTTTATATAAATTTAGTTGTACTTTCTTATAAAAATAACCCAACAGTTTCTAAAGAAGTAAGTCGTCACTTCTACTAAAAATAAGTGCTTTGCATTAAAATAATTTTCTTTATTAATAAACCACCTTTTTTAATTTCGATATCGTGAAAAACCCTCGAAACGGGTAGGTTGGAATAAAGTAAAGTGTGTTTGTAAATACTTCATGAACTAAAAGTAAAATTATAAAAATTAACAGGAATTTTGTTGACGCTTGTTTTTACGAACCTCTGATTTACTGTAATTTGACGAATGCATTCTAATTCCAATCATTGTTTTACAGAAACAAAAATTTTAATTTCTGCTTATAAACTAAAATTTTAAAAGGTCTCTTTTTTTCTCATTCATTTTAATGTATGATTTGTATGTATTTTTTATTAACTGATTTTTTATTGCAATTTTTTTATTTTTTGATAGAGAAACTTATATTGACGCTTTTAATTACAAATCATTAAGTCCTTCTAATGATATACTGTAAAACTATTCACGTCGAAGTCCTAAATATTGAGACAAAATTAAGTTGATTTTCTTCCACTGAATCTAATTTTATCTTACAACCCATGGATAAGAGCAGAACCAATAGCTTCAAAGGCTATTGGTCTTATTAGAAGGCTAAGGCTTTCTTATCTTAAGGCACTTATGCAAATAATGATGATGGACCATAATTTCAAGTGGCCTTTGGGCATTTTAAAGGCACTGCACTTGAGAATCTTTGATTGGAATTATGATAAAAAAGACTTATCGGAACTTTTGAACATGCAAGCTTTATTAAAGATACCATCGCAAATGAAAATGCCACAAGCATTTAATTGAAATTTAAGTAAAGTTGAGTTATTCCGATAAAGAAACCCAATGCTAACAATAAAATAAGGCTTCATTTTAAGACCTTTTTGAATGTGGTCTTAGAAGTAGTTTATACGTAAGAGGCAATGAATGATGAAATTTTATTGAGAACATACTGAATGATATTAGAAAAGAACTTCCACAAATTAAGGAGAAGAAAATGAGACTGAATAACAGAATGGTTTACGACTAAGCAAAAGGTTTTGAAAGAAACAACGGCAAAAGGCTTTCCTACATTGGAAAACTGAAAAATTATATTTTAAAAATGTAGTTTTGAAAAAAAAATGTCATTACTTTTTTATGATTTTGCACTAACAGAAAATGAAAGTAACATTTCTTAAAATATATTTTGCATGCGTTTTTTTTATTATCCATATAAGAAACATTTTCTAATTTTACTTCCAAAGAAAAAGCAGTTTGATCAAGGAAAAATTTTCTTTAAAATCTAATTTTTTAGTTTCCCGAATTTAAGTTTTCAAACAATTTTACAGTTGCTTTTCAAGTAAGAAAGAGTGTCTACTCTGAGTATCACAAAAATGTTATGTCTCAACAATTCATGAATTAAATAAATTACTGGTTCTCATTGTTTCATTGTCTATATGAACTGTCGGCAATTGCAGGAAATGATTTGTAATCTTGTAATCTGCCTACTTAGACACTACTAAATTAGTTAGCAAAAGGGAATTACTATTAATTAATTAGACGATAAAAGTAAGAAGTTAAATTATTATAAAATAATAATACATACAGTAATCTTCTTTAATTTCATTCCAATAGCCAACTTTCATTAGCAAAATGTCTGATTTCTGATGTTTTTCCGAAATATCAGTAATTATATATATATATATATATATATATATTACAAAATTTTAGGTGTGTTCAAAGTACACTCCTCCATCATCAATGCACTTTTGTAGATGAATTTTCCAAACATTAAATACCTCAAGCAATTCATTTGGAATAGCTGAAAAAATGCATTTATAGCCACATCAATCTCTTCTTCTGAATGAAAACGACGTCCACATAAGTTCTGTTTTAGATTAAAGAATAACCAAAAATCGCACATGGCTAGATCAGGTGAATACGACGGTTGTTCGATCACTTTAATTGGTTTTTGTTCAAGAAACTCAACTGTAAATCCGGCTGTATGTGAAGATGCATTGTCATTGTGAAGCATGAGTCACCTAACATTCAGTTCTTGCAAAATTTCTGAAAGACATTTAATGGTAAAAATGATATGTACGTTTCATAACCTGTTAAAATTTTAGAAATGATGCGGTGGCCACCATCATTTAGCAATTTAAGAGTTTCTTTATTGATTCTAACACTCTCCTCTTTCGTGCTCAGTTAGATTATGGGGAACCCAACGGAAAACTACTTTTTCATATGTAATTCTTTATGAATGATTTTGTGTAAGGCTGTAGATCCAATGTTAAGTTCCTTCTGTATAATTTGATAGGTACACCGATTATCAACCATTAACATTTTTCGTATGGCAGACACATTATCCTGGATTACTGCCGACGGCGACCTTCCTGTGTATTCTTCATCCTGAGGAAAATTGCGACGTCTTCTAAATTCCCTAAACCATCTGAATACAGTAGCACGATTTGGAGATTCGTCACCAAATGCTAATTGCAACCGTTGAACGCATTCTTCTTGATTTAATCCTGATTTGAAATCGTAGAAAATCATAGCGCTAAAATGTTCTCGCGTCTACTTCATTTTCTCTTCTGTATTCTACGCTAAACAAGTTGAAGTAAGTCTGTAAAAAATCGTCTTCTATGTTAAAATACTTTGTTTTTTAAAATAAACCATTATTTTTATTTTGTAAATTCTCGTCTGAGCGTTTCTCAAAAATTTCACTCTCGTATATATATATATATATATATATATATATATATATATATATATATATATATATATATATATATATATATATATATATATATATATATATATATATATATATATATATATATATATATATATATATATATATATATATATATATATATATATATATATATATATATATACACACACACACAATTTAAGTAGCTACAAAAGTACATGAGTAACGCGACTTTCTTTTATCAACTTCGATATTGGAAAACATCTCATGAAAAGAAAAGTCTATTTTAGCAGAATCTAAATTAACTTATATTTTTCCTCTTATTATTACTAATCATTATGTGTTATTATATCATGATTTTTTGTTTATAAGAACGGAGAAGTAATGCAGTTTGTTAACTATTTTGATAACACGGTTTTTACAGTTTGTTAGTTACTAACCATTACAGGCATATAACAAAAATATATCTGAGTAGTTACTGAAATATCTGTAATTTCTTTAAATTGTCATGAAATATAAAACAGAAACCTGACTTTTGTGCTTATATAGGAAAAAGCAATTTAAGATTATAGTAGGAAGCAAAAATAATAAACTATACCATGTTTTGATAATTTAAAAGACTAACCTGTTTTTGGCATATTAAAATAATTTACCTCTCTTCATCATTGTGTCTGTGAAAATAATAAACAATTAAAATTCGTTTCTTGCAAATAATTATTATAAAGTGATATTTAGCTTAAAAAAATTTTTGCCTTTAAGTATTTTAAAATGTTTGCCTTAAAGTATTTTAGACTTGAATAAGATTATAATTACATTTTTTTATCTGAAAATTGTGTATATACACCAAACATTTTGTTTACGTTTCTGAATGCTTAAAAAGAATTAATTAAGAAATATTAATAATAATATGAATATTTATATAAATATTTTTGTGAGTTCAAACTTAATTAAAACGAATAAAAATTTAATCATTATTTTTTAATTTTTACAACAATTTTTCAACTTTCCTTATAGATTATGTGTTTTGGATATGAAATAATTACCATTCTTAAAAATATATTCCAATTCAAATCATATCATCTAAAATGCAAGAAAAAATACTTAATTAACTAAAGTAGAATAATTAACACTGACTTATTGTAGTAAAATACCTAATCACGAAACAATACTAAATGAAATGACCAATATATGATTTCTTTTTGCACATCCTCAACAATTTTCTTCAATATCCTTTCAATAAAAAGATGTATTATTTTCGTGAAATAGGTAATTTCATTCGGCGAGCTTCCAGCAATTCTTGACGTAATCCAGAAGAAAGGAAAAGAAAGGAAATTATATCAATGGATTTCTTTCGCTTCGAATATCCCTCTAAATTTTTCCACTTCATGCTTCAATGCTAGAAATTATTCTGGAAATGTACTTGATAGCTTATTAAACGACTTTTTATAGTAATGTAAGTTTCTTTATTGTTTTTAGTTTAATAGTTCTTTTTTAATTTTTATTGGCTTGAATTGATTTGAAGAAAATAAATTTATTTTATAATTATAATTAACACCTTATGTTTGAAATATTATGTTTAACAGATGATTTGAATTATTTGCTTATTAAGCATAGATATACAGCAAAATGGTTTGGTTGTAGAGTCTTAATAAGCAATGTTCACGGAGAAGAGATTAAATAATTGAAAAGATATATCTAATAAATATTAACCTCTGAAGCAATTTTTCTCGCTCATCCTATTAGTTTATGTTTTTGGAAATAAAAAAGTTCAAAAATTTAATTCTAAGATTTCAATTAAATTTGCAGAACTATAAAAACAAATTTTTAAAAGTATTGAACACTTGATAAATACCACTCTAATTCCTTCCCAATAAACATATGTTATTTCCTTTTATTAATTAACATATAAGGATTCAGGGTTTTCTCCCTTCCAACTTATGAATATAGCCCATTATCAATGAAATATACCTAGATAGGCAATTTACTTGATAGATATTATAATGCTTCACAACCAACCATCCAACACTTTCAATTGTTGGGCTGCCTTCTTTACTCGGTGTCAAAATTTTTTTGCACAATACGAACAGGTATTGGAAGAACGGAAACAAGCCGTTTCCTGACAAATAATCCATAATGAGATTTTTTTAAAGACTAGCATTGCAAAATGGTAACCATGACAATGTCATTGATATCATGCTTTCAGGGCAATATGACATCAATTCAGTAATCCATCAATTCAATCGCATCACATTGGTTGAATTTTGATCAATACAAATCACGGAGCAACAATCCACATCTATTCTGTTTTACTTTAAAATGATATCTGAAGACCACGACGTACATTTCCAATGGATTCCACATCCCATGTAAATATTAGCGGCAATGAGACCGCAGATCCACTACCCAAAGAGGGCAATGAGGAAGATACGCCCACTGGTTCATTTATTACATACAAGAAACTTTAATTAAAAATCTAGACTACATTCAATCCGGCAAATTCCACCAACACACCTATACCAATTATATACCAATATACACCTATACCAATTATATACCAATATACACCTATACCAATTATATACCAATATACACCTATACCAATTCTCTGGAACATCTCCTGGAACTCTTCTATAAATCAAATGTGAACGAAAATCTCAAACTGTCTTGACCGATTCTCAAGTGGGCTTCTAAAAACTACATTTAAATAAAGAAAAAACTAGTTCACACACATCTTAAATTTGTTTTAGATATAGTCAAACAAACAATTCAACAAAAATATTATTTTCAATATTTCATCAAATTTTGAAGCAATAATTCTTCTTTTACTCAAAAAAAAATTTAAACTTTCCTTTTAACTTATTTATTTGAAGCTTGATTTATCATTTACAGAGAATATCTTCTTTGTCTTAGTTCTGAGGATTGAAAATTAATAATCTGGTGAAACTTTTCAGAAAATATGGCAAAGTCTTAAGTTTAAAATTTTTAGATTTTATCACTGTTGACACTGTTATATTTGGTTCCACAATTATAAGCATTAATGGAATGTATAATAACACAAATTTTGTCTTTGATTCAAGATCATTTTTTTTATATATTTGCAATGAATCTATATATTAAAGCTCCGATATTTCATAGATCTGTAGCAAATGCAATATTTTTATTTTATTTCAAAGAAAGAATTTATGGTAGTGTAATAGCAGTATTTATTTTTACTGTAAATGCATTGGAATGTTTATATAATTTTTATATCTAATTATGAAAAAAAAATTTATTGTTACCACTCCAACATATTCACTTTTGAAATTCTCAATTTAATATAAGCACTTTCCTTTAAATCAAAAAATTACCAACAAACCAATACTTAGTATTTGTCAGAGAATTCGTAATGTACATGTCATTCTCTTGTATTCTTAATTGGTTAAGAAAAATTAAATTATTAAAAGTTGAGTATTTAATATATTTGCATGTGATTTTGCTTTTAATTTTCAAGTGTCTCGTTTGATCAATCACTTAATTAATTGACACCTGTTGAGTACGAGTCAAAAATCCATTTTTAGGGTTCGAAAAGACATACTTTCTTAAATAATTTGCAGATTAAATCTGTGTGTTGAGGTTTTTCACTGGCAAATACTTTTAATGGTATATTGAATTTTATTGCGTTTAATTTAAATGCTTACAACATTAATTCTTAAAAATAATTATAATATTATAAGGGCAATGAGATTGACTTAAATTTCATATACTTCATTATCTGGAAATCAACACTCTTATGTTCTTTAAGCAAAATAGATACAAAATTAATATCTCTCTTATCTCATAGCATAAATTGAAGAAAGAATCATACTTTTCAGATAAAATGTCTTTTAAAAAAATAGGTTTTCGATTTTCATACAAAATAGATATTTAATGTATGCTACTGTTTCTGAAAAAGAATGAACGTATACTTGTAATAATATTGCTTGTACAGTTATAAATGTAGATTATTTAATATTTTTTGCAAAAATAAACTTTATAAATAAATATTAATTAAAAGAAAAATTTGTCATTGGTGATTATTCGCTATAACAGTTTTATTAAATATTTTCCTAAAATGATTTCATACTTATACAAATACATTTTTATAATCTTTATAAAGTAATCTTAGACAACTGTATTATATTTTAATAATTTGAGAAAATATATTCCTGTATCAACAATCTGAAAACAGACTATAAATCATTTAATATTCATAGACTTCCAATACACCCTTTATTGTTTTTTTCTATTTTCATACACAGCGTCATATGCCAAGCAGTTGAAACTGTCCCATGAATTTAAATGTCTTTCAAAAAAATTTTAAAAATACTGAATTTTTTACCATTTTAAAACTTGTTTAAAATTGATGGAAAATTCTTTAATTTCTAAATTTGCATAAGCATTATAAAAATTTCTAAACTTTCTCTTTTTTTTAAAAAAAAGAACTTCATATTTAAAATTTTCTGAAATATATAAATGTAATCTGTATTTACTGTGAAAAAAAAAAAAGAATCAATTCTATTTCTGAATAATTTTAGTGTGTTTAAGCAACGAATATGTAATGAATAATAATATTTATAGTTTACTCAAAGATGTTATTTACTAAATACAGCAGAATATTTTTACGCTTTATTTATTTATTTAGATTTTAAAGTCTTTTTTAACTGAAAATAATAGAATGTCAATGTATAAAGCAGTCTTTCCCAAAGTGGGCGATAATGCTCCCTTGTAAGCGTTTGAGATCTAGAGGGGGCCGTTAAGGGGCCCAGAAAAAAACGGGGGGCGTTGACGTAGGTTAGGAAGGCGATGGTAGATTTCTAATTTGATTTACTTTATATTTTAAATTTCACTAGAATTAAAAACTACCTACTACACAATAACGAATACTTAGTTTATATTTTTATGTATGATGGTATAAAATCTTAAAATACTTAACAAAGATTTCGTAGGATAGCCCGCACGCGTATGTTATAAAATGACGAAAAGCATACAGATATGTAAATTCATGAATCGCCAAACGTGGCAAACATTCCGGGAAAAAATGACTAATTGCGGAAGCCAGTGAGTGCACTTATGATGTTGTGATCAGTAGACGTAAAGTCCGTTTTCGTTTAGAGAAACCTTCAGCGCTTTTACGTATGCGTCAGATCTGCTTCGAGTTCATCAAAATAGGGTTGAGACAAAAGAGTAATGTTTACTTAACATGCGTGCTTCCGGTCTGAGGAAAAAGTCCATCTCAGCGTATCGCGCCTTTTCAGAAAAGAATCATCGACAGGTGGAGGTTTTGCAATACGAAAACGGACTGTACGTGGTAACAATCGGCTGGTTCATCGATACGCGCCCTTACTTGCTCAGTACGATTGAGCGTCGAAAGAGAAAAACGAGTTAGTGCGTGTTTGTCTTATTCCTGTCGGTGCTTACTGTATTTAAATCCTATATAAAAGCGCGTAATTTTTCTTATATTTTCATTAGTAGTTTCGCACGGTATCTTTAAACGAGTATTTATGTTCAACACTTTATTTACATATTTTTGAAGAAAAAAAGCCATGTCGTAAGCAAAAAAGAAGAAACGGCAATACAGTGCAGAATATATTAAATACGGATTCATAGAAAATTCGACAAACCCATCTTTTGTGCCTTTGTGCCTTCTTTGTTCAAATTTTCAATCGAAGCGATGAAGCCTTCAAGACTTCAAGATCATTTAAATATGCATCCAGATAAGAAGGACAAAAATATAGCCTATTTTCAAGATCTGGAAAAGATGCATAATGCTCAGCCAAATGTATCGAAACTTTTTTCGATGGCTGCTAAGCAAGACGATGACGAACTTCGAACTTCATGCAATATCTCTCTATTAATTGCTCAAACAGGTAAACCACACACCATCGAAGGAATGTTAATTTTGCCAATGATAAAAGAAGTTATAACTACTGTGCTCTATAAACTGGCGGTAGATATAATTCGAAAAATTCCTTTGAGCAATAATTCTATGCAAAGACTAATTGATGAAATGACTGAAAACATTGAAGAGTCATTGTGCAATCATCTTAAGACTTTATCAATTTTCAATTCAATTGGATGAGTCCAATTTACCAACTAATGAATCATTATTGTTGTCTTACGTGAGGTTCATTAAAGATGAAAAATGTGTCAAGAATTTTTATTTGCTAGAAATTTTGACACAAAAGTAGAAACCATATTTAAAACACTGGAAAAATTTTGTGATGAAAAAGGAATTCCGTTTAAGAATATTATATCAGCTGCTACAGATGGTGCTCCAGCCAAGACTGGGTGTCAGAGAGGCTTAATGTCGTACTTAAAAAACAAAATTCCTTATGTGATTTTTGTATATTGCGTTATACATCGACAGCATATAGTTGCTAAAAATTTAAGTGAACGACTGTTTCAATCATTGCAACATGTCATCAGAGCAGTCAAATAAATCCGAAACAACTCTTTAAGTGACAAATTATTTAATCAGCTTTGTGTTGCTAATGATGAAGATTTCAACAGACGAATCTCTTACGCAGAAGTGCGTTGGCTATCAAAAGGAAATTTTCTGACTCGTTTTTACAATCTGTTTGACTCTATTATAGAGCTCTTGGAAAACAAAGACACAGAATTGCGCGAAAACCTCATCACATCAAAGAATGATATCACATACCTGACAGACTTTTATACATTGTTTAATGAAATGAATCTTCAACTTCAAGGCGATGACTTGAACTTAATAAAAACAAAAAATATCGTCGCTGCTTTCGTAGCCATGCTGTTCTTACACAAGATGAATATGGGCAGACGTGAGTTGCATAATTTTCCCAATTCATCAGTATCCTACAACAACGACGACTTGCTCATCTACTGCCAACATTTGAAAAATCTTCACAGTGATTTCAATAAAAGATTCCAGGACATTTTGAAATTGGAAATACCAGATGGGTGTTATATCCTTTTTCAAATGTCAACATAGCAATATCACCCCAGATGGAAAAAGAACTTATAGAACTGACAATGAACAAGGAAATAAAAATCAAGTTTAAAAATGGCTACCAACAATTTTGGCTACAAAAGTCAGTTCTGCAGTTGTACCCTTGATTGTAGTCGATCGTTCAACAACATTTGATATAATTCCCATCGTCATATTTGTGTGAACGTGGATTTAGCACTGTGACAACTCTGCTTACTAAAAAGATAAATCATTTGCAAGTTACCAAACGCGGCGACTTACGTTTTTGAGTAAAATCGAACCTGATATCAACAAACCTGTTAAAAATCATCAAATTCATCCAATCCATTAGATTAGTTTAAAAACTAAAATTAACTATCTATCTATATTTTTTGTTTTAACTTGATTAAAATATATTATTAATATTATAAAGTTGCGTTTTAATTGCTCTCACTGGTAAAAATTTCTACTTTAGAATGTAAGTTTAAACTCTAGAATTGACTAATATAGCACACTATAACTAAATTAATAAAAGTAATGAAATTGTGGTTTTTAAGATTTAGGAGTGTATAAAAAATGGGGGGGCGATGAAAAATAATTGATTTTTAAAGGGGGCGGTACAAGAAATAAGTTTGAGAAGCACTGATATAAAGAGTTAATATGGTTAGCTAAACTCCATTTAGCCTTATAATCAAACAATTTCTTCATTTCTAAAATTAGAATAAGTAATTAAAAATCACCATTAGAAGAGCATTTGTTCATCATTACAGAGAAAAATCTTGAATTTAAATGAAAACTAAATTAAAATCATAATATTTCTAAGACTTTTGTGAATTTTAGCATAATTTACTGCCTAAATTTCCTGTTAATTTTATAGGTTCTCTTAATTTATATTTCACTTTTATTTCCTTTCAAACTATAAATGGTATTCTTTTAAGAAAGGGTACTTTAAATTTTAATGAGATATTTGTGATTATATAATGAAGTGTGTAAGCGAATCAAAACTTAAAGAATGGACGACTGCCTCTCAAGTAAATTAAATCTCCATGGTTGCCTGTTTCTCCTCGACATTTGAGAAAGGAATGATGATCGTGCTAAAGCAATAATCCTAATTTAATGGCTGCAGTAACGCTGTCTGGGAGTAAGTGATGATCCCCAAAATCCAAGTGTTTCTTCCTTTTCTTGGAATTTCACTTAACCTTATTCTTAAAGCCAGAATATTTCTCTGAATGCTGAGAAAAAGACTAAATTTTGAAGTGTTCACAAAACATTGTCTGTAAAAAAAAATTAAAGTTTTATATCTTTGAAAATGAAAATTCAATTTAAACATTTTATTTTATTACGTAAACACAAAGTGTTGTTGTAAGAAAAATTTAAATCTAAGAGAAAATTAAATTCAAGTGGATAATAAAAAATGGTATTTGAATATACAATGGTAAATTTTATCATCATACATCGTATGGCAACATTATGATAATTTTATAAATATTTACATATATTTTTATAAAAAATAATAGTATTTAATTTAATTTGTATTGCTTTTTAATAAAAATAATGCCTATAAATATATTTTTCCAGATCAAATTAGTGAAGCGATTACCTGATTATCAAATTACTTGACTATTTTTGTTCCTTATTTATAGTCACTTTAATTTCCTTATTGTTCCTTATTTATAGTCACTTATTTATAGTCATAAATTTGCTTATTTATAGTCACTCCAGTAATATTTGTTTAAAATTATATTTTTTATTTTGGATTTAAATATTTTATTATTATTCTGAATCAATTAAAATTTAGTTTTATAAATTAAGTAACACTAAACTTTAATAAACTTTATTAAATGTTGATTACCCATACTAAAGTATGTTTTGAAACTATATCTTTATTTTTCTCAGTTATTATTTTTAAAATGGTACATTCTTTATAATTTTTGTGCAATGACATTCTTTTACATACTGTTCATATAATAATATGAGAATATTATTTAAAATTTTATTTTTATATCAATCAAAAATAGCTAAATTCTAAACTTAATTTTATATAATGTGTTTTTAACTATATAAAGTTATAATTTTATTGGGAATGATTTAAAGAGTGAATTTTTCTCTCTTCATAAACTTTTTGTTTTTAAAACATGGAGATTTTTGCACAGTTGTGACATCAAAATATTTTAAATTTCGTATATAATTTCAAAAATTAAAAATTAATTTTATACTTAATTTTAAATTTTATATTTATCAGCAGACTCATATGCATGTAATTATTTTAAGAACAAAATATAAGCAATATATGATTATAATTTTAATTACCTTGTCGTTATAATATTTTTATAAAATCAAATTGAAAATTTCAAAGTCTAGCATTTTTAAATATATATAGTGTCTAATAATTTCATGAAGAAACTGCGAAGGAATAAAATTATATTTAGATAGTGTTTTTAGTAAAAGTTCTTGAAAGCTATAATAATGTTTCTTCTTATTTTCTAAAGTTTTATTAAAATTTTTCTTTTTAATTCTAAAAAACAATGTTTAAGTTCTGATATTCTTTTGGGAAGTAAATGATGTATATTTTACTACATTTTTAACAATATTTGTTTTCTAATTTTGCTATATAAAGATTTAAAAATTAAAAATTTCTCACATTCACACCATTATTTGAAGGAATAACACTGCATTATTATGATAAATTTTTAAGCAAAATACATTTTAAATTTTTATTACTAAGAATTGAAAAGAAGTTTCTAAGCTAATTGCCTATGAAACATTCTATTTCATTTGAATAGAATGGATCAAAGCAGCATCGGAAATTAAAAAGTAAATACATTTTGATGTTTGTGAAGTTTTATAATATAAAAAATTTTTAATGAATATAAGAAAAACTAAGAAATGTTTTACTTATGTTAATTAACACATGGTAGTAATCAAGTTTCAAAATATTTACCGTTATTTTGTATTAAATATATATATATATATATATATATATATATATATATATATATATATAATATGTAATAAATATATATATATATATATATATGTATAATATATATATATATATATATATATATATATATATATATATATATATTTATATATATATATATATATATATATATATATATATATATATATATATATATATATATGTAATATATATATATATATATATATATACAAAAATTATAATAAAACGGAAGATAATTATAAATTTTGAAATGAATGTATTATAAAAATATACTTTAATAGTGAAATACACTGATATCGTTTAAAGAAATGTTTCTTCTACACACTACTTATCCACTTATTATTTTTATATGTACTATAATTTACTAAACTAAGCTTTATTAATTTTAAGATGTTTGCTGATATCTTACAATATTTAAGTCCATTGAAAATAAAGCTGAGAAAGTTTTTGTGAAATTTTCAACTGGAATGCATTTATTACATATTCTGTATATTTATTCTCTCAAGGTTTTATAAAACTAATGCTACACGTTCATTTATCAATGTTAAATGTTCTATTAAACTTTTTGAGACAGTTTTTTACATTACAAGGAATTTATTGAATCAAGATTTAACTTCTTAATTAAAATGTTACTAATCCTTAAAAAAACTTGTTAAAATCTATCCAAACAAAAATAAAAATTTTACTAAGCCAAGTTTTGCTATTTTTTTAAGAAAAAAAATCTTATTTTCTTACAATATTTACGAAGCGTTTAATGAAACATAAAAATTAGTAACATTTTAATAATGTATTCATAAATACTAATGTGCAAAATAATACTATCTCTTCCCGTTATACTCTATCTGTGATTATAAGTATACTGTATCTGTTATTTTGTAAAGGAAATGTATTTCTTACAAGAACAGTCACACCCAGCATATTTTCATTACATATTAAAATTATAATTTATTACATAAATTAATATATTCTTTTAATGAATATGCTTTAAAATTAGTGAAATTCCGGAAAAAAAAAAATTTTTTCATTAAGTGACTCGGGTTTAAGCAGTCTATCACATCAACAAAATATAATTACTATATAGTTATCTAATATATATAAACCAGTTAATATGAGAATTTTACGTATTGCGAATTCATACTATGGTATAATCCTCAAGCCAATATATTTCTATTGTGCATGTGATTCCCGGAAAATTTTATTATGAATAGCTGTAAATTATGGAATTCAAAGTTAAAATACCTCTCTCAAAAAATTTTATTTGCTTTTTTTGTAAAAAAAAAAAAAAAAAAAAAAAAAAACAAGGAATTGTGAAATGTTTTTTAAGCTTAATAAATTTAAATAATATGATTCGGAGAAGAACTCTATTTATAAACTGAGATGCCAAGAAGCCTAGCCTTATTGATTTTTGGCTTGTGATTTAAGTAACTCCTTTATATTCTCAAATGCAAATATCAGAAAAGTCCCATTCTAAAGTATAAAATATCTTTCTGTAGATGAAATAGAGTTAACCAACAACACAGAACCTTTTTGTTATTCTAATGTAGAACATCAAAAAGAAAAATAGCATAGATTTATTCAGATAGCTACTTCAAAGCTACGTCTCTATTTCTCCTGAATATTATGTAATTTTATACTCATCGATAAATCTTTATTTAAAATAAACACATTTATTTTCCTGCTTCAGTTTACTAGGTTGAGGGTTTACCTTGTATCTCCGATAATAACACTAACGCATTTTGTTCAGTAGAATTATGTTACTATGCAAACAAAGCTCTTTAAAAATGTATTAAGTTTATTACAGAATGTTTCACATATAAACTAATGTTAAACGAAGGAATTATTTTATATGTTGTGAAACTGATTGTAGTAAAAGAATTATAGATAAGCAAACAATAATTCTTAAAATATCACATAAGTTAAAAAAATATATATTCCGTTCATAAAAGATTTGTTTAACTGGTAGCAAATATTGAGAAGAAAATTTAAAGTAAGTGCTAAAGAAAACCGTAATAAATTTTGCTTTAAATAAAGTAAATTTTCATTATATTTAAAAATTAATTGGAATTTAACACGTATCTCTAATTTTAGCTTTATCTGTTATGCATCTTTATAAATTCATTAGCGCAACATAATTTAATTTTAATTAAACAGCAGAGATAATGACTGAGTAAAGAAAAGCTTTAGTTGATTTTCAAGCTGCTTGTTTGAACAACAGTTAACTGTTTATATCATTCTGAAGTACTTTAGAATCTTCTTTAAAAATTCAATTGAATTTCTCTATATGTATATAAAGAGATGATAGAGTAATAAACTATGCTCAAATTCATTTGTAAAACTTATGGAATACATCGTAAAAACCAGTTTATTAGGTGGTAAATACATTAAGTATTTTATAAACTTAGTAAATAAACTTGATTTGACATAATATGATGAGAACTTTTAATTCCTTTCTTCATAATAAAATATTTTTGTATTTTTAAATCAAAATAATGGTGTAGTCTGTAAAAATATTTTCACAATAAATTAATTATTTACGAATTTAAAATAAGGATATCTATTCATTTTATAAATAATTAGATCTTTTAATTTTCTCTTAGCTAGAAAGAAATTTTATGGTGTGAATTAAAAATTATTTAATCATAATATTTTTAAATTTTTTCAATATGCTATAGTATAAATAAAAAGTAACTTTTCTTTAATAAACATTAGTTCAGAAATATTTTAATTTTCAATTAATAAAATTTTTGAATATCAAATATTTATATCCTAATATATTATGAGTAAACCTCCTCTTCACATATAATTAAGCAGTTATCTTCTATAATCTATAATTACTATCTTATAAGTTTATGTAACAAATTAATTCAATTGTAGTTTCTAAATAGGTTATACTGTATGTAATGTTAGAAAAATATGAAAGATAGTTCATAAAATAATACTTTGATTTTTTTTTACCCTAATTATGTTTACGGAAAAAAATATTCGTCAAGCACAAAACTATTTTTATTTAAAGAATAATAGAACTTATATTACCGCTCCTTTTAACAAATGTATGTTTTTAACAAACTATTTCTTCATTAACTGTGGCTTTGTTTTATCCGCTTGTGCAACAAGAACGAAATATTATTAAAATAATTTTTTTTTAAAATTTATTTAGCATATTAAAACTAATTTTTTAATTATTCTGCATATAATATCTGAATAATTTTGGTAATATATTGGTAAGTAGGTACACACACAAGTATTTGATAGAGATTTCTTCTAACAGTTGTTAACTATAGAGATGGATAATATAGATCATCGTATGCTATGGTATGATTAAATCATGCACATGTTTTCTGCTGTCCCAACTACCATTTGAAAAGAAGAAGCACTGAAAAATATGTCAAAGAAATTTAACTTGATTAAAATACTAAAGAGGATAGATATTTTTTGTAAACTAATATTTCTTTTTCTTTTTGCAAACAAGAAACTAAGTTAAGAATGTTGCTATGGATGAAAAACAAAAGAATAAATCATACAACTATTGTAATATAAAACTGCTAGATATATTGTTTTTCCCTGTTTCAAAGGAGAATAAAAATATAATAAACCAACATATCATTTCGTCATTGTAATAAAAATTAATTTATTTTTATTATTAATTTATTAATAATAATTGATATTTCAGTGTGTGTGTGTGTGTGTGTGTGTGTGTGTGTGTGTGTGTGTGTGTGTGTGTGTGTGTGTGTGTGTGTGTGTGTGTGTGTGTGTGTGTGTGTGTGTGTGTGTGTGTGTGTGTGTGTGTGATGACATATATATCACATCACTTTATCACATCATATATATATATATATACATATATATGCATGTATATATATATATATATATAGATGATGTGATAAAAATAAATTTATTTATTTATTTTTATTATTAATTTATTAATAATAATTGATATTTTAATATATATTGAAATATCAATTATTATTTATAAATAAATTAATTATAATTGATATTTCAATGCCAATCAAATAATACGCGTCTATTCATTCATACTAATCGAAAATGCTGACAATAACATAACTAGTTGTCATTAATGTAAATAATTAAATGAATATTATATCGTCAAACTTTAAAAACTTATTTACAAAATAATTTAAATTGTATTTTGTTGCCATTTCCTTTCACATAATCAGAAAAATGAGGACATATATTTATTGCATGTATCAAAGAATTTTATATTCCTTAAAAGTTTTGCTATTTTAGGTAAAATTCAATTTAATATTTCTAATTAACTAATATTATTATATTAGTTAATTAGAAATATTGAATTGAATTTTACCTAAAATATTTAAACTGATACATACTTTTCAATTATCTACCTCGTATATAATGAAAACTTTGGCTAATTTAGATAAGTTATTTTTATTTAGAAAAATGCATCTTTTTATGATTTTAAGACATAAATTCTAAGTGAAAGTATCTCTGCTTGTGTAGTTTTCAACAACAGGAAATTATATAATAATATAACAACAGAGGAAATTAATACGATTAGGTTTTCTTTATATCTCAAATATTCATAGCTTAATAATTTTAATATTAAATTCAGCGACAAAAATAAATCATTGCCCTATGAATTCAATGTATGAAATTATTCTATCCTAAATAGAAAATATTTCCTTTTTCCATCTTTCAAATTGTTATACAAACTGCAACCCCAATAAGCACTTAAAAATATATTGTCTATGAAATTAAAATTTTTTAATAGGATCACACACACAAGCTTCATATTGTAACAACAATTTCAAAAAATGAAATTGAATCATTTTCTTCAAACACCTGACAGAATAAAAGCTCAGTTTCATTTTATGTGTTTTCATATTCTTGTAAATTAAAACTATCAAAAAAATTAATTGAGTTTATATTAATCCTAAAAATTCTAAAATTCTAATTGATATGATTACATAAACAATGATTGTTATGTTAAAATTAATATCTTACTTCAGGGATTTGTTCTTTTAAACAAGCTGAACAGGATTTTATGTATTATTAAATATTTTAGCAACATATTTTTATTATAAGGTTTAAAAGTTTGAATTTTAATTATTCTTATAATTGCAAATCTAAAACATTGATTTTTAATTTTTTTAAAATTTAAAATAAAATACTTTGGACATTAGTCATTTTTATATATTAATGAATTTTTATTAAATTATTCGATAAACTGCATAAATACAATGAAACACTTTCTTGATTCATTATTTCATACTCTTTATTACAATATATAATTAAAGATCAAATAATTTTATTTATCATGCTTGAAATACTAGTGACATACCTGTATATATTTATGGATAAAAAAAGAATAATATAAAAGCATGATAAAAACAAAGTATCACAATCCCTTAATTCATACACTTCTTTTCAATTTGCTTTGATTAAAATTATATTACGTTTATGTACAATTAAATTAAAATATGCCCTATGTTGCATTGAAAAAAGCACTGGTATCGTATTAATTTGTATAAATTTTGTGTAAAAGCTAGTTAAATATCAAATTTAAAAAAAAAAATTTTAAGCGAATTAAATATTGTTGACGCTTTTCAAATAGAAACAGTTTAAAAGAAAAGAATGTTGACAAGCATTGTTTTCCTTTTAAGCTGTGTTCTCTTTGAAAGCAAATTTTAAATAATATTTAAACACAAATTAAAACTATCTACACTAAATAAAAAGCAGTTTTTATACTATAATGAAAGTAAGCTTTCTTACATTAAATATTTTTAATTTGTTTTAGATTTATAACTTAAAAATCAAAAAGCTAACACATTTAAAGAAAAATTTTGAAATAAGTCAATATTTTGAAATATAGTAGATAAAGGATGGGCAGTAACAGAAAATTTTAACTCTGCTGTTATGAGTTCTGTGGTTGCCACATCGACAAATTAAAGATTAAAATGGACATGGTCAACAATTGGCAATATAATAAGATAAATCATATTTCAAGAATTAATTACTTTGTTATGAAGACTTTAAACATTAAAGATTATTATTCAGTGTTTTGCAGATTCTGTTGATTTATAACGTGAGCGAATAGATTTGTCTAAACAGAAATTTCTGTTTTACTACTTGAAAAAGAATAAAATAAATATTCGTTTTCATCAAAAATACTGAAATTGTAATGTTATAAGCATCAAATCCTAAATTTAAAATCAATAAGTGAAATATTTCGTACGACTGGTTTCCACACAGGTGTATATAATCCATGATTCCAAATTGTGAGATTGACGATATTTTGGTGGATTTTCTTATGTATCTGGCAACCTCGTTTTTATTACGCCATACATATGGAAACCTATAAGAATAATGCACCAAATTCTGTTTTGGTAACCATAATTTTTACGATATCTCGCACGTCATGACATCTTGGCAACATTTCTTCATCTCCAAAAAAAATCACAATTTGGAATCCTGGATTATACGGCACCTGTGCCCTGATTGCTTCCACAGCTTTATTACTTGGATAATGAATGTATGATGTAACCAATAACTCAATTACAACCATAGCAAACTTTTTAACTATAGCCTATATTTCTCTATTCAATTAAAGATTAATCATTATTTGATATATTAATTTCAGATTTGGGAAAAAAAGTGATAAAATAATCGATATGCCATTCTGCCTTCAATGTACGTATAATCAGTTCAAATACACTAATAAAATTGTATCAGGTTATAGTATGTGTTAGTAAAATTAAAACATATTATCATAAAGAAATTAGTAAGTAAAATCATAAATATATCTTTATAATGTTTATTTTTAAATAAAAATGACGTTTTGCAAATCTAACTAAAATAAATAATGTAAAACAGTGTTTTCAACTATACTTGTGTTAAAATATTAAAAATAATCAATATACCATTTCAAATAATTTACATCAATTAAATAAATCAATACAGCCTCCTTTTGAATAAGAGAAATTTCATAGAATCTTTAGCAAATAAATAATATTCTATTTTATATAATTTAATAATAACTAAGTTTATTAAATATAACTAATTGAATTGTATTTATTTAAATTTTGTTCAAGAACTTATCAAAATAATGGCTAACCCTATCCAAATAATTATGGCACAAGTGCCGTATAATCAGTGCGCCAAATTCTGAGATTGCGTGATTTTTTGGCGAATTTTCTTATGTATTTGGCAACCTTGTTTTTGTTACGTCAAACATAGATACCTATAAGAATTATGCAAAAAATTCTATTTTGGTAACAAAATTATTTATGTCATCGCGCATGTCACGTTAACATTTCTTGTCAACATTGCTTCATCGCCAAAAAATTCTGAATGTAGAATCATGAATTATACGACACCTGTGCCATAATTATTACATCTTCATGTTATGTTAAGTTTCAGGAACATTTTTGCTATTATCAAAATTAAAATCGAATAAAGCAATTTAAATAATTTTCACGCAAATTTGCTTACTTTTAATATTATTATGTATTCAATTATTTTACAACTTAAATATTAAAAAATTATAAACCACAACATCGAAAAATCATCTTAAGGCATTAATTTATAAAAATATTTTCAAATAATTACAAAGTTCAGGAAAATTCCTTAACATTGCCAAACTAAATTTCTTGATTATGTAAACATCGAACTTGATAATGAGAAATTTCTGTTTCAAATTTAATTAGTGAAGTGTTTCATTATTCCCAATGGAATTTACTGTGCGTGCTACAAGTATTTTTATTTAAGATGTTAACTAACTCACGTAAATTAATTGGGTTTTTAATTTGAATCCGCTGATTCAGGTTTTATATTATTGTGCAATTGTTAATGCTTAGATTTCTAAAGTTTTTAATTTCATTCGATTTTATGGTAAAAGAGATTTTGTTTGAACTTACTTATATTAATCTTATAGTTTGTTTGAAAACTCATTTTAAAAAGTTAATTAAATTTGAGAATGTTTACATTTTCAGCTAATTTTAAGTAAATTTTAAATCATTTGATTAAAAAATTTTTATGGATGCTTCTAATGCTATTTCTCAAATTTTCTTTTTTTATATTTATAATTTATAAAATATACCCGAAGGTCAAAAATTATACCCACAGTGCCATTGGTTCACAGCTGACATATGCTCCTTTACTCACATTTTGGTGTGTCAAAATTTTAATGAGGATGAGCTTCTACGAGACCTTTCTCTTTTTTTTTTAGATTTTTTTATATATTTTCGGATTCATGTGAAATGTTTAATTCTTCTCGATAATCCTGAGATTAGTAACACAACAACATATTTTTTGAAGTATTAATTTTCAAATTTTAATGATATCCGGTGCATTTATTGTTGCTGTGTTTTTGTGTTGTCCTCTTTAAAGATCTGACATTTGTCAGATCAACTCCAATAAATTGTTGACAGTCCGAAAGTCGATGACTAGCAGGGGATCTCAGGATAAATCCTGCCGGGAAACACCGGGATAGTCCAATTTCGGTGTGTCTCGATGGTCACAGCATTTTTTGCAAGTGGGATAATTTTTTGTACCACGTTCAAGCAATAAAAGCATTTTAGATGTCCTTTTGAGAATCAGTCCAAGGCAGTTTGAGATTTTCGTTTATATTTTATTTCCAGAAGAGTTCCAGGAGATATTCCAGAGAACTATTAGTGTATTGGGGAAATTTGCCAGATTGAATGCAGTCTAGATTTTTCATTAGAGTTAAGTTCCAGATATGTAAGTGATGAACCAGTGGGCGTATCTTCATTGTCCTCTTTGGCCAGTCGATCTGCGGTCTCATTGCCACTAATGGGATGGAGTCCATTGGAGATGTACATCATGGTCTTGAGAGATCATTTTCAATTTCAGCAGAATGTATAAACTTGTCTCATCATTTGTAGATCATCAGTCATTTAATTTAATAATATTTTGTTAATTTGTTGCAGGAACACCTTTAACATGTAATACAGTTTGGATTCGCCTATTTATGCATTCATATAAGGGATGAATAGTGCTTGGAGGATAGAGACAGTTACGACCTACACTTCTGTAGATGTAATCTAATTGTGCGTTTCAGGGGAAAATGTGAAAAACCTCATCAGACCATCTAACTTTTTTTCAATTATGAATCGTCTAGGTTTTGAGAGAGTGACACCATTGTAGAAGATGTTGAGTTGTAACAGCTGTGACAATTTTCTTGGGAATTACTGCCCTATCGTAAATGTTCTGTTTATGAAAGTACCTTCTGAATGTAACCATCGACACTGAAGTATCCAAATACAGGTTGCGCTCTGCGGCAAATTTTGTTTTAATTTGTTTTCTAGACATAATTTCCTTCAATTCAAGTCTTTTACTGTTCTTCTCTCTCCGTCTACTATTTTGCTTTACCATGCTTAACTTACCACATTGTGTGCATCCCGTAATAATTTTAGACACCATATCTCTTTAAATACCTAAAAGTTGAGATATTTTTATCGCACTTGATCAGCTAGATCTCAAACCAAATCAAATTGGTTGATGGGCCAAGTAAACATTTACTAAAGTGAGGTGTGCAGCACATATCAAAATAATGCAACAAATTATTCAAAATATTTTATTATCATACAACATTCAAATATTACATTACAATTAACGTGACACTTGTTTTTGTACGTTAATATAGATATTTTTAGTATCAACGGATAATTTAGTCGAAAAGCATTGTAGTTTATTGTTCATGTCTTCATCGAGAAATCTACTTCCATGTTTTGTTTATATCAGGTTTGATTTTTTAAAAAAATGACTCGCAGCAATAAGTAGTTTTAATGCTGATATAACGTGCATAACCAATCGTTTTAAATTTGGAAATTTATCAATGAGGATATATTTTTTATAATATTCAATCTTATTCCCTTCTTATATTCATTTTAGTTAGAAGTCTGATTATAATTCCATAAGCTCCATTTGTAAATATGGAGTCCTCTCTACATTAAGTGGAGATAAAAACATTATAAACATTTCCTCAAACTTTTCTATGTAAGAGAATCGGGAGTTGAATTCTTCAAGTAATTTTCTGATTTTCTTAGGATAATTGAAGAAATTTTTACAGGCATTTTTATAATTATTTAACAATGGTAACTGAATCAAATGGTTTGTCCTCAATTGATTTTTATAAAGCTAAAGCACTGCTACAAAGCCTTTTATACCTTCATAACAATCGATAATAAACCTATTTTCATCTAGTAACTTCTGGCTTAGCTCATTCACTTTCATTGTGTATTATATCTGTTATAAAATATAAATCTAGAAGCCATTGGTCATCTAAAAGTTAGCTTATTATTAAAAACTTGAAACTTTCTGACCACTATTGCTTATGAAAATTTCAATTTTTTCCCTAAATTTCTAAAATTTTTCATATTTTTCAATCTCACAAGTTCGAATAGTTCTTCACTAATATTCTTTTAATTATTGGTACCTCTAATAAAATAAGTATATTGAGCAGTATCATTTATATCCGACGTTTCGTATGAAGCCATTAAGAACTATAAAAATCTTTCTGTAATTGCATTTAGCGATGCACAAACCTCACTCGAAATGCTTTCTATTCCTCTTTCTACAGTTTGAAATTAAAGAATATTTAAGTAAAGATATTAAGTTATTCTGGACTGATTTCTTCAACTGTGGCAATTAGACAATCTTTGATATAGTTGCCGTTTATAAAAAACTTCATATTTAAGCAATAGTGTGGGATAGATGAAAGCAAGAACTCACAATACCATTTTATTATGCAGTTTGCTTACGAAATATACATTGTTGGGATGCCAAATTGTTCTCTAAAAATTGTAACTTAGTTTTCAGTTCACGAATGGTAAGTTTATCAATTTCTCCCTGTTATTCTTCATAGTGTCTTTCTTGGGTGTATGATTTTAAGGTTAAAATTGAATAATGATAAATCAAACATATAGAATTGTCTTTCACACGAATTAACAAATATAAATTTTCCCAATTACTCTGAAACTGTCTATTTTCAACTTCAAGTTTTCTTTTCTTCTTTTCAATTTTTTTTTCAGCCATGATGAATAAATATCTAATTGAAATAAATACGATAGTTATAGTTATGATCAATAAACAGTAAGTAATAATGTTATTATTAAGCAATAATGTTCTAATAAACTTTATCCAACTCTATTTACCAAGTAGAGTTACATACTGCTTATAAGAATGAAGTAAGGAGTAGATTTTAAACAAATGAACGACCATTCAAGTCTTGAAGGGCTTATAAGAAAATACTGATTAGCATTTACATTTTATTAGTAAAATTTAGTATTTATCTATTGCATTTTTACTTGGTTCGGAATAAATTTTTATAATTTTCACGTGTGCAATACTTATTTGACATTCTATTTCTATTACATGCTGATTTTATTTGTTACTTTCAATTTTAATATTTGGAATTTTTACGTAGTTTCGGGTATAGTAGCATAATTTTGCTAACTGTGCTTTTCCATTGTGGAAAATCCTAGATTTGAGATAATGTGCATAACTCCCACTTATGAAACTATCAAGTTTGGTACTTAATTCCATATCTATCTTCATTTCATTTTCCATTTTCAATTTGAATTTAATTTTCATTTGTACTTTACTAGTGTTCTCTTTTACAGTTTAGTATTTGTCTTTCAGTTGTATATCAGTATACTGTCAGTATACTACATATATACCAATATTCAATATTCCAAAAATGCAGGGCATGTGGGTTGTGTTGTAGTTTCAGAAAATAATATTTTTAACTACAGCCACCCTAGTTCCTGCTCCATCTTCACTGCTGAAGCAACTGCAATTTATTATGCTTTTCAGCACGTGAATAAAACTGATTTTTCAAACATTGTGTGTACATTGACAGTTTGTGTTTTAAAAGCGTTGAGGAGCGGTAATTATCAATGGCACCCAATTGTATCTAGGATTTTCAAAGAATTGGATTCCCTTTCTGGCGAAGGTTATGATATAATGTTCACTTGGGTCTCGATGGCAATGAAAAGGCTGATGTAGCTGTATCTGGATCATTTCTGCCATGTGTTCTCTTGTCTGATGTGAGAAAGGGTGTCAAAGAATTAATATATTCTTTATAAGAGGAATCATGGAACCTGTAGGTCAATAACAAACTCCATGCCTTATTTCCATCTATCACTCCATTATCAATTTTACCTTTACTAAATTCTGATGTCCATTTGACTCGCCTTCATATTGGTCACATACGTTTCACACACAGGCATTAATTTCTGAGTTAGTTGAATCCATGGTGTGAAACGCGTGATGAACCATACACACTATATCATATTTTAATCTCATGTCATGATTTTAACTTTTTTTTTTACGTTTACATTATTTTAAAACTGACATTTTAACTTTATTGGATTTATTGGATTACATTCCACCCCATACAAACGTATTTTCATTTTAGAGAGCTATAGGTTTCTTAAATTTTATTTAAATGTCTATTATAAATTTTAAAATATATATATTTTAATTATTTTCTCTTTTTATATTTGATAAAAAGATTTTAAAATTACATTTACACTGATTTTTGTTTTTTAAAATTTTAATGTTTCTTGAGTTTTTTGAAAAAATTAATTATTAAATTAAAAAAAGAATAAATAAAAAAAATTAAACAACAATAATCTTAGGAGTTGGCACAGCTTGTCTTTTTTTGACCTTGCTCCAGATAACTCAACCAACCAACTTTCTTTAATGTTGAAGATTTATAATTTTGTATATCTTTAACAACACTACGTTTAGTTGCCTTGGCTCTGCAAATTTTCTGAACTTTGTCTATATTCATATTTTGATTATTTATTCAAGTAATTTATCTTTAAATTTTTGTGATGAGCATGATATAATATTAATAAATTTATTTGTTTTTGAATACGAGTATGCATGTAATTTAACATAAATTGACATTTGAGGGCAAAATTTATTCACTTAAAATAAGTTTCGATATAACATTTGCAGAAATTTATAGCATATAAAAAAATTTCTATTCATTTCATTCTTTTTTGTTCATTTATATATATTATATAAAATAAAGAAGAAGTACGTAAATGCATATTATATATATATATATATATTTATTTATTTATTTATTTATTTATTTATGTAATATTATAAACTATATGGAAAGAAAAATTGGTGTTACATAAAATGAGTACGGCAAAATTATTGATAGTGAATATTTCTTAGGGAAAATGTTAAATACAATTTTTGACATGAATAATGTTCAACTGATGCAATGGCTTGAAAATTTCTAGTAGTTATTTTTTCATTTGCAATATCAATGGAAATTATAAGTTTTCATACTATTAAATTATGCTACATTTATTTAGATGAAATCAAATTGAAAAAAAGAAGTACTCTAATTCTGTAGCATTTTTGTATAGATTTTTGGGATATAAAATTTGAAGTATTAATTAATGATGCAAAATATAGTACATATGTACAATTACTTTAAATATTATATGCACATTTTTATTTTTTTTTAATTATATAATTTTTAAAACTAATGAATTTCCGAGCTCATTTAGAAAGCTGTTATTTACTCTTATGTAAAATAACATTAAACAGTTATTTGCTTTAAAAATAATAGATAAAAATATATTTTTCTTTATTTTATTATATTTTTTTAAAAAAGAAAGAGAAATAATATACCGTATTTTCATTTCTTCTTTTCTTGAACAATTAATTTCAGAAGGAAGTAAGAAATAACTCTCTGATTTATTTTCATTTCTTATTCAACTAAAATACTAGCTATTAATAAAATGCGCTAAATTTTTATTCCCTGGATAATTTATTGAATAGAATTCAACAGAGATACAAAAAAATCCACAAAAGAAATAAAGATATCTCTACAATAAGATAAAAAAAATCCTTGATTTATTTTAATACTTTTACTAATGAAATATCTTTTATTATATTCATGTGTTTTAAATAATATGTTACCTTAAGAATTAAAATTATTTATTAGAATGAATGCCGAAATTCTGCAATTAATAAGCAGTTTGTTAATTAATGATCATAGACCACATCGGCCCTTTGGATATGTGCCACTTAACCAATAATTATACTCTGAAAATTGTTGAATGAATGTTTAGAATAAATCTCTGTATTTTATTAATGAGTTCTTACATAGAATTATATGCCAACTGAAACCAATATTTAAGTAAAAATTACACAGTATTGTATCGAAAATTATTGCCTCCTTAATATGCTCATTTATACTAATGAAAAATTGCTTTAGTGTTATTTTATTAATAAGCATTAAATAGAGTATAAAAAAGGCATTAAATTTCCTTTTTTAGTTTTCAACTTTTTTAATATGTTTCCAAAATGTCACGTTTTTACAAAGGCTTCACTGGTTAATATTTAAAACTCAAGATTGTTTTTAATAAATCAAAAATATAGATGCATTCAAAAAGAATCATTAAATAAGAAGTAAAAGAAGAGAATGTTGAATTTATTCATTATAGGAAGCAAATTATTGGTACCCAAAATTGAAACTAGGACGGACAGAAAATTTCAAAACATGATAGATAAATCTGTGGTCAAAATAACATTTTTTGTATTTAATTAACGTTTTATAATAATTTACATTCAAAAATACCTGATTATTCAGTAAACAGTTAATTATAAAACTATAATTAAGTAAATCTTAAATATTGTTAATTATTATAAAGATTCAGTTAATTTTAATATTTTAAGGTATTAAATTAATAAATAAAAATTATATTTATAAATAAATTGCAGTATAATAAAAAAGTAACCATTTCGTAATCCAAATGAGAAAAAAACGTATGAATATAAAAATTTAAACAAGTTAAAACAATATTTACCAATTGTTGTTCTCTTCTCCTTATAATAATAAATTCTGTAAAAGTCATTCGCAATTAAACTTAAATTTTTAAAGAAAAAGCTTAAAATTTCCAAATTTTTTGTTGTATTACGATTATTTAAAAAATTGATCAAAATCGGAGCTACTTTTGTCAACAATTTCATGGCTTATTATAGGATTAAATTTATTTTGACAGTTATAGTGATTTTATCAATTTATAACACTGCCAAATATTGGCAAATATTTCATTTAATCAAAATAACCATAATACATAGTTAATAGTTCATTTTCCTCATTAAGTCTTGTCCACTGCCATGTTCTAGAATTCATTTTAAATGAAATGACTTGTTATTAGCATGAAGATGATATTCTTTTCTAAATATGAATTAGCAATTTTTTTCAAAATTATTCTCATAGGGTTGCCTTATAAACCAAACTTCTTTATCATTTTAAGTAAAAATTGCAGAAATTAGATAGTCTGAGAAAAAATGCATGAAAAAAAATATTTCTCAATCGAAATATGTCATTTACATTCAATGAACTTTTAGACAACTTAGTTAAATTTATTTCTCCAGCAACACATGTTTTTAGAACAAAATATAATTTACATTATTTCGATTGTTTCTTTTCATAACAAATGTGTAACTTATGCTTTGAAAATCAATTTTAGCGAATAGAGAATTTATATAAAATATGTATAATGTAAGATATTTTTAAGAAGTTATACTACTATAGTTAACGATTATTTTTTATTATTACATGGTATTTCGATGTGATTGATTACAATATATAAACGATGAAGTTTCCACCTGAAAAGTATTTGCATTCAATAAGAACAATATTGACAAAGACTAAATTAAACTTTTTTATTCCTTTTAACAATAAATAATCGCTACATTAATTTTCTGAAATAAATGGAAGCACTCATAATGTTTTAGTGTTAAGTGTTCTTAATTCATAATTTTAAAGAATTCCAAAAACTCTTGTTTTGCTTGAAGTTATGAATGTTATAAGATAAATATATCGGAAAACGTTTATAAAATCTTTCTTTTAATGGTAATGGAATTTCGATCTATGCAATCATATATCTGAAAAATATTAAAGCATTCACAAATTATTTTCTTTTAGCATTTTTGTTTTCAGTCATTAATAACTCATTTATCTGATTTATGGTTGAAGTTGACGAACTAAATTTGTTAATTACTTTCAAAGAATACGTCCTATAAAACAACAAAATAATAAACATTAAT
Source organism: Latrodectus elegans (assembly GCA_030067965.1). NCBI lineage: Eukaryota > Metazoa > Arthropoda > Arachnida > Araneae > Theridiidae > Latrodectus > Latrodectus elegans. The sequence continues at coordinate 3,577,386 of CM057818.1, forward strand.
ACAATTAGTAATAATTGTTTCAATAGCCAATAATTGCATTCTGATGAATTCAAAAAGATCGCTCCTAAGAATCTATCTTTATTCATGAATCCTTAAATTGCAATTAATGCTATTATATTTCTATTTCCCATATCTTTATATGAGATGTTAAAATTTCATTCTGCTTTTAGTTAAGTATAAAAAATTTGTAGAGAAAGTATGTATATCGAATTAGTTATAATTTTTAAATTTAAATTATTTTGGTAACTAAAATAAAATCTCTAATTTTATTAAACATCATATATCGTCTATCCTCTAGCTTCTATTGGCTCACAAATGACATTTTGTGCATTATCGCAGATAATTACGTTACGTCTATGGTAAAGGAATTCGCTCATAAATAATGAGCATCACCAATGAAAATTAAGATATAAATAACTAATACTGTGTTATTTAGATAACGACTGCGACTGCAAAATTAGTAATTAATTTTTGGTAACAAAATGGCAAACAATCCTGATAAGAAGAATTAAGGTCTTTCAAACTTTTTTTCAAAACTTGCCTAGTTTGAAATTTTCTCGTCGAAAAAAAGACCAAATTAAAAAAGGGTTGTCTTGTACTCACTCCTGATGTAGGGGTAGTAGATAAGGTATATCTTTATTGTTGCATAACCCCTTTGACCAGTAGAACTACACCAGGTCCATAACTGAGGAAAAGTTGCAGAAGGTATATCTTTGTTGTTGCATAACTCCTTTGGTCAGCAGAGATAGACCAAGTCCATAACTGTGGAAAAGTTACAGCCTCAGTCAGTCTTAAGACCGAAGCGTCAGAAAGGTAGTGGACTGACTGAGCTCTTGTTAGTATCCCATTTAGTTTGGCTTCTACCCTACGGGGACCTGTGCCACATGGGTGACTCTACCGGTAGTTGAACTACCGCCAGCCTAGAGGTCTATCTTTAACACTTAGATGTGACAGAAAATTCTGCAACAGACTTTTTCGCCTCGCCACCAGACACCTGAAGAATCTTATATTTTCTGAGAGTAAGAAACTTTACGCTCTTTGTCCAAAATGCATCAACACCAGGCCTCTACTAATTGCATCTTGGAATACTTGTGCCTCCTTTGAAAAGAACTTTGCTCTTCTCCTCTTCTTGTCTTTGAAAATCTGTGTGGATTGATGAATCTGATCTGACATTTTCAGACTAAATTGGAGATTACAACAATAACAAATTTATGGTTTGAACTTAAGTTTCTAAAATTAATTTACCTAGAATAATATTAACAATAAAGGATAAGGAAATAGTGATTGCTATGTTAATTATGAAAGAAAAGTGTAGCAGACTTCAATTACCACTCATATAATTGGAGACGTAATATCAAATATTATTATACAATTATGGTTACTTAACGCTTGATGTCAAATGCATGCTACTTATACTGGAACATTAAAAGTAGTTACATTATTTAATATTACTTTTAAAATTATTTTTCCAAATGCATATAGTTTATCCCAGCCAAATTATTTTTTCAAAGCAATTTCTTAAAATCTAGCTTTAATAGAGCCTTGCCATTCTCTCTGTATGTTTCTTTTCAATTTTTAATTTATATTCATCAAAGCGAATAGTTAAATCAAATAGTCTATAAAAGAAAACCCATAAGAAAGTAAACTATATACATTTATATTTTTAGACTAAAATTACAAATCTTAAATCTGAAATTATCCAAATAATGACTGAATTCAACTTTTTTTTTTATTTAGTAAAAACTTATATTTAATATTTTAAGTAGAATCATTGATATTTTTGGTATATCAAGTTTAAGCATTCATTTGAATGAATTTGCTGAAAAATATTTCTACTTACAAAAGAGAGATTCTTAAATATTTTAAGCACAGTATTAAAATACGTAAAGAATTTTGTAAGTATTGTTATTATGTATAATGTATTTTTGCAGTCATTGCAGAATGGTAAAATTGTGTGAGATTTTAATGCCCATCACGCAAAACAATGAAATTATAAAACATTGATTCCAATCGACGTAATAGTTTTGTATTAATTTATTAAAAGCAATTGAGAACTGTATATATATATATATATATATATATATATATATATATATATATATATATATATATATATATATATATATATATATATATATATATATATATATATAAACAGCGCGAGCTAGCAATTTTTATTTTGAAATACTTGATATGAAATCATCTGAGATACATGAAATTTAAAAATGGAAGACAGCTTTTTTGTACCGAAGTTATGACAAAATTATGCTACTACAAAATTAATGCAATGCATACAATTAAGAATTAAACACAAAAGTTTTATTGGATAGTTGCATACGATTCTCCGTCTAAGAAGAACAAAAGGAAGTCGTTTCTTAGTATGGGATATAGTATGCCCTTATTACCGCAATCGTTGTCTCTCTGATGATTGTTGGACAATCTGGTACTGAGTAGAGAGAAGAGTTCTCTATACTAAGTACCAATTTGTCCAACAGCCTGGATTTTAGAGTGCTTTAATCAGTATCAGTTTTAACTGTTAGGAATTCGCGAGATGATATAATTGTGCCGAAAAACTTCTCCCCAAAGAATCCCACACATGAATTTTAAGATTTAAATCAAGTAAATACGCTAGTCAATTCATTCGAGTGATAATTTACCTTTAAATTTGCTGCTAAACAGCAGGAGTTCAGTGTGGCCGTGAACTGCCATCCATAAAAACGAAGTCTGTTTCATTGGCAACTCAGAACAGATGTACATTGGGAAGGATTGCGTCCTTACAAAAGCGATCTACGGTTATAAAGTCTCTGTGTAAAACGTTGAGCTCAGTCTATCTGTGGAACATAATTCCTCCTTAGACAAAAACCCAATACATCATTGTAATAGACTCTATCCTTGATGCTAATAGGATGAAACTTGTTTTTCGAGCTCTCTCCAAATCAACTGATGTTTGAAATCTCGTGTGACAACTGATATGATATGACACTGACATTTATGATCTCATCTACAAACATGCATGATTTTAGTTATGATATGTCTAGTTTTTGCATTTCGTTCATCACACTAAACTACGGTCCCTATGGAAACTTTAAAATAGATGCAGTGCCAATGATGGCGGGCAAATAGACTCTCTTTTCTAAGTTGTCCTGTCACAAGTAAACTGAAACACTTGTCACAAAATTTCTGTACACGGTTGCTGAGCAATTGCGCTTTCTGACTAGTTTCGGATTTTTTTCCGAGATGCAGAATGATATATTGATAATACACTGCAACCGTGTATTATCAATATATCATTCTGCATTTACCTCTGCAAACCATCACCAAACTTTCTAACAACTTTACTTTCAGTTTGGAAGGCTTTCCAAGCACTCGAAAGGAAACTTTTGCAAAGTCCGAAATCTTCAGTTACACTGATTGATTTCCCCCCTTCTCTCATTTTATGATCATTCTTTTACATGTGAAGTCGTACAGGTGATTGCTTTTAGTCATGTTTCACGAAAGAACACACCTGCACTTACAGAGAGTGCTTGCACTTACAGAGAACACCTGCACTTACAGAAAGTGCTTGCACTTACAGAGAACACCTGCACTTACAGAGAGTGCTTGCACTTACAGAGAACACCTGTACTTACAGAGAACTCCTGTACTTACAGAGAACACCTGTACTTACAGAGAACACCTGTACTTACAGAGAACACCTGCACTTACGGAGAACACCTGCACTTACAGAGAACATCTGCACTTACAGAGAACACCTGCACTTACAGAGAACATCTACACTTACAGCATTTACACCTGCACTTGCAGCACTTATACCTGCATTTACAGCACTTACATTTGCATTTACAGCACTAACACCTGCACTTACACAATCAGACCTTCCTTTACTGTTGTTCTAAGCTGCGAGCTTTAATCAGGCACATTTTCCTCACATCACTTGAGACTTTTCCATCTAATGAACCTCCCATTAAATTACTGATTCTTGAAATTAATCTTAAGAACCCCTTTTCTTTGATTTCATAGCTATCTTCTTAAAATTTACATTGTTTCTTAAATTTTTCACATTAGTATTTCTTAAAATTATTAAGTATTCATAAGAAGTTAATCATAAGAAACGCATAAATTAATAAAAAACGCATAGTATTTTTGAAGAAGTAATTTCTTAAGATATCATATACATATGCTATTGTTATTACATATTCAAGCAAAATTTGCTAGCAATCTTTTCTAGTAGTTTTTTATTGTTAGTCCCTGATTTCGATAATAAATCTCTATACTTTGGTATAGAGTTAATAATTGAAATAATGTATGTAAAATTTAAATAAAATACATTAATAATTGAACTTTCTTCTAATATACATTTAGAATTTTCTCTTTATGATTTCATTCTCTTGAGTATTATGCGTGTAATAAACAATTTTTATTTTGTTTTACTCTGACAACATTTATTTCACAAGCGGAAATGGAGTTTCTGACGTTGTGTGACATATCTATTTTTCTTCATATTATATAAAAGAGAATATGTCATATTTTTTCTCGTATAATGATTAGAACAAGTTGCGCGTAACTTTGTTACTTCTTCTTTGTTTCAGTTTTGTGTTTAACATTTAACCAGCAAGTGATATATATATTTTTTTAATTTTATATATTAAAACAAAAGATTGTTCAAACAGTAAATGAATCTTATAAAGCTGAATCTAATAAAGAAATAAAATAAATATAATTCATAAATGCTATTTTGTAAAAATTAAAAAATAAAACAAAATTATGCTAGACGTTAAGTATTAGTCTAATGCTGATCGATTGCTGAATGATTAGTGTCCTGAGCTGTGGGTCCTTACTTAAGTATTTTTTATTCTGTATAAGCAAAAGTAATAAATGTAGAACCGGCCAACTTGTCTATTGGTCAGCATGCCTGATTACGGATAGGGAGGTCCTGAGTTCAAATCCCGGTTCAGGCATGGATGTACGATCTCTCTATCCTACCTTTGTCCTTTCCTAGAGTGTGAATGGCTGCCTACCCTATAAAGGGTCCCAATGGCCTGTGTGTGTACTGAAAAAAAAAATTTTTTTTTGTTTGTATAGAAGAAAAATAATTGTAAAATTGAATCTTCAATCTAAGGAATATGAAATTTAATAAATTAACTAAAATTGTATTAGATAATCAATCCGAAAATTGCAGGGATTATCAAATTTTCTTTCTGAGGGAAAATAAATGCGCTCTCATGATAAGAAACTTACAAAACATATTCTAAAAACGAATTTTAATGATTAGATATTCATTTTGCAGTTTTATGAGTAAAGCAATAATAATAGCATGATATCATCTTTAAAAATGAATTGACATACATTAGATAAAATCTTATTTACAGTTTTAAGAAAACCTGTAAGGGTAGCTTTGATAATAACTTTTGACAGATGGGAACCATTTTAAATAATTTTCTGAAAAAAATTTCCTATGAAAAATATTAAAACTTTAAAATATATCCCCATAATGTTACACACCATTAGTGATTCGAATGCACCCATGCCCATAAATTAAGGATAATTCAGAATCACATAGAAATTGAGCTCTAAATTAAAATTTCACATGCAGAATTATCATCAACATCTTCAAAAATAATATGCAAATGGCAAAAAACCACCAGATGGCACCGATAGTACGTCACAAATATCAAGATTGTAAGAGAGGAGTGTATAAGGAACGGTTGAAAAGAAGTAAAATTGTTCACAAGCGCTTTAAAAGCATTTCAATGCAATAACCGCAAAGTTATTGCACAAAGGAAGCATCTGAATGATGTTTTACGTGGTAGAATTATCAGCCATCTAGAATGTGGACGTACCACCTGGAAGTATCCGAGGAACTTGGAATCGCCCAGAGTGTCAACGATGAATGAGGATCGGTATTTGACAGTTACTGCTGAAAGAAACAGACAGGAGTACAGCATCAGACCTGTCTGGTCAGCTCTCTATAGCTACACGTACAACAGTTTCATGGCAGACTGTGTACAGACGCTTAGGGCACATTGGTCTATATTCTCGTAGGCCTGTCAGATGTGTTCCACTTACCGCAACTCACTGTCTCCTGCGTTTAGCCTGGACTAGAGAACATACATTGTGAACACCGCAATTGTGGTCTTGTGTGGAGTTTCCCGATGACTCCGAGTTTAGCTTTCAGTCCGAATCTCGCTGGACTTTCATATGGAGAGGGCCAGGTACCCGTTACCACCAAGAGAACAACATTGAACGACACCGTTACGGTGGTGCAAGATTGTTCGTTTGGGGAGGAATTATTCTGGGTTCCAGAACTTATCTGCATGTTCAGAATCTAACCATGACAGGCCCCATCTATCGGGACGTCATTCTGGAACATTTACGTTTGTTTCGGGGCGCCATGTGGTGCAAAATTTCTGTTTAAGAATGACAACGCCAGTCCTCACCGTGCAAACATTGTAGACGATTGCCTTCAATCGGAAGATATCACCCGTATGAAGTGGCCAGCATACTCACTGGACTTGAATCCAATTGAGCATGTGTGGTACATGCTTGGCCAACGAATTTCAGTCCGTTAATCCCTCCCACATGTCTACCAGAACTTCGGAGTTCATTGCTTAACAAGTGGTGTAATATTTCCAAAGATCATATCGATAATTTTTATACTCTGCATGCCTAGGCATTGTACGGCCTGTATTGCATCGTCTGGGGGGCATACAATGTATTAAGCATCAAACCAACCATGTTATGTTGATTTTTATAAATGGCTTCGTTTTTAAAATTTGCTCCAGGTAGTAAAAATCGCAATTTTTATTAATGATGTCAAACATATAGCATCTTTTTTGCTCTTTACCATTTGTTTAATAAATAGACTTTACAAATAAGTTACATTTGTTTTGCTTCCGTCTCTTTCTTTGATTGAACTTGCATTATTCTTAATTTATGGACACGAGTATAAATCGAAGTGACTCTCAGTAAAATCTATAATATCCGTCATTAAAGCTCTTTTCTTAACTACTTAATAAAGTTAGAAATCTCAGGACAGAACGATTTTGATTATTTTGAAAACACTCAAATATTTCTAAATTTTTATTCGACTGTAAACTACTTACCATAACTATATTTAGCAATTTGATTTCACTTGTTATAGAATAAACAGTATAAATTGTAATATCACTTACACGAGTGCCATATTGCACCAAATAAAATTTGCATTTAGTTTAGAAAATTATGTCTTTTATACTTTTTGAATATTATTTATTCAGAAATTTGACTACTATTAATAAAATAGTTTATTCAATTAATTAGTAATAATTATGACAGAATTGTCTTTGGACTTTTAAAACTAGAAAATCTTCTATAACATTTAGAATATTGCTTTAATAGCAACATAATCTGAGAACAAATTCAAATTAATAAAAGCATAGCTATACAAAAGAATTGAAATTAAACGCTATTTTATTCTTATATTTTTAATACTAAATTGGGTATTATTTCATTACATAGTTATAATTTCTTTAAAATAATCTCATAAGACTCATTGATAAACAATAGCTTCTATAAAATTATAATTCTGGCTCATATTTCAATCTTATTTGCCTTCATATTTCTGTCTAATATAATAAAAATGTCTCACTTTTACTGTTTAATATTGTGAATTAATAACTAATGTTCTAAAAATTAAATTCTTTTTTCTGTTATTCAATGAAACATGTTAAAAAAAAAGTTGTAACTAAAATTAATTTACTTATAAAATTATGTTCAGATTCATAAAAAACAACTTCAATGTCACAAAATAAAAGGATATTTATTTACAAAATCCTTTAAATAAACGTTCATAATTTTTCATATAAGAATTACATATTATAATTTATTACTACATGTGCTAATAAATATGCAAAAATTATACAAAACATTGAAATAACAAATTACAAAAATACTTTTATGAACAATGATTGTTAAAGCATTCAATTCGTAGGAAACTTCTAAGTATATGAAAAAATATTTTAAATATAAAAAAATATCAGTTAAATATTTCAAATAATTTTATAATCGTTTTCTGACTTGAGTTTAACTTTTCATCATACTTAGCAATATATATAATATTCAAAGAACTTTTTAAACTATCAATTTAATTTTCAATTTTGAATTTATAGTGATTCTTTATCAAACAATTTATAAATCCAAAAATATGAAACGAATTTGTCAGATATTTAAATAGATAAAACTATCATAAATATCTGACAAATTATTATTATTTTTATTTAAAATAAGAAATATTTAAAACAAACCTTAGATTTAAGAATATAAATTATAACGATTTTAATTAAATATCGGAAAACGAGTTATTAGTTTACCATAACATTATTATTCAAAAACTTTTTCTTCTAAATTCAGCCTGTTTTCCCATATTTAAATATAAATGCATAAAAATTAAAAATTTTAGAAATATATTTGTGTTTTTTAAATGAATGAAAATACGTTTATTAATTAAATTTAATAATTATATGGAACATAGCTTCTTTAAATGTGTATTGTAAAAATTAAAATTCTTAAATAGTTCTAAATCAAATATGACCACATATTGTTATTAATATAAAAACAATAATTATTTCCACCCAAAATCAAACTTAGTTTTAAGAAATTTTTTAACATCATATGTATTGCAAATATAGGAACTTTATGTAATATTTAAAATAAAATGTAAATAAAAATATGGTTAAATGAAATAATTATTTGTAATTAAAAATTAATAAGCGAAATTTTGTAAAAATTAAACAGGAATGCCTATGCGATTAAGATATGCTTTAATTGCATACATTCGTGTTTAATTTTTACAAAAATTTTTTTGTAAAAATTAAAATTTCTTTTGTAATAATTAAATTTTCCAAATAACTTTACTTCATAAATATAGTTCTCCTTTTATCACGAATCTAAATTGCATTTAAGTAATATATCAGATAAATGCTTTTAGAAACTAACTAATTATATAATAAATAAATTAAGTGTGTAATAAAAACTTAAATGCAAATAAATATACTTAATTTATGTTTATGCTTTTATTCTCTTTAACTTTTTCACATACAAAAAAATAAAATTTTTCTAACTTTGTTAATTATTAAAAATATTTCTACGGTTAACAAAACTATTGAATTCAAATAAAGAAAATACTTGAATGAGAAAAATTTTTTCTTTAAATTTTAGAACTTCAAAAATGTCTATCTTATGCAATTGTAAGTGTGTGAATTAATTTTTAAATTAAATCAAAGAAGAGATTTTTTATGCATTTAAGAGACATATATATTAATTCTAAAACAATGTATTTAATTTTGAATTTTTTCAAAAATACTCAATATAGCTTAGAAATTATATTTTAATAATTCAATCTCAAATTAAATGAATTGAGTAGAGACTATTTAATTTTACTTCCTCCTATTTGTCCTATAGATTATCAGAATTTGAATATAAAACTTTATCATATTCAAAAAGTTGTTAAAAAAGAAATAAATGATTTACAACTAAGATCTTTTGCGATAGAGACTATTGAGGTTTTTCTATCCTGAAAATAAGTGGTTGCATGTTTTCACTGATGGTTCTACGTTAGAAAGAACACATGGTGCAGGAGCAGGTATCCATTGTGAGCTTTTCAGTTTTTATCTACCAATGGGGCTTCTTTCCACAGTCTTTGATGGTGAAATTGAAGCTATTACAGTGGCTATTCAACGGTTATCGATTCACAGTCACTTTTTTTTTAAAAGAGCGGTCATTTTGCCAGATTCTAAGAGTGCGCTTCAAACTCTTTTGAACAATCAATATAGTTCCCAAAGAATTTTAGAATGTAGACCTTTGCTTAAGGCTCTGGCATACAGAATTTCTTTCCAGTGGATCCCTGCCCATTGTTGTATTTTGGGCAATGAAAAGGCTGATTCACTGGCTAAAAAGGGAGCCTTGATAGATCAATGCATGAATCGCCCTCTTTCATTTCATTCAACTAAATTGTTTGTTAACCGGACTCTCAAGAAGACTCTTAAACAAAATATGGTTCAACGGACGACGCACAAGAGATGGAAAAGTTTGGGGGAGGAAAGATCTGTTCCCGTTTTTCCAAGAAAGACTGCGGTGGCCCTTTTTAGAGGTCTAACTGGACATGATTGTTTACGGGAGCATCTCTATAGGATTGTAGTGGTGGATTCCCCGGACTGTGTTTTGTGTGACTCTGGTCAACCAGTGACTTTTGAACATTTAAATAACTGTGTAGTTCTTTCTCAGTATGAGGGCATTGTTGAAAAGTATTGGAGAGCCCGTGAACTAATGGCTTAAGCGCTAATGTTCGGCATTTGTAAATAACAAACAGTTGAAAAAATAAAAAAGAAAGAAAAGTTATTTAATGCTTTATAGATTTATTGATACCGATTAACTGAATCATCAATTAATATTCAATGCTTTAAATATGTACTTTCATGAAGAAATAAATGCATAAATTGTCGTAGTGTAAAACGACATAACCAAACCCTGAGAAAATAGATATGTATATTTTTATTGCACTTTAAATTTAAGAATTTCCTCGTTTCCTTTCAAACTAAGCTGTAATAATATGGAGGAAAGGATGTAATAAAAATTGGCACAAGGAGCCAAGTGCAATAAAGGAATAAATTCTTCCTTTCGGAATGGATGGAGGATTTTGAGAAAATTGCAAGGAAAGTTTATGTTTTATGATATGTTTTATTTGTTAAATTGACTAGTCGGGATTGAGGTGGAGAGATTTCTAACCTATCCCATAGAAGTCTAAAAGGTAGTACAGAACTTTGGAAAACCAATGGTGTAAAGAGGAGGAGCTAAGACGAGAATTAAAAACTGCATCTAAGATTGGAGAACACACACAGAAACCCCAGAGGAGCCAGACAGAGAAAAGGAGTCCACGATGGAGGACTGGGTCCTCATTGAACATAATAAGAAGCTAAAAAGATGTTAGTTGTAAACGGAGTATAACTGCCCTGTCCAGTTGGAGCCCAGGCTCCCCTTTCCTGAGTGGAGCTGCAGATGTCCGACAAATAGATGAGTATAAGAAGAGACGATAAAGTCTGAGAAGAGATAGCAGAGAAAAAGGGAAAAGCTCATGAGCAATGAGCAAGCCAGGCGACATCCTGAGCCGGTAATGCCACTAACGATAAGGGACACCACATTGCTACTTCTAAAAGGGGTGAGTCTGAACTCTCGTTCCTTGTCCATCTGGTCACACTTAGTTATGATATATTAATGTGTAAATGTCATAAAAGAAATAATAATGTTAGAATTTCAATTATTTAATCAAGAATATTTCATTTATGAATGCAAATTTGTTTTGTCATTAAGTTACTAAAATAAATTATTAAGTTTTATTGTATTTTTTGTTTTGAATTTATCTCTGTCATTCAATCATTTAAAAAACGAATCTGGGTTTCTTCGGAATTTTTCTAAATTTTCCGAATATCACCACTACATAGATATCATTTAAAATGTTTTTAGACTATAAGTTCTGTAGCGTAGGAATTGTTTGTAGAATTTAGATATTCGTTTAAATTTATATCGTAGTTTATTAATTTCTAATGAAAAAATGAGACTAATAAATGTAAATTATGTTATGTAATCACATTACATTACATAATAATACATGGATATAGCAATTTAATATATAATAATATTTTTCTATTGAACTATAATAGAAATGGTATATTGATCGAATCTAAGTCTACCATACAAAAAGATGAATTTATTGCAAGAATCTTTTCTTTTAATTTTGCCATAAAATTTATCGTGAAAATGTAAATTTATATTTAAAAAAAAGACTCTGATTTCACTATTACATGAAAAGCTGCTACATTCACTGAAAATTTTAATTTTCATTTTTACTTAAGAATTTGGAGCAATATATAACTATATATACAGATATATGTTTTCTTCGAATACCTTTAATATATACTGTTCAAAAATTATTTTTCTATATATTTTTAGTTTATCAATCCATTTAAAAATGGATTTTATTTTTGAAAGAATTTTTTAATTTAAATTTTTGCATTTATATTTCATTAATTGACCCAATATGCAAGCTTACAAATCTGTTATAAAATTCCTAAAATTGCTAAATTAGGAAACTGAATTTTATCTTTTCTATATAGATTTTAAAGAAATATACATTATTTTATTAACATTCTAAATTATATATTTATACATGGATAAAACTGTTTTATGAAATAAATTTTTCATCCAGCTTCCAATAATTTTAAAAAAACATTAATTAATACGAACTTTAAATTAAACTCTTACATTAATCTATTAGATTCCTTTTATCAAATAAAAATAGTTTATGTAATGAAAGTTTATTTGTTTATATACTTAAATTAAGGCTGATTAATTATTAAACTTTGATTAAAACAAACTTTAAGTTAAATTATTCTTTCTAAACCAAGCATTATGCAAAACAATTAAACGATATTTCAGGAAAGCTATTCTATTTTTTCAGAAGAAAAGTCATTAAAATAATGCAAACTTAAGTAACAGAAAGTGTTATTTAAATTCTCTAAATTTCCTGCTCTTACAAAGACAATGTTCTTCTATAAATCTTATTTCACAAAATTTACTCTCAAACTTTGTAGTTTCTGAGATTTTATCATTTTGTTAAATATTTTATTCGTTTTCTCAAGAGTTTGTCTGCCCAGACTAATTTAGTTGACTGAATATACTTGAATAGAAATTTTATGTTAAAAATTCATCTACAAATAACATTTGATTATTCTGAGGGAAAAGCAGATTTATTATACCATTTTTCTCCCTACCATGGTACTTTCTGTTATAAAATACATTTTATATTCCAGAAAGTACATTTAAATTCCCTGTATTTACATTCATGTTACTTAAAGAAAGTACATGCGCATGTGTTTCCCTTTGCACAAAATTTCTATTATTTTATGTTAACTACCTAAAACCTAAAAAATTTAAATTCGTTCAAATGATTCTGTTTCTCATCATTTGCAAAATAAGCAATTACCATTTTGTGCCACCGTTTTGAAATATTACTGCAAAATTATTTGTTTTCTCAACAAAAGTATATTTTTATGAAAACAGATTATACTAAGTTTTTATTGTTTTAACATTCTTTAAAAGTTTATTTATTGAAGATAAAAGTATAAAATATGCAAATTTAACACATTTCAAATTCAGTGCTCAAAGACTGCAAACATGTATAAGAATCTTTGCTATATCTTACTTTAAAATAAATCATTTTAAGACTTTAATGTTTTAAAACTTTAACTTCGTCATAAATATGGCTTATAATTTCATAAGTAAATGAGAATACGATGCATTTTAAAATAATATTAATTTCCCGATTATATATATTATAGATTTATCTCACGAATACTTCAAATTATGACGAAGTTACAGAACAACTTATTCTTAAATATTGATTCTTACTAATAGCTTACAAAATTGTAAGTAATTTATGTCAATTGAATGTTATTTATTTTGAAGAATAAGAAACGTAATAAATATTTTTATTTTTGTTTTTCAGGACCCTGAAGATTACAAGTATGCTAATTTTGCAGAATACGTAGTGGATTTTTTTTATTTTTTTTATCTTGGAAAACAAAAATATATCCCTTTGAACCAAAGATTATCATACAGGGCCAGAAGGTACAACAAATGTACTACATAACTAAAGATATGTCCTAAGATGAAAAAATTAAAATAAATCAGCGAGGAAAAAGAATGAGATATAAAAGCAAAAAAGGAGTTAAATTATAGAATGGATAAATTTTTTAAAATATACAAAAGTTTCTTTCTTCGTTAAGTCCACCAAAATCGGGGGCCATCTGTTATTCAAGGCATTACAAAATGCGTTCCTTTCTTGTGAAAAAAATGGGAATTTAAGAAGAATCGGAGAAGGGTTTGCAGTGGAGTATGTAGCACACATAATTTAAAAAGTAATTTGATTACAGAGCAGAATAAAAGAGAAGAAGATGGATAAATCAACAGTTTTATCAATAGCTCTATTATCAATTTTTATTTACATTGTGGATAATGTGTTGAAGCTTTGGGAATTCCAACATGTGTAGCAGTAGTTTATCGTAGACTGCTTGAAAGTGACATGAGGATATACTCCACTTTATCTCTTTAACTCCAAATCTCCATAGTAAAAGATAGGAATGGTATAGTAAATGAGATACTGTGGACAATGAATAGAGTGAAACCCGTAGTGTGTACCAAGAGTTAACAAGAATGAGGCACTTGGAAAAGTTTAATGCCTAATGATCGATATCAATTCTGTTTGAGCAATGATAAGCACTAGTTGATAATCGTTAGGAGCAGAATTTTCAAACCAATTCCACTATTATTATTAAACGTCATTTTTACACTGTTGGTGAATGATGTTTGAGTTCAATTATCTAAGACTGCAGATCATAAGAAATACATTAACATCAGGTACTCAATGATGCGTTGAAGAGGTGAGGTAACTTGTTTTGCTACCTTACTTTCATCAGCCATACAATGATTTTTCGTGTAGAACAAAGAAATAGCACACTCGAAAAAACTGAGCATGAAAACAGTGAAGCATACCGAATTGTTTCCTTAAAGCTTGTGCTGTTTCTCTGTTTTTTACAGATAAAGCATATTTTGATCACGATTGAACAACATTTTTCAGCTGTAATACTGATTCAGAATATTTAAAATCATGTTTATTTTCAATCCTCAAGATAACATCCACATGTTAATTAAGCCTCTATGTCACAGAACGTTGGCTGTTATTGTTAAGAGTAGTAACGAGCGAAAAGTGTTCTTATGCTGATTATTTTGCAAAAATCACATTTTGAAAATAAAATCTTTTGCTCATACATGCATTTTCTGTCTATGTATCAGTTTTTATTACATTTATTGAAAATTGCAAAGTTTAATATAAGAAAACATATAAATATCCATAATGGGAAACTTCAACTAGAATTAAAATTTATTGATATATTTTCTTAATTGTTCATTCAAAATTATCCAGTTCATTTTCATTTTTATGAAATTGATTATTTTCTTTATTTTTTAAATGCATTCTTCAACAGAAAGAATTCTTCTTGATCAAAGCCTTTACGGTGTAATATATAAAAATATAAAAAGAACTCATATTTTGTTAATATTTACTATTTGAGCAGACGATCAAGTATACACTTTTTTGTTATGTTCTTTTCTGTTCCATAATACTTTTCTTTTTTTTTTTTCTTTTTTTTTTTTTTTTTTTTTTTTGTTTTTGACAGAATATATTTTTGCATTCTTAACTATACTTACTATTGTGTAAATTTAAGGATTATTGTCTTTTTCATTAAATCTATGTTACTATAAAAAAAATTCAAAACCCTTTTCTTTGCTTTCTTCATAATAATATAAATTTTGATTAAAAAAGTGATAATTTAAGAAGAAAATTATTATAAAAGCTATAAAATAATAAACTTCTTGTAATCACAAAACTGAAATCAATGTTTGTGAACTTGACTTAAGAACTTAAATGACTTGGACTTAAAATATTGGATTGAACATTCGTATCAAACGTTTTTAAATAAATAATTTTGGCATTTTAAATTCAGTATTGAATGTAAAAATAAAAGGGTTTAAAAAACAATTAATCAACAATTAAAATTATATTCTCAGATGAACTTTATAAAAAAATAAAAAAATAAAGTTAGGAATCAATTGTTTGCAAACATTTATGCTAGAAAATAATCATAAGATTTGTGTTTTATGGCTCACTCTTCTAACACGAAACAAAGTTTTAACTACAGTTATTAAACACATTCTTAATTAAATATTTATAAAATTCCTATTATAGTTATCATTTTTGAAGTTGAGCTACTTTATAAAGCAGAAAATTGTGTTTTCTTCAGAGAGCTATTTAAGAATCTATTGA
This sequence comes from Latrodectus elegans, assembly GCA_030067965.1. Classification (NCBI taxonomy): domain Eukaryota; kingdom Metazoa; phylum Arthropoda; class Arachnida; order Araneae; family Theridiidae; genus Latrodectus; species Latrodectus elegans. The sequence goes on from CM057818.1 coordinate 3,593,299, forward strand.
AGAACCATTAATTCAACGGCATATTTTGGTGCAAGTAAAGGTAATAAGGTGTCTATTTTCCCAAATCTTCATCAGAAAAACGTGTACCAGTCACGCAAAAGTAATTGATTGGTATTAAAGGGGAAGCACTAGGTCTTTTCATTGTAAATACTTCCCAAAGAGCATATAAATTTTCCTTTAATGAAATATACTAGTTAATTGTATGAGTTCAACTGTTTCTCACTCAGTTTTCGTGCAAGTAATGATTGAATCTGAAAATAGTTTAATGGGTTATAAATTTGATTTCAAAATATTAGAAGAGCTGATAATTATCATTTTTATTTCCTTTTTCGTTAAAATAATGACAATTTTTTACTATTTTCATCATTTTATATAATTAAAAAAAATGATCACATTGACAGTATACAAATTTTTTAAATATATGATAAAAAAATTTACATGTGGATAAATTTAGCTGTAAAATTGAAACAAACCTCTCCTCCAAAATCAAATTATGAATTTTGTTATTTTATTCTCACCAATATGTTATTTAAAAGATATCACGCAGAATATGAAAATAAATATACAAAATTATATAAGAAATTAGTAAATTAAACTGTAAGTCAAATTAAACTGTAAATTAAATTAAACTGTAAATTAACTGTTATGTAAGCATTTGATTGTTACTGATAACAATTAATGTCTAGCATGCTTCCTCAACCGCATGTTTGGAAGCATGCTAGACATTTAAATTGCTGTTCATCCTAATTATTATTGACCACTTGGAAATGTTTTTATCTAATAAAAAATATATTCCACATTTAAAATTTCTTTTGAAATCAATTCACTGTAAAGTAAAGAAAAATTTTAACTAAATCCTTCAAATTTCAATTCTTCGATACTTTGAGAAACACCATTTAGGTGGTGTCGTAGTGTAAAACTTTGAGAAAACAGTTATGTATATTTTTATTGTCACTTTTAATGTAAAAGTTTTTCCACTTTTCCTTTCAAACTATACTGTTAGAAAATAAAGAAAGAGATGTAATAAAAGTTAGCACAATGAGACAAGTGTAATTAAAGTATAAATTTTTCCTTTTGGAATGAATGGGTGGTCTTGAGTAAATTTCAAGAACGTGTGTGCTTTATATTTTTTATATGTAAATCTGACCAATCAGGATTGAGGGGGAAAGATTTCTGACGTATCCCATTAAATTATAGGAGGTACTATAGAACTTTAGTAAACCAATGATGTAAAAAGGAGGAGCCATGATGAAAATTATGAAGAATTAAAAACTGCATCTAAAAAAAGTAAAAGATACAGAAAAAAGGTGTCCACGATTGAGAACTAAATCCTCTTTCAGCAGAACGAGAGTAGATGAAAGATTTAAGCTGTAAACTGAGTACTACTGCTCAGTCTCGACTTTCCTGAATGGAGCCACAGATGTCCGACAAATAAATGAAGATGAAAGATAAGGAATTACGAAGAAGAGGCACAAAATTCTGATGAGAGATATAAAGAAAAAAGAGAAAGCTCGTGAGGAATGAATAAGCCAAGTGAGATGCTGAGCAGTAAACCAAGTGAGATGCTGAAATATCAGCGGATGGAAATGGAAAGTGAAGATGTCGAGTTGGAAATCTGAAGTTAGAGTAGAGGACGGGAAGTGGATGAGAAAATAGAATCAAAAACAGAGTAGAAGACGGGAAGTGGATGAGAAAACAGAATCAAAAACAGAGTAGAGGACGGGAAGTAGATGACAAAATAGAATCAAAAACAGAGTAGAGGACGGGAAGTAGATGACAAAACAGAATCAATTAAACAGAGTAGAGGACGGGAAGTGGATGAGAAAACAGAATCAAAAACAGAGTAGAGGACAGGTAGTGGATGAGAAAACAAAATCAATCAATATATCAAACAATCAGATATTTCAACATCTCACTTCATCGACACCGAAAAGCGGTAAAGCCATTGACAATAGAAGACGCCACTTCTAAAAGTGGTGAGTCTGATCTCTCGTTCTTATTTCAACTGGTCAAACTTAGTTATGATATATTATTGTGTAAACGTCACAAAAGAAATTTAAAGTTAGAATTTCATCAATTGTTTAATCTAGAGTTATGTAAATATAAACTTCTCTTATTATTAAATTGCTAATATAAATTATTATGTTTTACAATATTTGTTCTGAATCTTTGTTTCTGTGATTCAGTTATGAAAAACGAGCCTGGGTTTTTCTCGGAGTTTTACTGAAATTACCGAGTTTCACCACAACAATAAGCTTGCAGCAAAAAATATAGTATAAGTAAACTGAATACACGATTATTGAATAAAAGATTTAGAAAGACGAAAAATGTCATATCGTAGTAGACTTAATCAAGATTGTTTCCATCATATTATTGATTGATTCATTATGAATGGTTTCGTCTAAGGTATTCATTATTCCTTAATCTATAAAATTTCTCTTATACTCATGAGACTAAGAAAAATATAATAAGATGATATTTCCGTAATTGGAATAAATCTGAATATTAATTGCAACTGTCATGTTAGAAAGTCAACGGGACGGAAATGAATAAATTCTCTGAAGCATACATATAAGATCAGTGTCTATTTTATAAGTTAAATAATAAATGTAAACATAAGATATAAATAAATCACTACTGAACTCTTATATATAAGTAGACTTTATATTTTTATATAGTAACATTTAGATCAACATGTAATAACATTTTGAACTTTCACATACATGCTAACCTCAGAAATTAATACAAATGTATCTTCTTGAACTCAGCAAACTTTTAGCATTAACTGTAAGAGGTAATGAAATGACAAGTTATGAAACGACATAAAAACGTAATAGTTAAATATTTGCATATAGCACCATGGGAGAACGTAGCAAGACATCTCTGGATGTGATTGGAGTCTCTGACTTTGATCGGACCATGCTCGGGCGCCCGCATACACAGGAAAGAGCATAGGCTCTTATCAAAAGCGGCGTCTAAATGATGCGGCAGTCTGTATGAGGACAGGATGTCGTTCGCGTTGTAAAATTCGACTATTGAGGAGCAGTGAGGTGTTATCCAACTTCTGACAGAGGAAGGTGAAAAGTCAGTGGAAGAATGAGTCCCCTAAAACACCTCCCCTAAAATGTTCAAAACCGTTCAGTCAGCAGGAAAGGTAATTGCTCACCGTCTTTTTCGACGTTTAAGGTCCGATACTTGTGGAATTCCACAAGAAAAACCATTAACTCCAATGTGTTCTGTAAGACACTCCAACGCCTACGCAGGTCAATCAAGAACAAAAGATTAGGGCTGCTCACGAAAGGTGTGGTTATGGTCCATGATAACGCGCGTCCACACGTCTCCAGAGTCACACACATGAAACTGGCCAAATTCAAGTGGGAAACGTTGTACCATCCGACCTATAGTCCGCACATGTTGCCCTGCGATTTCCATGTGTTTGGTCCACTGAAAAAACACCTGAAAGATTAGCGCTTCAATTCAAACGACGTACTCAAGGATGCTGTGAAGGACTGGATCTCGTCATGGCCACAGTAATTTTGGGAACAAGGAATCCTGCGGCTTGTTCATCAGAGGGATTGTTTTGCTCAAGACTGTGGTGTACATTTTGAATAAAGTCTAAGTTTTATGTCATTTCGTACCTTTTCATTTGATCATCCCTAATATACGTAACGTTAGTAGAATACTTTTTAAATTCAAAAACAACTCTATCAATAAAGAAATTATTTTCTGGCATAAAACAATAATATATTAGAATTCTTAGAGCAATATCAACCAAATTTAACTCAAAAGCTCAGGAGTTTTTGTATAAAAACTTTGACATATTGGTTCATTGAAATAAATTATACAATATCTAATAATTAATTTTAAAATATGTTAAAATCGGTATCGTGTTAAGAAACACTAAAAATAAAGTATCCAAAAGAATTCAAAATTAGTACAGAATTTATAGACTTCAGAACAGATATTTGAAATTCTTTCAATGAATCAAATTATAAATATTTTAATGAATTCATGTTTCAAACATAAAAACTCACCATTAATTTCACCGAATGAATATGGATTTTTATTTACTATTGCTTCATTTTTAATTATAATAAATTTTACAATAGAAAATTTGTTTCATTAATAAAAATTTAATACTATTTTTGAAATAAAAATTGCTCAAACTATTTTTTAAACAGTGAGAAAACTTAAATCATTTTTAAATAAGAAAATTTTAATTGTAAAACCTCCTTAAATTTAATTATTTCGTGATTATCACGATTGTAAGAATACATGCTTCTCATTGAATACCATCTTCAATAACTATATCAACATATTTTACTGAATATAATATACTTTAACTAAATAGAAAACGTCAGTGATATCTGAGAAAGTATACAAAACATATGTATACTTTATTTACACATTTCAACTTTTTATATGTTTGCTATACTTATAGATATTTCTAAAATTGTAAAGGATCAGAATATTTAAAAATTAAAAGAAATTTAAAAATTATTTATAAAAGAAAATGAAACATTAAATTCAAAATGATAAAAAATGATTGAATTATATCTAAAATGATTTTTCGACACTTGTAACTCTATTTTCCAGATATCAGTTTATAACTAATAGGGAAAAAAATCTGACAGAATTTTTTTTTTTTTTTTATTTTTAAATATTTTTCAGAAAATAATACAAGAGCACCCTTCAAAATATTCTATATTTTTCTTCTAATCTAGAAAACCAACAACAAATTCCTAGTTTAAGGAAAGCAAAAAAATAGAGATCGGGAAATTATATTTAATGCGTCTTCACAAGAATTTTTTACAGTTGTTTAGAAATAACGATAATTTTATAAACATAACATTTAGGATTAACTTACCTCCAAAATCAAATATAATTTTTGCTACATATATTCTTTCTAAATCTTATTTCGTGCAGATAAAATGCTATAAAATATGGTTAAGTGCTTAAAACTTAATAAAAATATATTAATTATTACTTTCATATTAAGAAAATTAAATTTACAGTTTTTTCCTGTTATCTTGAAGACCTATTTTTAAAGAGTAAATAGCATTCTTATTTAAGTAAAAAAAAATTAAATTTCATATTGCTATATATAAATCAATTTCTTATGACAATAAGCATATTTTGCTGCACAGTAATTATTTTTTTAATATATTGAATTTTTTGCTTAGATTTAGAGTGAACCTGAGTTTACCTATAAACTGCTCTACGACTAAATACCTGCCTTTTAAACAATTCAAAATCTATATCGAAAGTAGGTTAATCAGTATTGTGAAGTACTTTATTCAAAATAGCTAGATTATTTCAAAAGTTAAATTTGCTCCTCTGCTCACATTATGTGACAAGGACCGCGTTGCTCTTCAGTGGATCCTGAGCCGCTGCGATGTTTTTTGAAATGAGTAAACAGACTTGCGAAAGCTGGTTCCCTTAAGATCCAGCAAAACCCCTTTTGACTTTGCGTAACATCAAAAGTATAATCATTAGTAAAATGAAGTAGGGCAGAGTTTCCCTTTATGCTGATGCGGCTATGGACAAGCAGTAGAAAACTCTACTTGATGGGAACAATGAAATCCCTGGCTCCTTACCAAGAGCTGTTGGTGTCGCTTGTGTCCGGATGACAAATGGACATGACTATCTGCAAAGGCACCGAATAGATGTAATGGACTCTGCTCGTTGTCCATTGTGCAGTCATGATGATATTGATGCCGTTCACCTCAAGAACTGCCCTGAAGTTTTAAAATCTTATGAATGACAACTCTTTTGAGGATACTAATGTTCTTGTTTTTATATTTGCTTATCTTTTCATTGGACTGCTCGTCTCGTCGATTAGTGGCAGAAATGCCAAGAAATACATACATATATATATATATATATATATATATATATATATATATATATATATATATATATATATATATATATATATATATATATATGAGACTATCAATTAAGCGAGTTTTAATGAAATTAATAGTACCTTAATTAAACTATTAATTGTATATTAATGTTAATAGACAAATAGTTAAGCAATAATTTGAAATATATTTAACTATAATCACTTATATTGGCAGAACTTTGTAAAACTATTGGGAGAAGGAGTTGTCGGATAGTCCGCTTGGGTGCTTTCGTGCTCATGCGTCGTCCATCTTTCGCTTATGGAGTGTGTCTGTGTTGCACAGAGTACAAAATTGAAGGTTCGCAGCGAAAGGTCAAAATTTTAAGTTTATTATTTTTCTTTTTTTTAATTAAAAATTTAATTACTCAGATGTACCTTAAACAAATTTTTAATCATTCATATTAGTGCATAGCATATTTCAAGAGCACACATGCCTAATTTTATACTTTAAAAAGAAATAAGATTTCACGATACCTAAAAATCAAAGATTTTATTTTGATGAGCCATGAATCAAAGTTCATATATAAGTTGCAATAAAATTTAATAAATATTTTAAGTGATAATTTAAAACTCGGAGATATTGATAGGATCACTTTTTAATTGAAGATTCCACATTACATTAAAGTTGCTACTGTAAAATGGGAAAAAGCTATTGTCTTTCTACTTTTTCCTAGCTGCTGGATCGGATTGGGTGATTCGGAGAGTTTTCCAAGTTTTCTCCCTTGCGATATATGAACGTGCATAACGAATTACAAACAATCAATTATTTCTTAAATTAATACATGGTAAATGTTCCTACTTTTTCGACAGTTTTTAGATATTTAAAATAATTTAGACCTATGCGAATTAAATATTTGTCAGGCTTCGTGTTCTTTTGTTGCAATTGTTTGAAAAAAAAACTGTCTGATGTTAAGTGTATTTAAATTCTAATGCTGCTATATATCTTCAATATACTTATTTATTTTAAATGCTTATTATTTAATCATTGCATTAAATTGCATTGTATATCAACTTATTTACAAAATTTATCACTTTGTCTGTCGCTAAATAAAAAATAGCATAAATGAATTACAGTATTATAAATAAAGTTTACATGTATTACTTAACTCATTATAAGGTGTACATTTGACATATAAAAATCTAAAATAAAGGCATGAAGTCAAACTTTTCAATTATTCTTAATTATTATTGTTATTCAATTATTCTTAATTATTATTTAATTATTATGTTTCAATTATTCTTAATTATTATTATTAATTATTGTTATTCTTAAAAATGGAAATTTTATTCTATTTCTTCAGTTACTTTTATTAAGAAAATGTTTAAGAAAGCATTTATTTGTTAAACGCGTTTCCAACTATTTCTCAAAATTGAATTGATTTTACTTTATAAATATTTAATCAAAAGGGGAAAGAATATTTTGTTCTAATTTTATATTTTTTCATTTTAATTCTTTGTTTCATTTTTATTGGAATATATAACTTAAAAAAATTAAAAAAATATTATATCTGCAAAAAATATACAATCACTTCTAACAAAAATAATATAAAAAACTTTTTCTTTTAAATTTGTAATTTTATCAAGCTTAAAATCAAATTATTTAAATAATGAAATATTACTTTTCCACTAATTAAAGATTCAATTGGTATATATTATTTTCTTAATTAAATTAATTGAATGGAGATTAAATAAGTAACTAAAGTTTACATTCACGCCAAACTAGATAACTATCGTATCAAACAGATATTTAGAACTAAATTTATCTTATTTTTAGAGTGTTCCTCGTTTTCTCGAACTTTCAAAAATGTTTCGCTAATTATCAAAAAAGTCTGTTCTTCCCAATTAGTTTCTACTTGGAGACAAAGCAATTAAGAATCGCATCCTTTACGGTTGACTTTTAAGACCCTATGCCCACTGTGTCTCGTTAATTATGCTCAGCAGGTGGCTTAAATTACGACGTATTTTAAAATATATGTATATATAATTCATTTCATATAATGCATGTACCAGGTAGCTATCAAAACCAACAGATTCAAATTAAGTAGAATTTATTAATGTCAGAAATTTGCCATGGTTTCTGATTTTATTTCTTATCCTTTCATTAAGATGAAAGCAGTAATAAACTTCACTACAACGTTTGCATGAAATTAAAAATGTTTATTACCATTAATTTAATTAAGATATGCGAAAGAAAACTGAAATTATTATGATTTCGTCGTTTTACATGTGAGTTTCTTTTGATTTTGAATATTACAAAAATATGTTAATTAAATAATAAATCTAACATAATGGAAATAAATTTACAGTAAAATGTTATTTATAACAAATAATTATTAACTGGATTTATGATATTTAGTTTATGAACTTGAAAACTAATGGTCTTGAACTAATTCAAAAATATGTGTGTGTGTGTGTGTGTGTGTGTGTGTGTGTGTGTGTGTGTGTGTGTGTGTGTGTGTGTGTGTGTGTGTGTGTGTGTGTGTGTGTGTGTGTGTGTGTGTGTGTGTGTGTGTGTGTGTGTGTGTGTGTGTGTGTGTGTGTGTGTGTGTGTGTGTGTGTGTGTGTGTGTGTGTGTGTGTGTGTTTAATTCTAATAAATATATATCTAAATTTTTTCTAACAAAAGATGAGACTATATTATTTCTTATAACTACAATACTAGTATAATTTAGTTTTAATGTTTACAAAACTAATTTAGTTTTAATTTTTCACATTAATAATTTTACGATAATGAGAGAGAGAGAGAGAATGGATAAGGTATTAGTTAAATTTTCAGAATTTATTTAACACTCAAAACGTTTTTGTATACTATTGTAAAGTTTTAACTTGAATAATTACAATAGTTATAGCTATATATTTTTTTCTTTGAAAATTTAAGAATTTATATTCCTCATTTACTAGCTGAGGAGAATTGGCTTTTAAGGAATTTCGGAAATTCAGAGCAGAATAAATATTTATAGAATCAATGTCATATGCATTAATGTCTGAATATAAATTGCCACTACTTACTCAAAAGTAAACTATAAAAATTTTCTGAAGAAGCATTTTCATAAAATTAGCATTGATTTCCGAAAATAGTTTTTTTGACAATAAATTTTTCCTTATCAAAATGTTTTTTTTTTCTCATTTATTTAAACATAAAGTTTGAAAACTCTTTTTATCGAATATTCATATCATATCAAATTTCATTTCTAATTTAATGTCTATAAATTTATGCCATACTTTTCAGTGACTCCACAACAAGAGAAGAGAATCTTTTATTTGCAGCTAAACTAAAAGAAAGTAAAGTCAATTAAAAGAAGATGACTTTATGTATTCTTTCGCACTTAATCATATTTTTCAGATAATAGAACAGATTTTTCAGAATAATCAGATATGTATATTATATGAATGTACTAAATATCTTAGCAATCACCAATAAAATAAATTAGATAATAAAGTATTCAAGATTAAAAATCATTATAATTGCAAAACCAATTATATTAAATTGGTAAAATAAATTGATTTGCTGAACCATCTATAGTTGTGAATTATATAGTTACGAAGACAACACGCGCTTCTTCTCTAACTTCAAAATTTGTCCACATAATTTACACATTTTAGTGAAACTTCTCCAGAAATCATCACCTTTACAAAATTTTCAACTATAACTATTTACAATCAGTTTAAAGTTTTGAAAGCAGTATAGCTCAAACACAAAAACCCATCCAAAACATTTATCGGCGTAACTCGTAGGAGAAATCAGTGTTAATTTCGAAGTTAACAAACAGCTACATTGTCAGTTTTCTCTCTTTTTTTATTACAAAACAATCTTCTTGAGGATAAATTGGATGCAAATAAAAACCTTACTCATTCTTAGAACTTAAAATGATTTCATGTGAATCTTAATTAAAGAAAATTTTAGCTAATTTCAAGCTACTGCTGAGGGAAAGTGGTTATTATTACGGTTATTATAAAATTATTTTCAAATATATTGTTAACAATAGAAAAAATGTATTATGTTTCTGCTTTACAATTTTCCAGAATTAAGATTTCTTTTTCAAGTTTTTAACTTTGCAAAGCGTAAATAAGACTGTTTGACTGGAAAAAATTTATTTCGAAAATTAAAGTCTGGTGGATAGGTAAAAAGTTCGTCAACAGTAGGCTTTTGGCCTCCCGCAAAATGAAATTAAGTTTATTGCTATTAATAAAAACTTACAAAATTTTAACTCAACACCATAATTTTGTTTCAAGTAAAATATTTTAGAAATAAATAAAAGCAACATAATTAGTAGTTTGTACACATATGAGTCTTAACAACAAAACTTTTAATTAAAATGAGAATGTTAATCACACAAACAATTAAATAAAAATATTTAGAAGCTCTAAAAAATCAAAAGAGAAAGAGTTTAAATAAATTATACCATAAAAATATTTCATGTTAACCGTATCTCAGATAATGTGATTTGGTCTTCATAGAATAACTTAATAAATCGCATTAATAAGTTATTCTATGTGATACAGCGCTATATTTCTCAATAAGAAAAGAATTTTCTTCCGGCAGAAAATCTTTAATGTTTTATAAAATTGATATGACAGTCACTTGTAAAACGAACTTTACTGCAAACAATAAATATAATAGGTAAAGTAATATGAAAAAACCGTAATCGTTTCAGGGTAGTAATAACAGTAAATATATTAGGGATATAAAGATAAAGTATATATAAGCGTACTTTATGAAGTCATAAAAGTTCAAATATATCATTATATATTATTTGCCATCATCAAATATATATATTTTAAAAATAAGATTTTCTAAATTTATTACTTTTATTTATATGAAGCATTATACACTGAATTTTATTAAAAACTTTTCCTAGATAAAACATAGCTGTACATTTGAAAATGGTACTTTTTAATGCGAAACTTGAATTGAAATGTAAGAAAAAGTAGAGATAATCTAAATTTTTATAAATTTTTCTGCATTCATACATTTTTTTAACTGTAAAAAATATTTATGATAGTTTTGCTGGTTTAAAAGTTCCTTGAGTTGCTTGTTTACATCTTAAAATATAATAATCAAAGTATTAAGTCGTTACTTAAGATCCATTCGATATCAATTTACTTTGAGACTTTCAACAAATAATAATATTTAGATATATTTACTAAAAAAAACTAAGTAAGGATTATTTGTTGATATAGTTGTAACAGTTGTTATATTTAAATTTACTAAATATCTCCTTTTGTGAAATGGCATCTAAATCATGCACTGATGGTCATTAAAATTGCTACATCAAGATGACATGATATAAAATGGAAATTTACACAACAGATGAAAATGTTGCGATGTACAAATTTGCTTTTCAATACATTCATATAAAATAAGTTGTATAAGAAATACGGTGCTGGACAATTGCTAAGAACAGATCACAAATTGCAATGTAGCATAACATTAAGCGAGACATGAGGCCTAGTAGGATAAAATATAGTTGCCACACTGTTCAGACATTAGAATAAAGAATATTTATTACTCTGGAAAGTAAAAAAGCTGTCAAACATCTGAAAGAAAAATAAATATTCATTTGATGCTGCATACGGAAAAATGGAACAATGCATCGAAAAGTCAGCAGGCACCTTGAAAAAGGTATCAATACGGGATATCTCCACCGTGGAGTGTGATGCAACATTCCACACGTCGTATCATTCTTTGCACAACATTAGCAAGCAGCTGTTGATGCAATTTATCCCATTCCTCTGTGAGTGCATGGATGAGGGTGTTCTTGTTTCTCGCAGTATAGTTTCGACCAGCAATTTCCTTCCCCAAAGCATCCCACACATTTTCAATAAAGTTTAGATCCGGAGAACGTGATGGCCATACGAGGGGTTGAATACCCTCACTGTCTAGACAATCCTGAAGAGCGAATGTTCGATGACATGTTTCGTTGTCGTCAAAAACAAATTTATCACCTACAGCACCACGGAAAAGACGAACATGAGGAAGTAGAACTTCAATAATGTATCGTTGGCCCGTCATAGTCCCATTCGCAACCAGATGTAGGGGTGTGCGGCCAATGGTCATGATGCCGTTTAATGATTAGATGATTAAAACCCAACATATAATTTAAGATGTAAGTTTAATTAGATTATTTAAAATTTTATTTCATTTTTAAAATATTATAAATATGATATATATATATATATATATATATATATATATATATATATATATATATATATATATATATATATATATATATATATATATATATATATATATATATATATATATATATATATATATATATATATATATATATATATATATATATATATATATATATATATATATATATATATATATATATATATATATATATATATATATATATATATATATATATATATATATATACATAATATGTGTGTGTAAATAATACTTTACATAAATCCAAAATTTTATGAAATTTAATTCCAGATTAAAAATTTAATCACAGAATTTTTAATCTTTTGAAAATTATATAAGTCAAATAAAACATATTTGAGAAACATGCCTGATTTAATTTTTTATGAAATTAAAAAACATGAAGACTAATTGAATTGCTTGCTTTCATCTCTATTTTTTAAGGTATGATCTGTCTTGGTTTCCTTTTCTTTTTAATTTTTACAGAAATCTAAACCATATGATTTCCTGACCTCTTAACATCTAGTTCTAGTTTTTGGTGTCTCGTAATTATAATTTACAAAAAAACCAATGGAAGAATTCCAAATATCAGAATCTGTAAAGGAAGTTGTAAAAGTAGAAGTAATAAAAATCTTCGTTTTTTGGAAGTTAAAGGATCAACGATACTAATGATGCTTTATGAGAATAAAAACTGTTTTTATCGTTTAACATAAATGTAATAGATGATATATTTTCTAGATATATTAATTTATTGCTTTCAAGCTACTTTGAAAATATGCGTTTAATTTTAAGCAAAGTTTATTTAGTTTGCATAAGAAACTAAATAAACTTTGCTTAAATGATAAATTACCGGTTTGAAAAGACAAATATTATAGGTATTATGGTTCCTTTGAAAAAAAGTTTTTTTTTTTTTTTCTCTTTAATGGCTATAACAACCCATGGCTTATTCTTGAAAATAAAATTTTTAATTAAAGTAAATTATTTACATTTAAAAATATTTCTTTTAGTATTTATCAATTCTATAGTTATTTGTACTTTTTTTTAAAAATATAGATAACTATATAGAATTGATTTTGATTACAGAATTGAATACGAATAACTATATACAATTAATTTTATTCTGTCCTATGAAAGGAAAATATTGTAATGCTTGAAATTTTAATGATTTTGCTTATTTCAGCCTTCTTTCAAATTATTTTCATTTATAAAAGCAAGGCTTTTTTTTTAGCAAATCCTGTAGAATGCAGATGCGATTAGTTTTAATTCTTCAAAGGTTTCCATTTATTTATTTTTCCCCTCAAGGTTTTCATTTTTATTTTTGTAAAATAAAATATTTTCATTTAAATTATGAATTTTATCCTCTTCGAAATAAATTGTGTATGCCCAATAAACTATTCATAAAACATTTATTTTTATTATATGATTTTCATACTCTTCGTGACAAGAGTTATAAAGAAAAATCGAAAACATGCTTAGATTCTTCCAAATTTCTTTCATATGAAGAGCGATTAACGAAAAATAAAATTTTTTCGACTCTTTCTATAACATTGTTTGTTCTTTCTTCCAAACAACAGCAGGTTCCAGCTAACTGTTGCCGACTGGGAATTCCTCGCCATATATAAAAATTCTTTTCTTACAGTTTTATTCCGCCACTTATAGAAGAAAAATCTTTTCTTTCTTCCCCACTTTTCTATCCAAGGGAGAAGTTTGCTCTTAGATGGAATAGAAGACTTTCATTTTACTCTGAGAAATTCCAAGATTTATTTTTCTGTTATGTCTTCTTACATTTTCCTTCCCAATGAAAGCATTATTCTCTTGGGTCCAGGTAGATTCACAAAAGACAAAAATGCAGAGTAAACGTTGTTGTTAAAAAGTACTGTGACAGAAAATATCTCTGAATCATTTAAAAAATATTTCATAAAAAAATAAATAAAAGAAACAATTTATAAATTGTTTTTATAAATTGTTCCTGTTATTTATTTTTTTTAATACTATATATATATATATATATACATATATATATATATTATGTATGTATATATATATATATATATATATATATATATATATATATTATGTTTTTTTATATATATATATATATATATATATATATATATATATCCAGTCAAATAATAATTACATAGGAACAGAGAGTCGCATTCCACTCTGAGAGGCAGAAAAGAGGAATTCTCACCTGACAATACCTGCCCAACAATTACAACAGCATTGGGTAAGCGAATGAAAAACATCAAAAGTTTCACAATGATATTTATTGTTTAGTAAAAACTTCACATCAAATGTTCAAAATGCCACCCATGTGTGTCGTTGTATAATTGACACCAGCAAAGGAGCAACTGGCAAACCCTCTCGAAGATTCCTCGCGCCGTATTAATTTTGTCACCGGCAACGACGATTCTAGCCATGTGATCTTCAGTTGAGTCCACAGGCGTCTCGTACACTAAAGATTTCAAGAAAAATCCGGCGGGTTGAGATCCGGTGAGCGAGAAAGCCAAGCCACATTACCGTTACGTTCAATCCCTCACGCGGGATATGTGGCATTCAAAAAGTTACAGACCGCGATAGAAAAATGTGTTAGGGCTCCATAGTACACAAACCTCATATCTCTCAAGATGGTGAGTGGAACAGTTTGAAATAAACTGGGAAACACTTGATTTAATAAGATACGATATATTGTGCTGGTCCAACGGTCTGGCGTGATGTTAGAACCTACCAGATGATTACCAAGGATACCTGGCCAGTTGTTCACGGAAAATTTCTGCTGGTGTCTACGACGGGTTGTACAGTGGACATTGTTGTCAGACCAAACATGTTGATTGCATTTTTAAAGGACAACGTCTACTCTTATTGACCTTCTCCGGTAACTAATAATTGTAGACAGTTACAGCTGCAACCGAATCTATTAATCTATTGTTCCCTGATACCAAGGAACCGGACAGACACAGCGACCTCTTTGCCGCCGAGGCGTTGCCCCGAGTGCACCACAGGGGGTGGGCCACCATCGCACCCTCACACATGCCATATGGACCCGTTTATAGGGTAGGTATCATTCATACTTCATTCACACACACAAGGAAAGGACAAAGACAGGATAGAGAGAGAGAAATTACATCCATGTCAGAACCGGGATTCGAACCCAGGACCTCCCTATCAGTAGTCAGGCCCATTTACGACTAGAGAAGTTGGCCGCCTATATATATATAGAGAGAGAGAGAGAGAGAAAGAGAGAGAGAGGGAGAGAGATCCTGTTCACAATGGTAATTGAACAATTTGTCATTGAAATGATTATTAAATATGTTGTATAATCATTAATTTTTACCTTATTTAATTTTAAATGTTAATTTGACACACTTTAAACACACAAAAAATAACATTTAAATTTAAGTTCAGACAATAATGAATGAAATTAAAACAAGTTTCGCTAAAATTATTTTCAAAATTAAAAATGCTTAAAACTTTTGCTGAAATCTTAAAAAATTTCTTTTGAGTCTCATACGAAAAAAAACGACATCTTTATTTCTTTTCGTTTGTTTCGCAGCTTTTTCTAATGATATTAACTTACTATATCGGAATATTTGCTGATTTTTCAGAAACATTGAGCGGAGAAATAATTTTTCTAATGACCTCGTATTACAACTTCACAACAAACTGTTAGTGACTGTCAGCGCAGAAATCTTAACAAAATCCCAGAGGGAATTTTTGAAAAGTTCAGCAGTATTATAGGGAATAAGCTGCAAGCATAAGATGAAATCCCTGCAAAGAATACTTTTGCAGGGAATTCATCTTATGGAAGGAAGGCATTAACCATGATATTATTAGATAACAGGACAAAATGAAGATAATAATAAAAAAGACCATATTTTTGTCACAGAAGCATATTACACCCTAAAATAATTAACACTGAATATATAAGTTAAAAATATCATTAATACTCATGATTTTATGTATTATACATTCAGATATTTTTTCTAATAATGACAATATTAAAATTTATATATTTGAAATGTGTTGTATTAGTCTTAGGATATTTTATGTGTCAAAACATGGTGGTTAAAAAATAAATGTAGTTAAACAAAAAATATAATTTGTTCTACTTAATAGCCAGTATTTGATAAATCTTAATACATATTACAATTTTATTTTCAATGCTAGCTACTTAATTAGATCCTTAAACTTAAATATCATATGAAATATCTCCAACAACAAGCATCATATTTTAATACAATAATTAAAATTTAGAATTTTTTTATATATGATGACTCAAATCATTTAAGTTGCTTTTGTTACTAATTTTTTTACATTGTTGTACAGTTTTGTGTGCTTCTTAGCTCATTCCACAACATATTTCCAAAACTAATTTCAATTACTTTTAACGTATGTATTATATATGTTTCTCTTCTTGTTTCAAATTAATTTCAGAAATTTTTTAATTTCTTATAAAGTTTCGATATGAAAGCAAGTGAATTATTTTCTTTGGAGTGAATTTCTTATTTAACTTAATGTGATTGTGATTTTTAATAGCAAGTTTGAATGTGTGTGTGTATAAAATCTAGTCATTTTTAGGAATTATAATCAATCAATAGTGCCATAAAATTTTAATTTGATTGTAATATTAAAATTTTATCTTATAATTAACATTTATTTGTGAATCCAGTCTCTTCTAAATCATAATCTACTATATTAATAAAATATATCCTTTTTAGAGTTAGTTTATTTTTATATAAAAGTCATTTTTAAATTGGGAAAATATTACAAAACTGTGTGTTTCAACTAATATGCATAATTATAATTCATTCCTAAAAATTGGATATGATAATTTTATAATTTAAGAGAGATTATCCCATATCATTGCTTTACATTCTCTTAATTCAGTAAATTTAATAATTATTCCATGCTCCCATTTTTTTTTTTTAAAGTAATGTACGTTGATTAAATTTAATCAACGAATATCATTTTATTCCCAAAAGTCTGAAATTCCCATGAAATCAAAATTACTGCTTATTTTATAAATAAAATGCAAACGTATGACTTTAATACTTTTGGGAGCAGCGAATATGTTGAAAAATAATTGTTTTCTAAATTTCTTGGTTTTATAATTGCTCAGGGCGTCGAAAAAGCTTGTTTACAATAAATTTCGAAAAGCGTAGTGCAAAAAGTGTCAAAGTAGCATCTATAAAAGATTATAATAACAACTAATTTTAATCTTGGATTAAACTGCCATTGCTTTATTGATTCCTTATGAAATTTTACTTTATTCTGTTGATTGGTTTACCTCTATATTATTTTGAAACAATGTTCTTTAAGTCAAGACACCTTGTAAATACAGAATGACATGCTAAATTCTATATGCCATTTAATATTTGAATAAGAATCATTTCTTTATAGATAGTTAGGTATAGCTAAACGGATAAAAGTTATTCGACATATAACCACTTAAATTTTCTTAAAACACGGGATAATGAAACCGTCTAATTAGCCTTTAGCATTAATCACATTTCAGAAAATGTTCGAAAATTATTCGAAAAAATACATGTACTAAATGATACAAAAAATACATACACTAAATATATTTTATTTAACCAAAAATAATGCATTAAGGGCATTTATGCTAAAAATTGAACATGTAAAATGACCGTGCAGTCATAAAAAATACTAAAAATGTAATATCTGAAGGTGTGCCATAAATTGAACTATTGATCTATCACTAATCTTCTTGACATGTAATATTTTTTATAAATAATTGAATAATAGAAAATCATAAGAAAAAAAGCAAAAAAAAAAAAAACTATCTATATTATGGTTAAAAATGCGTGAAGGATATTTCTATATAGTACTTCTGAAAGATAAATATTATATGTTCATGAACAAGAGTTTAAAAGTAAGAACATAAATATGTCATATATTCCAGTTCTCAAATAATTCTGCAATTTCCTTACTTTCTATACCATCAGATTTATTTCCAAGAACATGTAGCAAACCCTCTCAAGAAACAACGACATTGCGCAATTAACACTGTTGTAAAAGTTTAACATTTTCCCCACTAAGATCGTAAAGAATGATTGCATGCTCCTGGAAACAAGATGTCTCTCGTATTTGCTCCTAGATACTGCTTCATCTATGCCTCTTGAAAAGAAAGCTTACTCAAAACTCTCGTCTTTCTAAAATGGTGCTTTAAAATAAAATAGCTAACAATGCACAAGTTTGGATTATTTTTAAATCAAGTTTCTCTTTATTACTAAATTTTGATAAGAATGTTGAAAAGAAAAGGACATAAATAATTGCGATCAAGATTCCTACCTACAACTTTAACGATCCTGCATTTTGGTATACTATTGTTTGGACTTGGATGCCCGAAACTCTTAACAGAGACAAAAGTGAAATTAATTTACATCATCTGCCTCCAAAAGCAGATGCAGTCATTCGAAGCACTGTATCAGTACATATGCAAATTATCTATACACATAAGATGAAGCAGAACTGATTAAACGCAATAAACAATCATTTCATCGAGAAATACGAAAATATTTTGTTGGAAAAAAATTACTCGAACGCCGTCTATGGGGGATTAAGCGAAGCTCTAGATCCCATGCTTTGTCTGATGAATTAATGGAAATTTTTCTGTCGCATCTTCCCACATCTGTGTGATCTCTCCTAGTGCCTGTAAGTCCACTAATCTTGAATAAAGCTGTGGAAGTGGCTGACAAAATATTTCGGAAATGATATCAATATCGGTAATTGCGTACTCAGTTTCATCAGATCTCATTTAAATCAAATTATTAGATAAAATTAAGAAATTAAATTTACGTATCTATCAGATTTCCCTTAATAGTCATCTTAGTCATGGTTACCATTTTAATCAGAAAGTTCACTGTTCAAAAAATATGATAAATGCTGGTATATTATTTTAAATTTGATGACAGAGAATAAAAATGTTCACCACCGTGCAATTTTGTAAAAACAAGTGTGGCCAGGAGTAACGGTGACTATCGCCATGCAGAGAAATTCTCGTCGCCTATTTGTCCATGAAAGGTTAAGTAATGTCCAATTTCTAATTAAAACTTGTTCTTTTGTAACCATAGTTCCAGCATCTAAATTTCGAAGTCAGAATGCAGCGCAAATAGCACTTATTACTGCTAATACATTTCTTAATAATGTATATACCTCTCAAACGTGGTTTTTAGGTTTCAGTTTACAGAGAATTTTTAATGGTCATTTTTGGTCAGAAATGTTTTTTATTAATTATAAGAGCTGATTTTTTATGCAATTTTGATTTAGTTTTGGATTTATGTAAAAAAAATATTGATTGAGTTAAAAATTAATTTTAATTAACATGGCCTTTTTAAGTCATTGTAGTTTTCATTCCATTAAAAAAGTCCCAATTGACATGATTTATCATAATCTATTAAAAACTTTCTGGAAATTACAAGATCACCTCACCAAGATCTAACTAAACATTCAGTCATACACTATATTCAAACAACAAGAATCTCTGTAACAATTAAAATTCGCCTACTTGCGCCAGATCCCCTCTTATGTAATAGTAGAATTTCACAATATGATTGACATATGCATATTTATCCATCTTAAAGTAATTATTCTTCTCCTATGCACATGATGGTTAAAAGTGGCAACTAGTTAGAGATTATAAATGTATGAAGTCTTTAGATATTAATCTGTAATAAAATGCTGGCGCACAACTTTGAATACTTCGTTGAATTCCAATTTTCCCGATTTACAACTTTTTCCCACAAAATACTACTTTCGGGATCCATTGGGAATTGAACATTTTCATTTGCGATAGTAAATTTGTTCAGTCTCGCATATTGCAACCAACTGTCTCACAACAACTACTATCTTTATTTGCTTTCTGCATATCAAAAATATTTAGGATCGTTACATTTAAATGAATATTTCAGATCAATAAAAAAAACAGGAAACAACCACAATAGTATAAAACAATAATGGAACAGTGAGCAGGAACTTCCGTGCCGGAAGTTTTCTAGATCTCCACAATTGTAGCGCTCTCTATTCTAAGCTTTACAGAACCTTCCATCCATTTCGCAGATTTATCTATGATTTAAAATCTAATTTTTTTACGAAAGAGTATTTTGGAAATTCTACTCTCAATACACGTTTATTTATAAATGTCTTTATTTCGTTGATATTGATTTCTCAAAATCAGATAACGATGTTCAAATTTTATCTTTTCTAAATAAAAAATTAATTGATAGATAAAAAAGTTCTTATGTTCATTTGTTTACAGTGTGCTCTATCCAGGAGGCCTTTTCTTTGATATCGAGAAGGCTTTCAATAAAGTATGGCATACATGCCTCATTCATAAACTTATTAATTATAAATTTCCATGTCATCTAATCAAGTTAATTAATGACTATCTCTTCAACAAATAATTTACCGTTAGAATTAGTAATGAATATTCAGATGAGAGGCCCATTCTTACACGCTTTTCCCAGGGGAATCCTGTGTCTACTGGACCCTTTTCTTTTTAATTTATTTATTAATGACAACCCCAAAACCCATGAACAATACTCTGCCTTTTTGCGGATGACAATGTTAATCTTGCATTTAACATAAATCATCAAACCATCCATGATAACCTCTCTGAGCACGTTTCTGAAATAGAAAATTGGCCAGCAATTTGGAAGATTAAAAATAATGTCGCTACATTCAAAGCTGTATATTTACGATGAGGAGTAAAACCTGCCTAAACATTCAAATTGATGGGACTAATATTTCCTGACAAAAGAAGGTTCGTATCTAGGGCTCAAAAATTGATAAAAGTCTAACATGGAGACAACATATAAATGACATAAAAAAATAAATAAATAAAAAACAAATTTATTTGTTCCAATAGAACATTGTATTCACTCTTAGCTCGCAGTTCTAAATTATCAATGGGAAACGAACTTTCGATTTATAAATCTTACCGTAGGTCAATCATAACATATGCAGACTCGATTTGTGGTTGGGTTCATGCATATCAAACATTGCCATCTTACAAGGGCAACAAAATAAAATTCTCCAACTCATTTTTAAAGCAGAATCTTACTTTAGAAATTATCTGATAAGGAAAATCCTGTATATGTTTTCCTTAACTGGCTATATAAAACACCTTGTGATTAGGTCAACGACATCATGGTGGCCTGAGTACAGTGTCACAATACTAACATTTTTGCCATTGTCAACACTTTTAGAACTCTATCCTGACTATTGTATCTATGACATATTAAAAAATTAAAGTTCTATATGCATGTAGTGTTGAATTATTCTTATTTACATTTGTATATCATATATATGTATTAATAAGCATATAATTATTTTCCATGCACTCATAATTATTATTAATTTTTTTCAAATATCTGCATGATTTAAGGAAATGTTTATTACCCTCTTTTATTTCTATTATGATTTTATCAAGTGTGATTTCATCTTGAGTAACAAATTTAAGATATACTTTTATTCTTTCTGTTTTTACATTGAAATTTATCTTGCTAATTTTATTTTATATTAAATTAACTAAATTTTGAAATTATTCCTTTTATTATATTACATAGTTGTATGTGTACTATGTAATATAATTAAATAAAAAAACTATAATTACATAAAAGCTATGTATTTTTTATTATTTAATCACGTAATTATTTTCTTTTAACAGAACCCAACTCATTACTAAGCAGAAATTTATATACAGTGTAATAGTGAATAAAATTTCCATAATACAAACATTCATAACTAGATATTGTTGGTTGCACTACACACTGAATAATTAACTAAATGCCCTATTTTGCATGAGTTGCTATTATTTTCAAAATATGACTCAGTGATGTAGGATTTTTGGTTTGTAATTTATATAAAATACGAAACAAAAAAATTAGTTTAAATTGTGCTGTTATTACTGCTTTCTTATAAGAGACACGTAGATTTAGAATTCTGAAAAAATAAAGAAAAGTTAGAAATCTTATTTTAATTGATCTATTTCCTTTAAGGACATTTAAAAAAAATACTTCCAGAATCTAAATTTAAATAATTCTTACGTGTAATTTTAAGAAATACTATATTTATAAAATTATTTAATGACAAAAACACAATTATTGGTTGTAAGAAATTACTTTGAAGAATGATTATTTAATTTTTAATGGTGTATAAAATTAATTTCAATAAAATACAGAAACATAGTAAAATATATTAATGCCTTTAACAAAGAATAAATTATTTAAATTTAAAATATTAAAAAAAATTTTAATATTAAAATTATTTTCTATAAAGTTATTGATAATTGAAATAGATAATTGATTCAAATAATATTTATTTTAATAATATAACTATATTTATATAAAAAATATATATTAAGAGATAATTGAATTGAAATTGATTTTCTTTTAAAAGGAATTGAATTTATAAATTAACTATACTAAAATAATTCTAAAATTTTAATTAATATTACAATGCATTATGATAATGCATCGATCAAAATGTGTTTTGAACTATATAAACTATCTATTAAATGATTAAATTTAGAAAAATATGAAATAAATATTCGGAGTAAAACATCAAAAATTTATTGCAATTAAAATTATAGTGAAAGTAGTAATAATAAAGAATTTTCTAAAACAAATTGTTCACTGTTATTTCCCTGTTAGTTGTTCACTATTGAACACTTATAAAATAAATAGTTCATAAAAACGAAAATAAGATGGTTCCATTCTGCATGACACCTAATAATAAAATGTCAAATTATGTATTTCCAAAACAAAAATAACAAGTATTTTACCGATTACATTTTGTATTTGCGTTGCATCTTTTATGCTGCTATCTATCGGATTAAAATACAAAGTTTTTAAAATTTTATATATAAATTGAATAAAACTAAATTAATAATTAATTAAAACTAAATAAGTAGATCAATGATATTTTATATTACTTCGTAAAATTAATTAATATAATTAATGTTATTTTATATTATTATCATTTATAAATAAGCATTTACTTAAATATTAATGAAAAGATCTATAAAAAATAATTCTTATTATTTATACAACATTTCATTAATTGCAAGATTTTATTTTTTCTATAATGCTTTAATTTCTAGTATGAGGCAAAAAAATTTAAATTATTTGTCTACAAACTGTTTTCTTGAAAAAAATTATAAACTTTTAATTTTTCTGAAGCGTATTTCATTCAATATAAAAATCATAACATTTTGTTATTTACATTTGTTTTCAGAATTTATATCTGTTCTAAGTAAATTTTCCAATTACTCAATAGTAATTTTCAAAGATTTCCAATGCTATTTAAAATATAAAATTATATGAGATAATATAATTTCAATTTTTCAACCTAATCAGCTTACTTTTTTTATTAGAATTTAGTAACACTTTCCAAGTATATAAATGAATTTTTAAAATATTAACTGGTAAATAGTTTGCGAAGAATTTTAAACTTCGAGAGAGGTTTAATCAATTACAAAGCGATTTTATTTTAAGTTTGTTTACAAAAATGCAGCAATTAATCAAAAAAAATCAACTTAAATTAAATTTCCTTTATTTTTCTATAATTAAACATTAACGAGACAAACATAATAAAAAAATTTTTCATAATTGATATTAATTTTTTATTATAAAAGACGTTTATTTGTTTGTATTTTTATGTAGTATATAAACCAGTTTTTTCTGAAATAAAAATTACATTAACTCACATATTTTGTTTTAGTTTCCTGAAACTGAATCAATTTATGGTTAAATAAAGTAGCTTTGCAATTAAAACTGTATTAATAATGTTAAAGTAAACATTTTATATTAAATATAGTTGCATAAAATTTCAATAACTATCAAAAAATATAAAAAAGTTTTACCAACAATCTAAATGTTATAATGTGTTAAGGTAAAATATTGAAAAATAATGTTTAATACAAAATGGAGGAACAGAAATACATATATTTTATTTACATATATTTTATTTACATCAATCCATAATTTAAGAAATAAACATCACGGTAACACATGATGGTATAAATAATGATAAAGTAAAAATTAACTTAATTAAAAAATTTTTAATTTCGAAACTTTAAACTAAAATGAATAAAGTATCTTTATTAGGTTTAAATCAACATTCTCATTATCTGAATAAAAATAAATCGAATGGTAAAATACATAAAAGAACATTTCTTTTAAAAATTTAAATTCTATATATTTACAGTAAAATATAGTAAAACTAAATATGGTTGAATAAAAAATAAACATACGGAATTATAACAAAAAATATGCATAGTAAAAATAACAATGGAAGTATGTAAGCAGATTTAAAATAAATATTATTTTTTTATTTAAGAAATCTGATCTAATATAAGGTTTAAATAAATATGTTATATATGTTCCTGAAATAATATTAAATTTTTAAAAGAAATAAGAACAAAAATAAAAGTTAATAAAAATTGTTAAATACATAACAAGAATATCATGCTTTTCTTATATTTAAAAACGTGATATTCAAATATATCACGAAAATATAAAAGAATGATAATCACTAAGGAGATGTGCCACGATTATTGGTTTTCTAACTAATTTATTTATTAACCGAAACAAAACAAATGTACATGCGTATTTTATTTCGCAATATAAATTCATAATGTCTCCTTCTCCAACCCAAAGAGATCTTTCAATTTTCAAGTATTCCTCATCTATTTTCCAGTTAAACCAACTGTCATTTCCCTTTTATCACCCAGCCTCCCTACCATAAGAAGCTACCACAGTCTCATAATTCATCCGTCTGTATCGATGATATTGTTACTCGATCTCGCTCTGTCATTGGCTCTTCTGTACTTGTTACATTCAGTCAAGTACACTGATTACTTTGAAACAGGCACGTGTGCACGTACTCGCTGATTACTTTGTTACAAGCAAGTACTCACATACTCGTTGACTTTATGCCTGAAAAATTACAACCACTTTATTACATTTAATAAAGGTATATGTTCACCATGCAAATCACATATCTAGAAATATTCAAATTTGCTATTGCACATTAATAATTAATTTTATTTAATTATCTCAATTAGGAACTATAATCTTTAGGTGCAAATAATTTTATATTCAAAAAGAGGTCAATAGCAGCTTAGTAGTCGACTGACCAGTTTGAAAAATAAGATATACCTCATTAACTTTGCATTAACAAAAAATAAAAATATTGAAGACTTACCACCGAAGCAATCTGAAAAGAAATCTTTGGAAAACAATAATCGCCAAAAATCCATTATGTAATGTTAGAGATATTATATGTAGTGATAAAAATTGTGAATCATCACAAAAGGCATAAAAATAGATCAGTAGAAGGTTTTTACTGAATCTTCCATAAATTTATTTTTATATTATATTTTGTTAAGCATATTTCGTTTTCAGTGTGTTAAAGTTGCATTCATGTCAAATAACAAATCATGAAATCAATCTACTGACTTAATTGAGCGAATTCATCGATAACTGTGATATCAAACCTGGCAATGCAAAATAAATGTAAACACCGGTTTTTTGTGAGTTGTTTACGAAGCGTTTCGAGGAGTGTCCATTTCCTTGACATCTTTAAAATTATGAAAAATTAAGCGTGATTCAGCATTCTTCCCTGAATGAAAATGAGTGAGTTAAAATCTGCACAATTATGTTTGATCTATTTTCATAAAAGGCCAAATTGACTATAGTAGTAGAAGTATACTTATATGATTTCGCTAGTAAATAAAAAAAATTGCACAATCTAAGTGTGTTCGATATATTAAGCAATTGAAATTTATTTGATCACATTCTCTTTTAAATTTCCTATATTATTGAAAAGAGGAGATACATTTATCTGAAATAAAGGAATAGAAAGTATATAGTTTGATTAAAATCAAATATTAAACTAAGAAAGAAAATTTTTATGTTTTAACTTTAAAAAGATGATCGTTTTGATTAAAGTACTATCAAAACCACCAACTGTTATATTATCAGATTTTTAATTTTTATTGAAATTATAAGTTTCGAAATTGATTATTGCATGTTAAAAGTTTATAAATTAAAATTATTTTATCTTAATGTCTAAATTTGTATTTACCAAAATATATATTAATAAAAATATATATCTGTATGACAAAAATGAATCGTAATTTCATTTTTATGTTGATTTTTAATTTCATTTTTATAGAATATCAATTTTTCTAATTCTCTATATATATTACACATTGAAAACTCAGAAAATTTCAGTATACATATTTTCTGGCTCTCTTAGGAGAATTTAGTAAAATTAATTTTTCTAAGAATTTTTCATTACTTTTTTTATTTATTGAGGAAAATATTTATGTTTTTACTCTACGTTTGCATTTGAAAAAAGGCACACTACAGAGATACTAAATTTAGAGAGATATCGATACATTTTGGTTGAAAACGTGAGAAAATGTTTAGCATTTTTTAATCCATAAACACTCTTGGATCTACAATAACTCTTTGATCACATCTCATAGAGCTGAGCTTAAAAAATTCTAGTACTTAGTAGGAATTTATACTATTTAATCATCATTAGAAGTTGAGCCTTGATTTTCAGAGCAACATGACTCAAATAAACTAATAAAAATATTACCATTTGCCATATTCCATTAAAATAAAAAATTAACATTGATTTATGTATTAAATAAGCGTAAGTGAAAATAATGTAACTACACTATATTAAAATTATTATCTATATGCATTGTTCATTTTTCTTAATTTACTTTTAAAAATTAAATTTGATTGCAAATTAAGAATTTTGTAGTAGATAGAAATTCCAGATTATTTTTAATAATATAATGTTCTTAAATAATTAAAATTATTTTTGAAAAGAATTATCTTGCTATTGTAATATTTTAATAATATTTTGCACTCTATTTCATATTATTATGATTGTGTTGTTATTTTAAAAAATAGGAGAATGCTTATATTTATATGTTTTACCTCTTTTTCAAGCTCATTTTTTTCTCTCAGTATTGGTTAAGTATTTGGCACAATTTAAAAAAGTGTTACCTATTGTAAAATTAGAAGATTTCCAACTGCAAAATGTTTAAAAAGCAGTAACCTGTTGCATCCTGCCAGCCAAATCAACAACAGATTTTTATAAAATCTTAGTTTTCAAAATCCCAATCGCACTGTACCTCCAACTTTGAATACTGCAATATTGCGTTATTTTTTTACTTCAAATATTGATTATCTTAATTACTTACTGAAGAAATACAGATCTAAAGGATACAAGCTCAACTGCACATATTTTACATTTTACAAACAAATATATCTCTAAAAGTGAATATTATTATTCATAATCAAACAATAAAATGTAAATGCAATCACTTTTTTTATTTTATTTTAAATAATAAAAGGAATAAAATGACTTTAATAATACACTGTATATAGCAAAATCAATCAAATATTAACAACTGTGTTATGAATCTAAATCAAAAATGCAAATCGTAGTAAAATCATGGTTTTCAAAATCTTGATCGCATTATGGAACTAAAGACTACGAACGTATATATACTTAACATACAATTCTA
This sequence comes from Latrodectus elegans, assembly GCA_030067965.1. Lineage (NCBI taxonomy): Eukaryota > Metazoa > Arthropoda > Arachnida > Araneae > Theridiidae > Latrodectus > Latrodectus elegans. The sequence goes on from CM057818.1 coordinate 3,620,943, forward strand.
GAAATTCTATACCTGCAGAAAATAATTAAAATAAAATTCTTACTTTCACTTTTCATCTGGCACTCTACATGTACAGCAAAATCCAAAATGAATACAAAAGTCAGAGTTTAATTTCTGGCATGATATCCATAGTGAAATACTAAACGTACATAAAAGACAGGATTGAAATTCTGGTGCTATATCCTCAGTAAAATAAAAAAAAATATGAGTATAGAGACAATATTTATATTCCGCTCTTCATCCGAAGTTAAAGAAAATAAATATGGAAAAATGGGATTTAATTGCCGTTCTTTATATCCGATAAAAAACATCAACAAGACAAACAATACAAAAAATTCTGGTTGCACTGAAAAGAAGCATACATATGACATAAAAATGATGTAAAACATGAGAAAAACAAAATCTGGCAGCTAAGAAATCAAAGAAGTAACAAAATCTGAATTTAGCAACACTATAGTAAAACAAAAACTCAAATTGGCACTACTACAATCAAAACAAAGGGCACAAAATTTTGGCGAGAAATCACTTTGTGGGTATATCATGTTACCTCTAGATGCTTGCATAATTGATTATTAGATTGTTACATTTGTAACTGTTTACTAAAGTAAAGATCCAGTCCATCCATAATAATTTCATGATAATCCAGTTTAGTCAGAACTAAATGTAGTTATTTAAATTTATGTATGTAAAGAATAATCACTAACAAGATCGTTATGTTATGCTATCAATTTTTATTCTTTTTTATTTGTTTTTGTTTTCTTTATATTGTTTAAAATTCATTGAATACTAATATTTAAATATAAAATATTTTAATTAAATTATACTTTCCATATCTTCCTTACTATATAATTTCAATGAATTTGGATGAATTTGCTTGTCAATGAAATAAGAGCTGAAACAAATTATTTAATATGACTGAGGGAAAGTGTCTTTTCAATGACCAGTGGACTCTAGAAAAGCCAAACAAATATATTTATATATCCTATATTTATATATGTAAATAATCAAGAAATGTGAAAAATCTATTGAATGTGATAAGAAATAGAAAATCACTAACACTTCCAAAATACTCGACACTCCTGGAATGTGGATGTGAATTTGTATAGTTTTAAAAGAGTTTAAATGTAAACAGAAGAAAAATTTTAAATTTCTTTTATTACAAATTATTACAATAGTAATTGCAAAAAATCATCCTGGAAACTTATATTTGTTTTGAGTAAGTATACATATTTTTAAAGAAGTTGTTATACGGAGCTTGAAATGCTTAATAAATTAATAGATAAGGTTATGTTAAAGATGTTTAAAAACTCTAAAATTGTCCATAATTTTATTCAATGTAGAATCCAATATGAAGGATATTGATTATTTAAATAATATTTTTTGATCATATATATAATATAATTCTAATGTAAATAAAAAAAATTTCTTTAATTTTACAATTATTTACTTCTATTATATACAAATATAATTGTAAATGTTGCATTTACATATTTATATCATATTTGTTTAGTTACTTTTAAAATAAAATGAAAATGTATTTAATGTGAATGTTGATACCTCCTAAAAAATTTTTAGTAGACTCCTTGGAAACTCCTGGAATTTGAATCTTGGAAATCTGTACAAACATGTTGAATTATCATTATTAATTAACATCAAATAAAAATCTTCCATTGAACTGTTGTTGCAGTATCATATTTACCTGTAATCACCAATTTTAACCCAATATAATAGTATTGGGTTAGAATCTGTGTTTGCAGTTTAGGTGGATGCAGTCAGGTAGGAGTCTTCATAGTTTAGAAGCAGGAACCAAGCAGAAGACCCCAATACTTGACCTGCCATTCCCACAGGTTTCATTTTACTTGAAGTACCTAGTGATCACAACCTATTGAATCTGCTTCAGCCACCTTTTCATTAAGCTATATATAAAAATCACATGAATTTTATATTGGCAGTCTTTTATGTACCTATATAAAACTCATGTTCCTTTCAAACTTAATGATGAGTAAATACAGTTTTAAGAACTGTATGTGGTTCTTCATTGAAATTACTGTGGCACCTATTAAAATATTTTATTTATTTTTATGGACTGTTTTTTTGGACACTTATGCAAAAAATTGTATTTGATTTACACGTTAAAGGAAATTGTAATTAAAATTCATCTTATTGTATATACCATGTGTGTATTATATGCTCTTACTTTTCTGATATATTGCAATTCAGCTGATGTTCTGCAACATTTATTTACATTAAGCAATTAACCCCTTCCAGTATTATGACAAGTGTAGCTGATCATCAGTGTTTCATGCCATACCGCACAATGACGAGCTACACTCGTCATGCGACTAAAGTTACTGTTGAATGTAATAATTAATTTAGTTTAAAATTTCTAGTGTACTGAATTTGGCAACACTTTTGTTACTTGTGGAAATATCACATATCACTTTTTTTATAAAAATTAAATGGTTATTTCATGCACTGTGTTTCATTATTAAATCTTACTGGAAGGGGTTAATATTGTATGTATTATATTCAGGAAACAGTGTAATAATATTTTTTGTTTATACATTTTGGATTATATGTAAAATAAAAATAAATTTCTCTCAATAACATCTTGCAAATAAATATTTTAGCTACTCCTAGCTCTAAATCAGATGACATGATGGAAGAGGAAGATGTCCGTCATTCAGGCGATGAAGAGGAAGAAGAAGCTGAAAGTGGTGTTGATTCCTTAGAAGAAATGCAGAAAAGACGAAGTATTCAAAGCGGAAGAGGAGTCACTCTTTCTATGTTAATGAGTGATGGAATATTAGAAGCTGGTGAAGGATTTCTTACTATCGATTATTTAGTAAGTTTAAGAAGTACTTTTTTTTATCTATTCTTGTCCATGTGTATTTTGATTCTCATAGTGAAGAATGTACAGTATTTTCAAAATTTTTAATATATTTTTGTATTAACTTGATAATTACAAAAGTCTTGCTATACAGTTTTATTTATTGAATACATTTCTCTATGTGCCAAACAGTTCTGTGTTCTAAATGGAAATAAGGCATCTTCATTGTCCCAATCTCTCAGAATGTTCTCATCACTATAAAATCATTTACCTTTTAGTTTCATTTTCACTTGTGAAAACAGTGCAAAGTCATAAAAAGCGAGATCTGAACATTAAAGGAGGTGTTCATAAAATTTCATTCCAATAGTGGTTAAATACTCAGTCTAGGCTTTTCCATCGTGAACTCAAACATTATTATGGTGCAGAAACTAGAGATTTCCATTCTTGATTTTGGGTGCAAGTTTTTCATTGACTGTATGACTTTATACAGGCACTATGTAGTGTACCAATTAATTAGCCATGGCTGTCTTTTGTGTATCCAAAAAGACACACTGAATAGTTCCACTCAATTTGAAAAATATAGCTACCTTCTTTTTCTAAACAGACTGATATTCTCTGTCAACTATGGATATGTCCTCATGATCAAACATCAGTATTTCACTTTTGGTTGGCACATTGTAATAATACATCAAATTCTCATCTATCACAATATTGTTGACATACTGAGATTATCTGTCATTAAACATTTTCCCCATCTTTTGGCACCAAGTCACTCTATAAGTAATCTGTTTTTCTGTCAAACAATGTGGTAACCAGAGACTACAAAGTTCTTTTATGTGTAAATAGTGATTTGGAATGAGTTGCTGCTGTATGAAGATATATCTGTTGGTTTGTCACTGTGACCAATCTTTGTCTACCATTTTCATTGCAGCAGAAATGTTTTCTTCTGTTTGTGATGTTTGCAACCTTCCTTCCCTATCAGCATCCTCAGGAGTAAAATTTCCTCATTTGAATTCCTTATACCACTTGAATATAGTTGTTATATAGGGAACAATTATTTTTCAATAAAAGTGTCGTTTCTTCTATGCACAGATCTATGCTTTGAATTTTGAGGCATAACTTTATGAATGTTTATTCATAAAATTATACTTCAAAACTGTGCCTTTATCTTACTACATGTTCAAGATATCATTATCCGCACTTTAAACAAGCATTTCTAATTAGCAACTGAGTCCACAGGCACGTTGCTGACAGTTACTATGTAAGCTTGGACACATCTGAATTTCCTATAATTTCCAACTTCCTGAGTTTTTTGTTGAGTCATATTGCAAAACTTTAATAGTACCCTTTGTATGTTGGACAGTCTTTTACATTTAAACTGAAATTTCTTTGAAGAATTAGAAAAAAAAAATTCATGATAGTTACAGGTATGTTATGAATTTTACTTTTGTTGCATTCTGAAATTATTTTGAATGTTTCTGTGTGACAGTATTTCATGAACTATGAAAGTGTTACCAAATTTAAGTTACGAAGCAATTAAGTTTAAATCCCCAAAATTGAGTTCTGTAAAAGAAATGGATTTAATGAATGAAAAATGTGAAGTATTTGTATCGTATGCTAATAGTCAGGGTATAATAATAAAATGTTTGCACTAGAGAGAATTTAATGGATGCTGCCAACTCTACTGATTTTATCCAAAAACTCCTGGTTTTACATCATTTTTCCTGATAATATATAAAAATTTACTGAGTTTTGGCAATTTCAATAAAAAAATTAAAAACAGCCAAAATTTTGCCGGAAAAAAAGTCTTATTGAGTTGTTTTAGTATCTTAAACAGTCAACACAGATAGCAAAGAACAAAATGACTTCTCTTTCTGCTAAAAATTTAGAAAGTTTAATTATAACTGAATATTCTGAAAATAATAAAAAAAATGTTTTGAACAGCTGATCACAAATTCATTTTTAAAAAATGCTAAGTCAGTAATGTATGAAAAAAATTATTTGTCATGACTTATTCAAATTTAAAATGTCATGTATTTTACAGACAAAGTATTTGATAATTTCTATATTCTTAGAAGTATTTGTCACTGAAGTAAATTTATTTAGTAATGTATTTTATGTTTTTATGTAATTTTTTAAATTTTATATTTATAAATTGCACAAGTTTAGTAAAAGTAAGTATATAAAATGAATATTTGGACATAAACATTGATGTTTATTTCTTTTACATGCAGTATATTCTTTTATTTTTCATGATTCCTTTTTTAGGTTGATGAATATTTTATTAAAATATTAAGATTAATGCAAAATGTGTCTAACATAAATAATTTCAGAATGTATAATCTAAAGCATAAACTTGTGTTTTTGTGTTACTTCTGTTTCAAGCAAAAATGTTGCTAGTAGTGTCTCCTGATTTTTTCCCTCAAAATCAGTAGATTCTACTGATTTTTTTCCCTCTGAGATTGGCAGATATGAATGTTTATATATATAAAAATGAAATTAACCTTGAACCACATGATATTCATATGACACATTTTTCATTACTGTTGTCATTATTGTACTCTATTGTTTCATCTAATGAAAAGTGTAGCCATCTTTTACAGTTATAAAAGCCTCGCATCTAGCTCTCATATTGTTAATGGGGCTATTGATCAAAGAATATGACAGTAATTCTTATCCTTCCAAATCTGCTGATTTTAACACCTGTAATGGACTTTGGCGTACTCTTAGAATATGTAACACTTGGGATTTAGTGACATTTAAGGAGGCAGTAAAATTTGCAATATATAGTTGTTCATTTGGCAAGATTTTGTGGATTATTGCTTTTTTTAGACATTTTACAATTTCTATATTGCTTTTTAGGATTTTGCATCTGATTTATATGCTTTTTTTCATGATATATTTATTATTTGGCATTTTGAGATTATTATTTTCTTTACTTTTGCTTATGCCAATCCTTGATAATAGTCATAAATACTTATTTTGTCATTGGGAACAGTTTGGTGACAAATGTCAATACCTCATTTTGACATTTGTGGTAATTTTAAAAACAGCTCCAAGTTTTTTACATATACTAGGATTTTACCTTGTTTTTTCAACATACTAGGTCTTCTTAGAGCATCATGGGATATTGAGATATGATGATCTAACTGGCCACACCATACAGTAAATACTCACAACAAGTATAATTCTGTATGGTTGGGCATAATTCCATTTTATTGCATGATCAATTTTAAAAGTGATTAAGTCTCATACATCTCCTAAAAAATCACCCATAAAAGTATAGATTCTTACTCTTATATTTCTTTTGTCACTGTAAGAGGAAGAACAATGAAATTCCCAAGTCAGTGTAATTTCTTAATTTTTAAACCAAGCACTGTGCTGTTATCTCACCAATCTAAATTACATAACTTGGTACAATATCTGATTTAAAAAATTCCGATCATATTCAAGCTTCAAAAATCAGCTTGAATATGATCGGAATTTCTGTTTTTGTTGTCAAATATCAAAATTTCAAATATTTCATTATATTTACTTGTTACAGAAATATTACAAAATTAAAGATTAGAAACTTAATTTCACATATTTCCAAAGATTGCATGTTACAAAACTAATATAAAATAATTCTAAAATCAATGCTACTATTCATACTTTAAATGACTACAAATACTTTAAAAACACACCATATATAACAATACCAAGCAGCTATTAACAGTTGTACTGTAAATCTAAATCAATAACATGAAAACTGTTGTATTTAATTGAGAATGCTATAGTGCCCATCTTAAAAAAATCTTTTGCAATGCAATCTAGAATGAGAGCACAACTGGGTAATAAAGCTTAATCAATAACATAAATAATATACATATTCATGGAGACTTGAGTTTCTTATTTACTGGACTGTGGAGCCAACCTATTCCATTGCAATCCAGCACAGGAGAGAACAACCAGAAAGTAAAGCTAAGTAAAAAACATAAATATTATACATTTTTATGGCAACCACCTTAAAAAACACCTGAACCAACACTGTCTAGAATGGAGTAGGTGCTGACTGACAATTCTTTCCAAGGTATCTTGAATATGGCTCTCAACCCTCGTTTGAAGCATGAAATGGAGAAATGACTATAACTGAATCTAACTGGCATATCATTGGTTGAAGTTAACTGGGTGGGCAGGGCTTATGATAGAATTTAACAATGAGATATTTTGTTAATATTATAAGTTTTGAATAATTATTAATAATTATTTAAAAGGCAGAGATCTGTACATGCATTTAGTTATTTTAGATAATTTCTACAATAACCTTTAGAATCCTATTACATTTTTTAATGTTTGTCTTCTCTATTAAATAGACACTAGATGCATAAATTTAAATTGTTTGTAAATCATGCAGGGTTCTTTCATTTATTAATAATCAATGTAAGATATTTTTAAAATGATAAAATAATAGTTATTTTTATTTATCGAGAAAACCACAAAGTAAAAGAATTGTTAAAATGTTAATAATTTAATTAAATTTGATTTGATATAAGTGATTAAAGATACATATAGCTACTATGTATTAGTTTTCATCATTTTTAAATTTGAAAATTTCTTTTTAAAGGATTATTTCATGTTTTCAAGCCAATCAAATATTTAATTTATGTTCTCTTTGTTTATTTTTATAAATTTTGTTTTTGTAAATTACTTAATTGAAAATAATAACAATAGAAATTTGACTTACTACATGAGGATATTCTTTTATTTAAATATAAAAGCATGTATTTACAATATTAAATATATAAAATTTTCAGGGTGCTAAGTTTGTTGGTGATTTGCTTCCTGGTGGAAAAATCAGAGCTCAAGAAACACAAAAAATTTTTTCATCTCCTAGTTCCTGGGCAATACATTGTAAAAAGCTTTTGAATCCAGATAAAAAATCTGGTTGTGGTTGGTCATCTGTAAGTAATTTCTTTATGATTAATATTTAAATTTTCCTTTTAGAAATGATTTATTGACTTTAATTTTAATTAAAGATTATAATTGAACATTTGTCTCATTTTTCTTTCAAATCAAGTGTGGTAATATTATTTTTAGCTGTGAGATGTGTTTGAAAAATTGTCTTACTTTTTTACTTAGCAACATAATAGCTGAGGAGGATCATTTGCCTCTTCTTAATTTCATATTTTCCAGATATGGCAAAATATCCATAGCAGCGAAGTGTAAATAAGTCAATTTAAAGAAGTGTTAGATTTTACTTTTAAAAAAATAAAATATATTATGAACATATTCTAATAATGAAAAATAAACTAGTTTTAAAATATCATGAGCATTAGAATGTAATTTGACACTTTGATTACTGAATTTTTTACAATATATTCTCTTCCATTCTTAAACTTATTTTTGATTCTTAAATTATCATATTCAAATTTTAGAAAAAGCTAATTTAGTGTTACAAAATAGTTACATAAGTAAAACTCTTACCACTTTCTCAATACCATTAAACATTCTAATTTAAGAGCAATATCATTTTCAGGCAATACTGTATATTGTATATAAATAAATTGGTAAAATCCTATTTTAGCTCTTTGCTTCATGAGCTTTCCAATTTTCTTCCCAACTAAAATTGCACAATATTGTGTAATTGCTCAAAATTGCACAATTTTATGTAATTTTACATTATAAATATCAGGATTTTGAATATCTCCTTTAATTTTCTTACCTCAACTAGGTTTCATAACAAAATGCCAAAAAAATAATTTTTCACACTGTATTAGAATGTATTTTAAAAAATTTAGTTTTTTTTTTTTTTTTTTTTTTTTTTAATCTAGCATTGGTACACTTCTGTAAAAAAAATAGTATTGCTACTGAATAATAAAACTAAATCAATAATATAAATAACATTTATATTCATTGTATTTAGTTTTTGGTCAACCAACAATAGAACACACTTTAGCAAAACATTTGATCTCGAATTATTTGGCATGGCTCAATACGAGATAAAAATCTTAATAAATAGTTCCATTTTTAACAAAAATATCAAATACAGAGCTTCTGATAGTGATCAGTAATCAGAGAATACTTGAAAAAGTGTTGATAATACTGTTTCGTATTATAATTTGCTTATAATTGATCAACCCAAAACAATTCAAAATTTTTACATAATATCTAATTTAAATATTAAAATATCTTAGTACATAAAATATTTATTAGATAATTTGCACCAATCCATATTTAAAGATTGAGCAAATTTACTTAATATGCTTTGTCATATTCCAGTCCAAGTTACTTCCTTCAATATAAAGTATTAAAAAATATCATTTTCATTACTATTTTGCAACACACAACTATGAATAAAATTTGATTTTCAAACTTTAATTTACAATTTAAAATTATTGATATGCGTATTTATGTTAAGATATTTAAAATTAGTAATTTATACTTCCAAATAAATAGAGAATATTTCCAACTTTTTGTGTCTAAGAACCAAAATTTTCTAACTTATTACTTTATTTTAACTTTCAAATTCCACATGTTCAGTGATGTTGCTGAATTTCAGTATAGTAATCAATTTCTGTGCATGTTAGAAGTTCTTGCAGAATCAGTTAACTCATAAATTCTTTATATTAGAAATTACATTTTGGTAATGTAAACTAATGTTTTGGCATCTCATTTTATTCTTGGTTCAAAAAGGCGCATTCAATAAATTTGACATAAAATAATTTCTCAAAATTTGAAGTTTAGAAACTTTAAAGGGCAGTGATAACATGTGTAATAATACATTGACATCAATTTATAAGAAAAATTTATCTCATTTTGTATTCTTTTACTCAGTTATCGTCTCAGGTTAAACAAAACGCTCATTATATGTTAAGTTTTCATAATTCTTAATCTTCCACTACTGTTGAGACATAATGCACAGTATTAGAGTATTTTAACAATTGTTCCAATTACACAAGGATATTAATCAATTGGGACTAATGTTCAACCTTAATATTTTTTATTTTTAATTTTCCAACTTCAGAAAACATGAAAGAAAGCATCAGTTGTGAAAGAAGATTATTTAGAAAATATGTGGAAGTTTATATATTTATATAAGTAATAATTTTTATTACAAGATTGTTGAACATAATTTTCCTCATCTAGCTATTCTTATTTATTTGTTTTACTACACATATTTTGGTTGCTTAGATAAGAAAAAAATTATGTTAAAACTTTTCCAAATCCTGCAATTGAATCAGGAACAGTGAATTCTCAATTATTGAATAGCAACCAACAAATCCATAATAAATTATTACTTTTTTGTTGTGAGTGTGTGATGTTATATTCTTTGAAGTGAAGTTGTGATTGTTACAATTTTTTACCTTTTTGGAAAATAATAAAAAAAAGTCATTAGAAATAGCAAAAAATATTTCTTTTTTTTTTTTTTTTTTTTTTTTTTTTTTAACCAGAATTATTAATTTTATAAATGCAATAGAATTTACAGTTGAGCATTATAAACTATTTATGATGTATTTGAAATTTTTGTGTAATTATAGCTTTAATATAGGTGTCCAAAATCTTCAATATGTTTAATATAATTGAAACATTTAAGCTGGTGAGTCAGCAAACCAGAAAACAAGGGGTTTGATATTTCAGAGTTTTGTTCATTAGTCTGTGATGATCTCATTCTTGTAACAAAAGGTGGTATTAAATAGTCCATCCATGTGGGCAGACATCTGAGCATTGCATTGAAAAAACCATATCTGTTGTAAGAAGCAATCTGTATCTTTTTGCAACTCGAACTTAATTAGCTAGAGAGGGTTGTTCTGCTAAATAAATAAATAAAATAAATACAAAATCTTTCACATTTCTATATGCTTGACACCATTTGTTAATGAATTTATTAACATGTGTTATAATTTATAATAATTATTGAAATGTTATAAGTTGTTATTAATAATTTCTCAGTGTAAATAATTTATGAGTCATAGCTAAATCTTCGATATCACTATGACTCTTGAAAAATGTTTTTAAATTATTACTTATTATGCCCAATCAATACAGTGTATGTTCCCATTACACTTAATTCTAACTGATGTAGAATATTTGTTTCCTGTTTTACTAAATTTAAATAGTTTCAGTTCACTTTATCTTAATCAACAAGTTGTCATTCAGTAATTTCTTTGTAGATGTTAGTATTTAGATAAATTTCTTAACTTTGTAACTGTGAATTGAAATATGTATAACAGAAATTAAATAGCATTTTTTATTTTTAAGTTTATTAAAATTAGTTTTTAAAAAATTAAAGATAACTTAAAGATTAATAGATTAAATGTTGAAGTAATATATACTACCTAGTTGTATTCAACCAAAAAAAAAATCATTAATTTTGACTAATTTAAACTTAACCTGAATGAATTAGTATTGAATAAAATAAGATGCTATATATCTAAAAAAAACTTAACCATTTTTTGAGAATCAAATGTTTGCATTGGTATATATTTAAATCAAAATAAATCAGGTACATTGATATCAATCATTCGTTACAAATTAGCATACAAAATATAGTAATACTCACATATTTATAAATATGTGATATTTGTATACAATGATATCACTTAGTTAACTAACAGAAAATCAGAATATGAAATATTACTTTATGGAAAGATACGAGTTCTTGGAATGATATATAAGTTAAAATTAAAAAGTTAGTTAATTTAGCAAGAATAGGATGATACAAAAAATACTTGTGAAAGGGGCAACATGTAGACATATATCATATTTTCTACAACATTTTAGTTTCTGCAAGCAATAATTCTGAAAAGATTCTAATAAAACATCTTTGTTGCGTTTTAATTTTTAAAACAAGCCTATGTATGTTTTAAAAATATATTTGCTTCATTAATAATTAAATGATAGAAGTGGAATATTTTTTTTACTGCAGATTAGATGCATTTTTCTTTTACATTGAGCATGTTTAGTTTTTCATCCTACATTAATGTGTTCATTGCTATTTTTTTAATTTCCTTCTTTGTAACTTTTAGTTTAAAATCTTCTGTGTAATTTAGATGCTATCATTACCACATAATAATAAATATACTTGAACAGTGTCAGAACAAAACAGCTTTGATCAAAACAATGTGTGAAAGGATGTTAGACAAATGTAATATGGTTTTGAGGAAACAAATTCATTTTTTAATATTCTTTGAATGTGATTTGGCAACACTTGTTATAGCTGAAATATATCAACCAAGTCTTGAAACTTTCAGTGCCATTTGTTTTATTTTACAAAACATAAATACCATTTATTTAAAAACTTTAAACCTTTCTAATGATGACTTTTTTTTTTTTTTTTTTTTTTTTTTTTTGTATGATTGTGTGTGTGTACACAACATAATTCAAAACATTTTAATACATAATTTACGAATTATGTAAGGAAAATACGATATTTATGTAAAATTGGTACCCCAAATAAAATGTCTAATACAAAACTGTGATATATAATTTAATATTGTTATTCTTTATAATAGTTTTAGCCTGTTGATCCTAATTTCTTCACTATAAGAATAATTTTCTTTAAATTTATTATGGGGGTATTTATTTAAAATAAAACTGCACTTAAAAATATTTCTTGCTCTTTTATACTGCAAACGCATGCTAGAAGCTAACATTATTTGCTATTGTACATTTCAAGTTTTGACTTCATTATTTGTGACAGTTTGTTTAATTTATCATATTGTTCTTTTTTTAAATATGTCTGATTGTTCTGCCTTCCTATTAACATTTCTGATTTTAAACATATTTTTATTTTTCAGATGCGATATAAAGGTAAAAAATTGGACACTTATAAAAATCTATGGTTTCGTAAACATAAACAACAAGAACAAGAAAATAATGCTGTATGTATAATACTTGATACTTATTAAATTATTTCTCAGAAATTAATGAAAATAAAAAAATTTTTAATTATCTTGATTTTGGCAGGGGTGACTTATAAATTTTATTAAATTAATCCCATTGTATAGATTAATATTATTTTGCTGTATAACAGCAGTAATAAATTATAATTTCATTTGTAATAAATTTTGTCACAAATTTTGGGTAAACCTGTTAGCAATTAAGACATAATTTTTATGAAAAAAAATCATACTTAGAAATCAATTAATCAAATTTTAAATATAATTCTGTTAAGGTAAAAGAATCCATTGTTTTTATATTGTGACTTATTTTAGTCATGATTTCAGAAAATTAAATTTCATCTCTACATTTATTGAGATAAAATCTAATGTATGAATTAATCACACATTACAAAGTTGCCATCATCAGTAATCATAATATTTACATTTTCCATTTAAATTATTAGTGAAATTTTTATATGAAATGTAATTGAACAAAGTTTACCAAATGTCCTTATTTAATGTATGGATAATGTCAATCCATTGAACAATACTGTTTGAAAATGTTAGTACACAGTACATTTTGAATATTCTTTCAATTAATAATTGTTAATGTAATTTTGGTATTTTTAAAAATAAAGTTGAAGGTGCTTTTCAAAAATATCCAGGTATTAAAACTAATTGCATTTTTTTTTTTTTTTTTTTTTTTTTTTTTTTTGCAGTTTTGATTTACATTACATAATATTTTCAAAATCAAAAATATTTTTATTACAATTAAAGTTAATTTTATTTTTCTATAAAATGGAAATTTCTTTTAATATACTTAATAAAACTTTATTCTTTTGTTTCTGCATGTAATCAAGTCAAACAATTCAAAGTGGTAACTGAGCAATTGCTCTAGTCTTCAGTTCATGAGTTCAGTTCCCACTTTAACATGTTGTAGTTTTGAAAACTACCTTGATCCACAGGTCCTGATTTAATTATTCTTTGTTTGCAAAAAAGGCTTTGTTGTTATAGGACAACAAAGCAATTAAATTTGAGGCAAATAATGATACTTTGAAAGTTAATTATTAAATTCTGAGCTATATGATTTAAATATTTGCTCTCATTATATCATTGTATTAATATCATTTTTTGATCATCTTGGAGGGGGGGAATTAAATTCTAGTCTTTCTTAAATATATTTTTTCATATTTTCATAAGTATTCTAATTTTTAATGATATAAATTGAACAATTATTTTGGAATAATCAAAAAGTAACTGTATTTTCAAAAAATTATAATTTACAAAATTAATTTTTTTTTTTTTTTTTTTTTTTAGAAAACCATTAATAATTATTTAAACAGTATCATCAAATATTGTTTATTTATGTTCATTAAAATTAAAATTTTTGAATTAAAATATTGTGAATTTATATAAATTTGTTGCTGTTAGAAGCTATTTTATAAATTTTGAATATATTATCTAAAGATGAAGAGTAATTCAAATATTTTTTTCTGCTGTGTCATATGAGGAGGGATGCCACTTTTCCATCCTAAGACGTTTTTACTGTCTTCTAAAACTACAAATTAAATATTTTTATTCAAAAACTATGTTTTTAAAAGTGTAAAATTTGCCTTCAACCAATAATGTAAAAATAATTCCGTTAGCATCACTTTTCAAAACCACTCTTATCCAAATTTTAACTTATCTGCTGTGCATTGTTTATTATTCTCAGTTGCACAGTTAGGTTAAAATCTTATAAGTCTAGTAGTGATATTACCTGTGAAAATCTGAAAATGCATTTTGCTTTTAAAGTTGGTAAAGTTCTAGAAAATAGGTATAGACATTAGTTGAGTTGAAAAAGAAAAAATTTTCATTATTTCATTGTTGGATTTGGATTAAAAACACTGAAAAGTCAACACAAATAAATTTCACTGCTAAAAATAAACTGAAATAACTTGGAATTCGCTGATCCAAATAAACTTGTTTTTTTGAACATTTTTGTTAAAAGCAAATTGTGTTAAGAATAAATATAAAAAAAATGTGAAAGTATGGAATTGAAAGTCTGGATTTGCCTTGCGTGTTCAAGAAAAGATAAATTTTAGAAAATAGGGAATATAAAATTATGTCATCTTTACTTAAGAATAATGTTTCTCGAAAAAATTATTGTATTCAAGACTCCAAATATTTTTCATAAAGCACAAATTCATTAATTGCCAAATATTTAGTATGCAATCAGGTTACTAATCACAAAACAATTATCGATACATTTATCAAGGGAAATATATGTATATATATATATATATATATTTAGATTTATTTTTATACATTATCTAACAATAAATTATGTGTCACCAAATAATTGGAAATTGCTTCTAAGTATATGACAATTTACTAAGTAGCTAAAAGAATGAGAAAATCCAAAATGAGCAAATTAAGATATTTTCATTAAATATTGATGAATTTATAGCTTTATGCTTCTGTGTTTGATGGTGAATTTAGTCTTACAAATTCCAAAACTTAGCTATCCTAAATAAGAACACATAAATCATTTGGAAAGAAATCAAGCTCTGTAATGTGAAAATTTTAGATAGTCATTGCCCCTTTATTTATTTTATTCCATTTGGCTTGATTTTGGGAGATGTTTTCAGCTAAGGCATATTTGTATCACTCTTTCTATTACACACACATGCCATAGGTACCCGTTTATATGGTAGACAATCATTTGCAACATGGTAAAAGGACAAAGACGCGATTGATGGTGAGGGAAAATACATGCATGCCCAAACCCAGGACCTCCCTACCCGCAGCCAGGCACGCTAACCCATATAAGTTGCGTGGCACTTTATTATTATAGATTGTATATATTATAGATATTACTGTTATGAATATAAAGTTTTTTATACAACAGTTTTAATTACATTAATGAATAGGAGATACAATTTTTTAGCAATTATCGTCTCCAAGTACTAGTGGAATCAGCAGTAAACCAGCTTGTCATGGGGAACACACGGCAACAGCAGAAGAAGAGAAAAAATGGTATATATAATATTTAAATATTAAATTTCTATTAATTTTCTTGAATTTCTAATTGTCAAATTAATATAATTATTGTAAACATAATTAATCTGAAAATGTATTAAATGCAATAAAGGACTTTGTGTTGTATCTACTAATTAGTATTTTGAAACATCATTATCTTATTTTCTAAATTGCTTTTAATAGCAATGATAACAAAATGTTTTCCTTAGTTTTGAAGAAGTTATTTATTTATTTTTTTTTAACTCTTCTGTAATTTTGCTTTTTATCTTATTTATTATTATTAACCAAACAACTGAAACATTTATTCTTATGGAAAGAGTGTGTGTATATCACAAAATAAAATGGTTATATCTTTAGATGTTACTGATAAAATATTACTGGTTGACTATTTCTTCCTTTTTATGTTAATTGTAAAATTGATTTACTATTCAGAAAAAAAATTATGAGCTGCCATTGCTAAGTTAAATGAATTTTTTTTTTTTTTTTTTTTTTATTAGAGAATACTTTCCAAAAGAAAGACCTCTGATGAGATCATGTGAATATGGTTGCTGTTTAGATGCTTGAATACATTTTTTTGCTTAATGATTGTTATTTAAAGATAATAATTTATAATAAGCGATGACCATTGAGAAATTTGACAGTAGTTTTACTATGGTTTAACGATGCTGTTGCAAAATAGTTCTTTTCTCTTTTTAATTTAGAAATAATCTTTAAATTTTGTATTTCTTAACATGAAATGCTCTGAAAGTATATGCTGTTGTTGGGGCTTGCATTATTTAGCCTATTAATTTTTCTTTATTGGTTCTAAGCAGTCTATTTTTAAAATATTTTTGCATAACTGTATTTTAATTTTTATTTATGGGATTATTTTAATATGTCCTTCTGTAAAAGGGCAATAATATGTAAATAATTTATAATTAATATATTTTTAATTAATCTTGATTTTGCGACTTATTTTTATGTTTCATTTTCCTTCTAATTTAAGTTGCATATTTTTTGTAATTCAAATTTTTTTTCGTAATTACTTGATTTTGTATGATATGGATATTATATTAGCTTACGAATAATCATGTGTTTGGCACACTGAGTATCCACCAAAAATTATTTTCCATTCTATCTATTAAAGAAACAAAATATCAGTAATATCATATTTACTTTATAATTTGTATTCTAAATTTTAACAGTTGTTTATATTATTGCTTTCACAAAATGTTGGGAAATCAGCAGTGTCTGCTTTAGAAGATAATCTTATTCCTATTTTCAGTTATCTAATTGTTAATCATGTTTGTTTCCTATACATGTTGTTTCAAATTGATTTAGGGCAAATTAATCCTTCATGTTGTGATTAAAAATATGTAAAATTAGATTTTGATAGCTATTTTCATTAGTCAAGCAAGATAAGCTTATGTATTAGAATTTGCTTTTCATTTGTAGTTCAGTTACTAGTTATCTTGCATGCTATCGACTCATTGATATTTCTAAACTGAAGTAATTAAAATATTTATTTAATGAAATATTTCTTTTAATTATTTAGTTAAACACATTTTAAAAGTAGACTGCTTTTCAAATAATTGGACTCTTATTCTTTGCACTTTAATCAAAATATTATTTAAATGGTGCTAAAAATAAAATATAATACCATTCTATAATCAACTTAGAAAAAAAGCTGTTTTTTTTTTGTGTTAACATTCTTAATGTTGTTCAGAAAAAAAAATTAAGTAACAGTTACTATTTTAAATATTTAAATTGCTCATAAATTCTTGAAGTCTTTTCACTGTTTACAAATCTTATATTTAGAAATGCAATTAAATACTAATAACTTGAATATTCTATAATGGGAATGAAAGTATTTGAATTGATTTTAGTACTTCAATTTGACTTATTTCATGAAAATAAGGAATTTATAATTGTGTAAATTAAAATTTATATTGCCGTAAAAAATACCTTAAAGTAATTATTTTTTATTTAGAAAAGTTGAATTATTGTATTTTAGAATGTATCTAAATATTATTAGAATTTGTAGCACTAATTTTTTAATTATTGAATGCATATGTATTTTATGAAGAGGATAAAGTTAAATATTATAATTGAATGAAATTCAAAATATCAAAACATTTATTGTTTGTGTTTATATTAACACAGCAATTAAATGAATTTATAAAAGTTTTAAGTGAATTTTTCTCTCTTATAAAGTAAGACTGCTTAGAGTATAAATTTGCAGATAATTTATTATCAAGTGAAAGAAAATATTTATATTAAGCAAATTAAAAATAAACTTTTGTATAACTGAAATTTTTTAAACTATTATTTTGCAAAAATTTTTTATTTGCAATATATTGTGTATATGTTTAAAAATAATTAAAATAAAAATGATAAAAGATAATATCTGTTTTGAATTGCTGAAAAATTTATCTTTTATTAAATCGTTATATGATTGTGAATTTAAAAATTTGGCTTATTTTAAATTTTGCATATTGTATTTTATTAATTTGAAATAATACTAATTCAGGAAGATCTCTTAGTATAATTAAGTACTACTTCAGTGGCTTTAATTTTTATACATATTTTCTTAATTAAGAGAAAATAAGGATAAAAAACCATTGAAAAATTGCTGATAAAAGGGACAGTGGGAAAGAGCATTTAAAATTTATTAAATGTTTATTGCTATACCAAATATTTAGCTGTTTCAACTTGAAGTATATTAAGTGTTGAGTAGTGTGAAATTTATAGCATGTATCCCCCTAAATTAATTCTATTATTTTACTTATTGGAATCTTGGGTCTTACTATGGCTTTGTTATATGACCACACTTTTTGAAGTAGCAAGTTCTAGTAAATTCAGTCTTAGTTCAATAATAATACTTGAATATTAGTTTCTGCTTTCTGCAATCATTTTATTAGGTTTTCTAGCTTATAACTTGCAGATCGAGCTTATAATCTAGAAAAATTCTTGGAAGGCAAGACAGCCAATGCCGAAAGACTTTACATACTTCATCTGCATGATGTCAAATAATTATGATCTTATTATTTCCAAATTTCAGCTATTAGAAATTATAAATTTTCTTGCTTTTGTTGTTGCAAATTTAAAAATATTCATCTGAAGTTTAGGAATAATACGATTTTAAATTTAAAACAAATCAAATATTTTGCTAATCGTAATTTCTATAATTAACTGAAACATATTTTCTCCAATCTGTTACAAAAATAAAAAAAACTTTCTGTTGAATGACTTGCTTCTCTATATTGTTAAAAAATATTAAATTCCAACTCTTCCAGCAATTGCAAATCAAAAAATTCTTGGGCTCTAAAATTGTATCAAACTGTTTATTAACAAATAATTATTTCATTAAAGAATTAAATTTATCATGACTTAGCTATGATTTTATTAGTACTTCTTTTTAGTATTTATTTGTTTATTATATTTTTGACCTGATGTTTTTATTTATTCATTTTATTTTTTTTAATATAGCACCACACCCAAGAAATGGGATTTAGGTGTGTATTGTTTAATATTTTTAAATCTTGTTTTCCTTTTGTTTTTAGATAAGCTTTTGATTTTCTAACCTGTTTCATATTTTAAGATATCTTTCCTTATTTATTTGTTAAGCTATATTTCATAAAACTTATATTATGAAAGAAGAATTTTGATATCTAATTACCTATGGCCGATTATTCATTTCTTACAAAAAGTAATTAAAATTATGAAAAATACAATCCACATTTTATTTATTTAGCAACAAATTTGATTGATCACCTACTACAATTCATAATTATAATTGAAAAGAATTAAGGTATTTATATAAAATTATTTTTTTTCTCTTTTATAATAATTTGGTTATACTTGTTAGTTTAATTAGTTCATGTGTAAATTAATCTGAAAATTTATATTTGGAAGTATTTGTTTAACTTAATTTAGTAAATTATTATAATTTTTTCTAAACTACATTATCTTATTATATAAATTTGAATTTAATAAAAAAAATTAGTACTTACTCTTAGATGCACTGTTTTGTTAAAAACTTTCATCTTATTATAATTGTATTATAGTGAACTCTAAAAATAATAGTTTCTATTATTTATTTAGATAAAATTCAAAATATGGTTCCAAGACCTCGCCCTTCACCACAAAAAAGAATTATTGTTCCTCATAGTGTTCTTGGTAACCGATCATTTGCACAGTTGAGTATTATTAATTTTTTTTAATTAAAATTTACTTCACTCTTAAAATTATTTATCCACTTGATTAAATACTCATATTTTGCTTAGAAAGTAAAGTAAAAATTTAATTTAAAATTTTTGTAATCCTTAATATTATCCTGTTATATCCTGTTTATTATAAATGATTTCATCAACTTCATTGAAGAACATTTAAATCTGCACAAAAAATCATATTGTCAGGTATATAAATAAAAAATTATTGCTCATATTGTTCAAAATTTGTTTGTAAAATTATTGCAATATTGCTTTTTTGCATTTTTTCCTAGTTTGAAGAATATGTGGAAAAATATGCTGGCAAACAGATAATACATTGGTATTGCTCTATTAATAAATTTAAAAAAATTATCCAATAACAATGATTCAGGGCATTAAGATCTTATTAATAATTATAATTTTAATATAGTATAAATATTTATTACATCCTATTTGGCTTATTTGTTGTAATTGTAATTCATCATATTCAACACTTAGATCCATTTCAACAGCTCATACTTGATTCCTATAGCAGAAGTGTACTTTTACAAAAATTCAAAATTCAGGGTATACTTTTTGAGAATTATTTCTTTCCAGTTCTAGAAATTAGACATGTTTTTTAATTTGCCTTTTATTATTAACTTAAGTTAATCTTTATATATTTTCTTTCTTGATTTTTTTTTTAATTTTAACTGCTCATTTTTTAATAAAGTACTTCATTTATTTGATAAAAAAAAAGTTCTTTATTTAGTTTAAAAAAAAAAAAAAAACTATTTTCGGACTATACTCAAAGAAAAGAATACTTGTGCTAAAAAGTGGAATAATTTTCTTTAATATTATTTAATTTTCATAATGAATATTTGCTTTAATAAGAATTTCTAAATCAAAATAGTTTGATACTGAAGTGCCTCATAAAATTTTTACTGTGGATATTTTTTTTTCAAACTATTAAATTTTATTTATATAAAATCATTGAAAATCTAATTTTACATTTCTTCGAAAAAATAGAAGAAATTCCTGTTAACTTAGTGTGTGTATATATATTTCAATATTTATGAAAATTGATGCAAAAAAAAAGAATTAATATTCTTTAAAAATGTGTCCATTGTTTCTCTTTTATTATTCTACTGGTATCTCCTGAAAAATATAGATCTAATATACGAAAAAATACAAATTTCAGTCATATTCTGCATTGTGTCAGAAAATGAGCTTTTCCTATAGTGTTGTAAACATTATGAAACTAAAATGCAATTTTATTTATTTGTTTTATTTTTAGTGATCTTAATACTCTTGTGAAGTGTACGCCATTTAGTGGTTTAGACAGAATACAACCATTCACAGTGACAATTGCAACAAATTGCTTGTTACTTGTGGTAAGTATTTTTTTTTTTTTTTTATTCATTGATGTTATGCCTATTTACTTCCAAAGTATAATCTGAAAATATCCTTTTCCCCCCTTTATTTTAGGATTTCCATTGCCACATTATAAAGAATGAAGTTGTAGGATATCTCGGTGGTAATTGGGATATTGCATCACATAGTAGGTCTTTTAATTTTTTTTTTATTTTACAAAACACTTATTTCCATATAAATTTTTACCTATTACACTTACTATTGTTAAGAATTTCTGTGTGCACAAAAATAATATAAATTTAAAATCGGGTACAAAAAAAATCAGAGAAAATATTTATGAATAATATATTAAATAAATTATTATTAAAATTTAAAAAATGTATTTTTACTATAACTGATTGAGATTACAGTTGTGTTGGATAAAATAATTGCAGTGCAAAAATGTTACATCAAATTGTAGTTTTTCTATGATATAGTATGATGGCATCTCAATTATTTTGTTAAAGTGTTTAATTTCTGTAATATACCTTGATGTTTGTGTTTCAGTTTCTACATTTTATTATTATTATTTCTGTAATCTATATTTTACTTAAAGACTTTTTTGAGATTTGGTAGAAAGTAATTTATAGCTCTCATGTTTTGGATTCAAAATATTAATAAAGTTCTGTTAACTAATAAAAATGTTTGAATTCAATGTTATCTGTAATTGATTCCATTCTGCAGAATGACAAATAATGCTTTGTTGTGTATAGTTTGCATAATAAATTCTGCTTAGTGATAAATTTGTAATGAAACTTGTGAAAGTTCTGAGCATTATCTTGTGCAATTCATTAAAATGATTTTGCTAAATATTGTGTGACCAGTTCAATAGTACATATAAAATAGAAACAGTGATAGATTACTGAGAAAAATCCTCGTTTTTTAAAATTATGATATTATTTATTTAAAATGCAGTTTTAGCTTAGGTAGCTAAATCATTTCACTTGGAAACAAATTTAATTCTAATTTTGTGCTTAAACATATTCATTTATGGAGGTGATTTTGCAAAATATATTGTCGTGTGAAATGGTTTTCCTTGTGTTTACAATAAATTATTTTTTCGAGAAAATTTTATCAATTTATGAGTTTTTCTCCATGAAAGGGTTTAATTTGTTTTTATTTTGAAATATATCAGAAGAAATTTAAAATATTTTACCAGTAATATTAAGTAATTTGTATTGCAGGAACAAAATAATTTCTGTATAATACATAATATAAAATAAAAATTTTAAGAGTTGTATTATTGTTTTGTTGTATAGAGTGCAATATTTGATGGTATGGATGCATATATGCAATATAATACTTCTCTGTTAATGTCATAAATATATCCTGTAACAACTAAAATGATTCTTTAAAGGAAGTCAATCATCAGCAAAAGAAGTTTTTATTTGTAATTTAACAAGAAAGTCATTTTATTAAAAATAAATAATCAGTATATATAATATCTTACAAAATTACAAATTATTTTTCAAATTTTAAGTAAAAAATTTTACCTGAAGGAAAATAAATATTGATGTAAAAAGAAAAGGCTATTCAAGGCTATCAATATTAAATCTTTAGCTTAACTTTGATAGCATTGACTCTAATATATAATGCATTTTTTCATTATATATCTGGAAAAAATAATAGTCTTTTTATCTCAAGTAGTAAATGGTCAGATTTTTAATAAATTTAGAGTGTTTTTGTCATGTCTTAGAAAAATAGTAACTTTTGTTAGGTGTATGCAATGCACACATATTGTCATGCAAAATAATTTTTTTCTCATGATGAATCTCTTAAAGTAGCCACTGTGAATTTTATTGTTTACTCCCTTGGAAATTTATTTTAGAAATGGTCATCATGTATTATAAATTTTCTTCTGAAGCTTAAACAAATCCAGCTTGATTCTTTAAATATTTCGCATATTTGAATATTTTTAGTATCTTCCCCATATCTTCATATCTGCAATGTTGCTTCAATTCTAATTGGTTTCAGAATGTATTCTTTATTAAAATGGTTTCAGTTGAGTCATTCTAACTCTTTTTCACATTCATTTCCATACTTCTTATTCTAATCTAGTAAAAATGTGTGTCTCGTAAAAATAAAATAAAATGTTAAATTCATTATCAGTAGTTTATTGCTGAATAACATCAATGAAGAGCACTGCTGCACCAGCAATAGACACTTTAAGAAAAGCAATATGAATTTGTAGAAAAAGTGTGGTTGAAAGCTTTTTAAGTGTATGAAATTACATAGTTGCTGAAAGATATTTCACAAAATTTAAACCCTTTATTAAACTCTTGAACACACAATTCTTCATAAGTTTAAAAATTCCTTATGTTCTCCATTAATTTAAATACTCTTTAAAACTTGGCAATTTATTCATTTCTTTAATCAAAAATATTAAAATGTTTCTATTTATTAAGTGTAAAAGGATTAATGATGGATAAAAGATACTGTGTTCTGTAAAAGATACTGTATATATGTGTTCTCATACAGAACTTTGCTGTATGAGAACACAATAACGTTTAAAAATATCCATCTAATTAAGAAATGTATGATTTATTCATTTTTATGGTGCAAAGGGTATTTTCAATGTACATCATAAACTTTTCAGTCTTTCAACATATTTTCTGATTATTCAGTTCCTTAAGGTGTGAATCGAGAAAAGTAAAAAAATTCAGTTTTGATATTTATTAGTTCTGATACAAATTTTGCATAACATTTTTAAAAGCATTTTAATGTAATCATAAGTATTTACTTAAAAAATAGTTTCTTGAGTAGTTTTTTCTCATAAAAGTTATGTTATATAATCTTATTATCCTTCTTGTTCTACTTAATTTAATTGTTTGAAAAAAGATTTTTTGTATATAGAAATAAATTAGCTAATAGTGTATGTATCTGTATTCAAAATTTCGATCTTGGTTAACAGTTAAAAGTGATGATTAAATAAAAAACTAAAAAATAAATGTTGTGATTTTTTTTATTTCATTATTAATGGAATTTTATTTTTACTTTATACATTGGGAAAAACAGATTATTTATATAGGTTTATCACTTCTATAATATTTATGTGTTTATTGTAGAAAAAAATGTAATATTTGTTTCAGTAGGCATAAAATAGTTATAAATTGTGTTGTTAATAGAGATTTCTGAAGTTTTGTGATAGAATTTTTTTAAAAAAATATTGCTTGCTTTAAAAAATAGAAAGTAACTTATTGCATAGAGAGAAATTTTTAAGAGCAATATAGCATGTTCTTGTAGAAATATAAAATATAAGAAATATGCTTTTAATTTAAGAAATTCATTCTACCACCACAATTTTGTGTTATTTTATGTAATATTTTCACCTAATTTAATGGAGATTATTTTCTTCCTGAAAACTAAATGATGGGTACTTTAATATTCAGTTTAACATTTTATAAGATTTGACTTTTATTTGTAATGATTAGGGCCCAGTATTAAATTTAAGCTCCATATTTAAAGCCACAAATCAAAACAGTCTTCTCTAAACAGGCATTTTGTTCAAAATAGAATCTTTATTTCATTTTTAGCAAATTTTTGTTTTTTATTTAATAAACAATTTATAATATTTTTTAATGAAAAAATTTATAATTTATTTGCTTTATATTATATTTAAAAATTTATAATTTAAAAAAAAATGTTCAATTTTGGTAATTAATTGATTTAATTTTAGTAAATTAAGAAATAATAATCAGATTACAATATGGATCTCTCACTATGACTGGAACACAGCTTAACTTAGTTTTGATGATCCTATTTATTGGAATTTAATATCTTTGTTTCAATCTTAAATACTGTTGAATAATAAAAGATGTATGCTAGGCTTTCATTTTCAACTTTATGTTGGTAATATCTTTCTAGGGAGTTTTTTGAATTTCTTTTATGTATCTGTTCAACAACTTATAAAAAGAAGTACTTCCAGATTGTAAAATTATGTGGTTGTAAAAAAAAAAAAAAAGACCTAAAACTATTTCAATTTTAGTGTGTGAAATAAATACTATTATAACTTAATACATATATGTGAGTATTTTTCAAGCAATTGTTTTTGTAATCTTTTCATAACTTGGCTACTTTGAATTTAATTGACCCCTTTATAATAAATACGTTTTTTTTTTTTTTTTTTTTTTTTTTTGAACAAAATTATTTAAAAATTTAGGAATTTTAATAAAAATTTCTTTTATTATCTTAATTTGTGAAGAATTATGTTTGTGAATGCATGTAATTTTTATCAATTACATACATGTATATAGGGATTCCAGTTTATTGTGTAATGTCTTATTGTTGCTGATGATTAAATTTTAATGATAATATTTAAACTGATGCAAAATTCCTATTTATGTTGACAAAAATAAGAAGTTTTTTCCTTGCTATAATAGAAAGAGTCACTTAAATTTAAAGTAGCCAAATTGTGAATTATTCATTTTATTTTTATTTTAGAAGGAATATGTTCAGTTATAAATTATTGTGATATGTTTGCTTTCCCTTTTTTCAGATTTAGCTGTTTTACAAGCTTTTCCTTGTAGATCAGGTCTTGGCGATAAAGATAGTGCTGCTAGAGTTGAAGATGAAGTAAATAATTATTTTCAAATTTCTATAGAAATTATGAACATAGTCAGTAGTTATAAATATTTTAGGTTAGCGCTATAATAAATTAGTTCAGTACATAAATCATTGTAAAAACATGATGATTTTTTAATTTTCTGTTGCCTTATTTCCTGAAAAATAATAAAACCCTTCAGCCTTAATTATTAAATCCAAAATTTTTTACTATTTCTCTTAAGTTTGGTTTAGTATTTTTTTAAAAATTGTTTTAATTTTTTTTTGTAATAAATTCTTGTATATACTTTAAAACAATTGAATTAATAATAAAATTCTGAAGTTGTGTACTAAGTTCCAATATATTTATGACATAAATAACAATTAGGCAATGTAATGAGTGTTGCTCAAAAAAAAAGTAACAGGAAACATCATCTGCAGATAATTGAGCTGTCAGTTTACAAGATAGTAGTGTTATACTTTCCACATTTGATCACGATTCCATAATCAAAATTCAATGCTCAAGCACCTCTGTTTCAGAAATAATTCAAACACTTGTATGTTCTTGCATTGCCATCTCTATCATTTCTACTTTACAATGAAACTGCCTCTATTAAGATCAACTAATGCAGGCTACCATTTGGGTAAATATGGTTAATGGCATCTAGCTCTCATTCTAACATAGTTTAGGTAGACCGTGTGTAATAAGTCATCAATCATTATGCATGGATTGGAACATATTAGCTATAAGGACCATCTTAATGTTTTATCAGTGGGATAAAAATTGTAAAAATACGAAATTTCCTTTGTTGACCGTTAAAGGTTAGATCAATGATTATCAGGAACTTGAAACCATTGATAAATATGTTAGAAATATTGTCTGTAGTGTGGTTGAGATATACCTTTGTGTGTGCCAATAGTAGAGTCCATATATGGCATAAACCATTGGAAATGAGTAATTCACCTTCCAACCAAAAATTTCTTGATTTTTTTTTTAAATGTTTTTTTTCAGTGTAATTAATTTTTATTCAGTACATTTGAATAAAAAATTACATTTTTGGTATGAATAACATTGTTTCTTTTAAGTATTCTTTGCTATCATATCATGGACAAACAGTGTTATCCCATATGTTCAGATTTATTTCACATCATATTATTGATTAAGTAACATAATATTCACACATGACCAATTTCTTATTTTTTATCTTTTGTATTAGAGGTAATCTGTTATACTTTTACTTCTCTAAATTCTTATAACAATTTAAAAGAATAGCATTTGAATTTCTGCAATTTAACAGGCATAAACTGTATCAGCAGAACAGTAGACTATTTATTTTTTATTTACACAACAAATATTAAAAATGAAAAATTTTACAAATTCTACTACATGTTGGTATTTTAATAAAAATCACATTGAATTCATGCTAAAATAAATATACATTCGGTAAATTAGAAATGAGATTGAAGAACGAATATCTATGACGAAAATAATTTGAACTAGATAAAAAGAAACAATTTTTTTACTTTAAATGTGGTTGTTATAAAATAATCCATAAAAAAAATTACTGCTTCATGATTTATGCTTAATGTAATTTAGTGAATCATTAGTAGTTACATGACTTATCAAAACTAACGCTGATGTTTGTGAAACTAATTTTATGCCAGTTTGAAAATATTTTCATGTATCGAAAACTAATTTTATTGTTGAAATTTTTATGAACTAAAGTTTCTCCAAAAAAGGCAACTGATTTGTAATAAATCTGACGAAAAATAAACTATATATACTAGCTTTCATACAGATGGAATTAATTAAATAATAAATTAAATGCAATAAAAAGGATAAAATATCTGTGAAGCAAAATTATTCAGCAATGTAGGAATGAAAGTGTTTTATTTGTGATGAAATGTTTTGTAACTTTATTCTTACATGTGTTTGCTAACTGATATAAATTAAATTTTAGATTCGAAGATCCTTGGAGAGGCGTCATTTGTCGGTGGTTGGTTGGTATCACAGTCATCCTACATTTCCTGCTCAACCAACTATCAAAGATGTCGACAGTCAGATGGAATACCAAATTACAATGAAAGGAGATAGTGATTCTTCCTATACGCCCTGTTTGGGCCTCATTTGTTGTAAGTATATTAGTTGCTTAAACAAAGTTCCTTATTTCTATTGACACGAATTCATATCTTATACAGTTAAAGAGAAATTATGCAAAAAGTGTTTTTTGTAATTTAAAAAACAAATGGGCATCTTCACACTTCTTAATTTATTAATATCTACTTTTAAAATACCAATTTATATGAATTATATTAAGATTATAGTGATTTCCTGACTAATTTTAAGTGCAATATAAGTTTTGACCAATTCATTAAGTTGTTGAAATAAAAGATAGTCACTGGAATAAACAATGTTGTGTTAAAATGCTCAAAACTCATCTTTTTTTTTTTTTTATTATTATTAGTTTTGCATTATAGTTTTTTAATTCTGATAAGATATCGAAAGATAAAATTTTGTTTTTTAACGTATTTTTAAGGTTTGTGTATTCAAGGTATGATCCATATTAAAATATTATATGTAAGCTGTGCTTTATGTAAGTTTTATTGTTATACATTCTATTACTGTAAAAATTATTCAATGCATATATATATATATATATATATATATATATATATATATATATATATATATATTACTAATTCCTTTTTCGTTTGATAAAGATTTTGGGAATCTTTTTGGTTGTTTTGATGGCAAATGATGTGTTGTTCAGTAAATAATAATAATCTATTGGTTTATCAATTTATTTTATAGCAATCTTAATAGTTTACTATACTATATTAACCATAATCTTGATATAAATATGCACAAAAAATTTTTCAAAGAAAGCTGTTCACTTAATTCTGCTGTATTACAAACATTAAACATAATGGAAATATATTTTTATTAGATTAATAATTTTTAAACATGCAGTTATGTTTTTGAATAGGTATTCACTCATTATCATATAATTTTCTTCATGAGAAATTTTGTAAAAATTAAGCAAACTTTGAAAATTGAATGCAAAATTCATATTTTAAAATGCCTGTTAAGCCACCTTAATAATAAAAATAATTAAATAGAATGCACAATATGCGTAGTATATGTATATGAAACAAAAATATAATCAATTAAGAAAACTCTACAAAACTTAATACATCTTTTAGCTGATGCATTAAGCAAGCTTTATACAGTTTTTCTTAAATGTTTATATTTTTTTGCATGTTCTTTTTCACCAAAAAATATGCAATTAAGAACAGGTATTAAATGTTTTAAAATATATTGAAAAGAAATTATGATTCAAATATAGGAAATTATTTTTGTATTTTCTAGCTCCTTATGACACACAGAAACCTACACTGGAAGCTGATTATCTAGCATATTGGGTTATGCCACCACCTGAGGTAAGTTACTGCTTCAAAATTATATCTTTAGACCATTTTTTCATATGATAAAGTTTTAAATAAAATTGCCCGGGCTGTAAATGATTTGTATTGATTTTTGTATAAATGCTTATCTTCTTGAATGCATACTATAGCTAACTATACTATGTAAAGAGTAAAATAGTGCTCTAAAAGGAATAAAATGCACCATACACAATTCGGAAGTTGCTTGAGCTTATCAACAATGTTTAATAATGTCAAATATTTATTCTTTCTTAAATCTTAACCCTTTCACGCCTAACAGAACACATATGTCCCAAGTGAATTTCAGAAAAGTGTTTTGGGACAGAAACGCTTCTCTGCCTAATGGGTGACGTTCCCACCAGTCCTGCCAATATTTTTTAAGGTATTTTCTTTCACGCAACATAGATGGCATTACCATACATAATGCAATTTTCATGTTTTTTGAAGTGTTGTCACAGCTTATCCCATACTGTACGAATGTAAACAGTTCAATTTTGGAAAATACTACCTATTTTCAATCAAATTTTGATTGATCCATAAATCTAAGGCAAGATAAGTTTTTCATGAAGCGGATTACCTCTAATAAACTGGTAAATGGCAAAGTTTTACTTCCATTTTTATTATTGGGACATACATGTCTCGCTTGTCTTGGATAAGGGGAACATATTGTTCTAACAGTCCTATGTAATCATTTCTCTTGATATTATATTTTTTTATTACTTTTCAAATAGTTACTTATTATTTTTAATTTAGGCAGAAATTAATTCAATCTAAAATGACTCAATGCCAGAGACTTACTAATGAAGGAATCAAAAAAATTTAAAAGAGTTATGACGAAGACATTGATTTGGTTGATGAAATAAACGATCACGGCTTTCAAGATCCAGCACACAATTTGAAGTACTCATTTGATTCAGACAAGTGGAAGATCGATATTGATATGGCATAATTTTAATCAATTGATAAGATACCATCAGCTAATCTTCAGGCTGCAGATCAATCTTATGCTTTCATGTAGATTCAACTTTGTAACCTCAAATGAGGATTCCAGCAGAATCATCCCCTAGTTAATGTAATCAAATTGGATGTACATCTCAAAATATTTTCAAAAAGTGCTATGATTTGGATTTCTCACTGCACAAAATAATGACTCAAAAAGTTAAGGCAATTCACCCTACAGACACTTCTGAATAAATGCTTGTCATCTTACAATAAGTTGGCAAAATTTTCTCATTAGTGGTCATCTAATCCTTCTTTGGAAAACATAAAAAATGCTATTTCCAGATACATGTAAAATGTTGTTGGAACTATGTTTTGGCAAACCAGAAAATGCAAATAAAACAAAATGGTGAAGTTGTGTCAGCCTGAAGCAAACCTTTAAACAGTGCCAAAGCAAAAGCTCAGGAATCGATGGCAAAATTCAAAGGACATTCATCCCTTAAACAATATATGCTGATTAAAACTGAAAAGAAGAATAAAAATTTGGCAGAAATGTGATTCAAAAACAGCATATTTATATGACATGAACATTTACTCCGCAAAAAAACAGGTGAAGTTCAAGGCACACTCAGGGAATGGGTAGTCCCAGTGGCCAGGACTTCTGGGACATATAAGTCCTGGTCCTAAATCAGTGTTTAAAATTTTCCTATAACATCTTAGTTTTTAGCACTCTAGTATCCCCTACTTAGCTGGCAACTTGTCTAGTGGTCAGCGTGCCTGACTACGAAGGTCCTGGGTTCGAATCCCGGTTCAGGCATGGATGTACTTTCTCTCTCTATCCTGTCTTTGTCCTTTCCTTGTGTGTGTGTGAATGAAGTATAAATGCCTACCCTATAAACGGGTCCCTATGACATGTGTGAGGGTGCGATGGTGGCTTGTGGTGCACCTAGGGCTACGCCTCGGTGGCAAAGAGGTCGCTGTTTCTGGCCAGTTCTTGGGTATCAGGGAACAATAGATTAATTGACTCTGTTGCAGTTTAAATCTGCCATTGGGGAAAAAAATATCCCCTACTTATTGTTTATGTTACCAAAATTAATCTGCTATAAAAAAATATTGAAAAAGCTCATCACAAAATGGTTAATTATAGTTATTAACCTTCAGTTTCATGCTTCTTAATGAATGAAAAGGGAAGCAGATTTAAGAAATTTATCATGATTTAAAAAATTGTTGCTTCTCCATTAAAATAAAATGAGGTGTAGGGAAAAAGTCTTTATATTGATGCACAATTTTAAGATTGCTTTAGGTCAATGTTCGGCAAAGGAGAAATCATTTAATTTCTGGAAAAAGGAATGTGAAACATCTTTTAATGTTCCTTCTTGATAACCACTGTACCTTGCTATGAAGCTGAAGATTGGCATACTCTCTCTCCATTTCAGATAAAAAAGTCTTTGAATTGGTGATGATTAAGAGCTTAAGCTAAAATGGAGTTGAGAATGGTAATCATTAAATTCATAACTTTACAAGTTTCAGCTGGAAATGTTTGCGCACAAAGCACTTCTTGGTGGATGATACAGTGGTAGACAAGTGTCTCATGATTTATTTTTTCTTTCAAAATACCAATAAACTCTTTTCTTTTTCCAGTTATACTTTTGGCCCCATTTGTTGAAATCAACACAATTTTATTGAGGAAAATATGATGTTTATCCATACACTCAATTATAGCATTTGCAACATCTTCTCTATGCGTTTGACCTTTGAGTAGTAACAATCCTAAAAGAAGTTTCTTAGGGCTTGAATGAGACATAAATCTTACAAAAAGTGAAACTTGTGCTGTATCATTTATGTCTCAAGACACGTCGACCGCTATTGATAAAGCCGAAACCAATTTCATATATTTGATATGCTGGGTGGTCTAATTTAAATCTGCTTAATCATAATCTACAAAGGAAAGGAAACTTAATTTTTTCGATGTTAGAAGAAGTAATAACATTCTAAAACAAATTATTCATTTTTGCTCAGGATTTGGAAAGGAAACATTGTTTCCCTTTCCGAGCCTGCTGAAACTTCACCAAGAAGATAATTCCCCTATTAAAACAATTTTGAATATGAGAGAAGCATTTCTCAGCAGGTTTCAGGAATTTAAAAACAGCAGAGCAACTTTAGCATTTGTCAGAAATCATCTTAATGCAACGATAACCAAGTTGAAATTTTCTCCTTTCGAAATTGACATTGGTAGCTTTGAAATACAATTACTTGATTTAAAAACAAGGAGATATGGCACTTTAAATTCAAACGTCTTTGTGTTGAATTGGAAATATTGGAGAAGAAAAAAGAGATCTTAGTTCACTGAAGAATGAAGACATGATAAACTGAAAAATGAAGATATGATCATTTTCAATGCTTGTATTCCTGACTCTTACAATTAGCTGAAAAATCTCATGTTTGCTGTTCTTTCCCTTTCTGGTTCTACATATATATGCAAACAATCTTTTTCAAGCATGAACATTATCAAGAGTAAACTGAGATGTCATCTTAACTTGGAATCATGCCTAAAATTAAAAACAACAACATACAAATCTGACTTACTCAAACTTTCCAAGGAGATGCAAGTACATTGTTTACATTAATAAATAATTATTAAGTAGGAAATGTATTTTATTTAGTGTACTACTTATTTAGTGTAATAAAAATTTACTAAACAAGCAGATTTGGCCCCCAATATTTTTCAAAATTGTTGTAATGTTCATATTTGGCTCTTTGGTTAATAAATTTGTCATCCACTGCTTTAGGCTGAGACTGATGACATTTCAAAGAAACGATGCAACTATGAAATTCAGAAACTGTTTAAATAAAAAGATGTAACAAACTTTATAAAACCAAAAAGAACTCAATAATTGAGTCACATGAAGAGAATGAATGACAACCAATGTTCAAAATAACATTTTTAAAATCCGGGGTCTACAGAAAATGATGAAATCCTTGAAAAAGATGGCTTGATGAGGTTGAAAGTGATGTCAGGAACTTGAAAATAACAAATCAGAAAACTAAGGCATGAGACAGACTGTTTTTAAATTGATTTGTTTAGGATACCTTGGTCCAACATGGACTGTAATGCTAGGGAGTTAATTCATTTTGTGAAACCTGATATATTTTTTCTAAAAATTCATTTTACTTTATTGGAAATGGACAATTTTGTTTTAGAATTGATCATAGTCATATGATTTGAAGAAGAAATACTCCAAGAGCAGAAAATTTTTGCATTATTAAATATCAAATCTTATCATTTCTAACTACAAGAATGATGGTAGAGGCTTTTAGTGGTAAATTTTGCATTTACAAAGAAAGAAATTATATACAAATACTATTTGTTACATGCTTGTTTCTTCGCAACTCTGGAAAAATAGGAATCAAATTTAATGAGTTTATAGAAATCACTGTCTAAACAATATTGTGGGTATGAAATACCTTTAATCCATGTATATTTATATGATTAGAAAATATACAATAGGAAATAAATGGCATTAATGTTATAACTATGATTTTTAGGCAGTTGAAATGAAGAGTGACATGCTTGATAAATCAGAGGCAAGATTCTTAGCATTGGACATAGAAGAAATAAAAAACAAAAAAAAAAAGTTAAATAAACTTATATTTTTATTTGAAACCATAATTATTTTTATGGCAATGCTAACTGATATCTGACACTATGATATTTAATTTCAAGTTAAGTCACAAAAATAGTTTGCAAGTAAATTAGGTCAAATATGAAGAGATAAACAAGTCAAAGCAATCAAAATGACCATTGTGAATATGTAATCTAGTATTATTCTAGATTACTTTCTGGTTGGAGACATTTCTGATTATATTTAACTAAAGTTCATATTTATAAATTTGATATTACCAAATACTCTGTATAAAAAAAATATTAGACAGTATAGCTGAAACAAACAATCTTAGACAATGTTGCTTTTATCCATTGGGTATTTGTCACTTCACTTGCATTGTATTGTACTGAGCTTTGGGGTTCGTGTGGATTGAGAGTTGAAGAAAGCAACTACTCGATGAGCACAAGATTTTTATTCGTAAAAATTCCACTAGAAATACTAGCTGTAATAATCACAATTATACGATAAGTAACAGCTTCCAATCACAGGTCTCAAATACCTCAGGCAGAGAACAGCTTCTCTAAACTAGCAGTCACGACTAATCGTCTTCACAAAACTGACTGTGTGTACCAAAAACGTTACCTATGTTGGGCTGCGGTATTTATACCTGACTTGGCGGGGAAATCTACTAATTTCGCCAAGGTTCTGGAAGCTTCCAGGCTATCTCGCTAAATATTGGTCCTAGAGCCTAGATGATGGATGTTTCCAGAAATATTCATTTGTCGCTAACTCGCCAAGTCACCAAATCGTTAGAAAACCCGCTTTTAACGTATAACACGTCTAAATACCGTAATTTTTGCCCAAAATTTGAGTATTTCCGATCTGCCTGAGATATTTTAAAACATATACAATAATTATTTATAAATTTGTAACAGTATTCTTAAAAATAGCTTCACTTACACATTTATACATTCTTTATAAAGGTTAAACTTAAAGTGTCATTTATTATTGAGTTTATATAATTTAGTACTATAGTGAATTTTAAAAATATCTGGCTTTTATAATTTAGTTATGGTTCTTATATTTGTTAAATTTACTTACAATTTTATTATTTGATTAAAGTTGAAAACTGAAAGAAAATTATTTTTAGTTTTCACAATCGCTTGAGTCAGTTAAGATATTCAATTCTTTTCTATAGTTAAAATAAATGTATGAATAAATAAGCTCTTAGGTAATGGCAAGTAATATAGCTTATGTATTATAAAATGATTTTTAAATCATTATGATTTTTAGAATTGTGTATAGTGTTTAAAATAGTATTCTTATTTTTATTTATCTGAATGTAGTATACTTATTTTTTTTATGATTATAGCATAGACCACATGAATATGGACGACCAATGCAGATGATTTATAGTATTGCCCATGATTCATTTCTTACTCAAGACTTACTCATGGAAATGGTAATATATCTCATCACTTGAAATGTATTTAAAGACCTCTCAATTAAAAAATTATTCTTCATTCAGAATTTACCACAAACTTTTTAGGTTATGAAAAGGCATATAAGTATTAGTCTTTCAGTAAATTTATTTAATCAAATTTTGTAATGTACAATCCTATATATAATTTATTTAAGTGAATATTATCCATATTTTTAATGTGAGTGTAATATAACTATATTTTTGCCTGCTTTTACATTAATTGACCAAGAATGATTAATCTATTAATAGTGTTTCCTTACAGTGTTCAAATAAATCTTTTTAAAACTTATTCAATATTTTGGAAAATTTAACAATTTTTGAAAAATAAATGTTAAAAGTGTTTTAAATTGTATGAAAATATTTCATTATAATAATTTATTTTATTTATACTTAGAATATGTAAGATAAAACATAAAATATTCAAATATTTCATAATTATTTTTATTCCAATGAAGCAATTTCTTTTACAGTTACAATAAATATTTTTTTATTCTATTTAATATTTCAGATTTTAATTTTGTGTATATTAAATTTAAACATTAAAAAGTTCTTTAAAAAATTTGATATTTTTTAGAAGTGATTAGATTTTTCTTAATTAATCTTATATTGATAGTTGATTGCTAAAAGTTTCAAAATATTTGTATTGTATCAGTATTTAATTTTATAGATATTTAGGATTATTGTCCATTATAAATATTGTTAAAATAGTAATCTAAATTGAAAAATAGGCTTTTACACTGTACAAATTTTATAAAAATTTAAATTTCTAAGTTTTTTATAAAAATCTGAAATATTTGTTCACATTAAAATATACAGACAATAATGAGTTAAAGTGATTTGTCTTAAAGAGTGACTGCATATGAAAATTAAGTCTAAATTCAAAGTATATTTAAACAAATTTGAAAAACAGATAATATAAAAAAAAGAATTGGGTAAGTTTCTTAAAAATTATAAGACCATTTAAGGTTGCTTTCATTAAATTGAAATATATTAGTGACATCACTGAAAGATACTCTATATCTGCCAGACATACATATGTTCTTTTGCAATGTTTAATTTTGTAGCATATTTTTAAAAAGTTTTTTTAATATTAATTTCTAATATATTTTTTATTAATGCATATTGATATAATCTATATCATTAAAAATTTTTTTTTTTTAGTTTTGTATTCTTATGTTTTTTAATTCCTTTATCACATCCACTATTACAATACAACATAAAACAATCAAAAGAAGCACAGAAAGTAAAATTAGCATAAATTAAATGAACAGTGTATCATTTACTTACTGCTAATTTATCAAAAAAAAAATTTTTTTTTTTTCATTATAGAACACTTGATTTCACTAAACACTATAATTACAGCATCAACTTATATTAAAGAAAAAAGAAGTTCATTTATGATTCTTCATAGGTTGTGTAAAAAAAATTGTCAAAATATACCAAGTATAATTGCTAAAATAAATTGTGAAAAGATTTAAACAATGATAAAACAACTGTACAAAATTGCTTTAACATTGACAAAAACATAGAACATAATCTGAAGAAGTTATTAAACTTCAACTCATAATATTTATGTACAGTATTGATGCTAAAAGTACACACAAAGAAAGAAAAAGAAATTGTTACAGCAATTTCTATTTTTTGTATATTCAATAAAGCATTTATATATATAAAAGCAATATATCATATAAAGATTCAAAAAGTGGCTAGACATTTCTAGAAACTCTTTCAGGACCTATCCCAGCAATCGAAAGACTATGCCTGTTCTTGCATTCAAGTTTATTATGCTTTTGATGAATCAAGATATATTTGGTCTTGCACAGGATGATTAAATATATTTCAAGTAAAATTACAATTCGCATTGTTATTTTGTTTGAAATATATTTAATCATCCTGTACTAAAATTTATTTGCATTATACACCAAGATGCACTGTCAAAATTTAAAATGCAAAATGTTATGACACTGATGATGAAATATGTGAAAAAAATTGAAACATAATCTTTAAATAGGCTTGATAGGAAATCATTAGATTTGTGATTTAGTTAAGGAACTTCCTTTTACTTTATTCCTTTTCCATAATTCCAAAGCTTGAATTAATGCAGGGGTGGCCATATTCCTTGATAGTACAGGCCATTTTTCAAAATTTGAAATCTTTCATGAGTTGCAATTAAATGATTTTTAAAGATGTGCAAAAAAAAGCATTAATTTTTTTTACTGAGAAATTATATTTATTGAAAACATATAAATAAAAGTATATAACATTTAGAATTTAAATTCAAAACATATATTTTACTTCTCTTCATTATCCTTTCAAATTTGGTGAATAATTGATGACAGAATATCTCAGTAATCCTTTGAGATGCTGGTTAGTTAATACTCATCGGGATGTTTGGATTTCACGAATTTTAAAGTGAAATAAAATAATTCACATAAATACCTTGTTCCAAATATTGAACTAGTTTGACAAACAGCCTTTTTTATGTCAGAATACTTTGATTCTGGCACTAATTTCAAAAATTCAGTAATCAACATCGACTTATATTTTAATTTTAGAGCTTGATCTTCTTTCAGCTCTATTAATTCGAATTCTCCAGTTGCTTTTTGGTCATAACCGTATTGGAAATTTGAAAAACTTGACTTGAATTATATTAATTTCAAATAGATTCAGAAAAAGTAAGAAATGAGTTAAAATGTTCAAGTCTTGAAATGTATTTTGGAATTCCGTCGATATTCCTTCGAGTTTTTTTATATACTCATTGAATTTTTTTTTGTTTAATATTGGAGCAAATTTTTTAATTCGAAAAAATGACAGAATGTTTTATTTTTAATGTTTATATATATATGTATGTATATATATATATATATATATATATATATATATATATATATATATATATATATATATATATATATATATATATATATATATATATATATATAAACATATATATATATACAACATATAAAATATATATATATGTTGTATATATATATATATATATATATATATATATAAACATATATATATATATATATATATATATATATATATATATATATATATATATATATATATATATATATAAATTCCTAATTTAATTTGAAAATTGTATATACACCATGAGAGGTCAGATAATATTTTATCTTTCCGCTGCAGTTGTAAATTCAGCATTTGAAAAGGGTGAATTACATAAGTCAAAAACATTAAGTCCTATAACTCATCATTGCCAAATTCTGAATAGGTTATTTCCTTTTCTTTTAGAAATGCAGTTATCGAATCAAAAAAAAATCTATAAATTGATTAATATGTTGTAGCTAGTTCTTCATTCTTTAATTCTTCAAGGTAATTTTTAATGTGTAACACTGTTTTCATAACATCAGGATACTTTTAAATGTTTTGTATCAAGTTGTTCTTGGTAAATTATGCAGTAATTCAGTATGAATTGTGGAATTTGAGAATAATCTCTTAAAAGTTCAATAAGATGAATTTTTTTACCTGGCATTGTCGGAGCGGCACCAATGTAATTAGGTAATGCTTACAAGCTTATCAAGAGGCACATCAAAAGCTTCCATTATGGAATCCAATGCATTTTTTAAATTGACAACGTGGGCTGATTCTTGAAGTGCTACTAAATCTAATAATTCTGCTTTACAACAATATCAGGTGAAACGAAACATATAAAAACTGCCAATTTGCGGAAGATCTGTGATATCTATCAATTTACAAGGTCTAAGGTAAATGCAATACAATTCTTCAAAAATTATTTTTTAAATTATACTCAGATGTATTAATTGCAGCTGTGCATCGTTTGGCTGTGTATCTTGAGATGGGAATTTGCAAAACAACTTTGTGCAATATTGTATTATTTGGATCTAAAATTTTAATCTTCCAAGTTTTTGTTAATAAACTCTTCCTATTCAAGCTATCCTAATACAGGTATTGTGCACAAGCCATATTCCAGGCAATAACAAAAATTGGCTTCTGCCACATTAACTTGATTGCTAAGGGTCATCAAAATTGAATGTTATTTATTTAAATGTTAATTTTAAAATGCAAGGTTTTGGGATCTTAATTTGGTATTTGTTGGATAGGGATTAAAAAACTGAGGATGATTGGTTTCATAATGTCAACATAACTTGCTAGCTTTATAATTTTTGACCATAGAATTACAAGAATTCATATTGTTTTTCTGTTATTGTCAATTAAAAAGAAATTATCTGCCCACTCATTATTAAAACTTATATTTTTTTGCTCTTATTTTTGTTCTCTTTCATCATATTTTTAAAGGAATTAGAAAGAAAGAAAGAAATTTAGAAGATGTAAGTTTTGTGTTATTAAAACATTAACAAACCTGTTAGATACTATGAGACAAATTATTGTTAACTTACCAAAAATTCCAGATTACAAAATATATCTGTATCAAAAGTAATACAGATTGTTACCTCCAGAGCAGAATGCTAGCTGTCCATTGCAATGAAAGCTTACCAAATTCAACATCGGTGAGGAGTTGGGCGATTACCCCCACTGCTTATGTTTGTTCGTGCTTATTTTCGATGAGTCATATCATTCTTAACTTGGATGATTGTGAAATATGATACAATGTTGCACTTTGTCCTGCATATTTGTTGTGAGTAATTTAAAAAACATTTTGAGTCACATACAATAATAATTTTTTTTTAATATATTAACATAAAAATTTAAATTTAACTCGGGTACATTTATTGCGAGCCACAAATAATCCTTCAAAGAGTAGCAGGTTGACCACCCCTGTATTAATGTATATAAATTTGCAAATTTCTTTTACAGTTGCTTATTATTATGTCATTGGACATTAATTATTATTTATTGTCTTTATTATTTTTGATAACCTGTTTATTCTGTAAATTGTTATTTTTTTAATTGATAAAAAGGGAAATATTTGAAAAGTTAAATGGTATGAACACAATAAAATTTTTAATACTAAAAAATTTGCAAAATCATTGAAATTTGGAATAAAATTTCACCCTTATTTCATTAAAATTCACTATAATTGCATAAAGAATTTTTTACAATTATATCAAGGTGCATGAAGGCAATTAATTTTAATTTTTGAAAATGAAGTTTGATGAGATTCAACCATGTAAAATGAAACTTAAAGTTTAGAAAGACATATTTATTATTTTCTTCAGAATTGCTTCTGAAGAATCACATGAATTCAAAAAATCTTCTGTTCTTAAAACATTTAATAGTTGATAATTTGAAAGAAATTATTCCCTTCAGAGAATTGTGTATTTTATATAGTGACTATTATTCGGTATTTGCAGTCACTATACAAAATGTTGGATTCTGTAAGATGAATCATTCATTGAGATAAGCTAGAGCAATATTTTTAAGCTCTTTTTCAGAAGAACAAAATTTAAATGCTTGTTCCCCACCCCATATAAAAAAAGAGCTTAAAATTGCATCAATTTATATTCTTAAATGATAAACAACTTGAGAATTTTACAAAATAATCCAATAAAAACTATTAAGGTGTGTAAGATTTTGACAGTACACTCTCAGTATTTTCAAAAAATACTTTATGAAATAAGCTTAATTGTTTATTTAAACAATTTTCTGTTTACTAAAAAAATATTTTGGAAAATACATAAAAATTTTATTGGAATTGTATCATTTATATGTATATAAATTTCCTAAACATTTTACTAAATTTATTATTGCTTTATTAAAAGGCAGTTTATATATATATATATATATATATATATATGTATATATATATATTATTTTATGAGGTATAAGTTAGGATATACATCAAAAAAGAAAATAATCAGTAACACATGAAATCTAATAATTAAAGCTGTTTTTACAAAAATATCCACTCACGTATTATCCTGAAAAAAAGCTGGAAATTAGATTAAGCTATAAAAAATTTATGTATTTGTGTTATTTTTAACTGTTAAACTGTAAAATTATAAAATCATCTAGATATTAAATTGATTATATGGTGTATTTTGCTTTTAAGTGATCATACTATGGTGATTGTTAATATTAAAAATGTTTGTTATATCTTGTTTGAAAATAGAAAACATGTAAAGCTGTAAATAATAAAATGTTTGATTAAATAATATTTTTTCCAGCGGTTGATTTCTGAGTACTATCGATCAACTGGCGAAGCAATTGATTTCAATGCTGATCTTCTAACTCCTCAAGGCAATAACTCTCACTGGGAAAAATTGCAATCCTCTTTAAGAACTAAACTTCCAAGAGATCTCATGGTTACAGGAGCACAATCAACAGCACAAGCGCAAGCTGTTACTCATTTTTGGGATTTCCTTAAAGGTTTAATCATGACGTAAATGAAAAATGCAATTTCCATTTCATGGTTCACAGATGTTATTAAATCATTTTTCACCTTAGCATTCCAAGAATGCTTTAATCATTTTTTTTCCTTTCATACATATGCTATGTGAGGTTGATAAAGTTCAACACATTGTCGAATTAAATAGTGATAGTCATATAAGTTATGACAAAATATTATTTTTATGCAAATTGTAATTTACAAAACTCCCTCTGAAGAGGAATTTTTCCATTTTGTGAAGTGGATAATTTTAATTTCTATTTCATGTTTCTTCTGTGATTATATTTATAAGTGAAGTCAAGATTTTGTATCTATTTATTCC
Organism: Latrodectus elegans; assembly: GCA_030067965.1. Lineage (NCBI taxonomy): Eukaryota > Metazoa > Arthropoda > Arachnida > Araneae > Theridiidae > Latrodectus > Latrodectus elegans. The sequence goes on from CM057818.1 coordinate 3,662,908, forward strand.
TAAATTCTCTAGTGTTCAGTATGGTAGTTTGGGTTACTTTTTTTTATAGGATGTTGCTATTTTTATAGAGTTATATTTTATTGTTGTACAGAACAATGAGAATTTTATGTTCTCAATGTCATATACTATATTTATTTGAAAATTTTATATATTATCTACATATGAGCAAAACATTTATTTAACTATTTATCTAAAAATATGTTTACCATTTTTTTCTTTTTTTACATGACCACATTCCAGTTATTTTATTATCATTTTAACTTTTAAATTATTGAAAAATTATTTATGATGAAAATTTATTGATAGTATTGAATACTATTTTCATTGGGCAATTTGCATATATGTAAATATTTATACTAGTCAATTTTTCTATTTTAAATGCTAATTCCAAGATCTCTGTGTAGTTGTCAAATTCATCTCTTTGTCCTACTAATATTGAAAAAAATTATTATGTATATATACACATATTTGTGTGTTACAAAACATTGTTTAAGTTCTGAGAACACTATCCATATTTCATTACAAATATTTATAAGGTTTAAAATATTCATTTTACTATGTTTTTAAAATTGTATTAATTTTTTATTTTGTTCATGTTTGCAAGAAAATTTAGAAATATTAATGTAAGTTGGGAATTAGTACTTAAGTAAATTAAAGTGAAAATTTTGTATCATTTTGATCAAATGCAATTTTTTTTTACTCTCGTTATTTCTATTAAGTTTGTTTACTGTTACTTAAATTGTTTTAATATTTTGATTCCATTGTAAATCTTTGTGATGTGGCATTATTAAATGCTTAAAATTTATTTTGGCTTGTTACTATTTCATGTAACTGGTGTGTGATATGCATTTTATGTCTCTTGATAAACAAGAGCAATGTTCACATGAAACATTTCAATATTATTTTTGAGAGGTTTATTTCATTATTTACGTAAAGAAAATCTAACTGTAGCAATATAGAAATCCCTTATTTTATTTATAATTGAGGGAAAAGGGATCACTAAATGTCATGCATTCATGAGATGAAACTTTCTTACAAAATGTATGAAATGATTATTTTAAATCTACTTAAAGAAGCAAATCCTGAGTAAAGGAATTAAACTTAGAAACAGGCACATATGTTTTTAGCGAATCATTATTGTAATTGTGTATTTTTAGCAAATCAGTATTATTACATAATACTTTTTTTTTGTCTATGTTTCATGTCTGTCATCAAGTTGATAGCCTAATTTGCATGTGTAAGAATTGAATTTGCTATCCTCAAAATTCTGAATAGTCTTTTGATCAAAAAATTAAAAGATTTATGTTCATTAAATTAGATAACTATCTTTATTATTATCAAAGTATTCCCTGATCCAATCCTTTATTGAGCAACAAGTAAATAAATCCAAATTACAGAGTATTTCTTGGTAACTAACCAAAAGAATCTCTAATATAAACTTTAGCCAATCTTCTATTGAATAAAGAATAAATTTTTCTAAAAGCAGGATTAGCACTTTCCTCTTGCATTTTTAAGATTTCAATGAAAAGGAGGAAAAAAAAATTTTTTTTATTTATTTATTTAGATTCCATGAAATTTTTTTTCCATTTTAGTTGTTATATGAATTTAAGATAATTATGTTTAATTATTTTAAAGATATAATTGTGTAACAAATTATAACAATTTTAAAAAATCTGTTTTAATGAAATAATTTAAAGCAAAAATTTTTGCTTTATTCTTAAGCATTTATTGAATACAAAATGAAAGTTAACTACTTTTTGTTTGTTGTTAAGTAGCATTTTAAATAACTATATGAATTTTAGAGAAAAATGAAGTGTTTTTATTATGAAATCTGTATTTCAGGTATTAATCTAATTGCAGTTATTTATGCATACAAATATTAATTTACATGTCAAAAACTTATTGTGTATATGTATATATATATATATATATATATATACTGTTTTCTGTCTTGAAATTATTCTTTAAAATTTACAATAAAACTGGAACAAGAAAGATTATTTACAAATAAGTAGTTTTGCATGTACTTTATACTATATTCAAAACGATGGTTTACATGATATAATTAACTATCTTTTACTCATTTATATTTAATTTAAAATATGTTGTATTTCTAAATTATATTCACTTTTAAATATTTTTACTTTTTTATGTTAAACTTATATACAATATATTATAATGTTTCTTAGTCTTAATATTTTTATAAAATCCTCAGTTATGCTTGATAATACTACGATTTATTTTTGATGCCTTAAATTTACTTTATTATTTTATAATATTTAAATGTATGAATGAAAATATAATTGATGAATGTTTTACATATTTTAAAACTTTTTGTAAATTTAAAATAAAATCTATATGTAATTGATATTATTTTTAAATGTAAAATTACTTGGAAATTATTTTATTTTTCTTAGTAGTTTTTATACAGCTTTGAATGTATGAATATTACTACAAAACCTTTACACAACCTTTTTATTATTAATTTTCTTAAGTAGTATATACATGAACACTAAAATTGAGTATTTTTGTAAATAAATAACTCGTTTTTTGTAAAAGATATTTAGATATTTTTCCATTTAAATAAATGCACTTTCAAAACAGTGATTATTTTATTGATGTGTATGTTTAAATAATTGAAACTTAATTTCCAAACTGAAACAACATCTAACTTACCTTTAAATTTTAATTATGATATTTTCTTTTTGAAAATGCTTTATGACGAAAATAAAAGAAATAAATCTTATTCTATTTTTTTTCACAAGTTAAAAATTTGAAATGCAATGTTTCATTATTTCAAAATTAAAAAAAAAGATGGTTTAAAAGCAATTTTGATTGTGTAATCATGTAAAATATATACTATATACAGTATATTATTGCTGTATATAGTAGCTGTATATGTTTAGTTTAAGTATTTATAATGTAGTAATTGTTTTCTAAAGTGAACTGCAATTACAATTTTGGTCTTTTTAAGTTCTACTTTTACCAGGATTTTAATAATTTTCATTTAATCTTAGTTTTTCTAAAATATGTTTAAATTCTTTACTTGCAACAATTTTGCAACTTTCTTATGAGCGAAATTTTAACTTTTTTTAATCATCATTGGCGTTGATAGAAGAATCATTGAAATTGGAAAGAAAAATGTGATAACAAATTATTTGAACAAATTGCAATGACACTAATGTATAAACATTAACATTGTATTCAATATTTAATTTTCAACTAAAATTATTAAATTTAAAAAGGTGAAAGGATTTAGAAAAGAAGTAGAAACTATTTAATCAAAAATTTCAGGAGAAAAAAAATGGGAAGCTTTTAAAAAATAATTTGATAATATAAATCATAATTAAAAATTATGAAGAATTTCTATTTTAAAAGTATTGTGTTTGTGACATATTTCTTTTCTGGTAAGGAAATACATTTCTTGAAATTTTTCAGTTTTTGAATGACCATTAATTTTTTAAGTGGATATATAAATTAACTGTTTGCATTGAAAAATTTATTTTAATGCCTATCTCACTTAATAAAATTTCATTATTTTTTAAATAAATTTAATCACATCATTTTCAGTAATCTGAACCTTTATTTTATTTTCCTACATAAAACTATTTATAATTTCAGAAAGATTTTATATTGAAATAAATATGTTAATTAAATTGCAAAACAACCTCCAAGCATTGTTTTTATATCTGAAGAAGTTTATTAATTTATGTGATATATTTTTTAATATTTACTAAAATTAAAGTAACTGGTATAACTATCAAGATAAAATAAAACTGAAATTGTTCCCTTTAATTTTCAAATTTCATTTTATAAATGAAATATATTTTAGATAATCAGACATTTTATATATCTAATCAACTAATAATATTCCTAATAAATAGTTTTTCGGAATATTCTGAAAAATATTTTCTATTACTTATAAATTGAATTAAAATGATTTTATTGGGAAAAAAATGTACTTTCAGTAAAATGTCTTTTATTGGAATTCAAAAGTTTGCTGAACATTCTGTGGTATCTAAAATTATAAGGAAAATGTTTTTGTTCTTTGTAGAACAAAAATGAAGAATTTAACTATGACAAATTTTCATTATAAATGATCCAATTACTGAAGATTGAATCATTTAAAAATCATTCAACAAGACTGAATCATTCAACAAAGATTCTTATAGATAGTGGAAAATATATATTCAGGTGCTCAAAGGTGGAAAACAGAAAATCGTTTTACTAACCATCTATAAAAAGTTTAAAAGATTCATCTTCTATTATTTAGCAAAAACTAGGCTCGACTATAAGATTATTTAAGATTTGATAAATCTTTCTACTAAGTCATTATTTCATATTAAACAGTGGATAGTCTAACAGCTAAAGATTATTGTCAAACATTTGAACATCTAATGCATTTTACCTACAGTAGAATGACTTCATATATATATATATATGTATGGTATGTTCACATGCGACAGAAAGTGAGAAATGTGGTGAAAAGCCACATTTCTCACTTTTTATATAAGGAAGATATTACTCTATCTTCTTTAGTGAAATGTTTGCTTTAAACAGTCACATTTTCTACATTTATTTCGTATAAAAATACCATTTTACTGACCAATTAATGAAATAAAGTTTATGTCACAAAATATTGTATTTTATGGCTTGGATAATGAGTTTTATAATCAACTAAAAATGAGGTTTGTATTCCCAACGAGAAACAAATTTTGTGTTTCTTTATAAATTTTATATCATGAATATTTTTGTTCTTATATGTTTATGCATAACAATTCAGTTTATATTTTTGAATAATCTTTAGATTATTTTACAATGCTTTTTTATAATTCAGAAGTTTAGTTTCATTAAGCAATATAAGAGAATACTAAAAATATCATTTTTTGAACACTACATAATTTTACCCAATATAAATTTTAATCATTAAAATAAAGTAAAATAATTATCAAAAATAATGACTGAATAAAAAAAATTCTGATTTGTTTTATAATTTTACTTTTATTTGATATAAGCAATGTATAATAATTTGAATTCTTCTAGTATAATCATTTACAGAATATGTAAATATTTTATTTAGATTATTTTTAGTTTTCATGGTAAACATTAAAATATGTAGCCATTTTAAATATCTTTAAGTTTAAATGGTTCGCGAATTCGATTCCCACTTTGTGATTGGATGCTCGGAAGCAACTTTCATTTGTAAGTGCGATTATAAACTTTTGTATGTAAAATATGATTGTAGGGCATCAAACTAAGACCAAGATTTGTAAAAATAAATCTGTTGTTACTAATGACACTTTGAAAAGCCAAGCTCGCTATGCGAATTTAAGTCAGTAAGGTGCGTCTTTCGTTTAATCAGAACTCTACGAAGGTGAAATACGACTTTGTTCTTCAAATCCTCTGATAGATGGCACCATCAAAGAATCCACTCCCTTAATTTTGTCATTCATCTGGCGGGGAAGGAAACTTTCACCAGACCATTACACCCGTGGTATATCGCATGTACTCGGTGGATCCTTGACGGCAATGGGAATCAAACCTTGCCCTTCTAAATGAAAAGCCGATATCTTAACCAAGGCCGAAATGATACTAATTTTATATACCAAACCTAATTTTACTTAAGAATTACTGAAATTATTAGTATTTAGATAGTTTTTATTTTTAAAATAATATGTCTTTATAGAGGACATTATTCTCTATTCTTATCAGGAAGTTTGACTAATTAAATCACATACAAAGAATAATGCTAAATATTGGTTGGTACTATACTTTTGCTGCTATGATTAAACATTCAGTCTTGAATATTCAGTCATCAGAAAGATGCTCATTAAATTTATTAAGTTTCGAATATTTTCTTTTGCCATTTTATTTTATTTATTATCAGGCATTTTATTAAACTTTTTTAGAAGTAGTTTTGTTAAATGTAATTTTTCATTCCTTTCTATTGTAACTGTAATTTTGATTATTAATAGAATAAAGTAGCAGTTCTTTTTTCTTTTTTTTAAATCGTTTGCTAAAACATAATATCCAAAAAATACTAAAATGACAAAAAAAAAATTTTTTTTTAATATTTCATTTCGAATGAAACGTTTAAATATGTGTCTTATATAGATAAATTTATTTATATATAGTATTATATTTCATAATGCAGTTGGACAAGAACCCCCAGATTTAAAAAGAAAATTCTTCAAATAATATCATATCTATATCATCATCACGATTTTACAGTAAATTTGTTTTTATATGTATATTTATAAAATTTAGTTCTTGTGTAATAAAGTTAAAACTTAATTGTATAGCTACTAAAGAATAGATACAATTAAGTTTTAACTTTTTCAACTGTTCAATTGTATATAAATTATGTAAAATGTGTCTAAATGAGACTCAAAATAACATGAAATTCTAAAAAAATAGTAGAAATAAAAATATTTTGCTAAATCTGTAATGGAATGTTCTTATATATATATTTTTAAACTGACTGTCAGTATGTGCAAATTAAATAGCATTTAAAAATATTTAGAACGAGCATCTATATCTATACTTGTGAATTTTGACTGAACATATGTCTAAATTACAATACTGTTAATTAATTATGAGTATTACATATTTATCAATATTTAAAAATATTTATCCACTGTATTAATTTAAAAATGTATTTTCATTTTGTAACTCTGTATATTTTACATATGAAACTTACTTGCTAACCTTGTTTTAAAAAACTTTATCTTGGCAAATCATTTAAGAGTATTGACTCGCTAAAATCATTATTTTTTTCCTACATAAAGTTTCAAAATTTTTTTAATATTGAGTATTCTTGTGTAAAAGAAATGTTTAATTTAAAAATAAAATGAACTAACAGTGTTTGTGTACTTAAAATTAATACACAGAATGAAAAAATTTTTTTTAGAAACAAATATATTTATTTTTAGAAATGCATTATATAATATTTAAAGAAAACAATTTTACATAATAAATCTTTGCCATGCACAAGTCTTAAACAACTCTATAATAACTAATCTAATAAGGCTTCAATGTTTGAATTCGATTTTACAAAAATTTTTCTTGACAAAGGTTTGTGCCAGTAGCGTGCAAAAAATTGCACCCGGGTCTTAGTATATCTTATTTTTTATTTAAAAAAGACCGAGTGCTTTTAAATGCATCGGTAAATGAAAATAGCTTTTCAACTTTAATAATTCAAAATTGCAAATTATTGTTTACAAATGGTACCAAAATAGCAAATCACACAAACAGTAGTGTACTCAGTAATAACAACGTTTCTAGTCAGCATTTTGTTTACCATCAGTTATCACACAATCATTAATCATCGCAGAGCTGATATTGAAGACGCTATAAATATTGCGCTAAGACATCCTTCAAGCAATAGCAAGAAAGCTTTCTGAAGAGTTAAATCCAAGCACAGGAAGTTTTATTTTTTTTAAGCACAAGAGAGCTAATTTTAAAGGAAAGTGAATTATTTTACTCCACACATCTTTGGATAAATTCCTTTTTTTTTTTTTAAATCACTTTATGAATTTTTCTTTATGTTCTTTCTTTTTCAATACATTTACATATTTTTTTTTCAGTTAAGACCAGATATTTACAATGACAAAATCAACATGAGAAACAGTACAAATGATGATATAATAGACAATATTTTTATAATGTATATATACAGACAATATGTAATATGAATTTTGACGACATTTATAATGCTTATATACCACCTCTTTCTGTTCTTCAATGCAACTAAGGCATGGTCTTATTCTCATGAGCACCGACTAGTTGAGGAAAGGCAATCATTTCAACTTCTGCGTACCTACAAAGGAAACTGTCTGCACAAAAAAGTACACTCCGTGCCAATCATTATCAGTCCAGTAGTGAAGTTTATAGATGAAATATAACACAAAAAATGGATATCAAATGATGCACAACAAGCAATGAGCGACATAGATTTTTTTTTTATTTTTTTTTTTTTACTTTATGAGAATGTTTTTTTTTTTTCCAGTTTGTCCATCACATGACATGTAAACCTCATGACTTCCAACCGTTTCTGATGCAAGGCAGTGACAATTAATGACAAAATACAAAAATAACCCGGGAATGTTCTCTCAGCAAGCATCACCAGAAACATTCTCTTAGAGAAAAAAAAAATGTTCCATTAGGAGAAAGGATGATTCGATGATACAGTTTTATGGATTTTGGTCATAAAGAATGCCCATGAGTGAGAACATGTTTTTCTCCCAAAGTTTTTTCTTTCTTCCAGCTAGGCAGTGAGCTCGGGTTGAGTACAAAAGAGAGGAACGCACCCACGCCAAAGGGTCATAGTATAAAAAAATGTTTTACAAAAAAGCATTTGTGTAAAAGGAAAGAGGCGATCATGGACTAGGTCTTTGGTCCAAGGGTCACTGATGCCGCTTCATATGCAATGCAAGGTGGTCAGACCGAGAGAAACACCGATCACAGAAGCTGCATTTGAAAGGCTTAGAGCCAGTATGCTTCCGATAATGGCGTGTCAGTTCGTCTGAGCGTGCAAAACGCCATTCACATCCTTCCCATGAACATTTGTATGGTTTCTCACCTATGAAAAATTAAAGGATGATTAAAATCACATATAGTAAGAGTTCTAACAGTATTATTATAATACTATATAACATAAGTATATTATACCACTAGACAATTAGTAATTTAAATTATTAATTCCATTCCTTGCGATGCAGTGCAACTATATACCGATGGTAGTCGTACAAAAGACCCTTCTGGGAATGGAGTCTATATTAGAACCGTCAGTCTGAAATTACGCTAAAGCAACGTAACCCTCACACTTATTCAGTCTTCAGAAGTGAGTTGATATCGATTAAGGTTGGACTTGCTGCTATCATTTCCAGCAACTGATTTTAGAGAACTTTGATTTTGTCAGACAACCGCAGTGCACAGCAACATCTCAGTGACTGGTACTCTGTAAAGGATGAAACAAGTTTATCTATTCTGCTGAAATTGAAAATGTTCTCCCAAGAACATGATGTACATCTCCAATGGATTCCATCCCATGTAAATATTGGTGACAATGAGACCGCAGATCGACTGGCCAAAGAGGGCAATGAGGAAGATACGCCCACTAGTTCATCACTTACATATCAAGAACTTTACTCTAATGAAAAATCTAGACTTCATTCAATCTGGCAAATTCCACCAACACACCAGTGGTACTCTGGAAACAAAATGTGACCAAAAATCTCAGACTGCCTCATCTAAAATGTTTATCGTTTGAACGCGTAGTACAAAAATCTATCCCACTTGTAAAAAATGCTGTGACCATCCAGCCTCACCGAAATATATTCTAGATTACGTCGGTCTTTACCAGGAGGATTTATCCTCAAATTCCCTTGCTAGTCATTGACTTTCTAACTGTCAACAATTTAATGGAGTTGATCTGACCAATGTCAGATCTTTAAAGAGGATAAGCCAACAACAGTATTGTACCACATTTTTATATATTATTCTAACTTCATGTTTGTAATTATGAGTGTAAACTATAATTATCTATATATTATACGAAATATTTGCATATGTGTACACTGGTAGATAAATTTTGACGCATATTTTTAATATAACAAAATTTTTTTAACATATTTCACACCTCCATCATTTTTTAATTTTAAAATATAGAACTTAAGCTTCAAATCCAAATAAATATGTGATCATTTTCGTATCACATTAATTGTAAATTATTCTAAAGTATCTTTAAGATATTTTTTACGCGAATATTTTTATATGAAATATAAATTTTACCAAAGAAGCAAGCAACTAAAAATCTAGAAAAATTCTTATAGTTGAAGCTCACATTTTAGAAATTGCTGCTGATTAAAATTTTCTAACTGAAAACAATAATATAATACAATCTAAGTGAAATTCAACTTTAAGACGCGCGTGTGTTTTTGAGAAAAGTATAATTCATTTCAGAAAATGCTGTAAGAAATTATGATATACGAAATTACTTCTCACACACAGGCAACATTATAGTACCTTAAAATTTCGGGGGGGGGGGGGGGTTAAAAGAGTATTATTAAATTTTCGGTTGTAAAAATAGTCATAATTGTATTATGCTTAGCATTTTTATTTTTTACATTTTAAAAAAATTATTCTAAAACTTACCATAAATGTGTACAAGAGATGTAACTTAAAAGAAATCGATTTTTATAAACGAATTCCTGAGTTTGCACAAATCAATTTTATGCTTGATATCTGAAGCATTTACAACAAAAATTTATAATTAGAATAAAATAGAGTACCTGTATTTGTTATATCCTTTTTATGTTCTAAATCGAATAAAATGTAACCATTTTCTCAATAACATCTAATTTTGTTTTCTAACTTTTTCATTAAAGTAATGCCAAAAGATTCTGACAATGATTAAAAAAAATTAGTGAATGTATGAAGGACGATAATATTTAAATTAATGATAACAAATCCAACTTAATATGAAACTATCTTTGGACATGCATTTATGCATCAATACAAACAATGTGTGTCAATTTTCATTCAAGGTTTCTTTATAAAAAAAAATCTTATGTAAATACATGCCGATCTGTGGGTGAGTGATTAGTGTTCCTGACTCCTGGGCTATGGGTCCCGGGTTCGAATCCCAGTTCGGGCATGAATATTACTTTCTTTCTCTGTGATGATGTATGAATGTGGCTCGCCCTATAAACGGGTTTGTGGTGATATGGTGCGGGCAAGGCTACTCGCCTCCGTGACTTGGTTCTCAGGTGCCCGCTGGGTAACGACAAATGAGTAGCAGTTCGTCACCTAAGTGCCCACCGTTATAATATATATATATTCCAGCCAATGCGTTATGTTATGGGGAATAATAGTTTGTGTCCATGCTTTTTAATTACAAGACATTAAAATCGGTATACTTTTTTCATTCATCAAACATCATTTGTTCCCTATAAAAATATTAAAGCAAATTAAATTTTTCAGTTCTTAATATAATCGATTATAAAGAAGAATTGTGTATGTGTTTTCAGCTTTAACTATTTGGTTCCATTAATTAAACTTATTTACGGAAAAAATTTAAGTGTTTAAAGTTCTTGAACTTTTAATGTCAGCCAAGAAGTTATGCTTAAAACCACCTGAAACTTATTCTTACCCGTGTGAGTCCTTTGATGAGCCTTGAGATGTGAGGACTTTGTGTATACTTTCTTGCACCCGCTGAATTGGCACTTATGGATACGCCTTTTGCTTCCATCCAGGATATCAAACCGCGGCCGAGACTCTTTGACGGTTGCTATTCGCCTACTCTTCTCTGGGGGTTCTGCGTCCAAGTCCGACACTGACAAGCGGTCCTCAGAGCCGCTGCTGTTCCCACTGTCCGTTAAACTACTAGTGCTGCACTCTAGGTCCTCCTCGAATTTAGATTCTTCCTTCAGAGAGAACCTGTCCCATAAACTGTCGGGTTTAAAGGATTTGGGCTCTTCTTTCAGATACCTCTCCATTTCCATAATAGTCTATAGAAGAAGGGAAAAAAAAAAAAAAAGATTACACATTACTTCCAGGACTACAATACTACAACAGCTTATCCATTTGTCTATGTTTTATTAAAAGAGCCGACCGATGGCGCAGTGGTTTGAGTGCCTAACTTCGAATTCCGGATGTTCATTTATCTTTATGTATGTGTTTCTTTATCATTTCACTTTCGGGGCGAAGATAGCACTACAACTGGGTTAGTAAGTAATTGCTATGCGATAGCAATATATATATATATATATATATATATATATATATATATATATATATATATATATATATATATATATATATATATATATATATATACTTGTTAATTTTATTATTTACAATTTTGGAATATTGTTTATTTAATGAAAATAAATGAGTGAAATAATTAACTCGAGTTAAAAAAAATAACTAAAAAATTGAATATATTAAACTATGGTAGAGATTTAATTATATTTTTGATACAATACTTTGTTACTGCGCCTCCTTTATCAGTAATAATAAAAGTTACAGTCTCTTCTCATTTTCTATAGAAATATGTTCTGAGATAAAAAGAAAAATGATTAAATGAATTACCGATGGGTAACACACATGGGAAAAAATACGATATCGAAGTAAATTGAGAAGAATAAAGAGGGGAAGAGTCTTCTTAAAGAAGTTGTTTTAAATAACACATCCCCAGGGGGCTTTTCCCACACAAAGAATATCATTCAATCATAGCAGGAACTTAATACTTCAAGGAAATTTCGTATCCTGCTATGCGCGTAAAATGGAATGAGATAAAATTGATTTGATGTACGAAAAAATAAACAATAAACCAAACGAAATCGTTTTCAATAAAATTAATTTTAGAATTTTTTTTAATAAATATTTATCAAAAAAGTTCTACTTTAATTAATATTATATTTATTCGTCACTTTAAACTTCATAATACAATAAAGATTATTTCTTCTCATGAAATAAAGAGTTTTGGTTAGTTAGATATAAAAATTATATTCTATTAAAAGTATAACTTAATAAAGCGATTAAATTTTAAATAACAATTAGAATACAAATGGATTGACTTGATCTAACTTGATGGTACAAATTTCATATTTTCCAATATATATGTGTGTGTGTGTGTGTGTGAGTGTATGTGTGTATATATATATATATATATATATATATATATATATATATATATATATATATATATATATATATATATATATATATATATATATATATATATATATATATATATGGAAATATATATATATATTTTCTGAAAACGAACAAATCATGAACATAATCCTCTTAACGTAATCAGAATGAACAGTCCGGTTAGATATGAACATCGAATTTTTCAGAAGATCTGTTGCTATTTTAGCTACCATAAACACTAGTTTTAAAAACAAAATTATTGATTACAGAGATGTAAGATAGATGAGTTGTGCTCGTTAATATTCAAAGTGTTAAATTAAAAAGTGATGAATGTGCCTTTCATCACTCCTTTGTGTTAAGAGAATATTCATTCAACTCCATGTCGGATGCCAGTTTATACTCCTTACTTTAAAATTTCATACTTCCTTCATTCAAACAAGCAAGGACCGTTTTTTCAAACATTCATCCGACCATTAAGCAAGGACCGGTGCTTATTATTCCACGAAGCAAGGAATTCAAATTGAAACTGAAACCGAGGAATGATATTTCAAATGTAATCCATCAAAATTCTGTGAAACTGTCAAAGAAAGAAATAATTTGCTTACTCTGAAATTCCTGTCTGATAAACTGAATTTAACCAGATCTGGTTAGGATCAAGCAGACAGTTAATCATAATTGGCAATCAAAAAAAAAAAAAAAAAAAAAAAAAGGAAATTATAAATCGGCATCATTGATGGATAATATAAAATGTATGTTTTAAATTGCACTTGTTTACAGAGCGAATAAACGTAAATAATTTTTAAAATCAACAGCTCAATGATTTTTTGCAAATGATTACGTTTCATTTGACTAACGCGATGATTACGAATGATTCATTTGATTTTTGTTTTTATCTGAATGAATAATGTATTAGCTATTTTTGGTAGACAATTTTTTATGCATAAATACTGTGCTTTAAAAGTAAAACCCTTTTTCGTCATGTTTAGCAATTATTTTCTGAAAAATAACTAATCGCCTGGAACTGAATTATTTATTAAGACATTTAATTAATAAATTCTAAAAGTTTTCTTTTTTTTTTGGACGCGAAAAAAACATTTTTCAAAGCTTCTAAAACATTAAAAGAAAAAAAATAATTAAAAATTTTTAATAAAATAAATAAAATAGACTATTTTACTTAAAACTTAATGTATTTTCTATTATTTATCTAGATTTTTAATCACCTTTTTGTCATAATTATCAATACACAAGCTTTTAATAATAATTTAACGCAAATTCAATAACAATGATTTATTATAATAGCATCAAAATTAATTTTGCATAATTTTGTAATTAAAATAATTTTTATTTCAAATACACGATGACGAAAAAATTTCCTATAAAAATAATTAAAAAATAAAGTTCAAATATTAAAAAAGAAGATGCACGATTCAAATTTAATTATGTACTTTTAAATAATTATAGTTAACTTTATAAATTAGATATACTTTGACACAAAAAAAAATTTCAATTGAAATGTGTAGCTTTTTAACAGACTTTTCTAACAATTTAATTTTGATTTGAAAATACGGTTATTAAAAAAAATAATCAGTTACGAAACTGAATTTATTTTTCGAACATCTGCAAGAATAGGCAACATTTTCTTAAGAATCATTATGGAGAAAATTGATGGAATAAAGCAGTCAAACGCGGTATAACATATTACGAAAGATTTGTTTCTTGTAATGTTATGTCAGGTAATATTTAGATTACTTCGATTCAATCCATATAAGGTTATTCGAAGGATAAATGAGGTCAGTGTTACAACCACAAGTGTGCTCATTCTATTTTGAAAAGCAAAACACATAGGCGAGAAATAATAATCCTTTTTTCACATTCAGCAATACACTTTGAAATACTTATATTATTAATAATTTTATTACTTTACCATTTATTATTTTCTAAATATTAGTTTTCGAAAAAAATATGCATATTTGTTCAGAAATATAAAAAAATTTCTTATATATATATATATATATATATATATATATATATATATATATATATATTCAAGAAAAATAATTATTTGTAAAACTAGACGAAATAACGACACTAAATCTTTTGTTTTTCTCATTGACCGTCTAATAAATCATTTACAAAAATTAATTTCATAAAAATATTCAATCGTGAAGATATTTAAACAATTATGAATATAAATCACACAGTTATAATACATTTTGGAGTTTCTTTTTTTTTTTCACACACTTATACACTGTATTATATTTTCTTCGTAATTAATTGGGATTTATTTTTAGAAATTTTAATGCTCTGTAACGAATAAATTCTCTAAAACGCATAAATTTATTTTCAATTCTAATTGAAAGGCTTATATTCCACAAAATTTAACTGTGCTACGCAAACATTTTCAATACATTTTCTTTTTAAATAGAATTTTATGTGCATTAATATTTTTAGCATTTACTTATTTAAGAAATAATAGAATTTTAAAAATAATTAAAACAAACAAGTTTGAATATATTATTTACTTAATCATTGCTCAAATTGTAGTTATTTGTTTTTTAGAAATAATATATTTATTGGTGTTATTATTTTTAATTATTTTTTAACTTTTAGAATAGTTTTCTATCTGTATAATTTTAAAAACGCAATCTATAACCGCCTGTATTTCCAGATTTTTCATGGTCTGTTATCGAAAATATTTTTAAATGAATAATTCTAAAAATGAACTCGTATAAAACACTTTTAGGACATACATTCATCAATATAATTATCTTCTGAACAGAACCCAGCACGATTGTGAGCTAATCAACATAGTAATAAAATGAAGATCAATGATATCGATTTTCAAATATTTAGTTTTAAATTATTAGCTTTTCCCGCAATTTTACTAACCATCTAACCATCGGTTTTTTACTATTATTCAATTCTTTTACTATTATCATATGACCGTCAAGAAACACGAATGCAATTTCAAAGATTGTTGGATATTCTAAGAAGCAGACGATTTTCACAGAACGATCACTGCAGTAAAAAAAAATAGCGGAACTGACTCACGATTTCAAGCATTGTATCTCGCAACACACGGCGAAATGGTAATGAACACATTTCTGAATCAGATTTTGGAAGACAGTTGTACAAATAGTGTACTGACATTGTGGCTAGAGGTGAGGGGGGATGTACAAAAAGAGGGATCAATCAACTTAAGAGTCCGACGCCGGAAGTGACCGGCTGAAAATAGAGAGGAAAGATCCGAGGTGTTTTTGGCAGGTTGCCAAGTTTTCACCGTCTCGCACTCAGCTTCCCTTTGGTTCATCTTCTTTCCAGAAGTTGTAAGGGATAATACACAAATCTATTGACCTTAATTATAGCCCTATTTCTATCTTATTATAGAAAGTATACAATATACAATCCAAAAGTTTCCTCCTTAATAGGTTACCTATAGAAAAGTTAAAAGAATATTTTTTTTAATATAATTTTTATATTAAAGAAATTAATATTGATATAATCAACATATAATTTAGCATTTTATTATTCACATATGACAAAAAGTAGCTGAAGATGTAATCCGAATTTTATTAGCGTCATTCTCCGATTCGCAGTTTATAAGTTTGATTCCCTCTTCAAACGGTTATTTGTAGTGATTTGGAGCCATAGCGCTTAAGGCATAGATAAAATAAATTTGCCTTCGTGGATGAAAATTGATCGTAGAACAAACCAATCAATCAATCAATATTTCTAATTACATTTTCATTTTGGAAAGAATAATTTTCATACTAACGTAAATTTCGATGCGACGTAAATTGCCTAGCTAGGTTCTTGATTCAGTTCTAAAGTAAAAGCCATTTGCTAAATTTCACATATATATTTTCAAGTAAAATATTAGTTTAATTAATTCCGGCAAAAAAGTAAATAAATAAAATTTATTTTAACAATTTCTGGCTTTTTTTTTTTTTTTTTTAAATGGAAATGCTTTTCTCTATTTTACGATGACAAATGTTAGGTTAAGTAGTTAATTTACTTATTTTAAGTCAAAACTTTTTTGAATGTACATATAATGATATTTTTGCGATGAACCCAAATTTATTAAATTTCGGATAATCTCATTCGTTGGATTAATATCAAATTAATAATAGGAAACGATAAATTTACAAACATTATATATATGTTTGCAAACTGATTGTTTTTTTATTAATTAGATACCTATCCAAATATATATATATATATATATATATATATATATATATATATACAAATATATATATATATATATATATATA
Source organism: Latrodectus elegans (assembly GCA_030067965.1). Lineage (NCBI taxonomy): Eukaryota > Metazoa > Arthropoda > Arachnida > Araneae > Theridiidae > Latrodectus > Latrodectus elegans. The sequence goes on from CM057818.1 coordinate 3,679,842, forward strand.
TATATATATATATATATATTGCATGTATTTATTAAATATAATATTCTAAATACATAATAGATTACTATAAAGTATAACTTCATTTTATCCTGGTGGTAAATCAAAGTTACTTTTGTTATATTTTAATTGTTTTTATAACAAACAAATTTTGTTTCCTTTTCTATCAAATTAAAAAATTTTATGTAATTTTAAAAAATAGTTTAAGTTTGTGGCACTCAAAAAGAATAAAAGAAATTTTACTAGACGAATTTGTGACACGATGTTTCATTTATAAAAATGAACTTTTTTAAAATTAAAACTGATACCAAAACTGGAAAAGAAAAAGTAGGTAAAAAAATAAAAAGTCATATTTGTGGAATGTATCTTTCAACAACGTAAATAAAACTGTATTTAAATAAGCTTTGAAAATTATTCTTTTTCCATTCTACTTAAAACCATTATATAGAAATACTAAATAACAAAGTCTCGTGCGAATGTGAAACACATTTAGGTCGCAGCGTCTCCATTCGGAAAGGACGCAAGGCGGTTGTTATGGAAACTAACTGATCGCGTGATGCTTTCTCGCGCGCTTGACCTCCTTTTCTCACTTTCACTTCACTTCGAAACAGAAAACGTGTCCATTCGCCAAAACAAAAAAAATGAAAGCTAAATTTGAGGAATTTTCAGACGATTATCATAATTATACCCTTTTCTGAAACGCGGCTATAAAGTATTTCTCAGTCAAAGATACAGCATAATTCAGGAAAAGGAAAAAATTATTTTTGGAAAAGAGGTGAAAACCGTGGTAGAGATTTATGGCGCTTTTCCAAAGAATACTATTTCTCTCCATTTATACGAATTAATTTTTAATGCTTCGATCTATTTATACATGAAATGAAAAACATTTTAAATGAACTTTAATTATCAGTTTTTATAATGCATATTACATACGTGAAAATAATTCATGCAAACTAATTATATTTGTTAATTTTTCATCTAACAATTGCTTTCCCAATTTTTTAAATTTTAAACATTTATAACGGTAAATGAAAATTTTTACTTCTTCCAACTATTTCAAAGCATCTAATGGATGCGTACTTCACATGAAAAATAATTTTCGAATGAAACTTTAATTTACTAATTTACTCGCATTCTATGGAGTTTTAATATTCTAATCACATAAAATTACATGATCATTTTATTTCAGTTTCTTCAATAAACATGCTATTCAATATTTAGCCAAAATATAATTGTATAAAACATACAAAAACCGGCACTATACTTGACAGAAAAATATTAGTTTATTAATAAATGGTTAATTTAAGAAATTAACCAACACAAATCGTAAAATGAATGATCTGCTCTACAGACTTATCCGCCAGACAGACTTTATGAAAGTTCAACGTCCGGACACACAGAGGGTCAAAATAAAATCACCGATGCGGAGAAGAGACCGATGGTCAGTTTTGATAAAAACCCTTCTGTTGTTTTCATAAAAATGCAGCCTATATTTAAAAAGAGGTGCGATTTCTTTAGCCTTTACCACGATAGAGATCTAATTATGATCAGCGTACAAGAAGTGTGAACTTGAACTATCTATCTAAAAAAACTGTAAAAGATTTCTTGAAGTCAACTACTTTGTTTAATTTGGTTTATCAAATCTTTCTCTCTCTCTCTCTCTCTTTTTTTTTTTTTTTTTTTGCCAAGCATAATTATTTAAACTCTATGTAGTTCAGAAAAAAGTGTTTCAAATAATTTAAAACAGTACTATAAGAATAGCTAGTTTATATTAAAATTATTTGTTCATTACATATCTTTTCATTTCTGTTTGTTTTGTGATTTTTATTATGAACCATCTAAGCGATCGCCAGTCGACAACAAGTGTCTATATATGAACCTATCACAACCAATTAAACTCCTTGATTCATGAAAGTTTCAGACTACTTTTAATTAAGCGCTCTAATGAAACCATATCAAACTAGTCACCAAAATGATAATTTTGCGCATCACATCACTAATATGCTCTCTTCCCAGAAGGAAGTAATTTGGGGAATTTATATATTTATGACGTAATTTTATCATAGCAATCACAAGAGTGATTCTTGACTTTTACTTAGAGAAACCCATTTTAATAAATCGAAGTAAATTCCATGCATACTTTTATGGTATCTTAACAATCTACTAAATAAGATCCAATAATAATAATGACTCATTTTCAACAATTAGTTACCTAAAAATAGATCGAATACCTTGGAAATTGCGAATTAAACTCGGATTTTTTCCAATAAATTTTTGTATATCTATATTATAGGGCTAACGTTATTCACATTTAAAAAAACGTATCCAAAATATAAAGTAAACCGAACATTTTCTTTCAGCGTGTTTTCTATTGTAATGTTGGTTACTCAAGTGTATTTGTTCTGAAGTTACTATAATTATGTAAATTTAGCAGTACAAAATTTTAAGCTTTACTTAACGATCACAATGGCAATATATTAAGCAGTCATTCACTTTGTCTCAATATAACTCACTTAATTGAGTATATATCTTACCTAACCAATAGATTGCGTGATTCACAGGCATTTTCAAATCTTCATGGATAGAATAATTCAGTAAATTACTCATTTATACAGTATATAACCATGGAAACATTGAGAAAAATGATACAAATTATTTAAATGAGAAAAAAAAAGTTTAAACAAATTTATAAGCAATTATTTGTACGATGTAATAAACTTTACAAAGGTTTTGTATGAATAAGCACATTTTTTAGTAAACAATTTAGTTCACATTAAAATGAAGATACATATAATTAATGGATATGGTACTTATTTTAACATATTGATAAATTCTAATTGGGGAAAGGAAAAAAAACTTTATATCCTAATATGAAGAGTAGTTCACGTTAAAAAAAACAGCCTTTCTTCTGTGTGAGAATGTAAGAGAAAAACCAAAGAGCGCTCAAATATATTACAACCATTTTGTGCTCAGCAATTTGTCATTCTTTGCTTTTATATATTTTTAAGGTTCGTTTAATGTTTATGTGGAAGTTTATTAATCTCAAACAGTAGCCCATGAGAAAGAGAGAGAGGGGTACATGGCTTGGACGCATTGTTCAACAATAAAAGAACAAATACAATGGCCTGTTCCTTACGTTTTCGCAAACAACCAGCCAGGCGTATCGGATACCACAAAGGTTTGCTTCAGCTCGTACTGAAGCACGCGTTCTGTGGTGGATCTGTGCAAGTCCCACCATTCACTGAATTCTCGGAAGACGATGCTTTGAAAGAAATAATAAAAAAGAAGTCTTAAAACCCGCACAATCAAAAGGATTAACCCTGTAATGAATACAGCAATGAGGAGAAAAAAACGAGAGAAAGGAGAGGTTCAGGAGCAATGTCCAGGCTCTGAGTGAATTATGAGACATGAATTCGAATCGCACCCAGAATCAAAATACCACGTGCGTGTTTCTCCGTAACCTGAACTTAATGCATATATTATTAAATGCTTCTTAATTTGAATGAAATAATGTACAAAAAAATAAAGTAAGTCCACATTTAATATTAAACATTTATTTACACGCATCCGTGAATGAAAGGAAATCTTACCTCTTATAATTAATATACTTATGAATTATCAAATTAAAATTATACTTTGTGGCCAATAATAAAATTCCTATCAGAATGAAAACTTCATTAAAATGGAATTTTTTTTGGGGGGAGGAGGTATCAATTTAGCTCTCCATAAATCCTACGAATATTCTGTTTTCAGGAACAATCTAAATTTTGTTCCAAATTTTTAGCATTCTATATTATGCTACGTATTTTTAAATTGGATAGAAACTTAACATTTTAACATCATAAGCATGATAATTATGTTAAAATTTTTAAAAATAGAAAAATATTGCAATTTAATTAAAAAGAGTATTTAATGAGTGACAAAATGTTAATTATAGAAATATGCAGTATTAAGAAAGGAACAATTGGTCCAAGGCAGAAAGTGATGGCTTTTTCTACGTCACAAATAATAAGGTCAAAAAATAGTATGATTAACACTCACAAAACCTTAGGAATCTTTTTGAAGAGTTAATGTGTCTTACAGTTCAAATACATTATATTAATACCACTTCCTATTCTCCAGTCACCATTTTCATATATTTAATTCGATGAGACAGGTTTTCTTCTTATTCTTTTGCATGTTATAAACTACCCCAGCCCGTCAAATGGTTCGTAAAATTGAACGTACAATGCAAACAAAGCAAAGTCCTTCGCTAATAACAGTAAGGCTGTAAGTAATCTGTTGAATTATTTTCTAAATTGAAATCTTCAAATATCTTCACGAATACTGCAAGTAAGACTTTCCAGATAAAGTTCGTTTTCGAAATGAAAAAGCGTTGAACTTTATATGAGTGAGCTAAATGCCATGTGCTTATGTGTAAAATAATTTTAACGATGTGGGTAAAGTTTGTATATCCAAATGTAAGTAAATAAGGCGACACATAAATTCTAATGGGCCAGTTTTATTAAAATAAGAATGAAAACTACGTTAAAGGAATATATATATATATATATATATATATATATATATATATATATATATATATATATATATATATATATATATATATATATAACCGTGTTAATTTCCATTAATCGATGTATTAAAATGTACTACAAGGCATTTTGCGATTATAGGTAAACAATACACACACACACACACATATATATAGATATTATACAAAAATAAATAGTAGAAAGTACAGATAATACACATATATTATATGTGCTTTCTACTATTATTTTTCCAATGGCAGATTGTAGACAGTTACAGCTGCAACAGAGTCTATTAATCTATTGTTCCCCTAATACCAAGGAACCGGCCAGACACAGCGACCTCTTAGCCGCCGAGGCGTTGCCCCGGGTGCACCACAGGGGGTTGGCCACAATCGTACCCTCACACATGCCATAGGGACCCGTTTATAAAGTAGGCATCGATCATACTTCATTCACACACACATGGAAAGGACAAAGACAGGAGAGAGAGAAAATACATCCATGCCTGAACCGCGATACGAATCCAGGACCTCCTTATCCGTAGTCAGGCTCGCTGACCACTAGACAAGTTAGCCGGAACTTTCTACTATTATCAACATGAATTTAAATTAAATGCAATGTATAAACACAAAATGCATTGTAGTACATTTGAATGCATCGATTAATGAATTTTAATATCAATGTTATATTTTGTAGCTTCCTGGAATGTTTAAAATAATAATATGAATGTTAAGCATTCTTTTACAGTAATCGAAATATAACTATTCGGTAAACATTCACCACAATAATCGAAAAGGATTTTATTTTTGCGTTAAAGTGTGTGTGTGTGTGAACCTATATGTCTTTTTTTTTTTTTTTTTTTTTTTTTAAATACAAACTTACATATTTGCTTTTTAGAGATTTTTCCCCGTTTACCTAAGGTTGAAAAAGAAGCCAAAATCCTTTATTTTCGACTCCCGCTGCAGAGTGACTGGGAGGGGGGGGGCAATATTGATTTCAATATTTCCAGTTCTGAGAAAACGAGAAAATGAAAGATGCAGGAAAAAGAAATCAATTCCCCATCAGAAAATGACAGTTATCATTTCAAATATTGAACATGACTCAACGGATCGAGTCATCTTCTTCGGTATTGGGAGGTACACACACACACACACACAACACATATCGCGTTCGAAGTCATCGGCCACAGTAGCAGAAGCAAAAGACATGGCACGTGCGATCGTCTGTGCACCTGCTGCTTGAGCTCACTATTTATTGTATCGCGAGCAGTCTGGTTAGGGTATAAACTATGGCTCAGCTGTCAGTCTTCAATCATCCATGGGAAGATGCATCTGTAGTCTCTAGATTCTTAACTACAACCTTTTTCCCCGGTCTAGATTTAGATGTTTCCGACTTTGGGGGAAAAAAAATTCTATGAATGTATGCATTCTAAAAAAAAAAAAAAAAAAAAAACACAAAATAATACATTTCTTTTGTGATTATTTTATGTTATTATAACTTAATACCACTTTGCATGATAAAACATTTCAAGCATTTTTGATTTCAATTTTTAGATGCATCGTTGATTTTAGTGATAAAGAAACTCGATGGAAGAATAAACAAGTCATAAAGAAATCTATTTCTAATTTCAAGAAATATTTTGTCAGTTTAAAAAAAAAAAAAATGGAAGAAATGTTTGTGTGTGTGTGGGTATGAAACTTTTTAATATTCTTAAGCCGAAAACTGTTTAAGCCAGTTTTCAGATCCCATCATGAATCTTTTGAGGCCTGAGAATTTCCTTTTTCTAATCTCTCGTAATTATTCATTAATTATTCTATAAGCCATAAATCAAGTAAATTTAGAATTTGCAGTAAATTTTCACAATTACATGCTTAAATTCATTGAAGGAAGATGTGACCTTAGTGGGGTGAGTCCAATGGAGAAATTTGTTGTAATACAAATTTATTGTATTATGTTTCAATCAATCAATCAATCAACAATGGCACTACAACCCTGTGTTAGTTATGTTAAAGTTTTTGTTTTCGAAGTTATTGTTAAAGTCAACAAAAGTTATTGTTTTCAAAATTTGACATGTACATAAGTGAAAGAGAATTTAATTGAATATTCGAATAATTAAAATATGATTTAACTATTATTTGGAAACAGATTTTATTCCATGGTCATTTAACGCCATCAAACTGACATTTAACTTAATTTATATGCAATTTAAAACAATACATTGATATAATCATCTTTAGTAGAAAACGCTCTCGACTCCAAAAATAGTTTTCTTATTTTAACCCTAAAAGAGTTATTTTAGGATAAAAAAGATGTGAAAGAATAAACAGTTCCTGAGCACACTTTGAAAGTTTTCAGCAAAATCGATTAAGACTTCTTAAAGCAAAGAGATTAAAAAAAAAGAAGGAAAAAAAATGCTTACTTCTACATTTATAACGTTATACCAAGCTGAGAGAAAGTAAATCTATCAAGTCTCATAATGAGATCTACATTTAAGTACAAGGCAAAATTAATCAAGTGAAGCTGGGAGCGTTAATCAAGCATAATTAAATTCAAGAAACGAAGTGAACATTTTTTTTTTTTTTTTTTTTTTTTACAGTTTTGCCGTAAGGAGGAGAAAAAGACGGATAAATTAATCCAAATATCGGATAGGTACAGAAATTGAGATACAAAATCGAGATTGCTGCTAAGTTCCACTGGGAAAAAAAAAACCGGATTTACAAAGTCTTCTTCAGCAGCAACGAGAAAAATTCCGTGGCAGATTATGAAATAATCTTAGTCAATTTATATGCTATGTGAAATGGATTAAAATAACTTTGGATGAAGTCTGAAAAGAAAAACCATTGCAGAAACGAATTGTAAATTTTGAACTTGCATAAAGTCAATGTTTTTTTTTTTTTAAATTCCTTAAAAAAAAGAAAAAACTATTAAAACAATCAATAAAAAAATAATCATTCCATAAACTATTTTTGTGCGTAATGGTGAAAATATAAATAAAATTAAAAATTTAATTAGCATTTTTTTAGTATTTTAAATCCAATATTTTGAAGTAATTTAAAAGGAAAATTAATTTCATATTTGATAGAACGTTTCTAAATAATTTCAGAGTTATATATAAGTTTGACCAAACTCAATCAAACAAAAATCATTTTCTCTCATTTATTTAAGCAATATACATTTTGCGGTTTAAAAATTGACTGAAGTTTCTGAGTATGGGGGAACTCCAATCATCATATTGTGTGTAAAAACACTAAATTTGAAGTTAAAATGTAGTATTTTTTAAATATCAATTGAAATTGCTTTAAAGATAACATTTTTTTCGACATAATGTTAGTTGAATGCTCTGAAAGCCAAAGAAAATTAATTCGACAAAATGTTAAATATTCAATATAATTTCATAATGTTCGATTAAATTATTTTTATAGATTATTTAATCAGTAAAACCAATAAAATAGTGTGTGAATGCATTGCATTGCGATATATATATAAATATATATATATATATATATATATATATATAGATATATATATATATATATATATATATATATATATAAAATTTATGATCTTTACCAAAAAAAGATTTAAGTTGACATTGTTTTAGAACCAAGTGCATTTTTTTCTTTTTTTAACATCAGCTAGAAGTTTCTAAAACTGTTCAAAAACGTAGCGTTTTTAGTAAAGTATTACAGAAAATATTTGGGAGACTATTTTTTATAGATGGATGCCAGCAGTCATCAGCGTCAAGTGACTGGAAAAGGCTTTCACGTGGCTTTCACTAATAAAACCTTTAGGAAATAAAGGCATAAAGAGAGTGTGTGTGTGTGTGTAGCCATCAGCAATGTGTCTAGCAGCGGCAAAGGGAGGATGGGGATGGTGTGTGCTAATCCAATGAGTGGGGTGACGTCACGGCATTCCACAATTCCTATGGCAGTCATGTGACCAGAAAGGGGGCGCGACCCCGAAGAGTCACAGTAGAAACGCCGCACGTGCACTTTTGGTTTTGTTTCCTTTTTCACTTTTTTTTTTTCTTTTCATGCATAGTTTTAGATGTTTGAAAAAAATGGCCTTGGGGTGACGTTTTTTTGTGACAAGGGCACTTCCCTTTGACAACAAATGTCTTCCCGCGGGTGGCAGAAACCGATGTCATGTTTGGAAGAGTGGGAACTTGTAAAAATATCACTTTCACTTTATGTTTAAACCGACAGATATGCTCCACTTGATATTGCATTTCCCATAAATTTTGGGCATATTTTGCTAGTTTATATAATTACTTATATAAATATATATACATTTGTTTTGTTTCACCTACAATGTGTTTTTCGTTAATATAAGTGAAAATGGCGGATTGTTTGAAATTTTGACCAATCAAATACACCAAGCCTTTAAGAATAAACTGATGACCTATTTTATATAATTAAATATTAACACATACACGAAGATTACTTCATTTATTACATTATAATGTTATCATGTAAATCAGAGACAGCTTCACTCAATCAAAAATTAAGCTGTGAATTTAAAGGAAAAGTAAACTATGTAATAATAAGACAAAGGTTTATGATAAAAAAAACATCGATTTTAAAGTAATTCCCTTACCTAAAATTTCCTTACAATGAATTCATCAATAATTCTTTTTAATGTTTCAGCAAGACATTCAGTAAGTAATTGATCTCAGAAAAATCATTAGATGCGTAATATTCTAGTACTGAATGATTCAATAATCGAGATACTTTTCTTAATTTAAAAGTCGATTTTTTACAAAGTACACAAATTTGTCCATCAATTTAGAACACCAAATCATTTCACGTTGTACCAAACTGCATATTTAAAAAATCTTGAAGTATAAAAAAGTGTTTTAAAGTATGAGATTATAAAAAAAAAATGCTGTATACACTTTATTTAATAAAATAACTAAACATAAACATTGAATTCATCATTTTACCAACAAAAGAAATCTACTTAAATGAAAATCCTAAAAAGAAAAACATTATTCTGGCAGCCAAAACAACCGGAATCAGTTCTGTAGTAAATAGATATTAAATGTTTAGCATTTTGTTGCATTAAAAGAAGAAAATAACTTTTAGAATTGAAATCCTCTAATGTTTTGGCAAAAAAAAACTCTTGTTGGTTGATATTATTTTTTTTAACTCGTCGATTAATTTTATACATGAACTTTAGTTTATATTTATTTTGTGATACAAATATGCAAAAGTCAAGTCTGAAATTTTATTTTTCTACATTGGCATGACAGTCCATATAGGCCCTAGCCTTCTCCAGAATTCGACACCAAATAATCCTATGTTTAGCATTTGACTTCAAATTATAATTTTCAACGACCCGGTCATTTCAGTTCATTTCAGTACTACATTTAAACGAAAAAAATTACGCCGTGAATCTCCAAAAGTTAGTGCCTCTAAAAAGTAACATTTATAAAAATAAAACATTTTTCGATAAAACTAAGAAAAATAAAACTCGGAAAAAAAGAACATGGTCTTCGAAATGTTTCCAAGAAGTGTCGTTTTGATAAAAATTTGTTTCTAAGCGGTGGATTTAAGAAATTTGGGAAAATAAAAAGTTATGGAAATGTAGTCACTTTTCAATATATTTAAGAAATTTACTCATTTATTTTTTTTATTGGAAAATCTAAAGTTTTCCTCAGGTTTTTTTCCTTGAAATAATTTGTAAAAATCTTCAACAAAAAAATTAAAATTTCAAATGTTATTTGTATGTATTTAAAAGATGAGATAAAACAATCGATTCACCCACGTTTAATTTTGAAAAAAAATGAAACGCGTTTTACCTTGTATTATTTTTTTGTTTAAATCGAAGCCAAATATGCTTTTCATCTTGTATTAAATTAGACTTTGCTTTTAGAGCGTAATCGGAAAATAACCTGAAGATGAGGAAAAATTCTCTTTTTTATACGGAAGTCCAATTTGTTTAATAAGTGAATATAAGATGAAAAAGGGGAGCTTTACTTATTTTTATTGCAAACTTTGTGGTACTATCAAAAAACATATTCTACATTAACAATTAAATGAAGCAACTATGTAATTAATTGCACTTATAATGCAACTACGCATTAATAATCCAGAACATTTCTAGAAGTAAAATACAAAAACAAAGTAACATAAAAACTTTCATATTTCAACACAACATATTTTCAAAATTCAATTTTGATAAAAATTTTCCAAAATTATAGATTAAAAAAGCGAGATATGATAGAGACATTTCCTAAATCGAGCTATTGTTGGTCCACAGGTAAAAAAAATATTCACTTTTGACAAAAACTAATGATGTAATATGATCAAAATAGAATCTTAAATTGGCGGGTACTCTTCTTCATGCAACGTGAAAAGATATAATTTGAAGAATACGAAAGGAGTTATTTGAATCTACTATTCGGTAATTCTTTGAGAAAGCATCAAAACCAACAGAGATTGTTTGTACAGTACTTTAAAATCAAATGATAAGATCACAAATACGAATTTCCTGAAATCAAGATTAGATTTTCAAAATAACATGCAATTTAAATTTTGTTTCTTAAAATGAGTTGAATGACTTCAAAAATATACTTAGATATTTACAGAGATATATTAATTATCATGTTGTTAGTTAACTCTATGCCATTGGCAAAACGAGTTTAAATCAGTAGTGTACGCCTTTCGTTTAACCAGAGCATCATGAAGGTGGAAGTACGACTTTTCTCTAAACTCCTCGGATAGATGGCACCACCAGAGGATCCATCCCACAATTTATGAAATTCTTATTCGTGAAAATTCAGTATTCATGAAATTCATGTTCACGAAAGTTAAAATTTTAAACTAAAGTTTACAACTTTTTCGCTGGCGATAATTTTATGTTTTTAACCCAAAAGCAAAATACAGAATAAATATGTTTAGGCCATTTTCCCCGTAAATATATGCATCACAAATAAGCTACATTTTATAGTTTAGCAATTTAAAAATCATGTTTCAGAAACATTTACTTAAGATAATCTAAACTAAACCAGTGACACGACAGGCTGTAATTGAGTTTGAAATGCACTGCATGATCCTTTGGTATTTTAAGCAATCCTTAAAATAAATTCCTTTTAAACATTTTGATAATTGATCTATACTTGTATTTATTTTAACTATACATAGATTCGTTTTATTTATTATCATAATAATTTTCTCTCTAAGAGTGTACGGCCAAGCAGACATTCATTACACTTATTATTGTGTGTATCGAAATGCTTTTACACAATCTTGAATCCTGAAGACAAATGATAATTTCCAAAATTTTTAATTTTTTCTTTGTTATGACTATTTATTTGCTTCGCCTTACATTGAATCTTAAGAAATATACATAACTATTAATAGCTTAATTATAATTATAAATATCTCGGGCTGGGCAAGATCGACTCAGCCTTTTATTCCTTCAATGAGTCGATAAACTGAGTACCAAGCATGCTTGGGAACTAAAACTGGGGGTCTCACGTTAGGTTGATCACCTAATTGAGATTATGCATCGCACCCCAGGGACCTCGGTTATGAAAACAATTACAGGCACTGTAGGACTTGGCCCATATAGGCTGTCGTGCCTCGGAGTTTAGTTTTAGTTTATAAATAGTTTCTCTGAAGGCTGCATAGAGAGTTAAAATTATCTTTAAATGTATTATTTTTAGTAAATAATAATAGTATATAATAAGTATATAATAATAATATATAATAAGTAGAGAGAGAGAGTATAATTATAATAGTAATTTTTTATAAAATTAATCAAACACCAAATGGAGAATATTTTTTTTCCAATAGCAGATTGTAGACAATTACAACTGCAACAGAGTCTATTAATCTATTGTTCCCTGATACTTAAGGAACTGGCCAGACACAGCGACCTCTTAGCCGCCGAGGCGTTGCCCCGGGTGCACCACAGGGGGTGGGCTACCATCGCACCCTCACACATGCCATAGGGACCCGTTTATAGGGTAAGCATCATTCATACTTCATTAACACACACAAGGAAAGGACAAAGACAGGATAGAGAGACAGAAAGTACATCAATGCTAGAACCTGGATTCGAACCCAGGACCTAGTGGTCAACGTGCTTGACTACGGATAGGAATCCGTAGTCAGGCACGACAAGTTGGAGAATATTACTAAATTTAGTCAAATACTAGATGGAGAATAATACATTGAAAATACGAAATATAGTAAACTTCGTTTATACTTATGTCTTTATATTTATGTATTTATTTGGCTTGCACGTAGCATTTAGTTGCAGTTCTTGCGGGTTTGGATCTAAATTTAATTTTGATTACTATAAATTAATTGTGTATTTTGACAACATTGGATTTAATACTACATTTTGGCTCTATATAATTTGTATTATATTCTAGCTTGACATTTATTTCTTTTATTCTGGTTTGACATTTTTAATGAGTTTTTGGGGTGTATTGGCTTCTTTAAAACTAAAGCTTTAGCCAATGCAGAAAAACCATACTTTGTCAAAATGTGGTTAACACCCCATGAAGAAGCAGTCCATGTTGACACTTCGTTCCATTTTCCTTCATTCTATTTTCTTTGAAATTTTAAACTATCTATTGAACTCTTTCCTATCTGTTTACTAAATTTCGTATTTTGGGAGGGTGACTACGACTTCACTGGGTTGTTTAAACTCCGTGGGTTGGGGACGTGTCCACGTTAATATGTGACGTCCAAAGTCCTTGCGCTGGTATGGCGTGGATGTGGAGGAGAGGAGAGTGCCAGCTTAAGTGTGACCTCGTCACCTGGCCGTGGTTCAAAATTACGAGGCACTTGGTGATGCGCGAGTACTCCAAATCCGTTAACCTAATGGTACAGTCCGGGGCTCACCTGCACCGCTATGTATGTATACATCGTATTTTCAATGTATTATTCCCCATCTAGTATTTGACTAATTTTATAAATTTATTATTATACTCCATTTGTTTTTTGATTAATTTTATAAAAATTTACTATTAATTATATTTTAGTAATTCTATTTAAGTTGCTTTTGCGCTGAATGTATTGCTAAACATAAGAGTTATATCGATTCTTGTATTTTTCAATTTAAATGTCTATTCTTATATCTTTCAATTTTTGTCTATGATATTTTAAATCATGCTTTATATATATATATATATATAAATATATATATATATATATATATATATATATAAATATATATATATATATATATATATATATATATATATATATATATATATATATATATATATATATATGTATACCAAAGACATAACAAAGTGAGAATTATATGTGAATGCATATAAATATATTTCACCCCCATAAGAATAACAGTAAAAATACAACGAGTCTTGTTATATGGGCAAGGAATAAATCTGTCGGCATGTAAGTCTTAAGTAGATAACCCGGGGTGCATGGGAATTCAGGGTTTTTGGGGGTGGGGGGTTGTGAAATCGACAATTCGCACGTGGCCCCCTCAAGTATGCATGGGCCTCAAATAGAAACGCCTAGTATATGAGTTAGTGTGACTCATGAGGGCGTAATGCGAAATGGGGTATCCATCGCTCAGACAGCCTTGTTTATGATATAAGAAGGTGAAGACAAACCGTGAGCATGGTGAACTGCATTTTGTTTATTTTCTCAGAAGAAAAACAAAACTTTGGGGAAATTTCCTTTCAATAAAGAGTCGTTTCTAAAATGCTCTAATATAATATGAGAAGTTAATAGGCATAAGAGCGAAGTTTTTCACGCACAATGCTTAAATGCATTTATTAATAATTAAAATGCGCAGTACTTGATTTAATAAGAAGAAAAAAATAAAAATAGATTGTCAGATAAATTCAATTTAACTTAAATACAAAATAAATTAATTTACATCGTAAATAATATTAACTATTTTTATACTTATTCATTTCCATAGCTGCCAACTCTACTAATTTTATCGGGAAACAATTGAATTTTCAACATTTTTCCCAATTTCCCGATAATGTATGAAAATCTACTGATTTAATTAAAAATTTTAAAAACAGTCGAAATTTTGCCGGGAAAATAAGTTATATATATATATATTATTTTTTTAATATGTTCCTCTGAGGAACATATTAAAAAAGGAGGATGATACTGTAACCACTAGGCTGCCAAGACTCCTGTATACATATGCAGTTCAATAAAGAGGAATATTGATAATTATTAGTAATTTGATTAGGAAATAATTTCTGCAAAGTATTTGCCATATCGAATTACATTTATTTAATAATGTATTTTATATTTTATGTAATTTAAAAAATTTACTACCTACAAATTGTACTAGTATAGTAAAAGTTGGACTATAAAAATTAATGGGACATAAACGTCAATGTTTACTTTTTACATGTAGTATTTTCTTTATTTTATATTTTCTTTACACTATATTTCATAGTTCCTTCATAAGGTTGATGAATATTTTATTAAAAAATTAAGATTAACACAATATTTTTAGCATAACTCATTCTCAGTATGTATAATCTAAAGAGTAAAATTATGCGGTACTATCGTTTTAAACATTCTGTTTCAAGCAAAAGAGTCACTAGCAGCGTTTCCTGATATTTTTCCTCAAAATCAGTTGAATCTACTGATTTTTTCCCTCCAATGTTGCCAGGTATGCATTTCTCTTTTATATTTAATCCTGTGATGTGTCAAATCAGCATAAAAATTTTAATCAGTAATTTGCAATTAATTACACAGAAGAATATTACATATATATATATATATATATATATATATATATATATATATATATATATATATATATATATATATATATATATATATACAGAAGAATATTACAAGAATTACCAAATAATTGTAGCTTAAATTATGGCATAAAATAATTAATGTCTAAATAATATATAGTGAAAGTGAATTAGAACATTTTTTTCTGTTGATACAATCACCAATTTCTTGGCTCACATAATATAATATTTATTTTGAAAGGAAATTAAATTATGCTAACACTTTATTTGTCATCTGTATTATGAAAAAAATTAATTAAAAAAAATTTAAGTACAATCACTTTAAAAAATAATTCCTTTGAACAAGTGCATATTTTTGTCTATGTTTTAAACTAACACAGGAAAAAGAGATAAGTGAAAAAAACGTAACAAAATTACATCTCAAAGTATTAAAAAGATTAAAGGACCAACCGTAGTGAATATTGTACCTGGATATTTAAAATCAACTTCGCACTTTTTCCGATTTTAAAATTAATAAATAAATAAATTGCTAATAAAATGGCATATATTATAAATCAGTATTATCATAAAATAAAATTAATACCAGGCTTATTAATTCCATTTTATTGTTAAAATCAAAATTTTATATTTTACACATGCATGTGTATTAGTAACTTTTAAACTGTTTTCAAATTCATCTTTTCATAGAAAAAATTAATTCATGCATGTTGAAATAACTGTAATATTGTTTTCAAACGGGAAAGGAATTTAATGCTTTATTTTAAATTAAAGTAATTAAGTGTTGAGGTAAAAATAAAGATTTCATTAAATAAATGTCGATTTCAAACCTCTCATTTCAGATTTTATATAAAATTTACTAGTTACAATAAATATAAAAAAGGTAAAAAGAAATATTTTTGCAAATCGACTATATAAAAATAGTTTCCTTTTTCTATTAAATAAAATGAAATGATATTTTCAATATACCCCAATCATTTTTATTTATATGATTTTATTCCCAATTGTGGTAATTAATTTAATGATGCATGATAAATCAACAAATAATATAAAGTATTAAAACTTAACATATATTATTTTTTAAAATATTTAGTGTTAAAACGAAACGATCTTTTTTCCATAAGAAGATCTAAAAGAATTTCATGGTAGAAGCACATATAAAAAATTAAATTAATAAAATATTTAAATTTATAAATTATTATTTTCTAGATGCAGTTAGGAAATTAATTTGTTTAATTCCATTCAAAATCTATTTTATACTTTAAATATTATAAGTGGATGTATACATTTAAGTAAATTTTATCCCATTAAAGTGAGTTTAATGTACTTATCGGTAAAATCACTTTTCTTACGCGCATGACCGACGAAGTTTCCAATGGCATCCGGTTTGAATATTCCCAAATGAATTATTCATCATTTCTGAATCTCCATATGCTCATGAATTTGTGGAATTGTTAAAAATGGTGAGACGATAAAATTTTAAAGTTAAGAAAAGACAGTGTGGAAATACATTTTTAGGTAAACATCATTTAATATAATGATAAAGAAACTATTAAAGTAATCATAAATACTAATTTTTTTTATAGATTCTAATTCGTCTTAAAGAGTAAAATATTATTATTTAAGATGAAGTATGTATTAAATTAATAATTCGAAAAGAAAGCTGTATACACGGATCCCCGAAAATTTATAAGCTATTACCCCCCCCCCCAAAAAAAAATATTTGCAAAACCAACATGTAACCCAAATACCAAATACAAAAAGTGCGATTTTGAGAAATAATATTAATTTAATTTAAGCTTATCTATCAAATAATATTATCCTTATATAATTATATTAAACAATACGTTATTTAGAAATAGACTGAAATAGATGTAATCCAAGGAAATTAAAAAAAATTTTTTTAATAAAGTATATATTGAAGATTATAGGAAGAAATAATATGGTCTATAAATAATTATTAATACTTTTTCATTTAAGTATTAATTTATATAAGTTAGCTTCACTTTAAATTATTAATTTCAAAAATTAATTATACTTGAATGGCTAATTGATCAAAATTTTCATTACAATAATAAATAATTTATTTATTTTGTCAAATTTTATGTTTACAGTTGAATTTTATGTTGAGAGAAATTAAATGCACCTTATGTGTGTGTTTTATTGTTCCTTAAAAAAAAAGTAGAAATTCGAATAATTAATGAAAAATTTAATAAAAATCATCTTTCAAGCAAGGTTTATATAATTAAAATTGTAAAAACCCAACCAAATCCACTGATTTTTTTATGCAAAATTTTGATATTAACTATGAAATGTTATTAACTATTTTTTGATATTAACTATGAAAAAAACGTTTCCTTAAAAATGCTCGCACACAAATATACTGAATTATCATTCACTCAAAAATAAAATAAATTCCTTTGAAAATTTTAAATAACATTAATAGAAAATTCGCAATCATTAATTAAAAAAAAAGTACAATTCGAGCAATGCTAGAGCAGGCTTTTGAAAAAAAAATCATTTTTAACATCATTAAAAATGATGAATATAAATAAAGGTTAGCATTCTGATAAAAATTACTTTAGCTATAATAATATTTTGAAGAACTATATAAGTTTATTAATTATGCATCGTGCCGAATATCGCTATCTGATACATCTATTATCGTAAAAATGAATACAAATGTAGGTCAAAATCCAAAACAGAACGCATTCATTCTATATCGTTTGCCTTGTCGATTTGAAGTTATCCTTTTAAAGATAGTTTAAAATTCGTTGTCAGTGCAACTGATCAAAATATATTATCGTAATTCCTTTACGCACCATTTCTAGGACAAATTTTCAAGACTAAGCCAATATTCAACATATCTGCACCGATAAATAAATCAATGGGCAAAAAAATTTTTAGCATAGATTTCACCAAAGCAAGTGCAAAAAACCAACTATCTAAAGCACGGTAAAAAACGATATTGGCTCATATTTTACAATCTATGAAAATGAGAAAAAAAAGGGGGGGAAAGAATGCGATGCACCCATGTCAAATCTTGGTCGCAGCAAGGGGCTTTTTAGATCCAAAATTTTCTTTAAAGGATCATCTACACAAAAATTTCAACGCTGTAAGGCGTTCCTTTGAGTTAGGGCACATCGAGCGTGTGTAGAGTCACTTTCCAAGTAACCAGGGGGTTCCCATAAGGTGAAGGGGTCGTGGGGGTCATGTGTGGGTGAATGACACTCCCCAGCTAACGTCTCCAACGCCTAAGAAGCACAATTTTTTTTTTCAGTTCGTACACCCTCCCAGATATAAATAAAACTTTTTTTTTCTCCATCGTATAAGTTCTCTTATTCCCATGTTATCAGGGGGGTGCACCGAGGGAAGATTCCGATGAGGGATACAATGTGACGGGTCACACGGCTAAAAAAATCGCCATCGATTTCTCAGAGCATTACGTATTTGTTGGCTCATGTTGTTTATGACTTGGAAGAAGATGGTGAAGTTCTACAACGCAAGATATAATCAAGTGCTTTCCAAGTAAAAAAAAATTCATTTAAACTTTTAAATGCAATTTTTTTAGTATTAATAGGAACCAAGTAGAAAATATTTAAATGGCTATACTAATCTAATAAAAGTTCAATTTTCAATGTAAATTAATATTATAGATACATTTTTTTAAAGTTTTCATGATTTTTTTTCATTAACTGTTAAATTACTTAATAGCATTTTACTGATAAATGAAATTTCATATATACATTTAACTAGTTTTAAAAAAATGGTCTCTTACAATAATTTTGATTTCCAAATGTAATTTCCTAGATTATCATTGCATAATTTTTGCATAAGAATATATGGGAATATATACATTTTTGTAGAGAATTTTTCAAATTAGGGATAATTGAATGTTAAGATGAATAATGTCTCTATCGCGGTTAAAGCAAAAATATACAAGTTGAATTTTTTTTCAAATATATCTACCATTCGTTTAATTATTTGAGAATAACAACAATAAAAGTTTATCTACTGTTTTCCTATTTATCTACAGTAATTTACAGTAAAATCATTGCCCATGAACAAATAAATCTCTCTTGAGATCTACTACAATAATAACATTGCCGAGTACGATAGAAATTCAAAATAAAAATGACTGTCATTGTAGGTCAGAAGAAATAAAAGTGTATAAATCACACAAACGCACACCAGAATCATAAAATATTTGTACAATTAAACAATGTACAAATGAGTTGAGCAAATAAATAATCTTATTATGAAAATTTAAAATTATTTTACAAAATAATGACTGAAATTCCCGTTATTATAAAAATATATAATTTGATATTATATATAAGCGTAATATAAAATTACCGCATAGAAAGTATTTTATATTTAAAATGTACAACTTTTAGATAGTATACGAAGAAAAATCATATTTAATTATGTGTGCGCGATTAAATTAAAAAAATATATAAATAAATATAAACTATGGAGCAGTTAACACATAAAGTGTAAAATAATAAATTATTAAAGATGTTATAATTGAAGATATTATATACTCTAAAAGATGCAGTTATTAAAAATAGTATATAAGTTTTGAGAGCAAAGCAGTCTAACCTATATTCATCACTCTATTTTACTGTTAATTAAAACAGGTGGCGCATAATACAACTTAACTATCGTATGAAACATATATATGTAATTATTTATAATACCGTTGCCATAGATAGTTACGATACAAATTTCCGAAATAAAAAGTTTAAAAAAAATAACTGAAATAAGCTGCAGTAGTTAGTTTAAATGAATTCTTAACTAATGAATCGTAAAATGTCCATATATATTTTTCAGATTATAGAGCTGTATTTTTTCCGAATTCTTATTATTTTTTTTTTTTATTAAATATTCAGCTTAATGTGTACATATATACATGTGTGTGTCTGTATGTGTGTGTGTGTATAATGCATAAATAAAAGCGTAAGTGTGTATGCGCGGTGTGGTTTATTATTCTTTTTATATGTCAAAAGTTTCATTTATGGTTAAGTATCGTGAATTGCCAAAAAAGGTACAAGAAATGATTTAATCACTTAAGACATGTATTTGCTTCCACACGAAGGAGAACACAAAATGCATGTTAAGGTCTTTCAAAAAAAAAAAAATTCTCTTTCCTCCCTCCATAACTTTCACGTACTGGGGCCTTTGAATAAACATTAAAAACACGTTGCTAAGTTAACGAAACCAGTGATTACGGAATACTAGGGTGATGCAATTGAGGAGCGAAACTATTTTGACTTTTGACCCCGCTGCTCAGATCGACCCCTTCACGTAACCGAGATTTTGCATCGGGTTCGTTATTTATTCTTCTGTTCTCACACGCCTTTCAACTCGAGTTTTTATGAAGAAACACACATCTAAATTTTCTACATTCAATTTTGAATGAATTGGTATCGTCTGCATGAAAATTCAGAAATATTTTTCTCCTAAATTAAGAGCTGTATTCAATGAAGAAATTATAAAAATGTTATAAAAATTATCAGAATATCATTAGAATAGGTTTTTTTTTTTTTTTTGTATCATTTAACTTAAATTATCCCATGAGCTTCCAGCTAAATTTTCAAAATCTCATTACCATATAAATTATCGCTCATAAATTATTACCATTTAACCTAATTATAATTATCTATCATGACGCATTCATTACGTCTAACATAATACATTACTTTTTTTTTAATCACCTTTAAAGTGGAGTGAAATATACGGAATTACCTCAGAATGTAATTATATTTCCATTTTTCATTAATTATGTCAGAAAATAAACATCTCGATTACCGAGTAGGAAAAAAATTGAGATTTCTTTTTTCCAAATTGTGCATAAAATTATCGTTATAAGTGAAATGTTCCGACATCGTTAGAATTTTCTCTTAGCTCACACAAGGACCTGATTAATTACTAGAGTTTGATAGAAAATATTCTCGAGATGTTTGAGATATTTTTCGATTAATTTACGGTAGACATTTTAAAATTTCAAAATTTTCAAGCACATAAATAATTTATAATTTATAAATATACAGTATATATTTTTTATAAAAAATATAAACATAAATGGTTAAGAAATATTAATCGAAACGTAAAAAATTACCAATTGCTGTAGAGTGAAAATTTCAAGATTAAAATCATAAATTGTAAAATAAATTATTCGAAAATGTATGATTTTGAATAAAAGAAACTGAAATTAAAAATTACTAACAGTACATTTCCTTCCCTTCCCCCACAACCCGTTACTACAAATTCATAGAAGAAGATAAAAGCAAATATTAATTTTAAAAAATTCCTTCTAATAAATTATCGTTATGATGATGATCAGTAGAAGGAATACATTTGAGGGTGTGAATCTTGGAGAAATAATTAAACAAGTAAATAAAATATCAACATTAGAAGAGGCTAATATTTAGCATACACTTAGCTGCATCCACGTGAAAAAAAAGAGAAAAATTAAACAAATGCTTAGCATAAATTCTTAGCAAAATCATTACTTACTACAAAGGTTATCAAATTATGGAAGTTTAGTTATACAACCCACTTAATGTAAAAGGCCTACTTCACGAGACAAGAATTTCCAACACTTAAACACACTTTTAGAGAACAAATAGTAATTATTTTAATAAATTAAAACGAACTAGATAGGAGACGTTTTTTCTGACGTTAATAAATGTGATACATTCGTTCTCAAACTGTTCACTTAAAAGTAAAGAGCAAGAAGCACAGAGTCCTGCATAAGAACACAACACTTGAACTTAGCATTTAGGATTAATTACAGTGTTCACACAAGCGGATATTTTTTTTTTCACTGAAAATGTTAATAAATAAATATCTGAAATAAATTATGCAAAAACTGTATCCCTTCTGATTGAAAATGTTATTCAAAGAAATTTTGTTACAATTAATTTATATTCTACGCAAATTGTTATTTTCCATAATCAAAAATCGATGTTATATATCAAAGGAATGAATAGGCATTTATTACCATTTTATGATATATGCATGCATAAAAATGGCACCGTGTTATAACTATACGTTAATATTTTATGCATGTGTATAGAATCTGATATGAATATAAGCATTAAAATAAATTGCTCGCACTTTATTTTCATTTTTAAATTTCAATAACATCGGAATTTGATTTAATCGAAACATCAAAAATAACTTTCTTTAACACAATAATTCCACAGGGTTTTAAAAAGGAAAGCGGTTAAATAAACCATGCATTTCCTATAGGTTGATCAAATGCACGCACAGCAGTATTCCTTCTATAAAATAAAAATAAAAAACCATCATTGAAGTCAAATTAAAAAAATATATATATAAAAATTCGATATTCTCGATACCAGAGTGCGACGTACGAAAAGCGCTCGGACCACGTGACTGGAATGAGGGATAGACTAGGATTTCAGCTTGGGTGAGTGGGAAACGACACATCGCGGCGGGGGCACACACTAACACAAATACGAGAGTGAAAGGGATAACCGATCCAGAGGACGATTCCTTCTCAGATTTGGCGGAACTAACTGACATCAGCCAAAATGTAGCCTTCATCCATGAAACGCATTTCTCGGTCTGTAGGCCGATAGCGCGACATTCCTACCCACCAGCCGCCTGTTCTGAAGAAGGGTGCTGCTTTTAATCCTCCCACCAGACACAAGGCACCCCCTACACCCAACTTCGTCAAAGCAGGTCTCTATTTTCTCAAATTACCTAGTAAATCTCGTCTGCACATTTGCTTAAGGAATGCTTGGCTGAACTTGGCGAAGCTATTAGCAGCAATAGCTGTGAAATATCGATGCCACATGTTTAAATTCAAACGATTATTTTATCAAAAGCTTATACTGAATACCATTAAAGTCATTTAAATGAGAAAAAAAAATTTAATGAAGACGCAGACAGAAATATTATTGCTATTTTTATTATTATTAAAAGTCGCTTCGCTCTATAAGCTAAGATGACTTTTTTTTATAACAAATTTATTTCCGTATATGAAAAATGACAATGAGCTACATTATACTGGACAATGACATCAAATAAATAACATTGTCTGAATTCCTTGAGATGACTGGGGAAAATTAAGACTAAGAATTCACAAGCGTAAAAATATTCAACCGACATAAGTTAGATAACACAAAATAAAATTTTTGCGTAGAATATTGTAAGAATTTTTTTGTAGAATTTTGCAAATATTTAACATGGGCTTATTAAATATTTGCTCATACTATGGTTGACTTATAAAGGGTATGATATTCTAAATATTTGACAACAATATTTGCTTATTAAATATTTATATATTTTAATTCTAAATGTTCTCACATAAAATATCTAATGAATACCTTGATGCATATCATCTTTTAAATTCTTCTCAATTTTAAGAATAAATCAGTAAATGTGGTTGTTAATTTAGGTATACAGTAATCCCCTTATAACACAGCGCATTGTTCTCCCGATATACGAGAATTCTTGTAAAGCGAGTTCATATAACCACAAATTATTCATGTTTAACTTTTTTCGTTAAAAGAGGTTTAAATCGAATATTAAGGAAAAACTATGTTAAGAACGCGCGAAATGTGTGCATTTTATTAAAATCAAGTCAAGAACATTTAAAATTAAAAAAAAAACTTATACAAATGTAAATAATAAAAGTAATAATAATACATCAAATAATTCCAAAACACAGTTTTATTACATGTTTATTCGCTATAGGAGTTCTAATGTTTTATCGATATCTTTTTTTTTTTTAACGAAATGTTCAAAGGTCAACAGTAATAATTTAATTTTAAACGAACGCACTGGGCACAATGTGCAAACGATCGCGAAATTGATAGTGAACTGTACATATCATCATAAATTTCGCTGTACAGAAATATAAAGCAGGGAATCAATGCATTATATGGAGAAAAACACGTGTTATACGAGGGACATGAAATGGCGTAATATTAAAACGCGTTATAAGAGTACTGTGCTATAGGGAGAGGATTACTGTATAAAATAGAAATTTCGAGAGGCGGAAGTCAAGTTGCGAAGGCCCTGATTCACCAAATGCACTAGATAATCAAGAAATGGTGAATACTAGAAGAAGCAGCAATTAATGACGTCATGCACTTTACTTCCCAAGACAAATTTACTGATGTTGAGTCAACAGATAAAACGATAAAAACAGAAAGAAATATTTGAATGAACTCATTTTAATCTAACAGCGTCTCGAAATCAGGGAACATGTAACAGCAAAACAGATGGACTCTGATCTAACTGTCGGTTTCCCTGTAAAAGATACAGCCTATTGACTCAACCCAGGAGGCTTGTTGGAATGCCTGGTTGATAAGATAAAGAAGAGAAGTTGCTAATTTTGCTCGAAATCTTTTGTTTAATAAGCAGCTAAAGCAACCGGCCCGTTTATTTTATCAGAATTCAAAATGCGGTATCTTTAAAAACGCTATTTTTTTCACTTTAATTAGTTTTTTTTTAAGATATTCTTGATGTTATTGTTCAATGTCACATTCACCTGTTTACAATTTTAACTTTTAGGAAGAATATTTAGAACTTTAATGATGTATAACTAACACCGATGTTTATAAAATGCGTTTGTGCAATGTTTCTGCAACTGTTGCGTGCAATTAACATGGAGGATTATGTTGCATTCGTTGTGATAATGTGTGGTACACATAAACATCATGATTACTATTGAAAAACGTTAGGAGAATTCAAAAAAATTAACCAACGTACTGACGATATTTTGCAGAAAATAACTTTTTAAACTGGCTTGAGGTAGCAAACGATTACATTAAGTTGCATAAAAGATACAAAATATTTCTATTTGGACTGATGACTGTAATGATTTTGATGGCCGCGAGATGACACTGCGAAAGTAACAGAAACGTAGTCTGTTCATATCAATTCTTTAAAAAAAAGTAAATTAAAAAAAAAATAATTAATGGGACTGTTGAGACTGCTGGAAGTGTGTGATTTTCGTTAATAAAAATGTAGTGTAATTTTATTATGTGTCCTGTGCAATTATAGAAGATAATAAAATTTTGGTTGCTAAAATAATGTGTTATAAATTCGTGGTACAAATTTAATTGATAGTCATAATAAGACGCTAAAAAACTAAGCATTTGATTTTTGCAATCTTTGACATAAAGAAGAAGCGAAATATAACAGAGACTTATTTTAATATATACATACTTTCAAAGTCTTATGAAGAAAAAAATAATCCTGAAAACAATACAAAAGTAAATTTTCAATTTCAAAATGGAATACCATAAATACGATAAAGTACATGAAATTAATATGTTTTGAAATTCTTTTAGTATTCAACACTCTATTTTAATCCAAACAATTTGAATATTTTTTTTTTGTTAACACTTTCCACTGCAGTCGATATTATTTTAAACGTGTTTTAAAACAAAAAGCTAAAACAATCCTACTTCGAAATAAATGTAACACGAAAACGACACGACATGTACATAATAGACAAGAAAAGTGCAATTCATGACACAGGAAGTCATGAATCAGTGACAAATCAAATAAATTCGCCCATAAAAAGCAAGAAAGGAAAAATTTATCTTTTTCCATTAGACCACTCATATTTCTTCTATTGGTTCCCAAATTGTTATTTGTACGAAACGAGTGCATTGATATTTTTAATACACAGAAGAACAAACAATGAAATTCACCAACATTCCTCACACGCGTCGATTAACGGTACTTTTTTCCTCTTCGTATACTTCTGATCAAGTGTTGTGGAACAATAAATTTAAGTCTTTCAAATCTTTAAAAAAAAGGACAGCTTAAGAAGCACAAACCATTTATCACATTTCAAATAAAGCTTACAGCATACATGTACACAAGAATTCTCAAAGAATCCTCAATCTATTAAGAACTGCAAAAAGAATTATTATTATTTTTTATATGCATGGTTCTATTTAATCCGTCGATCTTTGACATAAAATAAGTTGAATATCGCAATGATTACATAGTTAGAAGTGAATAAATATACATTGTTTCTAAATTTTAGTTGAAATTGAATATAATATAAAAGGTATGTCAATAAAATCATTGCTTTTTTGCCAATTTGAAGTTCAAAAATCAGAAAGAAAACCAGATGAAAAATAAATTAAAAGCTATATTATAAAAAAATATTATACACACATTTACTGCGAAAATTAAATTCTCAAAATTATTGAAGCATTAAATGTAAATACTTTAGATTTACTAAATAATTTTAACTATAAACATTTCGGTTCCAAACCAGTTTATAGTAAGATTGGTGCTTTTCTACTTTTCGTGCTTTTTTTTAAGCTAAAAATAGATGGTTTTTAAAGAAAAAAGTACGTTTGCCATAAATAACCAAAATCAAAATACTAATTACTATATTCAGAATTCCTATATAATTAATTAAAAGAAAAAATGGTTACTTTGATAACATTGTTATTAACAATTATTTTAATAATTACCTTAATTTAATGTTTCTTGCTAAATATTCTTCTTAACAAAATGTAATTAAAAATACATTAAAAAAATATACATAAACTGATTACATACACGAACTGAAATATATTGCTTGTATTAAATCAAATGCAGTTTACGAACTAATTTTATTATGAGAAGATATTAATAAATATTGTGATTCTTCCTTCAACAAATTATTTTTATTTATCTTAAGATAATACAACTGTTCAAGAGCAGTTATTCGAAATGAAATTTGTCACCAAAAATTACTAGCATTTTCTTTTACTAGCCCAAGCAAAAAGTTTTAGCATATAATTACATTTTTGTGAAATTTTTTTTTGCAAGAATGTTTTTTTTTTTTTTTTTTTTTTCCCCAAATAGGACGACAATAAAACTCACAAAGAAGAAACTAAAATATTTTTTTGAAATTGTACTTGCAAAATAAATATAAGATATTGAAAGTAGAATCAATATAACATTTATTAAGTCTAACTCCGTTATTTCAGACTAAAACACACACACACTCACACACACACACACACACACTCACACACACACACACACACACTCACACACACACACACACACACACACACACACACACACACACACACACACACACACACACACACACACACACACACACACACACACACACACACACACACACACATATATATATATATATATATATATATATATATATATACAGAAGGATAACAAAACTATAATAGTAAAATTGTTTAATTAAGATTTAGTTTTCTAAAAATATATTTCAGTCACAAGCAATATAATAACTGTGACTACATTAGTCATAGCTATATTTACTTATTTTATTTAAATATGAAATAGCCCTATTCTATAAAAACTTCTAAATCACAAAGAATTGAATACATAAGCAAACTTGGTTGGGCCCATCACATTATGCATTCGACGACATGCATTGCGGAACATAAAATTAAAAGCATGCGCTTAAAACTGGTTTCTCAACGGGGTGTTACAAAATGAAAAGAAAAATATCTTTCCAAGAAAAAATTATCTCTTGCCTTTGCCTATTTATGAGATTCTTATGAAAATTTTCTACCACAGCTTAACGTGGTATGCTGATGCAACCTGGAAAATATGCATCATGAATTGTGTGGGAAAAATGCCCACATAAAATTATAGAAATATCATTACTGATATTTATGGACGGCCAAAATAAAAAAGGAATCATTCAAACATACTGATTCCTAAGAAACTTCCAATGTTATTCTGAAATCATATTATGCAATACAGAAAAGTACGATTTATGAGTCTGGACAAAGTAAATTTTTACCATCATTTTATAAATAATTTAATAAATAAAATTACATATAATTATTTTCAACATAAAATACGAATGATTATTCTTTTTTCTCACATATCATTTATAAATTATTGATTATACTTTAACAGCAAAAATGGAATTATTTAAAATCTTAATTATTTATTTTGTCTTGTGATTTAAAAAAGTGCCTTGTGGAAAATTCCATTGTTCAAAGAAAAGAAGTGTGAGAATCACAAAGCGATTTTTTGCCAACAATATATTATAATATATAAAATATATACTTTTTACTTTGATGAAAAAAAAATCAACTAAAACAGAGATCGGTTCCAGTAGTTGTTTTCCTGCTCTTAAACTACAAAATGATAAGCATTTGGGACTTACTACAAAATTGAAATCGATTGTTTTGACTACTAGTTTAATGTTGTTCTTTTGGATTGTCCTTTTAAATAGTTTTTTTTATTGTTGTTGATAAAATAATGAATTTAATGTTTGTTTTTAGTTATTTCAACAAATAAACGATGGCAGAAAATTTTTAATCGTATGTTTTAAGTACTTATTTAATCATTTTTTTTTTAAAAATATTTATTTTATTTTATTTTTCTGGTTAAATATGCATTGAAGAACAAAATCAAACGATCCGGATTTAATCTGGTGGAATTTACGCCAGCTTTCCTAGTAGACGAGATTTTACACATGCACCAAAAATAGTTATATCTGCAGCATGAAATCGTCACGCCATATCCCGGAATACAATGATTTAAAATTCTGCTCACGTCCTGCCATCGGTTATATTTTCTAGTTTTTCAGGGTGCCAAGAGTTAATTGAGTAAGAAAGGAATTCCTTGGCGAAAAACTTGGCGTCGGAAATTCTTTAATTCATTCTGTACATACGCAGCGTAATTTGAGTAGGCGGGGGTGACATATTTTCCGAAAGTTGCAGAAGCGGGTAGAGAGGAAATGAATCAACATTACCTCTTTTGCTGATTCGAAGGACGTGCATTACGAAAACGTTCATTGAAGAAATTCTTCCTTTTTTAAATTGCAAATCGATGTGCATTCTTTTGCTGATGGTTCTTCCACTTTCTTTTTGGATCAGGAAGGATATCTAAACGTCTTGTCGACAGATGTCATGGCCCTCCTCCTACTGAATTGGCGATTATTGCCTAATAATGCGTTTTATCATTTTAAAGTCAGTATGCGCAATTAAATTCAAATTTAACAAACACACGAGATATGTCCTTGTGATTATTTTTCTGACTTATGGTTGATTTCGTAATTGTTGGTTAGTCTTGGTAAATAAAAACGGCGCCAATAAAGAGTGTTTGAGGTGACAGAAGTCTCCCATTTTTAAAGAGAACAACATTTGTTTCTTGAAAAAGCGGGAAAAAAACAGATAAATAAATATAGTGTGATAAATTAAACATTTAAATACAATTTTACAAAGGAAATTATTTAATTAATTGATGCAGATCTAAGAAATGCGTATGTATAAGTGTGTGTGATTTCGAACTTCAGAGGTACTATTAAATAACATTTAAAATATTCCAATTAAATGAACAAGGAATCTAAAATTGATTTTATAACGAGTTCAGAAATTTTATTTGGCTGTATACTTGGTTTAGTTATAATGTTTGGTTTGTTCAATTTAATCTAAATATGAAATTTGCGTCTTTGCAGAGATTTATCAACTTTTTAACACATTCTCAGATTAAAAAAAATTAGTTAGAAAGGTAAATAAATATTTCAACTTTTAACTATGTTAAAATATAATAAAATATACTTAAAAAATTATATTCTTATGTTCCATTTCATAGTAGAAATATTCTTTAAATCCAATAAAGAAATTCTGTGGTAATTATCTTTCTTCATAAACAAATTTGGTGAATTTTCACTTACCTAAAAAAAGAAAAGGAAAATGTCAGAATACTGTTATTAAAATAAAAAAAAACATAAGTTATTTAAACATATAGATTAAACTATTAAATTATTATACGTTAAAAAAAGAAATAATTTTAAAAAGCAGCTTAAATTTTAAATAAATTTTATAATATCATTCCATTTTTATAAGTTAAACTTAAAATGCATAATATATAATTTCCTAAATATTTACAAGTCTCAAGGAAAATTTTTAAAGTATGCATCCATTTCCGAATCTTACACAAAATTACATTATAATTCATTTTTAATTAAAGGAAAAGAAAATACTTCAAAAGCAAAATTACATAACTGAATAAAACGATGGTTAAATTCTAAATATGCATACGAAAGACTTTTGTATGCAGTTAATCTTTTAAAAAAAAAAAAAAAAAAAAAACAAGAGAAAGAAATTAAATACACATAACATCTTCCAAAATAATAGATAAAGGGTTATTGAAAGAAAAAAGTAAAATTTTTTTTCAAGCTGATTGCTTAATATATTTAATTTAAATTCTGTGATGCAATATTAATAATCGGAACATCACCCGATTAGGACTGCATATACCAAAGGTGCCGCACACATACTTGAGCAAAAGAAGTTCAGGTCAATCACTATTAATCAAGAAGAAATGACCTCTTTTTTCACATTCATTTGATGCGATACGCGTGGGAAATTAAGACAGCAGCCTGAACAAGTTGCAGGATCAATTATTCATCCCAATTAATTCACTTAAATGGCAAATATGTATCCACGTCGGTCCAGTTTGAGTTTTGCAATAAAAAGTAGCACAACTTTAAAAAGCAGAAACATGACCACAGTGATGTCAAAGTTCAATGAATGTCTTGTCTTTTTTTTAATTTTCAATCCTAAATTGCTAGAAGGCGAGCAACATTTATTTTGGAGCGATGTTATAGAGCTGAAACAAATTCTAAGCAGACAAATTTGACACTAGAGGAAAAAAAAATTGCACAGTTAAAAAACCAATTTAGAAGCCAATCAAATATGTTATAAATAAACATTTTTTTTGTATGAAAAAAAGATATATGTATCGATCTATGATAAACAAGAATAATGTGTCAGCAACACAATATTTTACATCAATTCATAATAAATTAATGCTTGATGGAAAGTTGATGTATACGTGTAAGAAATACATCAAAAACATTTTTGTAGCAAAGAGAATTCAAATTCAAGTCGTAATGTTTTGCAATAACAAAACAATATCACGATGTGGGTTAAGAAAGAAGCACGTGATCAAATAGTTTTTATTAATCCTATTAAATTTAAATACTTAAAAATAGAGTAATGAAAAGTTACTGAGTCCCTAAAAAATAAGAGCTAAATTTTCGTTAATGGTAGATAATGGATAAAAAAATTATTTTTAAAAATAAAAGAAATATTTGGTGTACGCAAGCAAATCTTTAGTAAAAGTTTTAATCAAAGAAGTTTGCATGTAATATTGTTTTCTGAGATGCATTAATAATAAATATAATAATTTTATTATGAAAAATATTTTGTCAATATTTTAAAAACGTTTAATAACATAAAAAATGCTTAATTTAATAAAAATTTATTAAAACTTTGTTTCATTTTATTCGATCTTTTAAATATAGGCACAAAATACTTACAACTTTAACTTAATTTTTAAATAAGTTATTTACAAGAATTAACTTATTATTATTTACAAGAATCGATAAACAGGTAAATATGCATATGATGGAATTCATAATAATAGCCATAAATGCTTTGAATATTTAAATGATAAAATATAGTTTTTTTAAAAAAAATATATTTGTATATTCAAGAACTTTTAGGCTTATGTATATTACATTTGGAATTATTTATTTTAACTAAAGCACTGAGAAGTTATTTGAAATGAAATTTCATCGACATTAATAAAATGTCCAGTAATTGATATGACAATCAAAAAATTCCGTACATCTTCATAAATCACCTTCTATGACGCAAATGAAGCAATAACTACGTTAAACATATTATAAATCTATTCTAATAAGACTAGTCTAAGTAAATTATTGCTCCAACTCCACAACCAAAAATAGAGAAACGGATGATAAAATGTGACTAAAATGAACATCAAGACCTTGCACTGATCATTGAATTATCATCTTGCGAATGCTCATTCGAGAACCAGGACATCATAATGGGAAGAAGCTATGAAGCACTCAATTGGAGTCAATTATCTTTCTTATTTATAGCAGGCAGTCGCGTGTGTGCTTTCAAGAACACGAGTCAGTTTTATTCGACTTCTCAATAAAGATTCGTTTAGACATTTTTGATGAATGAAAGGATCTTAATATCTTCCTCATTCTCGATCAAGATTGTATGGGATTGTAAAAGCAGGCATGAGAAGGGAATTAAAGTGTATTTTTACGGTACTGGTCTGGATTCTAAGAAATCTGACATTAACGGAGAACCTCTGTTAATAACACGGATAAGGCCCGAAATAATTTTATGGCGAAAATTTACTATTTCGCGATTATTGTTGCACTGGATATAAATTTTCAATCATCAATTTTGAGAATAATCATTACGCATTAGCAGTTCTTTCAGACAGAGCGAGAATTAGTATGATTTTATATTTACTGTAATGATCAGTTTTTTTTTCTTTTATTTGAATTACCGTATTATATAATTAAATTCAAATGCAATTACTACCTTTGCTGAATAATCAATAAATTACTATAATTATTACTGGGTTTAATACATGTAGTTACATAATTTCACAATATAAAATGTTTATAATACCATTCTTTGAATTAAGAATAAATTATATTAGTTAAAAATAATAATGATTCAAAATTTGCATCAGAATTTGAATTTCATAGTGTTTACACATTGATTTAAAACTACAAATTTAAAACTGTTTTCGAAAATTTTCGATAAACAGAAAGTAGTTTAGTAACTCTTTCCCATAAGAATTAGACTTTTAAATTTCAAAATAATCATATATTAGCTTTCTCTGATAAAAGCTGAAGGCACTAAAACTCAGTTTCAGAGTATAACTGCAATTTATATATTTTGGACATACTTTTATATAAAAAAATGCAAATATTTGTCTCAATATTAAGAGTATCTTAAAATAAATACATTAATTTGCAATGGAGCTAGAACTTATAACTTTTAAATGTAAAATAAACATGTTGTATAAGGTCAGTCGGAAATTAAAAGCCAAAAGTTAATTTATTAAATATCTTTAATGGGTGTTAGAAAAAATTTCAAGCCACTCTTCACAGACAGATAACAAACACACACATACACAGTTTAGTACAAAAGCTAATAACTTTTTTGAATGAAAACATTCTTTTAGAGTAATTTTGAATCATTTAACAACAAGTTTTGAAAGTATGTCTCAAGAAAGAAAGATTAAGAAAAGCATGACCTTTGAGTTAAAATGCACTTAACTTGCTTTTTTGAATATTTTAAGTCGGTTAATGGATAAAGAAAAATCATTTGCAAGTTGCGAAAAATGCCGATCTCTTAAATAGCTTCTTTTTTCAGGTCAGAATGATTTAAGATTACTTTTTTTCCCCATTAAAGGTATTAAGTATTCATAATTCATCACTGTACGAATATGTATATTTATAGTTAAACATATTCTATTACTACTTGTTTTACATTTTTTGACTGAGATAATTCGAGAGTGAATATTTTCAATGATATAATTAAATTATGACTTTTAAAAACTATATCATGATATTTTTAGTTAAATATTTAAACTTAAATTTTCTTTTTTAAAAAAATGTTTACAAAATTTATTTAAATTCGAATAAAATAATATTTTCCCCACAATAGTTAAAAATATCATATCACTGCATACTAAACTATATATATCAAAGAAGTACATATATTCTTAAATTACAAGCAATTTTCGAAAGAATTTTCTATAACATATTACAGAAACGAAAAATTGCAAATTAATTTGTAAGTAATTATTTGTAAGTAACAACAAAAGACATGATTTAAATATTAAGTGGATATCGAATCTACAATATGTTGAAATATCGACGAATAATATCACCAAGTTGAATTATTACATTTTACATGGAATATAAACCATTATAAATCCATGCATATAACTCATATATTGAGGGTAGCACTAATCTGATTTAATGGGAACAAAGAAATAAGTTCCTTAAATAGCTCAAAATAATTTATTACAATTTAGGGTACAATTTGAGAACAACACAGATACATATACTAAAAATAAAACAGTTACATCTAAACTTATAATGTTTAAAGGGAACAGGATAAACATGAGAGTCATGTCAATATATGTATCATTCCTACGGTTGCTGGAGAGGGACTCCCTTCCTTGTTGATGACGTCACTGGTGGTGCTGTTGACAGGGGAGGGGGGGGGCTATATGAGTTAAATATGATTTGTATTTTGTTATGTTTTCCAAACAAGAAAGTGAGAATACTTCAAGATTTTTAATCCTGAAGAAAAATATAGCTATTTCTTCAGGACACAGTCAAATACAGTATACATCAGATAAACTATACATTTCACATACTAAATTATTCACTGATTTAAGGTTAAAAAAATTGATTGCAGTTTCAAGTTGAATCTTATTTTGAGAATAAATACCTATTAATATAATTAAAAGACACTCATTGTTCTTTTCTTTGCCATAAATACTTCGTCTTCCTTCTCGTGTAATCATATCATTAAAATTTTAAGTATCATATAAATATAATATTTTTATATCCACACATGGAAGACAGAAAAAAAATTCTAACGCCCACGCATCGCAATTAAAAATTTTTTGGCCACCGTAAAGAGGGCATTGGGTCTCTTCCGTCAACCCAAAATGACCAAAGAAGCCGTGCACAAATTCCAACGCTTCAGACACGCGAAGCGCAAATGAAGGCCGAAATGATTATTCCCACTAAAGAAAAAGAAAGGAAAGAGTAGATGCCGGAAGAAAACACATTAAAACAGTCGCATGCTTGCCCCCTTTTTGGCACAAAGCCAAAAGAGATCCAGACTTGGGACTGATATTTCCCCCCCACCACCGCTCTTCATCTTCCTCGGGATCTCAATCAAAAGATTGGATCCGATA
Organism: Latrodectus elegans; assembly: GCA_030067965.1. Taxonomy (NCBI): domain Eukaryota; kingdom Metazoa; phylum Arthropoda; class Arachnida; order Araneae; family Theridiidae; genus Latrodectus; species Latrodectus elegans. The sequence goes on from CM057818.1 coordinate 3,714,879, forward strand.
ATTTTAGAGTAAGAGTTTCCATTCCGAATTCAATCCAGAGACGACATTGAATCTGATCAAAAAAGAAGCGCTCGATTTATTTAAGAATAAAATGGAAAAAGATTAAAGCACGGTAACCTTCGCGGAAGCGCAAATGAAGATTCATAGACGAGATAGACACGTGTAGAGCCAGTGTTGGAAAAGTTAAGATGAATGAAAGCATTTATGAATGGTTATTTTATTTCCGTTTGTAACAGGTTACAGTAACGTGTCTTCCTCCAAAATTCGCGAATGTAAAAAGGATTACGAGAAGTAGCAACTTCATGGAAATATGACATTTTAAATAATGCAATACTTATATAAATTATATAGAAATTATAATTAAAATGAAAACCATTTAGTTCGAGCTGAGGTAAATCTTATCAAGCTGTCAGAGTAAAAAAGAAATAAATAATTAAAATTTTTTACGTTATTAAAACACCATAAATATTATTTTTCTGCAATATCAACATCATGAGTAAATAAACACCATGAATAAGAAGATAAATTATATTAATTTATTTTACAAGAATAAAAAAATAATATTACTCTTAATTTATATAATAAAATATTATTCATTAATATCAACAATTCTAATCATTGTTTATTAATGCTTCGTTTTAAAAGTAATCTACTTTCAATCATCATATTCATCATAGTCATTTCTTATCAGATATCAAAGTGAGGAAGATATTTCATCTCACGTTTCCCCCCCCCCCTTAAATATAATCATTGAGAAACATCCATTTAAGATATGTTGAGATATTAGAATGATGATTATACACTTTAGTAATTGAGTGATGATATGATAAAACATTAGTAAATATATTTAGCTTCCTCATTCGCAAAAATTTTAAATATTTTTTTTTTAACTATTATTTGTAATTGTTCAATATACATGTTTCATATTCTTAAGAAATATATTATACAAACAAGTTAAAATTTAATATAACCGAATATGCAAAAAATATATAACAATAGTATTTTGAATATTCGGTGGGAATTAAAAGACAAAAGCTCTTCTATAGTCACAAAAACAAAACAGCAGTTGTAGATAAACTATGTATTTCCAATTTTCATATTCTAAGTACTTTTATGTTACAAAGGATAAGTATCCTTAAACAGAAAGTAATATGAACTGTAAATAAATGCTTAACATTCCTTTATTATTGCATTTTTTTAAGGAAAAAATTTTCGATTTTGAAACCGTTTCACGCCAAGTACCAAGACAGAAAGATCATCAATGACAATTTGGCTAGATATCGTAGAAGCACTCAAATCTGACACACATTCCACAAATCCTTGTGAAAACAATTCCTAACATTCAAAGCTCTATAAAACTTCCCATTCAAATGTCTTTCCTAGTCCTCCAGATGGCCTAAAAAGCCCCCATCTAAATTTCACCCTCAAACAGTTACGATAACCATTTAGAAGTAAAGCAGCAACAAGTGCGACGCTGTTGTAACCGATCCCCCTTCACGAATCCGCCAAGTGGGAAAGTGATTCGACGCAGCTGTGCATAGAACAAAAAATAAAAGGGGCACTTGGCGATAAAAGAAAACTAAAAGGTTGAGAATCACATACTTGACATAATCAGGAACAGAAAAAAAATAAATTTAAGAAGAATATAACCACACACTCAACAGAACAAAGCACAAATTCAAAAGATCCGTTCCACCCTCTAAAACCCCGCCCGACCAGATGAGTGACGAAATTTGAGTGGCGTAAATAAGGTTGACAAAATTTTGAGAGTTCCCAGCCCTAAGCAGGAGAAAGAAAAAAAATGTGAGATGTTCCGTTAAATTCAAAGAGGAAAGAGTTGCTAAAAACTTCTTCCACTTGTGTCCACCAAGAAAAATGTTGTTGCAAATATAGCGACAAGTTAACAAACGAGGCACTTAAAAAGGATATTCTTGCACTTGAAACCAGTGGACTTTTTAGTCCAGACAAAGTAATACCGAGAATCTTCCAACAAGAAAATTTAGCAAGTGAAATTTGCAAAATATATTAAATCTTTAGTTCGATGCGCCAATTAAAATATCTGCAGCTATTTATAAACCTGTCTTTAAATTACAGGTTAACAGCATAAAATTATTACTCAAAGTGTTTTATTTCTATTATGATATAAAGGTCCAGCTGCATCGAATAAACCAAGAACACGATGAATATTAACATAATAAAACATGCATTCAGCAAATTTTACTTTTTCCAAATTCACCAAACGCAAAAGCATAACATAGCAATGTTGCTTACATAAGCAAAATAACCTTGAGGAATTGGAATAATTATTGCCTTTCACTCAAAAAGTTGAAATTCGTTTTCATTTTCATTTTCACTTCTATCAAGTTAGATAAAAAGTAAAATGAAACTGACTTCTTACTAAGAATTAATTTAACGGTGAAAGATATTTCATTCACTGTTGTAGCATTAGAGCATAGAAATAAGAGCATGGATAAATTAAATCGAAATATACTGTTGAAAGAAAATAGAGAGAGAGAGAGCAAAAATCGTTGAATTGAGCATGGTTAATCAAGATATGTTTCTCTAAAGAATATTTCGAAGAAGCGAAGAAATAAATCGGAATATCGATTTTTTAAACATATTCTTGAATTAGGCATTAGAGAAATCAGATTTCAAACTGACAGCAGATGTTCATTAATTTCATCAAGTTAACAAGAATGTTAAGTAAAATTGATGCGTATTAACGTGATATCTAGTAATAATTTATACATTATATTTTTGGTCCAATAAGATTTACTTATTGGACCAAAAATATAATGTATAAATTTTTATTGAAGGATTAATTTCCTTGGTATACACGAGAGAATAAATGTTCATAACTTAACTACTTTATGGTTAATATTTTGCTACGTTTTCCTTCAGCTATTATCCAAACAATATAGAAATCCAATAAATCCAAATATAAATTAGGTTTTACAATGTTAAGGTAAATTTTTACCAAACTAGATCAGTTTTAATTTAATTCTGAAAGACTGCATTTTAAGCTGACAGAGATTATGTACCAAGAAATAATTGCAATTTATGTGTTAAGCACTAATTATAAAAGAATCGAATGATTGTTTCTCATCGACAGAATCAAAAATAAGTGTTTATACTTTGGATACAAATTATAAACTAAGTACCTATTGTTTACAGATGGCACTGACAGTGCTGCGATAGGATAATTTCAAACTAACCGTGTGATTAGAATGCCTCAAAGAATCTCATATTTACAAGCCGATATATAAATTTAAAAAAAATAATAATAATCTAACAGATAAGACAGTTTCATTCAAGTTTTAAAATAAAAATAGTATATCCTTCCACCTGAAGACTTAAAAAAAAAGTTGAGTTAGTTAAAAAAAATTACTGGTGTTCTATATTTTTCAAAATTTTCTAAAGCTTCAACTGGTTGGAAAATAGAAAATTTACGATTTCATTCTTCAAAGGATTCAAGGTTTTTTCGATCTCATTCTTTCTACCTTTTAGAAGATATAAATTGACAATTTACCCTTCCACCTGAAGACTTAAGAAAATGTAAGTTAATTAAAAAGAAGTGACTGTTCCATTTTTTTCTAAATTTTCTGAACTTTAACTGATTGGAAAATGGGAAATTTATGGTTTCATTCTTCAAACGATTCTAGGTTCTTTCTATCTCCTTCTTTCTACCTTTTAGAAGATACAAATTGACAATTTACCCTACTACCTGAAGACTTAAGAAAATGTAAGTTAATTAAAAAGAATCCAATTTTTTCAAAATTTTCTGAGCTTCAACTGGTTGGAAAATAGAAAATTTACGATTTCATTCTTCAAACGATTCAAGGTTCTTTCAACCTCATTCTTTCTACCTTTTAGAAGATATAAACTGACAATTTACCCTTCCATCTGAAGAATAAGAAAAGATTAGTTAATTAAAAAAAAGTAACTGTTCTTCCATTTTTTTTCCTAAATTTTCTGATCTTTAACTGATTGGAAAATAGGAAATTTACGATTTCATTCTTCAAACGATTCTAGGTTCTTTCTATCTCCTTCTTTCTACCTTTTCAGTTCCTTCCTTATCTTCACTATGGCAAATATTTATTCTTTGAGTAAATAAAATTGTTATTTATACGGAGGTGCGATAAATAAGACGTAAAGATATCTGCAATCTGAAGGAAGCCAACATTCTTCTTCGTTTCGATTGTTATTCCATATTATTTGCGAAAGCAAAGGCGAAGATAAAAGCGTCAAGAGACCCTCTCGAAAAGAGGATATCATTCGAGATAAGCCACATACCGAAACGGTATACATTACTTGATCCAATCCTACGTATCGGTATTAATTTATTTAAATATTTAAAGGAAAAATTTCAACAGCAATTAGCGATATCAAATACAGAATCCTGATAACGAACTTCTTTTATTACACTGAAAACTTTGCAACATATTCACGTACCTGTTAAGTCGGAAAAATGTTTTCTTCATCAATCGTGATGGAATTTAGATATTTCCTTTTTTATATTAACGTTTTCAGGTAATATATTTTAAATCTAAACTGGAACCATTGATTTCAAATTAGGAATAAGCATTGCAATGAATAATTTAGAAATTCTTTCGTTAAATATTAATTTTAAATGCAATAAATCCTGATGAGGCAAACTACAATACGCCATTACAATCGTTGTTATAAAACAAAATGTAAATTCTATTTGAACCGAGTTTAAAAATTGCATTTATATATCAGTATAATGAATATTTAGTTAAGACAAGAAATAAGGCTATAGAAACCGAATCACTTACAAAATATAGTCAGTCAACATGTTCTAATATCATGAAATATCATAATTTTACTATAATATGCCATAATTATTGAAATGTTATAATATTATTATATATAACCATTAATTTATTATAAATAATTAAACTCAATAGTAACATTGTATCTATTGAGGTAAGTCGAATGAATAATATGTACTATTATACAGAATTTAACAAAAAAAAGGCCCCGTAAACAACAAATAAAATAAAAATACACAATTAGGCCAAACTTGAAAAAAGTGAGCAAAAAATAGTAAAAGAATTCGGATGTTAATTGTATTGTTTGTTATCAACTGTTTGTGCTATTTATGGATTTTTTTTAATATCAATATGTAAATTTATGAAGTTTGGTAAAGTATTTTTTTACATAAATTAATATTATGCGATAAAAGTAATATAATGATTTCCTTTAATAAATGCACTTTTTCCATCAACAGAAAATCGATACTAGATCCAATGCAACTATAAAGAATATTTAAATATTTGCAGTAAATTACAAGAGCTGAAATCATAATAACTTAATGAGAAAAAAATATCTCCAATCTTCTGTGGAAAATATGCTTCTATCATTTTAGTAAACTAATAGATTTAAAATATGTTGAAAAGCGTAAGTTTTTGATTTATTTAATAACGTGAGTGGCCTATATTTCAGGATGCCCCTTGATTTCTCGCCATTTTGGCGCCGGTTTGGGTAATGCTAAATATAGCGATAAAAAATTTTTTCATTAAAAAAAAAAAAAAAATCATATTTTTACATTCAAAAGTATGTAAAATTTGTGCATTTCTTAAAATTTTGTATCAAAGTCTTCATGTTTTCGGCAGTTTTATTTTCTTTAAAAAAGTACAAAAACACGTTCGGCGACATAAAATCGCCACATTTCGCCAAGGAGCACCTTAAAAAAATATTTTTCCCAATATGTTTATCTAATATTCTTAGATAACCGATGAGTTCAGCTTAGCTGTTACAAATCAGCGAATTTTTCATACATAAGCAAAATAATTATTTACAAAAACAGGAACAACGAAATATACAAAAAGCAAATTATAGACACCAACAAAGATATTCACATCTTAGTGTATTATCTTCAGGTATTAACATCAAGACCTTTTACTGTTTGTCCAAAAGCTTTTTTGATATGAAGGTCATATTTACGAAGACAACAAAACTTGAAAAACAGCCAGGCACTAAGAAGCAGTTTAGGTTCTTAAAAAGTGTATATTAAATGGTATGGCTATGAAATAGGTATACTGCACCACATAAAATTTGAGAAACTCATTTACATTCTCAACTCTCTGAACAAATCATATATTTGAAAGTTTAATCATTTTTTATTTACGGGGTACAATAAAGCATAATTAAACATAATACTAAAGCTATATATTTGATAATGTAGTAAGCTATATATGTTAAAATTTTCTCGAATTCCAAGAAAAGATTTTGTTACAGCATTTACATTCGCAACAATTTTTAAATTGTACTTATAAATTGTTTTGAACTATTATTACAATAATTATATAATAATTTGCAACAAGTGATACATTAAAATTATTAATAAAGCTGGAAAACATTTATTTATCACAAATGCCCAGAAATATCGCTATTACGCTATTATTTCTCAAACTGAAAAAATAAAAAGATAGGTTAAAAAGTTGAGATCCTAAAATTATTTCGCATCTCACTGATGTCAAAATTCGATTACAATTGAACTTAATAATCCTTAAAAATGCAAAGGAATGAATGATAAAATAAGATTAATTTAAATACCAAGAAACGATTGTAAATGGTGATAATTAAATTTAGGCTTCAAATATTGAGTATATAATAATTTTGGTATTGATAAGAATATGAAAAAGAAAATAACTTGAATCATTTTTCTTTATTTTTTTAAAAGAAACACTTATAGCTAAATTTTAAACTAAAAACACCATAACTTAGTATTCATTTTCATATCAATGCTTTGTTCTTTTTAATTCGATTTTAAGCATTATTACATGCGGTGACACTTTTTGTTTGAAACAGTTGATGATGACTATTTAAAAATCAGTTTCTATTTTCATTTTATCACCAAATTTTAACTGAAATACTATTAAATCTTCATCGGCACGCCTCCAATTAACATATATTTACCGAACCGAACATTGGTAATGACATTGCCCATGCTTTCATTTGACCCATTAATAGGAGCGTTGAAATTCTCTCTTACACACATCCCAATAATGCACATTCACTTAATACGTGTATACATTTTCCTTTTCGGAGAGGCGTGTAATCCATCATACGTGATGTTGAACACACAATGAACAAGTCTGACGTCCAATCAATCAACTTCCTCCCTCGCATATAGAGTTTACATGTGAATCTGTTTTGTAGTGGGAAGGAGAATGTATGTATACGGACAATGACAGCGCGCGTTTAGGTATGCTGTACCACGAGTTATAATCAACGACTAAAAAAAAAAAAAAACATTATCAGCATTACAGAGTTCTCCAAAAGCTAGGAAATAAGATAAATTATGTTTCATCAAGTAAGCGAGTTTGCATGGCTCCAAAATTTCAGGAGAAAAATAATTTAAAGCACCTTCATCATTAAATCATAGTTTACCATTCAGTGTTTATCGTATGACTTGAAAAGTAATATACATTAACATGAGAGTTTTTACAGTATTTTATAATTTTTAATGGATAAAAATATGTCCTTTTCCTCACAGATTTTACTTAGATAATGTACATGTAAAAAATCTCAATTAAAAAACATGACATTAAAAGTTTTAGCAAAAATATCTCGCAAATATCTATCTATCAAATTCAGTAGCAAAACAAAATATCATCGCACATGAATTAATAAAACTTCAACACAGAAAATTTTATATCCAAATTATCTACAATAGTAAACTTACACAAAAAGCGAAATACATACATATAACTATAATAGAATTTTCAACTATTACCATGAAATTTGAGGACTAAAAATTTTCGTAGATAAAAGAAATTAAAAAAGGAGAAAAAATTTAATAATTCGGAAAATTTACAATACTTATTTCAATAAAAGAAAGTTGCTTAAAATACTGTTCCAAAATCGCATTCAAAGATATTTTAAAACAGATAATTAACCTGTATAAAAACATTGATTAAAAACAGCTCAAACATAAATACAGTATAAAATTTGTGTTAGTAAATTCTCAAGCAGTAAATTTATGGTAAGTAACAACCAGCATTTCTATGCACGATAAACGATTTTTTTCCTTTCGCCCGAAGAATGATTTTGGAGCATGTTTTTAGATACTTTTCTTATTGCAACTGCAAATCTTACAAGTAATCTTCCATAAAATTTAATTTTTCAGACAAAGGTAAAAAATAAAATAATTAATAACAAATTAGCAGTTAGAAGACCGAAGAATTCCAAATTCTAAAATGATAATTCGAATGGGCTCATTTCTCGTTCGAATTATCAGCTCCGATCAAATAAATTCACCTAAATGAATCCATTCAAGATTTACGAGATCAACGGCTAAATTCAAGTTCAATTAAGCTAATAAAGTCGTAATGAGAACTTTTAAATAGCAAGGAATCTGCAGAATGCAGAAGTGCACAAGAAAGAATCACGTTCCCACAGAGGAATGTGTAAACAGCCCAACAACTGCTCAAGACCGGATTTCTGGTAGTGTGTTCCCAGAGGCTTAGGAGGTAATGACACTAACTTTCACTTGGATTCACCCGCAGCTACGGCCATAGCCTACTCAAAAACAACATTAAAATTAATGAAAGTGATGAAGAGAATATATGTATTATCTGCTAAATGGCGAGTGACAAAAACAGGATACCAAATTTTTTCTAGTGAATTGCAACTGATGAAAAGATTTTTTTTTAAACTATATTTAATGTAAAAGGAACAATTTTGGATTTTATAAGACAATCAAAATTTTTAAGTTAACATAACTCTGATAATATCTTATTACATATACAGCGACAATATAATAATGTAAAAAAAATTTTCTACAATCATTACTTTCAAGATATTTTTACAAGATTTGTTTCAAGATGTACTAGTGCCCAGGATCAAATACTTCTGCTTAAAATTCAGTGAAAAACGGAAGAAATGTGAATATTTTACTATTTATTTTTTTTAAATACATATAATAAATTAGTAATTACTCAATAATCAATATTGTTATTTTTTAAATATCTTTTCATACACAGAAACTCTTACAAATTAAACTTTAATGTATTTACGTAAGCTTTTTAATTCAAATTATGTATTGTTTATTATTTAATTTGTTATAAAAACCCCAGTATCAGTCTACAGATTCAAATATTTGTAGTTTGACCGTGTGTGTATAGTAAAATTAAACTTCTTTAATGTGATCGCTTATGTTTTATTAAATTATCATTTCGAATAAAAAATCAACTCAGAAAATACAAATATTTCAACTAAATGTTTTTACTTGGTCGAATTGAAAATAAATTAGGTAAATTCTACAAAAAAATGATAAATGATATTTACGATAATTGCAAAATCGTTTTAAATAAACATAAATAAAAATGTTCAAGTTTCTAAATTTAAAGAAAAAAAATCAATAACATTTTTATTTTGATTTCAGATATTTGTAGTATTTATTTTCATTTATTCTTGGGTTAATGTTCTTATATCTGCCATATTCGTGTCCGGAGAAAGAAAGAAAAGTAGTTGCTCATCAGAAATTTTAAAGGAGGAAATGTTTTAGTTTTTCACCTGTTTCATTCACGATAATGATCATGTGTATCAACGGTCAATCACGACTGTTGCCACAAATTTTCTTCCTCAACAAAATGACGCTCTGTATTTGATTTAATAAATTCCTCAGAAAATATTACTTACATTTATCGTCAAATGAATGTATAGTTTATAGACAATTAATTATAAATACAATGCATCTTAGTTCTCATTGCTTTAAATTTTATTTTATCCATTTAAGGTTGATAGTTAAAATTTTAAATCTAATATTTTAAGATTATTAAAATTTTTTAAGTCTAATAATTAAAATATTAGACTTAAAATTTTAATTTTTATTAAATAAAGTTATTATTCCAAGATCTAACAGCTAATATGGATAAATAAATATTCATTCTGATGATTTCATAAGCTTTGTTCATTTAAAAACAGTAAGGAATTTTAATAGAATTTCTTGCATATTTAACGTAATTAAACTGTATTGTTAGCAGTAAAATAAAGACATGTGTGTGTGTGGCTAGATAATTAATAATTATTTTATGGAAAATATAAATCTTCCACTCTCAGCATTCGGTTTCAGCATTTTATTTCATATAAGCAACCACACGCATTTAACAAGACATAAATAAGTACTCTAAAAAATTGCAAACGCGATTATTTCTTTTCACTAATTGTCTATTTAGTCATTTTAGAGTCCAATAAATCAGGGAGAAAATTTAGGAAGAACCTTATTTGCATTTCAGATTTCGAATTATTTTTTAGCTTTTTTAATAGAGAAATTGAAATTATCTATATTCAATAAAATGAATTCATATTAATTGAATTCGAACTCGAATAATAAAAGATTAAAAATAATATTTACAATAAAATCCCATTTTTAAACTTTATTGAGTAAGCGGAACACTCTTTTAAAATATGATTATGTATATCATTCTGTCACATTTAAAAATCCAAGCAAAATATTCCATTTCAATCATTAGTTATAAAAATATTATTGCACAAAGGTAATAATTTGCTATGCATGACTTAAATTTATTATAAGTAATTAAAGTAATAAAAATTAGAATATATAATTAATTTAATATTGATAACTATGTTAATATTTGCATAAAATTGTACAAAAATGTGCATAAAAATTATAATATAACTCAAATTTTAATATTTATATACAAAACTTTTACTTATCATTAAATATTTTATAGTTATTTTAACTTTTCAGCAAAAACTTCATATCATGTTAGACATGCTTATAACAACAAATACTTCTCATATCATGTGGATAATTTTTGAAACATGCAATAAAAATAATAGATACCTTGGAACGTTTCAGTTACGTTAAAAATAGAAATTTAGATATAAGTTATGAATATGTATCCAAACACGAGGAAAATATTAAAAAAAAGTTAAAATTAATTATTTCACCAATGTAAGTTAACAATACTGACAATCGATAATTAGCATCAGTTAAAAACAGGCATGTACAGCAAAATTATGGATAACAAAGTAATTTCCGATCATGATTTGAAACAAAATTTCAAAAGGTAACTTATTCAAGAATATAATTTTTTTTTTTTTTTCGGAGACGACGATTCACGAATCTGATAGCTAATTTAGTAAACAAAAGCAAACACGTTCCATTAGCAGATCGGCCAACATTTTCTCATCCGAAATCCCAACGGGAGCAACGGTTGGAAAGAAAAACAAGGATTTAATTATTATCACGTGCTTCTGATTTGCGGAGAACTCGAATCACGTTTTGGGATTTTAATCATTAAATAATATCTGAGTTTTTTTCTTCAAGAATAATAGTCACGTAAGGGCCAAGAGTTTAGCCATGCGTTACACATTCAACATCTAAAAGCAGCTGCCTAGCATGGAATGGCAAACACTGGTCTCCCATATGTGGCAGAAACAGGAGTAATTACATGGAAACAACATGAAATCTGAAATGCTAATTTCCAATTTCGCAACTTAGCACACAGTAATAGCTCGATCAAAGAAAACAAAAATTAATTAAAAGCATCCTATGAATACAACACTCAAAATTAATTTTATGAGGCTATACATCTTGAAAAACATTAATTAATCTATGCTCTGATAAACATGGATTTTTGTATAAAAATCAAATAAATCATTAACGTTATCCTTAAATTACTACATTAATTTTCTTCATCAATTATTTTTATAATCATCTAATTTGGAAAGTTTCTGAAGGTTTTAAAAAATATTTTCATTTTAAAAATTTTCTAAGAAATCTTAGAAAATGTATGTATAATGAATTAATCACAATTTTTTTTGTCTCATTACATAAAACTGGATGGAGACTTTTAAATAAGAAATATTTGTGATGATTTCAGTTCTACTTTTTGAATCGATGTATTGTAATGGTAATTCATATTTCACATGATTTACTATAATCAAAATTATTCAACACCAATATATGTAAGTCGTTTTAACCTTTGCTTTATTAATAACGAAATCATACACACTGACTAATTTCAATAACGCAGTTATCAATTATAAAGAAAATCCTGAGAAAATGTTTTATGCAATTAAAACTATTAACAATTTTAACAACATTTCTTATCGTATGAATTTTTTTATTATTACTTATAACAAAGTAGAGAGTTAAAATATTATTTTTAATATTGAAATATATAAGAAAAATTGGCATAAACTTATATTGACCGTAGATTCTAAACTTACATTAAACGCTTAGTGAATTATCAGTAAGCAGTCCTCCATGCAAACGATTTTGATGCATTGCCAAAATGATTTTGAAATTTGAACAAAAACAATGCAATTTAAAGTAAAAAAAAAAAAAAAAAAAAAAAAAAAACTGTAATTTTTAAGTTATTATAAATTTGAAGATTATATGATCTAACTCTCATTTAACTTAATTAATACAAAGATAAATTAACACTAAAAAGGATAAAATTAAAAATCCTCAAGATTATAAGGATGTAATGTAATTGCTTAAAATTTAGTAGTACCCTATGAAATAAATAAAAAAAATTGCAACAGATTTAACTTATAAAACTTGATAAAGTTTGTTATTATAGATGATTATTTGCACTTAAAAAATGTCAGAAAATAACAATAATATATATTAAAAATAAAAAAAATATATTAATTCCACTTCGAAATTATATTTTCTTAGGCATTTATTAAGAATAATGAAAATTAAAAATCAATTATTCTTATATCATTATATTTTATACGGAATAGAGAACGTTTAAATTTTAAAAATCTTTTCTTATGTTTGTGGATTTAGTGCCTATATTTTAAGGGAACAATTTTCCATAAATTAGGAGTGTTTTTAATTAGATACTTATTTCTGTAAAAAGATATCTATTTAAAAATTCTAATAAACAAGGAAGGTATTACAAATGAAACAGCAATTTTAGCTGATGTCTGTTTATCAAATGTATAAATTCTACAATTTTAAAATCATACAAACACTTTTAGAATAAAATTCAAAATTTTATTTCTGATTAAATTTCTTTTTGACAAGAGTAATTTAGAATTTCCCCCCCAAAAAAAATCTGACATTTTACTTTCGAATTTAATAAGAAAAGCGTCGAAAATAGTATATTTCCCTTGAATTAGACCATTAAAACATATTAAAGCAAATGTAAATGCAAATTTTAAAAAAATGATAAAGTCCTTTTACATTTAACTAATGATTAAATATTAGACGAATTAACTTTACAAATGAAGAAAAATTTCAGGAGAAAGTTATTTCAAAAATTTTAAGAACTCATACCATGAATTACGATAACAGTGAGTGAATTGTTTATTAACATTTCTTACAGTAAAATATATAAATAAAAAAGCGAGACATTTCATGGTTAGTAGAATGATTTATTTCCCATTGTTACAACGGAATGTTAAACTTCATACAGAATTTCATCAGGATTATTATGATAATAGTTACTCTGATATGTTTGTCAAGTAAAGTAAATGAAATGCAGCTATACTTTACCTTTCTTCAGAATTTGTAACCTTCATTTTGTTTATGCCTGTTGCTTTTTATTTCAGAAAACATCATACAAGTTAAGTAGCTACACTATACATAACTGTTTTTTACGACAAAATTTATTTTTCGAAAATTAGCGAAATGTTATTTTAAATAAAACATTTTTCTGTTAAAGGACATTTATAACTTGATGCTGTTTTTTTATGAATGCGTAATTTAATTGTAATAAATTATAAAAATGGTCCTTTAGCACATTTATTAGTTTTAAGACAATTGTTGTTACGTGAACTAGTAAAATCGTTTTGAGAAGATAAACTTAGTTTCGATGACGATATATGCAAGACATTATAATGATTATATATCGCAAAAAGATTATTTTCTATTTTTCTCATAAAATTTAAACAAAACTATCTTTAAACGCAAAACTAAACATTTTTTTAAGCTTAACAATTGTAATATTGGAATTAAATTAAACTTGGAACAACTTTCCTCAACCAGCTAATTTTTAACGTTTCTTCGAAACAGTTTTTAGAATGTTTAAAATATCATTACAGCATATTTCTTCACAACACAACTTGACCAGACGATTTGGTACATTAAGAGCACCGAACTTGTTATTTTGAGATTAATCAACAAACTCCTTTAACCATGAACTCTTATAACGTGAGGGAACAACATTAAAAACGATAAAAATCCACTAAGGCCGGTTTTTTTTGTGTGCCAGTTCACTTCCTTATGCTATTGTTGCAGTTAGGAAGATAACTTGCCAAGGTCTCGCAAAACACCTGTCACGTTCTTCTTTTTCCTTCCAATAGGTGTCGCCCCCGGACTCCCACGATTTCTAGCATTTAACCTCGACAACTAAATTCCATTGTCAGAATGTGAGACAAGAAGATTATAAGAAGGAATTTCTACTTTTTTGTTCGGGGAAAAAGTAATAACATACTTCATTATTATTTAAATAACAAGACATTTTTGAAATCCCGATTTGAAAAAATTTCTATGAATTTAAATATAACTCAAAAAGGTCATCAGATAATAAAATCTCTTCAAAATTCATTGTTGGTAAATAAATTAAGCTTTAATCAAGGGTATGACCACAGTTGTTAGATGCAAAATATAGTTTGCAAAAGTAAATAAATATTTATTTCAACTTTTTTTAAAAAAATAAGCTTAAATTTAGCTTGGAATAAAATGAAATTGTAGTCGTGCCAGGCAGTTCAATTATCTATCGTAAATTCAAAAATTAAGATTGAGGCCACATATCAAAAAAGAGAATTTTAAATAACAAATTATCTTAAAGATTTGCATTTTTAATATCCATCGTTTTCTGATTGTGTTTCAAAAACAAAATTGGCTATCAAAATTAATTTTGGGCCATGGCTTTGAAAAACGTGCAAAAAATTGTTAATGTCATATTGCCGTAGACTTAAAGAAGCGTTTAAGGAAGTTTTAATTTAAAACATTAAAACAATAATTTGAAGCAATGACAAAAGTCAGAGTATATCATAAAATAAAATTAATTATTTTCTTTCATACAGGAAATTTAAAAAATTATTCTTTGTCACAATTTCGCATTCTACCACATATTTATTTATTTTTCTTCTTAAAGTAAGAATTTTAATTCGATGCAAATTAATTACTTTCATATGAATTAATTATAAGTAATAAATTATTTTAATTAATTAAATAATAAATTATTTTAATTTCAGTCAACAACGTTACAGTTAAAGTGTTCAATAATAATTAAAGTTTAAAAGTCAAAAATAACGATAAATGTAATATGACTCAAAAATACAAATTAGCCTTTTAAGTAGGACCCAAGAAAAAATTGTTAATATTTCCCCCCCAAAAAAAGGATATCAAATGAGCAATTCAAATAGATGTAGAACATGCAAAAGAAGCATCTTTATATCGCATTAATGAGACCACAAATGGAATAGACGAATAGAGCGCCACTCTCAGAAAAAGGAACTAAACTGGGTACAAAAGAAAAGCTGGAGATTGTGTATGTATTAATAGCAGGGTCCCAAAGGTTTCCTCCGGATGCAGACTTCTGCGGAAACGCCCTCTTTTCGGGTGTTGCACCCAAAAAAGAGAGAAAAGCCTCGCCAGGGAAAGCAGACAAAAATAATGGCCCATTAGTACAAGGGCCTCAGCTTGGAGATTTAAAGTAAACTTTATGGGTACTCTTGTATCTGCTTTACAAAATTTCTAAGGAAAGTTTTTTTTTTTTTTTTTTTTTAATTTAAGAAAAATTATACCAAGTATTTACTCAAGAATATATCTGTCTTAATTAAGCGATATATAAAATATCAAAAATAAAATATTTCTAATATCCATGAAATATATTAAATCACAGAGAAGCTTATAATAAAAATATTTTAATTTAAATGATTACCTTAATTGATTATATATATATATATATATATATATATATATATATATATATATATATATATATATATATATATATATATATATATATATATATATATATATATAATGTATATATAAGTACATATATTATTCAAAATATAACGCTAAAAATTAGATTTAAAATGTTTATATACAGGTAAATATGCTTTATATAAGGTTAACAAATTTCTAATAATATAATAATTTATCTCTTAAGGAATCATAAAAGATAAGTTTCAATAATCAAAGTAATAAATATATGTAACAGATCTGTATTAACTCTATACTGATAAGAGATGGCGTTACTGACCAATAGAGTGAACTTACCAAGTATTCAATATCCAATAAGAAATAGAGTTAGATAAAAATCGAAGAGAGAGATGTGAGAAATGGAAGTCGAACCATCCGGTTAATAAATAGCGTTGTATATATATATATATATATATATATATATATATATATACAACGCTATTTATATAAAAAATATCAGGCATATATATATATATATATATATATATATATATATTTATATATATATATATACCTGATATTTTTTCATCAATGCAAATAGTTATGTTCTTGAGGGCAATACTTTCGTTTGAGCATAATATGAAGTCTATTATCTTTCACGAATGAATAAAATTTCATTAAAAATTATTAAACTTACTTACAGATATGACTGACACGACTTAATTTTATTAAATTAACTCTTCTAAAATTATATAGATAAGATTAATTTTTTTTAAAAAAATATTAAATACAAATCGTTATGTTTATTTGAATAAATACACCATGGAAGATAAGAAATTTCTCATGCTTCAACACTCACAAGGAATCCAAATGGCATTCTGCAAGTGTGGAGGCATGAGAATTTAATTTGCCACCCACAAAATATAGTTCTTATGTAAGAAATTTCGTTAGTTATCCGTTTCCAGTTTGGCAAAAGACAAAAAAACAGGAAACTTTTTAGTACTAATCTGGACATCCACGTGTGTGTAAAAAAATTAAGCAATATCTCAATCCCGATAATCAACAACGGTCATTACCAAATAATGGAAATTTTCCTCGTTAAAATACCATTTCAAATCACTGGGAGTTTCTTCTTGGGATTTCATATTTTATGAAGTGTTAATCAACTATAATTTTTTATTAAATTGTAGTGGTATAGTAACAAAGGAACAATGCCAATTCTGATGAAGAAATCATTACTTGAACACAGCAAAATTGGGAAGCATTTGGTGTTTGTATTATTTGACACACTTACCAAATAGCATAATCAGAAGTCGACAGAAATCAATTGTTATTTGACCTATTGAAATTGCATTACTAACTGCTATTTTTTCAGCCTCCAAGTACTAGTTTGACACAGCATGGCTTCTGTAATTTAATAAAGATTATTTTATTATATAATATTAAAATATTTCTCACAAATTTGGCCTCAAAAACACGGTGGTATTCCACTGATCAAACAATTATGGTGCAATTCCTTCACAATCAACTAAAATTATACTTAAGAGCAAAGTTCATTTTTTTTTAAACACAAACAAAAGAACTTAAGCCTATGCTGATTATTTCTACTTTACTAACTTAAAAAAAAAAAGAAAGAAAAAGGAAGCAGGTGAGAAGATCAACGCTTTGTTGTGAATCCCATGTTCCAATGATATCACTGAAAACGATTCTCTCTTTTTTTAAATTATAATTACTTCCTCAGATATCCTCTCGTTCAGCTAATAGAAAATTTGTAACAAGTAGAGCAACCTTTTCTTCTTTCTTTTACTTTTTTTTTAATAAGAAAAGAAGTCTAATGCACTCTAGAAGTGCTCTTCTCAGTCATTCTTTCCAATTAAGAAACTAAAAATGAATTAAAAACATATCTTAAATTATTGTAATTTATTTTAGTAAACTTAATGTCCGCAGTATAAGACATATGTTAGTCAATCACTCCAATAACCGATAAATGTATTAAGCAATATTTAACTTTAATTTCACGTGTAGACAATAAATATATAGAGTTAAAATTATAAGATATAAATGTCTAATATGCATTTCAATTAATATGCAACTACAAAAAGCAAAATTTAAGAGAAAAATTTTGTTTTAAATTTAAAGCTTAAAAGAATAATTTATAATTAAAGTAGAAGCGTTGTAAATGCAAAATTTTATTTTCTCAAGCACAAATATAAACTAATATTTCGAATTCCACAATTTATTGAATTTGTAGAATTAAACAAAGCAGTAAAGTTAATATAAGAAAAAATTAAGTTTCTTTTTTTCTTTCTTTTCTTTTTTTTTTGTCAAGTTTTAAATTTTAACAATATAAAAACTATAGTAATAATTTGAGCTATATGGATAGTTAAAAGCAAGGAAATGTCAGAATGGTTAAATTTTCAAATCAAATGACAGGATAAAAAAATCGTTCTCGTCACAGAAATTATCAGAATTTCCCAAAATTTCCTTAAAATATGATTTGAAAAGTTAGCAGTTTGGACATAAACACAATAGAAAATGGCTGACACAAAAGAATGGAGAAATGCTCTCTGTGGCGTGTTTCAAAATAATTACGTTTGCGAATTACTTTTCAAAAAGTTGAACTGCTTCAAGAAAGAGTAAAGGGATTTTAACGTCAAGAAAGCACGAAGCTGATTATAACGGATTACTAAATGAGGAGGTTAAACAAAATTTACGGGAAACAAAAGGATAGGATATTTAAACTATTCTTTAATAATCAGTAATGATAAAATTCAAATTTAAATAAATAAAAAATATGTAAATCATCATTCGCCCAACATTTTTATTCTACATTTTTTACCAGTTCCTAACGTAAGCATAAAGACATGTTTATTTGCGGAATTGACAGTGAAAACTTTTTCAATTGGCTTGTGCAACGTCCTTCATATGAAAAAAAAAAAAAAATTCGAAAAACATTCTTCATAACTTGAGTCATTGGCGAGGGAACGAAAAAAAAACTATATGTGACGTAAACAATAATAAATAAAAAAAAAAAAAGAAATAAATATCTCGTTGCGACAGTAGTGTTTTCATTCGAGTCGCGAACTGGTTTTGCGGGTTCTACACATTTCTTTCTCTCATCCCCTATCTACGTCGTGTAATAAAAAAAATATTTTTGAATCAAACGTAAAAAAAAGAAAGAAAAAAGTAAGAAACGGCAACGAATAAAGAAGCCAAAATGGCGGACGTCACGCTTACATAGACGTCCCGCCAATTTTTAAACAAAGAGCTTTTGACGTGTTTTTAAGAGACGTTTACAAATTTTAAAGATTCAGTTCTTTTTTTTTTATAATTATTAAAGCACGGTTTCGTGAAATAAAGGTTTAATTAATCTGAAAAGGTATTGCAAAATATTCTTACGAACAAGTTTTTAGAGATTTATTTACATAATGATAAATTACAAATACAAAAACATTTTTATTTGTAAAAAAAAAAAAAAAAAAAGAAAGAAAGAAAAGAAAAGAAAGAAAGAAAAATAGAAAATTAGAAACAATATATATAGGTAACTCATAACCAGCCATTTTGATATGCATTATATCATTTAATGGTACGAGTTTAAAATCTCGCCAGCCAGGAAAGTTGACACAAACGCTACACAGTTGACGCCAAATCCTTTCATATTTCTTTTATGCACATTTAATAAGAATTTAAGCGAAAAGCTTTTTTTTTTAAGAGAATTTTAAATAATGTTTTCCAATATACGATTTAAAAATGGATTCAATTTATTTGCAAAAAACTATCTAGACATAAGGGTACTTTAGATTCAGTATTTTAACGACAAAATGGCTACTTAAATCAGAAACCAAATAAAAATAATTATAACATTTTACTTCTTTCAATAGTTTTTAAATTCTTAGCATCAACAATAAATAAATCTGAGTGCAGTCAAAACAGAGATATATAGAAACCTTACAATTAAAATTTCTTTATAGAAAGGATGCTCTTCGATCGCCATTTTCACGTTGCAGTGTCATTGTTTATCTGACTACAAGTTAAGTCACATCGCTCCTTGGTGCTTTTTTTTTTAAATGACAGAAACCAATAATTTTGAAATTGCTCATTCGTATTCTGTTCGGTAGTAAAAAGATTCCAATTTTTTTTTTCTTGGTAAAAAGCAGATAATTTATTAGAATTGAATACTTGTTTAAAGGAACAAGTAGTTTATTAATCAAATTAACGGCCATGTAGTTTTCTATTATTGGCGAATACTGGTGTTTATCAGGCGACATTTGTTTCGTTGTTTCCGAGACTTAAACCAAGTATTTATCTCAAAACGAATTTTTTAACACAAAAAAATCGCTTAAAATTTAAAAATATTTTTTAAATTTAATTGTTTTAAAAGTATTTTTTGGGAGTATTTACAAATATTTCAGAATGATATTAATTACGAAAAATATTAAAAGCAAAACAATGACATTAAATCTATAAATATAATTTTTAGTGATAAAATCGAAGTAATTGATTAAAATTATTAAAATGATAAAAAACGATGTAAAATCTATAAATATAATTTTTAGTGATATAATTGAATAGGTTCCATATTGCATATCTTATTTAAATATTTCTTTCCATATATAACATTAGAAAAAATTACAATTTTGATTTTGGACACAGAAGTAAAAAATCAGTACAAATAATTCTAAATTTTATAATATATTTTGGTAGTATTCATATTATATTACTGAATTCTTTAAGGTCAAATATTCTAATACCTCTGATTTTATCATTGTTTAAAGGAAAAGATAAACTAAGAAATTAACAGAAAATAATTAATATTGGCCTTTTTAGTGAAAGTGTCATTAAAAATTTCAATTACACCTCAAAATATTTAATAAATCCAAATTGAATTAGTAAAAATAATATCCAAAATGCA
The DNA here is from genome assembly GCA_030067965.1 of Latrodectus elegans. Classification (NCBI taxonomy): domain Eukaryota; kingdom Metazoa; phylum Arthropoda; class Arachnida; order Araneae; family Theridiidae; genus Latrodectus; species Latrodectus elegans. The sequence goes on from CM057818.1 coordinate 3,735,680, forward strand.
AGTAAAATATCCAGAAATGTTTTGATTTTAAAGCACTGAAAATTATAAATAAATGTGAATGTATGCCGAACTTAATTCTAAAAACAAATAAAAATATGATAATTTTTAGTTTTTATCGATAGCTTGGAATGCGAAATATGTTATTTATCTAAATATAGGAGCTCGAGTTGAAATAACATAGGAAATCAATAACAAAAGACTATCATCTTGCTATGGTAGATGAGCGAAGGATTTTGCAGGAACACTAGTCACCAAGGTCGCACATCACTTTTCAAGGTTCTGGAACATTCTTTAATGCAAACAATCGAAGAGAGACATAACGCACGAAAAAGTGTCACTTCAACCGCCTAAACGTATAAAAGTCATTTATCTTATCAAACATGAACATATTTTTTATATCGTTTACTATATTTCATTTTTAGAACAAAACAAAAAAGTGATTCCGATTCATTGGTGCATACAATAAGACCGACATTTCGTGGGAAGTGTTCTTTTTACACATTTCGTTTTGGATCTGAAACTTGAAGTCTTTTCATAATTTAGTCACGTGATATTTGTGAAAAATCATTTGTGTGTCATTTGTGAAAAATCAAACGATCTGTTACACTTTAGTTAATAACATTCAACTTTAGAGAAACTATCATTTGGCACAGGCTATTAGTATCATAATTCACATAATAACTTCAGGCATGTTTTTTATTTGTCTATTAAATATGTTGCAAAAATATTCAAGTATATATAAGCAGATAAACGTTAAGATACAATACAAAATTACAAAATCTTTTGCACAAGTAATTTCGATTGTTTTGTTGGAACAATGCCATTGATATGTTTTTTCAAAAATTAACTCAAAAAGGATGAGTTAGTTATTAAATGAGATACAATATAAATTCGGAAAAATATTTTTACGTTAATAGGATATTGAGTTGGATGACACAGACAAATTAAATTTGCCGATGCCATTCGAATTCACTTAAAAGCAATGTAAATGGTCTTCGCTTGTGAAATATTAATTGCAAAATAAATTTCTATGGAATAAATTTATCAATTTGACAAATTTTCCAAAAGATAATAATTTCAAAAAATTTGAAAAATGGCATGAAAAGTTTGGAACAATAATATATGATCAATAATGAAATACCATAAAATGATTAAAAATGAATCTAAACTACATTGAAATGACTGAGAAATAAATGAAGAGAATGCAACGAATTTAAAACATACAATACAATGACAAAAAAAAATTAATTTTTATTAAATAACAATTACTGATAGCAAATCACAGAATGGCAGAAACACTTAAAACCACCAATGAAGAATTTATTTAATCGCATAATTGTTCCATAGAAACAAACAAATGTTTCTTTTTCATCAAAATAAGGAAATAAAAAATATATATAAACAGGTGCAGCATTTATGGCGGTACCACTATAGAAAAAAAAAACTTTTCAAAATAAGAGCGAGTTACGTAGTTACTGAGTGAATTCATGGCATCATTTATAAAGAGGTCCAGCTTCTGATAAAACCTATGGAAGTCCAGGAAGTCGGTTCTTATTTTTGCCTCTAATGGTAATTTCCTGATCTATTTACGGGTGGTGGAAAATTTAGGGCAAACTGATATATAAATATTATTGAAAATGTATGTATCAGTTCAGGCTTCGGGACTTTTCCGGAATATTTATTTTGGGAATAATTAATAAAAATGCGGTATGTTTTCTTTTATGATGTTTAATTAAAATATCACATTGAACAGAAATAATAAAAGTTGTGTATTTAAATAACCCATGATATACAACATAACATCTGGAAGATGTTATAAGGATTGCATACCACCCACGCTCATTTACTCGTAATTTACTTTTGGTAGAACTCTCCAAAGACAATGAGCTGTATTCACGCGTACAAAGAAGGAAGAGACTTGCATGTAGAATCCAGTGACTAGTATCGAACTGGAGACCTTCTATTTGCGAGGGCTCTGTCTTATCGCTAGCGCCATGATGAACTCATAAAAATCGCTTTAAAAACTTTGACAGGGCCTCAAATTTCACAAAGAATATTTTTCAGATTTATATAATCAAAGGATATAAAAATTATTTGATTAAAAAAATAGCATATTAAATTGGAATTCAATTGAACAAATTACAAATTACATATTAGGTTGGGGAATAAGTTCGTAGCTTTTTTACCAAAGACTTTTATTTAAACAAAAAACGATAATTACATCGATAAATAAATTAATTATATATTCACCGTTGCTGTTTACAACCTCTTCCCACCTCCCGACCAATTTGTTAATGCCGTTCCGCCAAAAATCACCTGGTCTGGTGTCAAAGAAGTTGTTGAGCCTGTTTTTAAGGAACTCTTGATGCATTGGAAAATGCTCGAAAAGAATGCCACAGTCAACAAGGTGCTCTACATTGCATGAATGAGGCTATTTGACTGAAAAAACCTGATCGACATGGTCAAAATATACTAATTCACGACATCGCCAAGCCCCATGTTGCACAAATCATCAAACCCACATTCTAAGACCTCGAATGGGAGGTCCTCTAGCATCCACCGTATTCACCGCACCTTGCACCGACCCATTACCATCTTTTTCGTTCCTTGTCAAACCGTATGCAGGACGTTACCTTCGATAACAAAGAGGTCCTTAAAAACTGGCTCAACAAACTCTTTGACAACAGACCAGGCGATTTTTGGCGAAACGGTATCCACAAATTGGTCGAGAGGTGGGAAGACGTAAACTGCAACGGCGAATATATAACTAATTAACTTATTGATGTAATTATTATTTTTTTTTGTTTTGTTTAAATAAAAATCTTTGGTAAAAAGGCTACGAACTTATTCCCAAGCCTAATAAGTTTAATCTCAAAAGAAAGTGTAGTAGTTTTTAGATAACTTTTTTAATGTAAATTACGAATATGCATCTTTGAAAGAATATTTTGAGCATAGTCTTATCTGCGTCACGTAACATGTTCTGACATCAGTTTTCTCATTTCCAAGTCCCCATTAAAAGTATCAGATAAAATATAACATCAACAGATGACAATAGATCTCTTATTAAAATGCATTGCCTGACACGAAACCGTAAAAAAAAAAAAAAAAAAAAAAATCACTTTCGTCGATTGTTATAAAGACAAACACTTCGAAAATGCTAAACTCATACAGAAGAGGCAACAACAAAAAGTTTGACTATTAAATAAGATGACGAATTGCTTGCTTCATTGATAACATCTGTTAGAAACGCCAAGAAGTGCCAAAGATGCAACCGTATATAAAAATAAATAAAATGACATTCATGCTTCACGTTCCATTAAAAAATCTGTGGAAGAAAATAAATTCTAAGCTAATGCAGAGAACGATCTGGCCATACACGCGAGGGCTGCCTCTTACTTCATTTCACTTCCTTCCTGCTCAGTTATCAGTCGCGTGGCAGGTGCATCCGCTCGGGGAAGTGAGTAGATTTAGTTCTTAGCAAATTGCAAGGCTCCTGTCCCAGGATACACGCACACATGTCAGGCTGTCATTTTCTGGTACCGAACCATTCTCTCAAACTGGTGTAATTGGGCACAAGAGGCATGCACCACACTTCAAAGGGCTACTTAGAATAGTTACGCTAACAGATGAAAATAATAAAACACAAACCAGGCAGCCGATACCGTAATAATTTGCAAACTCACTGAGTTGTTCTAATTAGTATCTCATTCGATGGGTAATTTCTGTTCATCTAGTCCAGATGTGCTTATTCATTGGAAATTCCTTTTACAGATTCTAAAATACCATTCATAACAGAAATCATTATTGCTGCAAAATTAAATTACTTTATTAGATCCTACTCTTCTGATCGAATTTCATTTCACTGTAACTTTAACCACCGAGAAAAAGCAGGTATTCCGATTGTGTAAAACTGGCAACAATGAAATTATAGAAGCACAGTTTTTAAAACTAATGTGCTTGGAAATTTATAAACATCTCAACTCCAAACCATACGTTGTCATTTCCCCCATATATATTCTTGGAAAATCACATACACGTGTTTCATAAAATACATACATTTTTTTTACAAAAAAATATAGATATTATTTAATAAAAATATTTAAATTAAATCAAATATGGCTTACCATTATTTTTAGTTTAATTATGTTCAAGCCAAATGTGCATTAATACTGGCTTAACGTTAACTATCCAGTTATTTTACATCTTTTGATAAAACACACTGACAAGGAATACTTCTAATCAATTTCACTCACCTATAAAAATATTAAAAAAAATATTAGGAACGAACAAAACTAAATATTTTAGTATAAAAATAATTACATACTTGAAAATTTATAATATAAAAATAAAACTATATGTAAATAATATCATACAGACAAACGACCTTTTATTTCTTTCCGTTTTTTCAAAGAAAATAAAATTATTGTTTTTAAAATGCAATTAAATTTTAGATGACATGTCATAATATTTTAATGAAACATAATTAAAGTGTGAGCCAATTTTACAGGATGCTCTTTGAAAGAATAATCACTAGAATATTTTCCTTTCATGATAAATAATGTGTGTATGTGTGTGTGTTGAAATACATTTAGAAAATACTTAATTTTAACTAATTATAAGAAGTGTTGCTACGATGGCTACGATCGTTGGCTTGTATTAAAATAATTTGATGAATCTAAATTAAGTTGTTTTTGTTAAAAGGTTTCGCGTTAGAAATAACAACATAAATAAGAGTTAAAATCAGATATATAATTATTCTTAAAATTAAATTTTCTATATATATATATATATATAACAACGTTAGCAATATCATTACCAAACCTTCTGTAAAAGTAAAATTCATTTGCAATACATTCATATAAAGTCAAAAAAATTTTTATCACATGTTTGAAATAATTCCGTATAATTATTTGTAAGAGAAATATATGTATATACTTAAAATTATAAAAGTAATTAAAAGTTATATAAACATACAAATATTCATTATATAACTAATTTTTTATTTTAAAGTAACAATATTATTAAAAAAGATTTTATGTGGTATGATGTTGTTGAAAAATTACATAAAACATTATACTGATAAATTACGATTCCATAATGATAATCTGCAAAGAATTTTGAATAAAATTTTTTTCTAATTTTATTAAACATTAAATGTTTATGAACTTCTTTAAAAGGAAAAATTTAGAAGCATATTCTATTGTGTGTGTGTTTTGAAATTATTAAATTATTATTTAAAATCGTAATGAAAATTAAAACTCTTGTGGTAAATTAACGAAAATTAATCCAGATTTTCAGAATTAAAAATGACAATTCGCTGAATAATTGCATAAATTTATTGGATAATGAGTATATTTAACGTACATAAATCAATAACCTCAGTACGATTCTCGCTAAATTAGAATCACCGATATATATTTTTTTTTTTTAAATGTAATTACTTTGAGCACATAAGCGTTTTTATAAAAGTGAACAAAAAAGTTTAGTTTAAAAATTGCAGTAGCTTCTGTGCATTAACTATATTCCTTTTTCTCAATCGATTTAGGTTTAGAAACACCTAAGGGAGTTTAATGTTCTCTTTGTTTCTTGGTAATGAATAGTAGCAAGAGGGAAAAAAATGGTAGAGAAAATTTTTTATTTTTGTGTCTTTTTTTTAAAGTCGCCTACTCAAATTTGTGGCAATTGTTGTGGTAATAATTTTAGAGACTTAAGTAAAGTTGAAAGGAAATAAACCAGACAAGAAACACCCCAAAAGGTTTTTTATCTGCATAAAATATTAGGAATAATAGCTAAAAAAAAACAAGTTCTTGTAAAAAAAATGAACCACCTTAGTAAAGAAAAATTTCAAATTCCTCACATTTCAGGGAGTATTCAAAGAAAAGGAATCTCAGAATCTGTCTTTTACACGCAAGATGCATTTGATACATTGAAAGCGGAAAAAATGTTTTAATTTTTATGAATCAATAAATTGATAAACGGAAAATGAGAATGATTTAACCAAAAGTTAACAACAATTGAGAATAAATAGAAAAATCTTAAAACATTTACTACTATCTATCAAAATAAAATACTTTTAATTGGGATTTTAATAAAAAAAAAATTGCTTATAATTCAAACTTTGTTAAAAGTTAAATAAAAAAAAAGTAATAAATTAAAATTCAAGGATGGCTATATACCACTAGATGAAAATAAATTCCAAATTTCCTCAACTGTAAAAACTAATAATTTAAGACGAGACATTAAATTACAGAAATTTATAATAGTTTATAATATTAAAATTATTATTATTAATATATTATGATTATAATTATAAATAATAATTATATTTATAATAAAAATCCTTTGAATAAAGAAAAACTAATTTTGAACTTTATTTAAATTGTAAAAGAGAAAATTATTAATTATAAATTAGCAAATGTAAAACATGTTCTAAAAAAATCATGTAAAGTTAACTATACGTAAAATTAAAATGTGCATTAATATAAAATCATGTTATTTAATGTGTGTGAATAATTAAAAAATATACAATAAATACAACAAATAATTCGCAATAATTTTTATTTATGTATTGTTTAATTAGTTCATTCAATTATTATATATTATTTATGTAAATATTATATAATAAATGAATGATCTAATTAAACAATATATAAATAAAAATGTAATTAATAATTTAATTCATACAATAACTAGTTTTAAGAGTGCATAATACTCGTACAGAATGTTAGACAACGCATTGTCTACAACCTGATGAGTCATATTTTCACATTTTTAAAGAACGTAACGATGTAACAAAGCAAAAATGAAATTATTAAGCATTTTTAATAACACTTCAGGGCAAAGTTAATTAATTAAATAGTGCAACTCTCAAAGATCTCATACGCTAATGAAAATTATTTCAAATATATGAACGTGTTTTTTTCTAAACTAAAATCTGCGTAAAAATTTGAAAATGCATAAAAAATAATAAGGAAGAAAATATCTTTCATAAAAATAAAATTTTGTTATTATTGCAGGGCAGCAATGAAACAAATTATCATAGAGTATTGGGAAAAAAATGATTATTCAGAAAAATGAAAGTGATTAGAAAGGAAGAGGAAGTGCTAAAAGTCGGATGCCGCAAAAACAAGGTTTATTTATCAGAAACAGATGAGTCATAAGTAGGTCAGTGATAAAAATTAACTTACTCTAGGGCTTATTAATTTTATTAAAAGATATAATAAACTAAATTACATTTTGTAATTTAAAATATTTTCGAATAAAAGTTTTGAATTATAATTGCGTGCTTTATAGAAAATTAAGTATACATTTAAAACAAAAAATGCAAATGATTTCTTTAAAATACTCTTGGAACAGTATTAAAGTTCAAAAAATATAAAATTTCATATTATGAAAATGTTTATTTTTCAAAACCATCATTATTTTGTTAGTCTTTAATAGAATAATTAAAAAAAAAAACAGCTTTAAGTCAGAAAATGAATACAATTTTAAGAAATAAGTAATATTAATGTCTTATTTCTTAAAATTGTATTCATTTTCTGACTTAAAGCTGTTTTTTTTTAATTCATGTACTTGATATTATTTAAGACATTAATTTAAAGTAATATTAATGTCTTAAATAATATCAAGTACATGAGACAAATATACAATATAACTATAATGTTGTAATCAAAATAATTTTGTAAAGGAATTTTTGAAAATTAGAAATAACTAATCACTCTAAATAGCTGAATATTAGTCAAAAACCAGGACTAACGATATTAAAGATTGTTGAATGTGAAAAATGAAAATAAAAAATAAACTTCATCAGAACTTATGTGAATAATTATTTATAAATTAAATTTAATTATATAAATTTAAAATCATACGTCCACACAAATATACAAAACGGCATTAATATTTTTTACTTAATTTCATTAGAAGTAAAACAATTATTGTCTTGATACAGAATTACTAGAATTTTAAATATGCATCATTTAATAAATGTTACTTAAAAAAAAAAGACATTCTGAATTTTCCCCCCTCAAAAATCAACCTTATTATTCATTAAATTCTTTGCACATCGTTGGACTTCAGTCGTTCATAATAAAAAAATACAACCGGCGTCCTTTATGAAAGTTGCGGCAACTATACAAACTATTTAAATAAACGTAAGATTCTTCCCTTTGTGACACATCATCCGCAACAAATAGCGAACTTATCCATCAATTTCTAATTTTTCGATCGGAGTGTACCAAAGGCCGTTTCCCCGATATAATAAACTCTGACGTAATCTTTGAGTCACATGGTTTTTTTCGGCATGACTTAACGTCGAATGATGTCTGGTCTTTTGAAGATAATCAAACACAGAGAGTCTTAAAGAATCTGTGAATACTGAACTATATTTATCATCAGTTTAAGCTTACATTTTTTAAAGAGGCGCTTTTTTAAAACACTTTTTTTCCCCCTACAGATATTATATATTTTTAGAATCGAGTAAATCTTTCTAACTTGAAAGGTACTAATGCAGATGATTATATAAAAACTTAAAATGAGTCATTATTTTTAACAGGAGATAATTAATGATAAAATCAATAAAACATTTATTTTGAAACGTTGTTATTTCCGTTTTTTTTAATTAAAATTAATAAATAAAATTAATATGGTGAGTTAATGCATAAAAATCTACATGAATTTATATTTATAACAATGTATTAAAAACAAGAAAGTATTATATAATAAAAGATAAGTTAATTAACACATTTTTTTTTCATTTTTAAACATATATTTTTTATAATCTCATTTGGGGTATTTAATGTTAACTGAATTTCGTAAATAATTATAATAATGGACGTGAAAAAATTCCTAATGTTGTGTTAGAAGTAGCAATACGTTTTTAGATGAGAATAATATTTTACAAGAACTTCATATTAATAATAAATGCATTACATTTTATAAAAGCAGAGGAATATGTAAAAGAAATATCAGTTGTTAGGAAATACATGAAAAGAAAACTTGTCTACTTTTACGGTAAATAAATCAAAATTCAATTTATTTCTTATATAAAATGGAGGAAAGAATAAATATAAAAAATTACCACTTACATTATTACTACAAAAATTAGAATTTCACAGCACTTCGAAATGATGTATGGTAATACGAAAGATTTCTAGCAAAATTTTTAAATTCACAGTAGAAACATATTAAGAAAAATAAGAATAATTCGTTATCTAACGTGTATAGACATAGATTTAACAAATGTTTCCAAATTTACTGCAGAATAACAGTAATATAATGATGAGATTGAATAGAAAGTTATATAACATTCTAAAACTTGCATTATAAATTAAATTAAAAGGTTAACTTTAAATTAAGGTTTATGAACATTGAGTTAAATTAAAATATTAAGCTATAATTTAAAAGACTACTTTTTAATCAGAATGCTATTTTTTTAAAACGTTGGTTTGAAATATGAAAAAGTTTTAGAGGCATAAAATAAACAATTCAAATTTTTAAAAAAAGACAAAAATATTCAGAATTCTTTTGGAAATGAAGTATTTTTCAGCATATACTGAATTTAAAGGAATGTTGATGATTTTATCAGTTAATGACAGTTAAAAAATTACTTTAAACGATATATATTTCTTAAATATGAAACAACGAAAGAAAATATTTTTAAGTAAACGAATTTCTCCTCGAAATAATGTGTAGAAGGTTATTTGTCTCAATTTTCCAAGAAAGAGGAAAATTTCAATTAGTTTTCTCATTCTGAGAACTTTTACAACTCTTTCGTTCTCTTTTGTAAAATAAGCCTCTACAATACAAAACCAATACAGTACGTGAAATAACGAAGCTGAAGAGGCAGGTAAGAGAAAGAAGAAGAGCGAGAACCCCTTCCTCTCGTACGTCTCCGGAATTCGGGAGACAGGAGAAAAGAGGATCGATCCCGGTGAATGACCGCAGCAGACTCGGAACATCGATCCACTCCTGGCTCCGTGGAAAGGTCAATTCCGCATGAAGCCTTCATTCAGAATGTAGGCTATTGTTTGAAGCTCAAAGTTTGTCCCTTAACGAAGGGAAGATGATAATGAATCAGGAAAAAGTTACTGAAACTAACGGTAGCAGCTGTTGGTGGCACTCAGGCGGACAAGTAAAAGGAGAATATAATAGATATTACGCGTCGATTATTCTATAAGAGAGCTATTTTTGGACAGTTGGTTTCTTAGGACAATTATTACAAAATATTTGAAACTATCGTTTGACATCATATTTATAAACCTCAATTAAATTCGAACATTTTAAAGACATCTAATGGAACACAGAATATATATTGGGGTTTTTTTTTAAATCAATGATTTAAATGATTAATAAATTTAATGACACAAAAATATTATCTCGTTAAACGTGGAAATAAATTATATAGAAATAAACTGTAATCTAGATTTAGCAAAATTTTTTCTCCTTCGTTTATTTGACTCAATTTATATATAATAAATTCTTAATTAAAATGATATTTAATTTCCTAAAAACTTTTAATCCGTCATAACATTTCCCGGCACAGGTGCTGTATAATCCATGATTCCAAATTCTGAATTTTTTAGCGATGAAGAAATGTTGCCAAGATGATCTATCGTGACGTGCGTGACGACGTAAATACTAGGGTTACGAAAATAGAATTTTCTGCAAAATCCTTATAGGTCTCCATATGTATGACGTAATAAAAACGAGGTTACCAGATGCATAAGAAAATCCGCCAAAAAATCGTCAATCTCAGAATTTGGCAACCAGGATGATACGGTACCTGTGCCCAATTCTCTAGAAATGAGCAAGTCTTTTAATTATTTTTTAAAATACTAAATCATACATTTCAAAGAAATAAGTAATTTTATTATTCCTCAAGTAATAAGTGAGTTCATGTTAATTATTGTGGAAATAAACTGTCAATATACATAACTGTACTGTTTTGTCTTCTTTCCAAATAGATCAAAGAATTTTAGATCGATATTCATTTGCTTAAAATTAACTTTCAATTAAACTTAATAAATTTGTATTTTTCATATAGGATTTTCTGCAGAATTCTTGTAGGTTTCCATATGTAAGACGACATAAAAACGAGGTTGCCAGATACATAAGGAAATCCGTCAAAAATTCGCCAATCTCAGAATTTTGAATGATGGATTATACGGCACATGTGGCAAACATAATTGTTTTTATCGTTAATTACATAAAATAAAATAAAATAATGTAATAAATAATATAAGTATAATTATAAATTGCAGTAATAATATATAAAATAAAATAATGTTTAAATTAAAGCGTAGCACTTAAAAGAGACATTTCTTATATCAGAGGATTATTTTAAATAACTCTGAATCCTATCTTATACTATCGTAACAGGAGAATGGACATTTGTTTTTTTAAAAAAAATAATAAATAAATAATATTTGTCTTTATATTTTAATTCGTTTCACTTCTCTTTATACATATTATAAAATGAAAACATTATCATATAATATAAACTCAATAACTGCAACACGCTTATAAGAAAATTCCCAGTAATTATGTACTATAAGCTATTTATTGTTGCAACAAAGGAAGTATTTGAGAAACAATAATGTTTACATTCCATCAGCATCGAACAAAATGTGGGGTAGAGCAAGGATTTTCACTCCCACTACTGTAAGCAGATTGGTTAATTACAGGAAACTATTCGACAATACAAGGTCAATTCGTGCCAAAAGCTCACACACTTCATTGTTCTATTTAGTGTTCCATAACTACACAAATGCTACCCCATTAGGCGGCATTGTTTAACATTGTTAGCGAAAAGAGTTATGCATTCAAATCTCTTTCTCCATCATTTAATCTATTTTTAATAATTGAAATAATAGTTAATATAGAAATATGACTGGCTAATGCATTACTGGTTTTCGGTTTTTGAGCTACGGTGAAATAATCACATGATATATTTTAAATATTGGGAAGTAATATATATATATATATATATATATATATATATATATATATATATATATATATATATATATATATATATATATATATATATATATAGAGGGTCACCCTGAAATTTTTGAGATACAACTAGGTTTTTAAAGTTATACTTACAAAATTTTAGGTGTGTTTAAAGTAGTTTCCTCCATCACCAATGCACTTTTGTAGACGAATTTTCCACAGATTAAATGCCTCAAGCCATTCATTTCTTGGAATAGATGAAAAAAATGCATTTATAGCCACATAAATCTCGTCTCCTGAAGTAAAACGACGTCCACGTAAGTTCTATTTTAGATTAAAGAATAACCAAAAGTCGCACATAGCTAGATCATGTGAATACGACGGATGTTCGATCACTTTAATTTGTTTTTGTTTAAGAAACTAAACTGTTAATCCGTCTGTATGTGAAGATGCATTGTCATTGTGTAGCATGAGTCCCCTAACATTCAGTTCTTGTAGAATTTCTGGAAGACATTTAGTGGTATACCAGTTTGCTGTTACTGCCTTCTGTCCTTCCAACTTGGTGGTTTTGACCAATCCCGTACTTCTGAAGATAACGGCATACATCACTTTTTTCAGTGCACGTTGTTTTTTCACCATTGTCGGCGTGGGATAATCTTCAAAGACCCATACTTTACTTTCTTGACGTGTTGGAACGTCAGAAAACGGTATGTACGTTTCATCACCTGTTACAATTTTAGAAATGATGCGGTGGCTACCATCATTTAGCAATTTAAGAGTTTCTTTACTGATTCTGACACGCTCCTCTTTTTGGTGCTCAGTTATATTATGGAGAACCCAACTGCAAACTACTTTTTTCATAAGTAATTCTTCATGAATGATTTTGTGTATGGCTGCGGATCCAATGTGAAGTTCTTTCTGTATCATTTGATAGGTACAGCGATTATCATCCATTAACATTTTTGGTATGGCGGACACATTATTCGCGTTTACTGCCGATGGAGGCTTTCCTGTGTGTTCTTCATCCTGAAGAAAATTGCGACCTCTTCTAAATTTTCTAAGCCATCTGAACACAGCACGAGCTGGAGATTCATCACCAAATGCTAATTGCAACCGTTGAACGAATTCTTCTTGATTTAATACTGATAAAAATCGTAGAAAATCACAGCGCGAAATTGTTCTTGCGTCAACTCCATTTTCTCTTCTGTTTAAAACTTATTCTACTCTAAACAAGTTGAAGTAAGTCAGTAAAAAATCGTCTTCTGTTTTAAAATACTTTCTATTTTAAAATTAAACCGTTATTTTTATTTTGTAAATTCTCCTCTGCGCGTATCTCAAAAATTTCAGAGTAACCCTAGTATATATAAAAATGTCTTATTAAACTGCAAATGCCTTTTCTATTTCATAATTTTAACGTATTTATGATAATTACTTACTTAAAAATTATCGAAATGCTCTTTGTTGTATATGTTACAAAAAAAAAAAAAAAAAACAATTTTATATATAAAACTTGAAATAATTTTATGTGAGTCATTGAATTTAATTGCCTAACATCTAAAATAATATAGTATTATGTTGAAAATGATTCCATTTCAAAATTTACAAAATAAAAATTAATTACTAGTCGGTTCTTAATAATATCTTACAGTTTCTACCGAAAAAAATACAAAGAATGTGAATTAATTTTATACCGTATTTATTTTTTTTCCTTAGAATTATAATGATTTTATTATTTTAGAATGAAAGCCTCACTGAAAATTTACCATAATTTTATTTTTCAGCTTCGTAACCAGTGCTTTAATAGCTGTGGATAATTGCTTTTCAATCACAGTTATTGTATTGAACTCTTACAAAAATTTCAAAACTTTTCTTATCCGAATGACAGAGCAATCTATTTCAGCTCTCGGAAAACAAAATGCAGAAGACATATTGGAAAAAAAAAGTCTGGTGATTTATCCAATAAGAGGAGTCCAATTCAACATTTCAAAAATATGAAATAATTATATTTGTCATAATGCAGTATTTAATCGAATCCAAAATGAAAATTCTGATAAGTTAAAAAGCTGGTAATTCTAGTATTTATAAAATCCTTGAATTAAACGGGTGAAAAAATAAAAAATATATGTAAGAAATATGGTATTTACTTCATTAAGGAATTTTACAACGGAATTCATGCATTTTACTACAATAATAATCAAACATTGCAACTCAAACTAGATTAGGTTTTTTTAAATCTTACACTTTCAATAGGTAAAATTTATTCAGAGGATAAACAATATACAAAACCCATTTATCATTGTTTATTGTGAAAGAGTTTTCCTTACAAACCAGGCAAAATATAATTACCATAACTGCTCTCAAAATATTTCATGTAAAAACACGCAAAAAAACTATTATATTTCCATTTATATCGCGCAAATAAATAGCATGCGCCCTATTCGTATGCTAACATCGAATTGTGAAACCCAGTGATAGATCTCAACATTTATTTGTATGCTAATTTCTTACATAGACGTGAGTCAAACTCCGAAATAGTTATGACGCAGTAGTTAAAATAACAAGCCAACCATCCCACTCAACTAACCACAAAACAGCAGCAGTTCTTCAGGTTAACCGTAACCGTGCTCTTACGACACCAGCATTCCTACGAAAAACCGCTAATTTTCTTAGCAAAGGTTTGCACTTTCATTTCATGTTTAACACATTGATCAGGAAGTTCTGATTCATCGCTTTCACAAGAGCTTTGACTTATGCAATTTCCTCTCCAATTAATCTGAGTAAACAATCGCGTATGCTCAATGCTAATTCACTGAAATCGTATCTTTTTTTCTTAAGAGTCACATTCAACTCACTGTATTAGATTCAAGGGGGCCTAAATTTTTTTTTCAGGCAGACAATGAGCAGTTATCTATTGCTTGGAGCTTGAAAATTATTTAAGAGAAATGTACATTTTAACTTTCACTGGATATATACGTGCCCTATCATTAATTTCGTAACTGAAATAATAAAATCTACTGGTATATAAAGATTGTGATTATGGGTAATACTATTAAATTTAATTTAGGAACAGTCAAGAATGTAAGTAGAAACAGATAAGTTAAAAATACGCAAATAGCTAAAATATATCGTAATTTGGTCACACACTTTTTGAAACACTTGTTGAAATGAATGACCATCCCTCTAAAACTGGCTAATTTAACACACGAAACAATTCTTCAAACGCATCCTCCCTCAAAGAAAGATGCATTTCAAGAATGGTAAATCTTTAATTGAGAAACTGTAAGTAATCAATTGATTTATTCAAAAGATTTCTGAGACTCTTACAAAACTTGTAACAAAAAATTTTACCAAAAAAAAAAAAAAAAAAAAAATTCTTACTTAAATCTAATGATTGAACACGTTTTATATAAGCTTAATATTTTTGCATGACGATTAAACTTTAAGTGAATATTATCGCTTAAGCAGTCATCACACTTGATACAGTTAGAGGTTTTTGAATATCCGATTAAGAATTGAAATAATATACGATTCTTATGAAAAGTACGAAAAGTTGCAAAGAAAATTTGCACTTATTTCAGAAGAAACTAACGCATTTATAAAGCTTTTACCACTCTCGAGGTAACAGCCAAGCATAAAAACCATTAAGGTTATCTATTTTTAGAAGGCATATCATAAGCTGATAAATTAATAACGCTAATACCTTTCCCTAAACACAAACGCAAAAGGCAGAATCAAATATTTACAGGGTGGGGATAAAACCCCTCTTTCACAGACATCATCTCTATTATATGAGTCAAACGACATCATCACATTAAGTCATCTGTTCTTTATGAATTCGGACAGATGTATGTCTCCGTCTTGATTTGGCGAGTTTCGATCGCATTCGGCCCTTCCCCCACCTCATTTAGGTCACGCGGACCCCAGCGCCAGTGTGACGCGACCCACGCGAATGCCGCCAAAACTGATCGAAATTCGAACATTGGGCACGCAGAATGGCACCGAAACATACATTGCCAGGTAGTCAGTCGGTCGACAATTAGAAAGAGAAAAATATATATATATACAACCCTTTCATTCCACTCATTCTTCCTCCTACAGTTAACGCCGTTCTCATCTCACCTGTTAAGTAATATCATTCGATGAACTCACGGGGGGATGTGGATGCGTGGAACCGGTTGAGTAAGCCGGAGAGGTAGCTTTCAAGTTCAGTAAGATTATTTAAAAAAGAAAGAAAAATTAATCTTTTTTATCTTTAAATGATTTTTTTCTTTTTTTTAATCGGAACACATACTTATCTTCCAAATTCAACAAATTTGATTATCTTTCTCATTATATCACTAAAGGAAATTGTATATTTTAAATATGTTAAATGCTTCATTAGTTTTTTAAATTAAAAAAAAAGCTTTTAATGTTAAAATAATATAATAACACACAGGCACTGGAAATAAATTCTTCACATTTCTATCATCAAAAGAATTTTACTATAATTTACAAATATATATATAGTTGATTTAATTTAACCATGAAGCATGTATTAATTAATCAATGAAAATATTATATCATTAATAGATAATGAAATTTAGTCAAATTTAAACTATTTTACAAATGAGTCCCTTTGTTGAAATAATTTTATCGCCGCTATGGTATAATGAAATTTTTTATCCTCTAATATATATAACAAATTGAAAACTACATAAGAGGCTGTTAACGATAATATAGATTTCAATTCAATAATAATATTGAAATTCATATTTAAACAAGATCAATAATTTAAAAAAAAACTTTAAATAAGCATATTTATCACCATTAATGTACTTTTCTTAAGATTTAAATGCACATTCTTTGTATGTGCACTGAACATAATTTTAAAAAAGATGAACTGAAATGCAACAGCTTAGTAGTGGGACATTTAAAATTATTTAAATACAGAGATCATGTCTGTCTTTTGATTATAATTCAGTATTAATCAATAAAATAGTGGAAATGCACATTACTCATATATATATTCATATTTATTAAAACAATCACATTATTTTAAAATATAAATTTATTGACGAAACTAGTTTTAATTTCTTTAACAGACTAGATTCATAGCAATAGATTAGTACAAAAATAAAAATAATCCTAAATAAAAATATAAGATGAAACCTGGCAGCAGTTAGAAATGACATCATGAAGTAGTTAAGATAGTTATGACTGATTAAGAATTAAAATATGTTTGTAACAAAGGCTTGGAGCTCACGTATTCAATCGTGCATTTAAACACCTGTAGTATAAACATGCCATAACGCACCTGCACTATAATTCTGTTAAATATGAAGCAACCACTAAATAAAATAAGAGTTTTCTATTTGAGGCACATATGGCTGTCTGGTGATTAAATGGGTCATAATACAGGGCAGACGAATTCCTTCAAGCATTTAAAAAAAAAACCGTTTGGATTATTTTTCAATATATAAAGTGAAAAGAAATTATTTAAAAAAAAAGTTCACCTAAAAATTATTTCTTCAAATATAATTTTTGTGTGGTTTTAAAGTAATTTAACAATGGCAAAACAACTGAGTTCATTGTAAAAACTCCCAGTTAAACGATCCAATATTTTTTAAAAAAAATTTATGGTTAGTAAAAAATTATAAAAACTTAATTCTTATAATGTATTCTTTAGCGATGAATTCAAAATTAAGTTTAATCAAATTTTAAATGTTATAGATAAAGAAATGGGGAGCTTGATAATGAAACAAAAAAAGCCTTGCACTTTCTAATTAACTGATCTTGATTTAATTGATAATACATATATTTCTACTTTCAAAAATTATTTATCTTAATAAGTAAACATATTATTATTATTATTATGAATTACAGTAATAAAAATAAATAATTAATATAAATGTAGCTAAAATATAGAATTAAAAAGTAAATTAAACCAAAATATCTTTCGAAATAGAATGTCATGACAAAGCAATTTTACAGTGTTATAACAAAATATCAATATTTTTAAGTATAGAATTTTTAAAAATCTGTTTAATAAAAGGAATCATTTTATAAATTACTTATTAATATTATTCCAAGTTCTGTACGCAGTATTACGATGATAGGATTATCGTTAAATACAATTTCATTATAATTTTTTCAATGTATCAGACAACAGCCAGCTACCGTGAAACAATTATTTGAAGTATAAAGAAATTACTTTATATTAAAAACCTAATTGAAAATTAACGGGATTATTCAAATACATGGGGGACAAACAAAAAAATTTAAAATAGAAATATAAAAATTTGAATAAAAAATTGGATAAAGGAGGACAAAATTATTTGACAAAACATAACAGAATTTCATAATGTAAAAAGCGCATTGTTAATGCATTAAAAAATATGAGCAGACAAAACTTCCAACTCATAATAAATAAAAGAAATATTCGATCTTTTCAAAATGTTATGAATAAAGCTCTCATTCTGGATATATTGCCAACTATTACTAAATCAATTTCCATAATTTACGCGCAAGTGCAATATCTAAAAATAATGCTCCGCAAACCAAAATGCATTGACACAGACAACGGAATGCCTCCTCATTTCAACACTCCCTCAATAAATTAATTCCATCCAGACTTTTCCACTTATCCATTCATCAAAGAGCAAACAAGACGCTTGAGAAAAAAATAAAAAACCTTTTCTCATCGTTCACTTTCATTTTAATAACTCTGGAAACGCGATATGGTTCTTTTCAGCGGGCACACAGGCTAAGGGCGGAGACCGGCGCCTTTCAGTCTACGAGAGAGCACTTACGATGAATCAGAGTTAGCTTAAGTCACCCATGCGTCTGACTTTCCCATTTTCCCGAAACAAAAAAAAAAATAATAATAATAGCACCGGCAGACTTCCCATTCCCGACTGTCTGGCCGAAACTTTGTTCCAGTTATACGCGATCGACCGATATTTTAAGGGAACCAAGAAGAGGACGACGACCACAGTTTGACACAGCAAGGGGGCGCCGCCGAGCTACAAACATTGTTAAACATTTCTACCATTAAACTTTGGCAACAGCGGCGGAGGAAAAGAGAAAATCAAGTCGGCGATGGATGAAAGGGAAGATGTAGGTCAATTAACGGATACAACAGAGTAGGATGTGGATTTATGTTAGGATTGTAAATGCTAACCATGAGAGCGTTAAAAATGGATGATTCTCCGGCAAAAGAAAATAATAATTGTAAGATATAAATGATTTAAAGATAATTTCATTTACATAGGGTTTTTTGATGATTTATTTTTATTATGTTATTCAATACAATGTTTAAAAAATGAAAAATATAACTATAATGATACAATTTTTTTTCCTTTTCACAACAAATGTTTTATTTTAAAAGACGAATATATAAATATAATAATTGTAAATATGGTATTTATGTATTAAAACATATTTGAATACATGATAAGATACCAAAATAACAAAAATGAAATACTATACTAAAGAATTAAATTTTAAATATATTTTTTAAATTTTATTTTTTAAATGAGTCAATCAAATACACATTTTATACAGAAAGAACTTAATATTTAAAATAATAATATAAAACCGGAATTTCAATTATCTTCCAGTAATCAAGATATAAATTTCCACCAACATTTTAATATTTTAAATAATATTAGATTTACTATATTCTAAAAAATCTTTTAAATATGTACATAACAGTTTCAATAAGAAAAGTTTTTAACTGATATATTTAATAAGCAAATATATTTAAAGACAACAACTTATTTATAAAACAAATTGGGAACAAAATAAAATTTATTAATAACTTTTTTACACAATATTTACAAATGACAAAATTTGAAATAAGAAAATATGCTGAGAACTTCTAAAATATAAATATTTTTTAATGTAATCAAATACTTTAAAAAAACTTAAATGTGTATCTTTATAAAAATCAAATTTTATCAGAGAAAAAAAATGAAATAGAATGGATATTATTTTCAACAATTTAAACATTTTATTCAATTACATAAAATGTGTGAACCAGAAGATTCAATAAAATTATATATTACAAACATTTATTATCGCGTTAAGATGCGAAAAGTATCAAAATGTATTTGCTTCACTGCAGGTCTCACTCGCATGCAGGAAAACTGGTTTTACAGATGGTTTTCGTATGAACAGAATTGGCTTTCTCAATATTTAGAATAAATTGAGTATTGATAAATGTTTTTAAACAGAGATCTTGAACTAATTAATCAAACACAAAACTACAGAAAAAGAGATAATTTTGTTCAGTATTATATATTCTATAATAGTATTCGCACCCACATTTTTTTCAAGATTTATTAAATGCATATATACATAGAAACCAATAAAGTAAGAAACACATTTCTAAACAATTGAATGCAAACAAACAATAATTTTCCTTTTTAACAAATTTTTTTTTGTATTGTAATTATTTATATTGTACTTAGTGTTAGGCCTTCTCTTTATAGGAGTGAGTTTCGAACTTTAGAATGGAAATCACGATGTCAATACTATTCAGTTTTCAATCACAAAAAATAAATAAATAAACCTTCAAACAGGCTTCTTTTAACATTTTTGAGATTCCACATCTTGAAAAAAAAAAAAAACATTCGGATATGTTCTTGATTGTATGGGTTTGTTTGTCGCTCAACGGTGATTTATTGCTCATGAGGGCTAATCAGAGAGCAGGACTTACGGCTTAAAGTGGATTCCGAGCATCAACAAACATCCACACCCAAGGTGGGATTCGAACCCACGAACTGTTGAATCGAAGATAAGAGCGTAAACCATTCGGCTGCCAGTTCGGCGTATTGTACTGAAGAATTCTGGAGTTAACAAAATATAAGGCTTAAATTTTTTTCTGTGTATCCATAAAATTTTTTCGCTTTAAATTCTTTATTTCTATATTCTACATTATTTTTTGTTTGCAGTTTTTTTTTACAAAACATCAATAGAAAATCCGCTTCTTGTTTATTGCATATGCAATAAACGAGAAACAGCAACAAGAAATTTTCAAATTTCAATCGCATTATGTGTATAGTAAGATTTATTTAATTTTTTTAATTTACAAACACACATGCACGCACAAACACACACAAGATATTTATATATATATATATATATATATATATGTGTGTGTGTGTGTGTGTGTGTGTGCAAATAAAGATGGTGAAAAAGTTTTAAATTTTAGATTAAATTTAAGCTCTTAAGATTAATACATTTAATAAAATAAAATAAATATTTAAAGCAATAAACTTTAAGATTCACAGAGTTACAAAAAAAAAAAGATTGCTTAAAAAATGAATTATAGTTTCAAAAGGATCACTTCGTAAAATATATAAGACAAATCTAAATTTTTTTTTAAATCACACTTATGAAATTATAAAAAGTACTTAAAGTCGTTTTCTACAACATCAATGCAATATTGTGGCCGCATTTTCCAAAGTTTTAATACCTTAAATTATTTATTTATAAATTGGTGGAATTAATTGTATCATAATATTTAAAATAATATTTTTTTATATAAAGGCCCACACAAAAATCTCATCTGAGGAATGAATTTTCAAATAACGTTTGGTTATTTGAAAACGTTTATTATTAAAAACTTTTTTTTATTAAATAGCGTTTGGTTATTTTTATATAATAATAAGTTTGGTTAATGCAATTGGTATCCTATCATTTTAAAGTGTTTTTGTTCTAGAAACTCAGCTGACAGTCTTGCAAAATAGGAAAACACATGGCATGGGGGAGGATAAATCATCTCTTATTCATTTTTTGAAGGGTTATTGACTGAAATTTAGAAGTACAGCAGAAGCGCGAGTAATAACAGTTCTGCTGTGTTTTATTCTTTAAAGATTCATCATTTCTGCACTTCTGAATAAAACGGAATGCATCATTGTTCTGATGGTACGGTATCTTTTCACCATTGTGGGTGTGTGGGATCATTTACAAACCCTATATTTATATCATACCATATGATACATTATTTCATCTATATCATGATATTATCATGCCATGAAATAAACTAAAAATAACGCCGATGTGCTGGAAAGTCAAAGAATTTTCCACGACTAACTTCTAATGCGGTGCCACTACTTTTATGAGTTTAAGATTTTCTTATTTTGACACGAATTTTCTGGGTACTTTGTTAAATTATGGAAAACCCAATGAAAAATAATTTTTTTTCATACTGAATTATTCATGAATAATTTTATGCACGGTGGATCTAACGATAAATTCCTTCTACACCAGTTTTGATAGATAAACGATAATTATCGAATACATTTTTGTATGATAGAGGATTACAGGTGGCAATGTCCTTCCTGTGTGTTCTTCCTCCTGAAAAGAATTACAGCCCCTCTTTGAAACTTCTATGAGCAATCTGAATTCACAGAAAGATACAGATTTTCATTCAGGCGCTAAAAATTTTTCTCTAGATTTAATCCCACACCAAAGTTATAGTATGGTCACGTTATAACATCAATTACACTTTTTGCATCTAAAATTTAATCTACGATGAATTACCTGAAACTGATCAATAAAAAGTATTTTTCAGAATAAAATAATTTTTAATTTCAAATCTAACCGTTAATTTTTTCTTCTACCATTTCTCATAAGCACGTGTATCAAAAAGTTTTGAGAGAGTTTGTAGTTGTGGTGTGGGGCCAAAATTATCATTCGAAATCAAATTAGTTGAAATTTTTACAGCATATCAAAATATTGCAATACTGAAACAAACAAAATGACAGCCTTAAAAAACTAAACGCTCTGAATTTATGATGAAAAAAAAATAACATTTATAACTTTTCGATGCAATTTTACGCATTTAAATTATTAACTCCAAAATTTTTGAAACTTCATCACTTTTCGTTAGAATACTTTTAATCTTCTAAAAAATGATTGATCTTAAAAAAAAATCTCTTAGAATTAAAAATAAAGTTTCGTACTTTTCACGAGAAATTTTATCTATTTATTTATTTTACAAAGGAAATTCTACAACTATAAGCAAAAACAATTAAGATGGAGGAATTTTTAAAATGTTTCTTCTTTTACGTGTGTGTGAGAGAAAGAGCAATGTTTTTTTTAATATAGAAAATTAATTAACATAGAATATCTTATAGCATATTTAAAATTATATCTATTATTTCTTAACTGCAGCATTTATCCATTAAGAGAAAAAAAAGCACAATAAATCCCAGTATTCTGATAAATAAAAAAATCACAACAACATAACCTCTTTTTTCATGAGTAAGTCATGTAAGGCCACCTATAATCCTTTGACTATTTTTTCAATGAAGAAGAATATTTTTCACTAAGACAATAAGAATCTTAAATTATTTAAGATCGCCATAATCCCAGACTGTATTGCTGATAAACGTTTTATAAATTTTTTTATCGGCAGTTTTTACTCTCTAATATGTCGGAGTTAACTGTTGGCTGGTTTAAGATTAAAAAAATGGCTTCGCGATACTTTAATCTAGATTAAATAATTTTAATCAAGATCAAGAGTATCTGACGAAGGATAAACATCATTTCACAATGAAGAAGCTAGTTATATTCCCAAATCATCTGAGCATAATAGGGAGTTTGAAATTTGCATTTTGTTGAGTATTTTAGAACATAAATATACCATAATTCTGTTGTGGTTTCATTGGAAGTTGTAAATCGAACTCTTTTCGATGAAGCAATGTGGTTTCGAGACTTTAGAGATCTTGTTATTCTTTGGAAAAGTTATTTCTAAAATAAAAAAAAACTTTTAAATACGTTGGATGTATGTTTTAAATTTTGTTCCATATGAAGAATTTAAATTCTTGTAAAAGTTTTCCATAAAATAATATTTCAATAATGCAGTTTCACCAGCTGTATCTGAACAAAAGTCTTTTAAAACGATTATTTTACGGCTTTTATGGCAATAATACATTATAATATTATTTACTGTAACATATCTTGACGACTTTTTCAAATTAGATAATTTTATGTAAATAAGCATTCTAAAATACCCTATTGAAAATGCCATCAATTTTTATCAAAATATTCAAAAATATACATTTAATTATTGCATTTTTAAAGAATAAAATATTCAATTGCTTCAACTGGCAATACTATCTTTCTTAAACATACGGAAAAATGTAATTATCCGCGTTTATTATTTCAGAAAATCATTTATTGGTATAAATAATCGTCATAAAATGTCAATATTCGAAAGATATTGCATTTTACACTGAAACATCAGGTGTAACGATCAGCTTACAAGTAATGCACCTGATGGCGGTGCAACCACCTGCACGAGGGTCGACATCTTTTACACAGGTGAGGAGCTGTTTTTTTTTTTTTTTTTTTATCCACCACACACATAGAGAAATCAGACAACGAGAGAGTGGTGGTTGGTAGTTTTTGAAAAGAGCCACGTACGGAACACAATGGTTCGTAATTTCATTTTCACGACGTCGCGATCCGGTGACGTCACGCGCACGCGAGGTCGACAATCCCGATTCTGGCCTTCCTCCACCAATCTATCCATCCATCCTTCCATTCACGCTCAGTTAGTTCGCCTTTTCTCTCACAGATGCCGCACTGATTAAGCCGACCTTCGCCTTGCCCAGCTCTTGAAAACCGTGTATTTTAATAAGTGAAAAGACGGAATACAGTGTTTATTTAATAAGAGCGGTTGCCTTAGGGTATCTGTTTGACCCTCGAGTACTTTCCTGGTGCTGATAGGGATAAATGATTTCTGACTTTTTTTTTTATTATGAACATCTCCTTTTCCCCACTTGTTTTTAAATGTAGCAGCTATGAAATAAATAAACGAATAAAAAAAGAAAGCAGAGGGTGATCTTAAAATCGTGGGAAATTGATTTCCACGGCTATTAGACCTTATTTGATGCTCTATTTCGTCGATTGTGTTATCTTGAGATGGACCATTTACAGCAAACGTTCATGAAAAGGTTTATAAAAGGAAGTTTGTTTTACAAACTCTGACTCGTATAAATTTTTTAGTTTGTGTAATTGATAGACTAAACATCTGATAAATTGCTATTTGTAGAATTTTATCCCAGAAAGGAATGGCTATTTGGTAATATTGTTTATCACGAATTGTTATAAAAAAGGAAGAGTTTAAGGCGATGCGAGATGACTAACCATGCAATTAAAACAGAAATAACAGAATATATTAGTTACTATTAAATGAAAGTAATAGTAATTTTTTTAACATTTACAGTAAAATGTAATACCATTAATTACTTTCAGAGAATGACTCAAAAAATAGAAACAATAACTTTAAAACCTCATTGCAAAATTTTCTTCAAGTTTTCAATTTTTAACTATCATAAACAATTCAAGACTAGTTATGATACTGTTTGCTTTAAACCGGAAAATTTTATATTTACAAATTTTTATTATATAACATTTTAGCTTTAAATAATAATCTATGACATGTTGTGAAAATTATATTTTTTTTAAGTATTTTCGAACCTACAAGTTCTAAGAAATCGTCTGGCCGTTTAGTTGATCACTGCGCGCACAAAATATCTAATTAAATACAAAACTACAGTTTATAAAAGTAATTTAAAAAATTGTACTAAGACTCACAAATGAGATTATTAACTGGAAGATATAAAGAAAAGTATTTACTAATAATAAAAATAGTTACAAAAATAAAAAATTATATTATCAATAATAATTTAATTATGCTATGCCTAAAACAGTTTTTACTCAATATATTCTAAAAAGATATTTAGTAATGCTAATGAATTCTTTTTAACCAATTATTTTTTACGGATTTCATAATTCCTTTTAGCCGTTTCCCATTGCTTAAAACAAGAATATGCGAGTTTAATAAAATAAAAAAAAAATAAAAAAAAAAACGTTTCATGCATGTATTCTCATAATCTACTTTCATTTTTGCAAAAACACAAAAACAATACACTGATAGATAAATGTAAGAAAAATAATTTTCGCTCATGATAGAAATAATTGTTTCATATTCGTGTTTAAATTTATTTTATGTTAAGAATAATTACCTAAAATCAATTGCAAATGCTTTTCTATTTGAAGTATCATTAATGGAAGAATATTTTAAGTACAATATAAAAAAAAACTAGTAAGTAAAAATTTCAACTATGCATAGTCAGTAAATATAATTACAGTAGAGAGTTGATCTTAAGTATTATTATTCAATTCTTTTGTGTCAGCTTCAAACACATTTATACTGCCAATAACCAAGAGCTCCAGAAACCTGAATAAATCTGAAAATTATTGGATGGAATCGATGAATTTTTTAATATTCTATTTGCCTATTGCTTAAAGAGCTATTCTCCTATGAACTAAGTTCGTTATATCTAGAACTTAAACTTTTGGATAATCAGTAATGTTAAAAAATTTTTTTTAATAATTGATTAATTGACAAAAATTTCGTTCAAATAAAGTAAAGTAAACTAGTACAGCTTTAAAAATGATAGTTAATTTTTATATACACAAGGCTTATCAATATATATATATATATATATATATATATATATATATATATATATATATATATATATATATGTATATATATATATATATTATTATTATTATTAATTAATTTGTATAATCATATTTGTTGAGCTTCCAAATGAATAGTTAGTAGTGCTGTGGTTCCACATTTAAATCCTGTCCTAGATTCGACATAGATGTTTATAAAGGTTCGGAATATAATTGTATAGGTACAGGGTGAATTAGCCTCGAGTGCAAAAAAACAATCGTAGAAAGGAAATTGAATTATATAATTCAAATTATTGTCATCTAATCAAAAACTTTTTTCTAACTAGTTTTATATAATTGATAGTTTATATGTAAAATTATTTTTAGAATATTATTTTTAAGAAAATTCGTAGTTGGAAATGAAAAAGTTACACTGTATTTCTTTCCAAAATACCCACAATATTAACTAGAAACAGTTATTTTATATATTCTTTAAAACTTCTAATAGATTATTTTTGAGTTTTATCCTGTTAATATTTTACAACTGCATATTGAACAATACAAAATTTTATATAATGAAAATAATAAATAATCCTAATATCCTATTTAAAGATAGCACAAAAATTACAAAATGATGACGTTAATGCGAATTTTTTACATATTGATACTTTTTAAATAATATTATTTAATAATTATTTTTTTAAATTAATTAATAATTAATATTGCCGGCCAAATTGCCTAGTGGTCAGCGTGCCTGACTACGGAAAGGGAGGTCCTGGGTTCGAATCCTGGTTCAGGCATGGGTGTACTTTCTCTCTCTATCTATCCCATCTTTGTTCTTTCCTTGTGTGAATGGTTGCCTACCCTATAAACAGGTCCCTAAGGCATGTGTATGTACTGAAGAAGTCGGACTCCACAACAAATACGGTTCAGTTGAAAAAGTGGAGAAGCACACCACAGTTTGCCAGCCTAGCTGCCACACGAGAATAACAAGAATAATTAATATTTTAATTATAAATAAAATAATTGTTAATATTTTAAATAATATTAATAATAATCATTGAATGTAATGAATATGAAAAGAAAGAAATTGTATTTATTAATATTATTGAAGACGTATATAAGTCGATTTTAACTTCTCTTGCTAATTTTATTTCATAATAATGTGAAAATTTAATTTAACATTTTCTTTACAAAATTTTAAATAATATATTCTAGAAATCAATAAAATTGTGTTACATAGTACAATCTCAATTTCTGAAAATAAAGTCCTATAAAAAAACTTAAAAATGAAAGCTTTATGTTTTTATCTACATTATTAAAAATTTCGAGAAAAGATCAAAATGGCGCGCTTTACATAAAAATTCGAAATTCGCTTTTAAAGCATTATATTCACTTCAAATTGATTGAAAATAACTGTTTTAACAAAAAACTCTAAGAGCGAATTATATACAATGTAACAAACTGTGGGTCTCATATTGCCAAAGAAATTTAGTATCAATCGAAAACCAATTCCTCCATGTCATGGTAGCTGTGCAAAAATTACTTAGAACAGAATCCCTTCCGCCAAATTTCTTGGCAGTTTGCCAAGAAGACCGTTGTTATGACAACCGGCAAGTAGAGTTTTCTTTTTTACCCTGCCTCTCGCCTCCCAAAAGCTCTATTTTGAACATCTTACGTATAATACTCCTCTTCAATTGCACATTTGAAAGTTAAACAGAAAAAGTTTTTTTTTCGTTTTTTATTTTAATCTGACATCACATCACGTGTTCCACCATTTTATTTCTCTTTTCTTTTTCTCCCGCTCAAGTGAATGAGAATGAGGGTCAAAAATCGTGACCTCGTTATGGATCCACGATTTCACACAATGCAATGCTGGGCAGTGTGATACAAAACATACACACACACACACACACAATAAAAATTATCTGTTCTAAAATTCGCACAAGGTTAATTTAATAAGGAAATTTCTGGTTTAGGTGAGTACTTTGAAATTTACTTTTACAAATAATTTGAGGTTTTAGCTTTTCAATAAACAAATAAATAAAAGAAATTCAATCTTCTCTGTTATCAAAACAATTTCGCGTATTTATATTAAAAATAACATAATAAAAACATAAAATTCTTGATGACTTAGAAAAACATTAAAAAAAAATTGATTTCGCGAAAAGTTTTTTTTTTTTTTCCAAAAATAGTATGGTATTAAAAAATGGGCAAGTAGAGTTTATTAATTACGAAGAAACAATCGAATAAATTTACTTTTTATATTCTGTAAAATATATATTTAATTATTTAACATTAACACTCAAACGTTACACTTAGATAACAAAAATATTTTTTTCTTTCTATAACTTATAATTCAAAAGAATGATTATTATCAGATGCCTCAGAAGAACAAAATAAAACATTTCCACACATTTTATGAAAAAGAAAATAATTTACCTAAAATAGATACTCCAATACCTATATATTTTTAGAGATTTATTCATATTTAACAATAAGCAATATACAATTATGAACAATTTTTCGATATCATTCAAAATTAATAAATTTGTGCTGCTGAAAAAAAGGCATAACTAAAAATAAAATTCATTGAGATTAGATTATTGTAGTAAAAGTAAAACCAACATTTAAAAAATAAACATAAACGACGAAATATTTTGCAAAAGAAATATTGCATGGTTTAAATAAAATTTTGAAGGAGAGGATATTTGTTTTATGTAACATTAGATTTGAGCCGTAATGCTTTTCGAAAATAATTTTTAAAATGTTTTAAAATATATTGATAAAAACATTTTAATTTCCCGGCTCGTAAATTTATAACCCCACAAAATAGAAATTACATTCTAAATATGTACTCAATTTAATTAATATATAAATAAGCAATTGAATCCGACGCGGTAAGCATTTTAAATTTTTCCATGTATTCAATTTATGTAAAATTTGAGTTATTCACTGGCCTTTCTTATTGCTTAAATTATACATCTAATTTATATAATAATTTGAATTATTAACTGACTTTCATTAAATACTAATGTTATATATCTAATTGAAAAATTGAGTTATTGACTGTCTTTCACATATCACGAAAAAAGTAATTACATTAGTAGAGTACATTTTACATTACTTCTAATGAGAAATTTTGGTTTAATTGTACAAGTATTTTTTAAAATTTATTTTAGTTTAATAAAACTAAATTAGTATTGAATAAAAAATGTTAGCAGAGTAATTTATGAGTAACTCTAACGTCCAGCTTGAAATCTGCAAAGTAAATTACTTCTATTTTTCGACAGCAAAAAATTCGAAACTGAATACTGCGAAAAAAGACATTTTAATTAAGGAAAAACGCAGGAAAATTATGACACATTTTTTTTTAGCAAAATTATCATTGTGCATAAATCTGAAATAAAAATATAGATATTTTGAACTAAATGAGCTGAAATTAAAAACACTAATGATTTACAAAAAAAATTAGAATTAACTCAAAATTCACGCTCGAAAGATTTGTGGCAATTAACAAGACTAGAATTTACGAGCGACACGCGTTAACATGTGTGAGAATTGCCATAAAGCACCCACAAAAGAGCATAATTTCTTTTCCTGTCGGGTTTAATGAGTCATGCGCACACAGAGAAAGAAAATCTATAATAATATGGAAACAGTTTTGCAAAATATTTCATTCTACGATTCATGTTGATGAAGGGGGGAGGGGAAAGAAAAAAGATTTTGTAACAAGCTTTTGAGTTCTAGCGCGAAACCTCAAGCAATTCTTTTTCTTTGATTTTTTTTTTTTTTTTTTTTCTATGCAAGACGCTTTCGAAATTTAACGAACCGTGAATCGCTCTTCAAGAAACTGGAGATAAGAAATTTGGAGACATATTTAGGTTTCTAAATAGCTTAGTATGAAACAGAGAATAAGTACATTTTTTCATCAACATTGTAAAGCATTTTCCTTTATCGAGATGGCAATATCGTAACAAATGAAATTAAAGATTACATAATGCCTCATATATATTATTTCTAAGTATTTTAGCACTAATTATTCATTAAATACTTAGTGCTTAGTTTGTAATTAACAATTCTAAAAAACGAAACTCACCGACATTTAACACATTGAATTTAATTTGAAAATTTTCGAACAAAAAATCTACTTTTGATGTCAAACCACAATACTGTTTAAAGTCAATTATATGTTAAAAAAGACTTCACAGTTTTTATTGAAGGATATACAATTATAGTGATGGTAATGTGTAATTATATTTATTTTAATTATTTTTATATAAGTACAATGTGTATTTTTTCACTCATTAAAACGTTCTTTATACGTAAATAGGACGATAATTCCATAGCTTTCATTTTAATATTAAGTTCATTAAATAAGATACAAAAACACAAGTCAAAATAATTAAATATATCTATATCATTATCACATTTTTAGCTACAATAAAGTAATTACGTATGTTAAATACAATCTGCTGCTAATTTTAACTGTTAATATTATATTTTAGTGTTATTATGACTAATAAATACTTTCCAACCTGAGTATTAAGTACACAAACTCGATAACATATTCTGTAATTACGACATTATTGTTTATTACAGTAAATATTTGTTTAATTTACCAGAAGACAATAACAAAGATTAGAACAATTTAAAAAGTAGATTCGATTAGGAAAACTATCTTTTAGATAAACAGATTTCCAACTGTAACTTTAAAAACCTAAGAAATTTCCAACAAGCTTACGGAGTTTGTGTGACCCACATCTAAATATTGCTAGGCTGTTCAAATACTTCTAAATGAAAACACATTTTACGATCACTTTTCCTCTAAATTACACCACCAAGACTAATACTTCGATTCGGTAAACATAATTTCACTTATTAGCACGTGTTTGGGCACATTTTTACATTTATGGCCTATAAAAAAAATCGCGATCTACCTAAAATCAAAAATGTGGTAAAAGTGATAGATTTTATAAGCAATACAATTTTAAAATAAATTACCAGATGTACATTTAAGTACACGTTAGCCATTTCCTGTGTAGCGCTTATCGGCGACTTTATCGAATTAGGATCATCGCATAGTAGGGCAAATTGAGCAACCCACGCGACTAACAAATGCTTCTTCTTATGGAAGACGAAGTGTAGGCGATCCTGTTCTAAAAGAGAACGCTCTATCGACTTTTACAGGACATTTTCTTAAGAAATGACTAGAAAATGTATTCATCATATTTACCTTAACAGCTGTCATTAGTAGAGTTCAAAGGACAAAACTGTTAGAGACACATTTATACCTAATTAACAAAAAGATTTTAATCATAAAATATGATTAAAAATAAAACAAATTGAAAAACTTCTCATCAAGGGCTATATATTATTATAATATAGTAATAATAATATATTATTATTATTATTATATAATGGTAATCCCCTCAGAAAGTAAGTCGATTATATATATATATATATATATATATATATATATATATATATATATAACAAAATTATCATTTTTTATATAGTAACTAAAATTTAAAGATATGTTTTTAACTGTTTTACTTTTATTTTTTAAAACTCAATGAAGTAAACTAAAATTTTATTTTATAATTTTATGTTACTGACTTAGGTATTAAGTTCGACATTTAACAACGCAATAAAATCTTTTTTGCTGAATATTATCAGGATTATTTTAACCGATAAAATATTGATACAAAGTATATTAATTTAAAATAAAAAAAAACTATGATTTTTTTCTTTGCTTAATTACTGAAACAGAAGAAACAATTTATAAATTAGTGGCTATTTCAATTTTTCGAAAAAAATATGGGGAAAATAATCCAGATTATGCCTTCATACACGTATAGAAATATTTTAACTATTATTATTATTATACACGTAAAGTTATGGAGAAGACACTATAAACACAAAAGTTATGAGGTGTATTTTTTTAAAGTGTTTACCTCATCGTGTTTTATGAGTCTGCCGGAAAAATGCAGGGCAAACTTATAGTTTGTCTGAGCGGAACGAATTAAGGCTTAAGTGATAAAAATACAACGCATTTTTAGTACTTGCTCTTTTTATACAAAAATATTTACGATTCTTCAACCGCCAGAAGACCTTTTAAATGAGATTTTAGGTTATAAGGATATATTTGGTTAGTAACTTCTCTGGTAAATTGTGCTAGTCTTCGATACAGACAACAATACACACAATTCTAGAGAGCAACTGATTATTTATTAGATGAGTAATTTACTAACTTTCATTATTTAATACATCCGTCGAAAATGGAAAAATCTAATTTACTAATTTCGAAACATATACAAGGTTTAAATCAATTTACGCGTTTGCTAATTCGGATTCTAAATAAATAATTACTTAAACATTTGAATAAAAAAACTATGGTAAAACTAGAACTTAGGTTTCAAAACAATTTTTATTACAGTAGAATATATTAACGTATTAAGTTGATATAATGTCCTTTAAATGCAAAGTTAATTTAATTTCAAAATTAATTCAAAGATTAGATACATAAGGAAATTTAATTATGAATCAAAATACTACATTAATTTTTTTCGCTAATTATGCAATGATTCCGCATATATTCGACAAAATTAAATGATATTCTACTTTTAACCTTATCAAACATTCAAGGAAATCACTCTTGAATATTCTGATCAAGCTGCAAACGAAAAATGAAAAGAATTCAAAAATAAAATTTTAATACCGTGCTATACTTTTTGTCATATATTATACAATACAATAATTCAATTATACGCATAAATATTCAAAAAGAAATATAAAACGCAAATGTGCTTCTTACTAAAAATTTTTAATTTAGACACATAAAATTAAGATATAAATCGTGGACAGCCAATATTTTATTTTAATTTCTAATCTGGGAATTGTTAAAATGAAGACATTAAACGGAATGAAAAGTAATCCTGAACTTAATTATGAAAAGGGATTAAATGATCACGTGACGTTCATAACTCAATTCATTTAGGGGATATTGATGTGAACTTTAAAAGATCAGGGAATTCCCTAGAGAAATAATCATTCTGTTGAGCAAGAGACACACGAGGGGGAAAAAATACCAAGAGCAAGAGGGGCTCGCATCAATATGCAGCGGGAAATTTCCAGACATGGTAAGGGAAAACTTAACAAATTCAAAATTGTATGCGTTTTCCCAGTGTGAGTCCAGATTTTATATAGAATCCGTAGCAGTTGTGTGGGGTTAAATTATCCCCAGAGATTTCCCTGCGACGGTACTGCGTTTCTTAACTTCGCTTTTCCCTTTAATGAGATTTCCGGTCGTAAAACAGTCGAATGCTAGGCCCATTATCGTAGTTTCATCCTCACCCAAACAATTCGCCCCCCTCCCTTCCCTCAACATCACCACCCCTCATCTTTTCCTGCCATCTAAGTCATTATATTCTACTCCGTTATGAAGCCATGTAACGATCGCCTCGCATGCAACACACTTTTTTGTTTTTTCCTTGCAAGTGACTCGACATGTTGTCAAGGAATGTTGCATGACGATTCAAGACGGCACTTTTAGAAAACTGTTAAAATAAAAGGCTCTCTACCCTGATTTGAATGGCATCTATTTTAGGAAACTCGATAAAAAATCACTAAATCGATATGTTGTTAAATGTATACACATTTTCATGTAATATATACGTAAGTAAAGCAAGCAAAACAAAGATACACGGTATAAAATACCGGAAATTAAAGTGGATTATATATGGTGTTATTAAATTTTTTTAATAATTTGTAAATGTATAAAAATAAACTTTTCGGTTATGTCACAAATTAAAGCACATACAAAATTTATTATTTGTAAACTGATCACATTTTATCATAAATTATGGCAATAGTTATTTTGACTTTTCCCTCCGCTATGAAGAAAATCATTCATCATTAGTTTGGTAAGTGATACTTTGTTCAAAAATATAACTGATGGTTTTTTTCATATTCTCTAACATAATTAGTGAATATATAGATTACTTAAAGAGGCGTGTGTGTTACATTCTAAAACTCAGCGTTAATGAAAAAAAAAATAGACCTAAGAAAATTGGAAGCATATAAGTCAATATAGAAGACTTCTATTCATATATTTATCATTACTTTAAAAAAATTTAATTTTAATTAACATTCCATAATATATAAATTAAGTAATTCTTTACTTCATTTTTCATTGCTAGAATAGTTAATTTTTTCATATTATTAATTTTAACTGTGTGATTAGACAAGTTATATTTTTAAAATACAAGTTTAACACACATGTATGAAAAGATCAAAAGCAGGATAGTAAAATTGCTTTTTTGAATGAAATAATTCTTCAAATTCCAGTGATAAAATAGTATGAAATACAGAAATGGTTACAATTTGCAAGTGATCTATACATAAATTCTAATGTAACATAATATTATTATGAGATATTGTAACATTAATACTTCATTCTTTTTAATATATCTCATAATGAAATTAGGTTACAAAGTTTTATTCTGTAATATTAAAATAATTCTTTCTCCAAGCTATATCAAAATTTAAGTCACTTCTTTTATAATGGAATACTTTCAGCATTCATTATTAAAAACAATTGTTAAAAAGATTTAGGCGATAAAGCCTGAAAGTAATCTATAGCAAAAAATAATAAAGAATAGCACTATCATTTTAACAAAGTGGTTCATTCAACATTCAATTTATAATTCAAATCGATATTCTCCCACCAACGAAATCCTGCTTTTTCAAATACCATGCAGGAGGTTTGTTTTATAGCATGTAAATGTCCTGTTTTCAAGGGCAAATGCGTTTTTCGAGGATCCTGTAAGAGCTTCTTTAAATAACTTATAGAAGAAGTCAAATATTTCGTTATATTCTACTACGTCTTGCTCCTTCCTGACACCACAAAAACTTGGGAGAGAAAGATGGTGGGCAAAGAAAGAAATATCTCTGCTCCACTATAAGGATAAATCGCACGAAATTGGATTTAGGACCAATCGATCCTGGTTTTTCATCCTTTCTCGGAGGAAAAGGAACTCTTTGGTCGAGACGGTGAACAGACGTCCCGGGTCGTCATGGCAACGCTTACAAGAACTCGGGAAGTATTCCAGTCATCGACCTACAGAAGAAAATCCTTCTTTTTCTGTTTGTGCAAGAAAGAAGCCATCAATTCCCTTAGGGCAAATTTCTAAGAATTCATCCTAGCAGAACTCATTTTGAAAAATCCCCATATGAAGATGATAACTCCACCTAATGGTGAAAAACTTGATATGGCAATGTTAGGGGAACTTTTTGAAAGGGACTTGTAGGGAACTCTTACCCTAAAAGTCAGGGGAAAATTGCCCATAAAGGGTAACATTAGCGTAAATGATAAAACTAGAATGTGATGACAAC
Organism: Latrodectus elegans; assembly: GCA_030067965.1. NCBI lineage: Eukaryota > Metazoa > Arthropoda > Arachnida > Araneae > Theridiidae > Latrodectus > Latrodectus elegans. The sequence continues at coordinate 3,771,491 of CM057818.1, forward strand.
AATAACATTACACAGTATAAAATGAGTCTTAGCAAATAAGTGAAATTCAAAGAAAACGGGCGAATTGAAAGAAAAATTCCTTACATTAATAAAGAGTCTTTAAGAATCACTATCCAATCTTTCATAAACAAATGCATATTCAAGTAATTTTACAATGTTTCCAATTCATAATTGCCAGTCTTCCTCTGAAAATGCATTACATAAAATATATCTTTTAGGACAGGAAAAAAATAGTGCGAACATTACATTTCAGGTACGTTAATATCGTCGATAAAAACAATTAAAATTTTAGAGCTAAGGAACACTTGATTGTTAAAAATTGAAATAGATATAAAATAATGGTTTCTAGAATATTGTTGCATTTAAATAAAGAATGCGACCTGCGGTATAAGTGTGTGTGGCACATAATACCTACTGAAATTCTGAGGCATTGTTTTATCACCAATTGTTACAGTAATTTTTAGATTAAAAAAACTTCAGAATGTTCGAATTGCTTCAAATACACCCACATTACTCGGCTAAGAAAACAGTTTGGGATACAGTTGATTCTGAAGACTTCATTTGTTAAAACATTCTTGTAAGATACTTGATAAAAATGTTAATTATTAGTTTGTTGGAAAAAAATATTAAAATAATATTACAAATCTCAACATAAGACATTATGTTTGAATAAGTTATAATTTAATCTGATTCACTAGTAGTAGTATTCGAAAATTAAATTCTATCTACGCCGTTAATTTAAGCAAATAAAGCAGAACATATCACTGCGTAAAGAAACAAGTTGAGAATCACCACACAGAAAACAAATACACATTGATCTAAAAAAAATTATTTTAACGTAAAATTAAGGAGAAATTCTTTCGAAAAATCAATTGTGCATACTCAAAAAAAAATACTACATTTTTCGTTTTCGAAGAATATGAGATGAGAAGTAAGAATTTGAAAAAATCTAATACGAATCATTAAACAAACAATATTAAATCAATCAAAATAAATCAGATACCTACATTTTTGGAGTAAACGTGTAGTGCTTGATTGACCTTCAACGATGCTTTATCAGACAACGCCGATAAAGCAAAAATCGTAGCTTTGAAGTAGACACTCTGTTACCTTATCTACTCTTTCTTCCGGTAGACTTAAACGGAAAGGTACTTAAAGAATACTTATCAGTATCAGTCAGACATAAAATAGTAAAAGAAGTGGACCAACAATACACGTAAAGTTAAATCTCCGAAAACAACAATGTAATGAAGAGAAATTAATCCATATTAATGAAATCTGCTAATAAAATAAAGTAACACAGAAATATATTAAAAAGTATTTGAAAACACATTTAAGATCACAATTTTCAAAATTTTTACTGTAAATATAGTAAACTGAATTCCAGTAAAATACTCAAATTTATTCCGAAATTACTTGAGATATATTCAATAAAACTGAGATGATTATTTAAGCATCATTTCTTACTGCATAACTTTCCAATTTTTTAAAAAACTTTCTGTCTTTTCAGATTTACAACTCAAATGATAAAGTATGGTGAAAAATTAGTGTCAATTCGAAAATCGAATATACATATATACACATACATACATAGCGGTGCAGACGAGCTCCAAACTGCACCTTAAGATTAATGGGTTTGGAAAACTCTCTTATCGTCAAGCTTCTTGTAATTTTGAATCCGATCATGTGACGAGGTCACACCTGAGCTGGCACTCTTTTCTCCACATCTACTCCAAACCAGACACGGAGAAATACAGAACGCTTACATTGTTTCTTCATTTTCAGAAATAATTTATGAATTGTATTAAGTCAAGTATATAAATAGACAGATATTTTTGAATGTCTATTATGCAAATAAACACACACACACATTTGATAATCGGTTGAATTGTTTGTGAATTATGAAGTGGTCTTAAGTAGAAAATCTGGTTATATGAATTTGTATCAAGTATGAAAAGCAGGAAACAGTAACAATTCCAAAAAACATGGCGACAAAATTAATATATGTTAGTATATAGATAGTAAAAAATTAATTTCTTCCTCCTACGTGGCTGGCGATAAATGAAAAACATTTAGTACGATGCAAAAATAAGCTTATGCATTATTAAACGGTCTATTATTTAAGTTGTTTTAATATAGATATTCTAATAATATAATGATTCATTAGAACAGTTTATATATTATAAAGAACTGCAAATGCAATACACTTTTCTTTATAAATAACACAAAAACTTTAAAAAATTCAACAATGCTTCACTTAACTTGTCAACACATTTTACTTATATTAAGTCTTCTTTATCACTGAAGTCGGCTGCTAACAGCTATCAAAAATTAGCATTTATTCTTTCATAACGAGCGTCCGCTTAATGCACTTTTTTCCGACTATAAATAAACAAGCTTTTCTTGTAAAAAGAAACCTCATTTAATCAGAGATATTGTCCGAGACCCTTTTAACCAACATTTTAAACTACGAATGTTTACTTTGGCTCTTCTGCTGCCATCTTACACACAACTAAAATATAAAAGAATCGTAAATTTAGAACGTCTAGCTAGATTTGCGGAGCCTGTAAATTGAGCTCTTGTCTAACACAGTTCACGCTTCTTGGAAGCAGGGCATAAAAAAAATTACGCTTATACCATTTTTAAAAGGGATTTTCACATTTTGTGCATTAAATAATCAAATTTATATGTTTGGTTTGAAAATGTACTCCTTTATAAGCACAGAAAACTTCTTTTTAATGCTGCTTTTTTTTTCTTAATATTTTCATTTTGCAATGATGTCAAAGATTTATAAAAATTATTATTTCGAGAAATATTTTTAGTGAATAAATTTATTTCAAACAAATATTTTTAATATTTAAGTCACTATTTAACCATATTTATCAAGTCAAATGTGGTCTACGTTTCAATATTTTTAAGACGATTAAGATCGTGCTATCTGCTGAAAGTACATAAAATCGCATTTAGTGACAAATATTTCGAATATAAAAATGTCTGTATTTAATTATGAGATATTTTTTCACAGTAATACGCTAAAAATTACGTTTGTTTACATTTAGAATTTTCAGTGATAAATAAAACTCTTTATATTGATCGATATAATTTTGTTTGAATTTGAATTTGGATCAACTTTATGGATACGTGCCATGATCAATCATATTCAAGCATTATAAACTCCGGTATACATTCTTAAATTTTGATAAGTTCACGCAAGATTAACTTAAATTAAAAAAAATGCACATCCCCAATTTATAAGATAATAAACCTCAAAATATAATTTCTACTTAAATCAAATTAAATATAAACCGCCCATATGAAGATTAAGACCGTAATAATAAAGATATCAATAATAAAAACCCGTACACGAGCCATTTGGAGGCACTTTTTATTTAAAATTTTTATTTTAATAATAAAAACATATTCTATATCGTGTATTATCTACTAAAAAAATTGCTATCACATTTGTTATCACCAAATATAATATATAAATAAACTACTACTTAACGTCAGGAAATTCCTAAAATAGAAAGAAGAGAACGATCGGAAATTTTTGTCTCAGTCATATTGAGGTTAATGACTTTATTATCACTAGGCATTTTCAATGCAAACTAACGAAAAGCTATTCAAAATACTGTATTTTGAAATTTGAGTCCACAAAAACAAAACCATTAAGATAACGGTGGTTGCCTAGCGAATCTTGCAAAATCGATACTTAGCGTGATTTAACTATCTGAAATTTTTATTCAGGGGTACGCAATTCCTAAAACGTGCGTGTGTTTACTGAGCGAGTTGTACAAAGTATACAGAAACTATCATTATCGGAAGTCAGTGACCGGAAATAAAAACTTTGACGAAAGACCTAATATCCAACATAGACTTGAAACAGACCAAATTGGTGTAACAATCATTTCCATCTTATTATTGATTCTTACCTTTTCCTAAATATTAAATTCTTTGCATTCTGATTGAGGTATAAAAAATAAGTCTTTAAAAATTACATATATAAAAAATATAATAGATGATAGTAATATGACTGAAAATATAGAACGTAATTTGAAATCTGTTGACTGACAATTCGTAGGTAAAAATTAAATAGTCTATGACAGTTTAAGATATAATTTTTTTCTTATTACAAATTTTAAATAATTGTTTAAATTTAACTATCTTATTAATAAAAATATTTTACCACAGAATGAAAGAATAAATATTTTTTTAAGTATTAAATTGATAGGGTACAAAAAATGTTATCAAATAGACAAATATGGCAAAGGATTTCTTTCAATCATTTAAAAGTAACGGTTTTAACAAGCAACAGATTAAACAGGACACTCATCAAATTGCATTTCAATGGTAATAGACGTTATAGAAAAGTTTTCCAGGAACTAAAATTAAAATATTAATTAGTTTTACTAACACTTTTTTTAAGAATTGATTGTAATGTCACCATTTTTACGAATGGAATAAATTTTTACACATTTATCTTTAAAAAAAAAAAAAAAAAAAACGAAAAAGTAAAAAAAAAAAAACTTTTTGGACTTTTTATCAAGTCAGTTAGTACCATATTTCGTAATACATTACTAAACAAATATTTTACCAATGTAGTTCAGATCAAACTTATCTAAATTGGAGTAATTAATGAGTGAAAAGTAAAGAAGCTAATCGAGCGCGCGCTCGAACGAAAACTTAAATGAACCATTCTCTCTGTGTGAAATGATAGAAACAAACAAAAATAGCCTCTCTGCTTTTATGTTAGATGGAAAATTTTCGTGTGTCATACTAGAAAAGCAGATCGATTGGTCGGCGCCTATATGCCGGGTCAATAGAACGTTTTTTTACGACCATTAAAAGACTCTGAGTATGTGTGTATCAAATTTTAACTGGAGTGTGGGCTTGGAGCCCGTATTAACATCTGCTTCGGAGCATGACCGAAGTCTCGTCCACACGAATTGAGAAGCGTCAATGCTATATGTTATCGGAGGATTACAAATGCGTTTTCTTTCAATGGTTTTTTAACCAATAAAAACGTACACATTTTTATGAGAATGGAAAAATAAGAATCAAAAACTTAAATATGAGAATTTAGAATATTTCGCCTAAATGCTTGGATGATTGTCAATTAACTCAAAAGGTATACATATCTAACACTATTGAAGGAACTTTGTGTGTGTGTGTGTGAGTACATTATATATATATAAATAACATATAAAGTCTCCTCAATATTCAGTACTTGTAACTTTGGAATATGGTCAAAGTGGCTGAAGTCGGAGTTTAAACCCTGGTCTCAATACTGCATATTACCTTGGGTAGATTAGGTCCAACGAATATTTTGCGTGTAATCACTATCTCTGCAAGTTTATTTTTGACTGGGTCAAGGTAGATAAAAAATTTTAAGATGATGAAAGAGAAAACTAAGGATGTTAAATAATAATTATGGATGAAAATTCAGACACAGCAAATACTTGAATTGTAAATAAACACGAATGTAGTATATATTTATTTTTTATATTCGATGAACTTGAATAATTTTTATATTTGGATTTTTCTACTTCTAGAGATCTTTGCCTAAAGCTAATAATAATGTACATTTGCTAAGTGGTATTACACTTCCAGTGGTTGAGTTTAGATCTTATTTGGGGCATTTAAAAGATTATATCCCTACTTATAGTTGGTATTATCGCTTATAAGAAGATTTAAAGGCAAACATAAATAGAAAATGCATAAATCGCAAAGCACTTTTTATCTTAAAGTACAAATTTAACATTAGATCTGAAAATTAAGAAATGCCCTACAAGTGGTGACAACTTTAGCGATTTGAGTATGAAATGAAGAAGGCTCTGCATATACGTTAGAGATATTTTTTGATAATAGAACATGTACTTTAATTTCTTTGTTCGTTAGTTAAAAAAAATTAGCGTCGTGAATTCGACGAAAATTGTGTAACTATATTTTATTAAATTAATGCCACATTTATCTCAGATACTCTGAAATTAGTCTTCAGCTGCACATATCAAAGCAAGAAATAAAAGTATTTTGTTCTAAGTAGATTTATTTACTTTAAACTGAGAGAATAAAATATATATATATAGTAATAAAAAATTTATTCTCTGTAACAAAACAAAATATCTTATAATAACATCAAGTAAAAAACAAAAACATAATTAACAAATATTTAATTTTACCTTTCATAAATATATATTTTTGTAATGGCGCCAATGATTAAAATTTTAAAAATTAATCTTTCTTTTTTTTTTGAAAAAAAAATTTTTTAGAAATTTTGATGGACATTTTAAGTACCCAATATATTTTAATTAATTGAATATAGAATGATATTCACTTAAGCATTTCAAAAGCGATGCATTTTGTGAAATTTAACGTGGATGCCGAAAATAGCTGACGCGGTTTTATTGTAAGTGTAGAAATCCTACACGTGAAGGACAACACACATAAATAAACGATTGCTGCAGTTGTAAAATGGTTAATGTGTTAGGTGTCATAAATAAAACTGAAAAATGATTGTATACAACTTTCACGGTACCTTACTTCTACACAAACTTTACGGAAGAACTTTTTATGATTACAGCTCCATACATCACCATTGAAAATTTAAACGATTTATTTGAAAAAAAAAAAAAAAACTACGACCATTGTTTAAAAATCCATAAATTATATTCAAATAGATCTGATTGACGACTATAAATAATGCGAGAATGGTAAAGTTGGTAATTCTATAGAGCTTCGATTCTTTTTCTTTTTTTATCGTTCACGTCATCGCGAGAGTTATGGAAATAAAACTTGAAATTCAAAACTATTGATGTTTGCATTCTTTTTTTTAATTTTGTGTATTATTGTTGCAACAAACAGGAAGCAGCCAGTAACAGAAGGGAACTGAATATAGGGGAAACGGAGTATCCGAACCTTGGCTGTGCTCCAAGTTCCCTACATTACACATCCAGCCAATCAGAGTGACAAGCGTTCGAGAAGTCACGAGACAGAAGAGAGAGCCACTACGGATGACATTTCAGGAAATAGGATATGCTGATGACATTTTTCATATGGAAAGGGGGAAGATTATGAGTCGGACCATCCTCGTTTTTCACAGAGAGTTAGGCAAGACAAGCCAACAGAATTTATAGGTCTTAAAGTTGCAAGCCTAATAGATGCATGAGAGAGATAGAACTCTGACTCATCGCCATTTTAGTTCGCCAAAAAGAATTTATGCTTTTGTATTTCCTGATTGGGAAAGGAGACATGTCCTTGGTTGGCAGACGATATAAATACATCTGAATTAGGAATTGAAAGTTGACGTATGCAGCGGTCAGGCACCCTTTTTTTCTTCTTTTTTTAATATGACGATTGATAATATGCGAAATGGCTTATGATAGAGAACGTTTCCTTTCCAAACTCCCAAGGAATTTTGAAAATGAATTGTTTCTAAATAAAACTGAAAAACCGTTATGATATTTTAATTTTCATTATCCGTATAATAAATGAAAAAATCACCAGAGAAATTGAATAAATCAGTCAAAATAAAACACTTGAAAATTTTTACTATTTATTATTTAAAATTATAAATTTTTTTAAGTTTAATTAAATTTTATGTAGTGCATTTAATTCTTTACTTATTATTAAATTAAAAATATAAAATAATTGGAATTAGAATTACAGAATCATTCTTTAAGATTTAAAAATAATATGAAGAGTAATTATTCAGCACACACACATGAATAAGATTAGATATTACAATGTCATAATCTAGAATACATTATATACGCATGTAGTGTGCATATTATATAATAAATACAATGATTTCAGATATAATTCAAAATATAAAATATATACGATGTGCTCATGTTCTATTTATATTCGCTTAATAGTTAGAGCAATTTAAAGAATATATGGAGCTTATAACTAATGAATAAATAAAATTAATTCTAATTGCATTTACGTAAAAATAAAAATAAAATGCACATTTCTTTATGAAGTTATAAATAAAATAATACTGAAATTTAATTCAATCTCATTTCAAACGAGTTTTAATGTTTATATCTGCCTGTAAAGTTAATTGCTTTTATGTTTATTTTAAAATTAATGAGAAACACACATAACTTATATTTCAAGGGCAAAGGAAATTTCGTAATTTCTTAAAACAAATTACGATGATAAAAAAATTCGTTTCCAGAAAACTAGCATATACTGGCTATTCACATTTCTTATCTTTAAAAAGTTGTCCTTGGAGAATATTTCAGTTTATGACTAACAATCAATGATAAAAAAGTCACTTGAATCTTTTTAGAAGCTTTAAGTATAATCGCTCTTCGGCGCACTCACAAACGCTACTAGTATAATAAATAACCATCTGACGCATTATTACATTAAACAAACCAAAAACTAACGAAAATACTCTAAAAAGTATTAAATGATAAGTTTTCATACGATCCCAAAAATTGTAAAGTTAAATGTTTTCCTTATTAGCATTTCTTTTTTTTCTAATATGAAATTACATTGTTTGTTTATTAGATATTGCCTATAAAATTCTTTATTTAATATCCACCAACCAATTTATGCTTCTAATCCTTGTGCTCTCGTAAATAATAGGATTTTTTTTTTCAGGAGAAAAAATTTAATCCAAACTAAAGAAGAATTTTTTTTGTATTACATAAAAAATTTAAAAAAAAAAAAAAAAAAGGTGGTGTAAAAGATTAAAATTTTCAACATTTTCAGATTAATTTTTATTTTATAATTGAACGACAGAAGAATTCTTTTATTTATTATTTATTTATTCATTTTTTTCAATGGATAAAATAAATCACAAGAATGAATTTGTATAAAGTTTCCATTCATAAAATAAATTAAGCTTTATAATGCAAATAATAAATTTTAAGAGAATCAGCTAACAACATATCCTCAAAGACATTAATATAATAAAATAAATTGAGAATTATACTAACTTTTATTTTAAAAATCTGACTTTTGTTATATTTTCGAAATTAATTATTAAAAATGGAAGTGGAACTTTATAAAATTCAGGCATTTATATCCATAAAAAATAATTCAAGTTTTATTACAAAATAATTGTAAAATTGTATGTAAACTATATTAGCAATTAATTAATGTCGGTAATTAATATTCAAGTTTTTTATGTTTATTATGTAATATAAAAAAATAATGTCAAGAATAGATGAAATAAATCGGTTAAAAAGTAAAATCTTATCCGAGCACGTGATCCGGAATTAAGCTGTCTCAACTTTTAAAGGAAACTCATTCTTATAAAGTTGACATTCATTTTTTCCTCTGATTCAAGATGTTTATTTTTTTTTTAAATTATCCTCTAATTCAGGAAAATTCTAAATATTTAAGAATTCGCATAGGAATTTTTTTAAATTGTTACCACTTAAATTTGACAGCAGTAATATAACCATTTGAATCTATAGAAAATAAGTAAATTATTTTCTATTCGAATTTTTTAAAAATATTTTATTCCCATATTTTAATAAATGTACAATTTTTTTTAATTTATCATATGCACAAAAATTAACTAATCATAGTTTTATTTTTAAGATAATTAAGAATAAAAAAAATCATAAAATTTTAAAAACGAGAATTTCTTAAATTTTCCGTTAAATTAAATTTACGAACACATAAATCCATTTTCAGATCATATTTTTGTCATCATAGATTTTTATAAAAAAAAACAGTTAAAAATTAATTTAATTAATAAAAATTTAATTTAATTAATATAAGCAAAATTAGTAACAGTCATGAATCGGTGTTAATCTCATTATTTAATTCTTTGGGATTCTTTCTCATTATTCATCCTATAAAAAATACTTAAATTCTTTTCGAGCTACATAAAAATCTATTAATGACAATGTTCACATACATGCTTAGTTATTTCATAAAATTTGCATAAATTGGTATATGATATAATATTTCAAATTAACTTCTCTTCGGTGCTGTCATAGTGTAAAATGTTAGTCTGATCAGATGTGATATTTAAACAATAAGAGCTTAGGAAGTTATCTAAACATAAGTTACTAACTCAGAAAGTAATACAGGGATAAAATTCAATATATTTAAATTTTTCTACTTAATTTTTTTTGATAATTGTCAGAAAACCGTTAAAATAAGCATTAGATTAGTTTCATACTTGAGGAAGATGGATAACACATTTCATTTAACAGATATTTGACAGTAAAATTCAGAAATATTTAGCTCAAAACAAACATTTGTGGAACATAATAGGGAAAAATGGTATAAGATGATTGAACAATAATAGTATAGTAAAAATGAATTTTATAAAACCATCATATTTGATATTATTAAAAATTCTTTTGCGAAAAAATTAGATTCTAAAAAAATTTAAAAATGTGGGATATTGCTACTTATTAAATTATCATCTGATTATATGTAGTATGAAAATTTTAATTTCAACGAATTTTTATATTCCAATAATTAATTAAATAATATTTTTTTTACTAAAGAATTGTTTATAAATTATTTTAAAAATTTATTTATATTGTTGTAAAAATAAATACACAACTCACAGGATTATGCTAATATTTTTATTATTTTTTTAATGATAAAAAATAAATAACATTACTTTACCTGGCTTAGCCTCCAACACTGATATTACTTATCTCAGAAAATATAATAGAAATTCCAAGGAAACACATCAGTAAGATTATTAGTATTTCCGTTAAATTTAAGAGTTAATTTAAAATTAGAAAAAAAGTTTTCAGTACTTGACTTCAGAAAAACTAAATTATTTAATAAATTTGAGTTAACATTTTTTTTTTTATAAATACATTCGTATACTTTTTAACTTACTTAGCTTTAAGAAGTATTTATAATTTTACGTGTATAAATCAATATGTTTTAAAAGATCTTCTTGGGGTTATTCGTTAAACTGCACCTCACATATATAGCAGGTGCGTTAGCAGGAAATATTAGGAAACCTTACATTAAAGAAAACAGATGTTTTATTTATTTATTTTTTGGTACAAGAAAATTGTCGAGGTGTGAAAAATTCGAATTTAAAGACAATGAAACTTTTAGTTTTTATATGTGTATAATTACTAACAGTAAAAACTCCGTTAGTTGTTTATTTTAGAGGGGTATATTTTGAAAAGCACTCGGAAGCGCGCGTCAATTTTCCCCGCTTTTAGATTTCCGCGACAACCGGCGAATCAAGTGCAGCTAGAAAGGAGAGGGAAAAACAGAGATAAGGGTAAGAAAAAAAGGGATAAAGTAGAGTAGTTCAGTACCTGCTGCCATCGGTCTTCGAGCGAAAGCTGTGCGTTGTAATACCCTGTTTCGTGGACGGACTGCAATTCACTAAAAATGCTGTGTCTGGGATAGAAATCCATAGTAGTTCAGCAGCGTCCGCTCATCGCGTACTAAAGACATACGAGGCAGTGAGCAAAATTCGTTGAAACGTTAGAGACCGCCGGAATGAAGTCAGGGTTACCACATTCGCCTTTGCCAAATTTATACGCCAACTCTCTCGAACTGGCTGCCGCTGGCGCCTTATCGTCTACTACTTTCGTGGTTAGAAATCAATGTGAAGCTTGCTTTTTTTATGTTTTACACTTTTTTTTTTCTAAATCCATCATTTTTTTTTCAATCTAGATTTTATTTTCGGTTTTAATTGCAGATTTTTTTTAAGTCATTGTGAACATTATATTATTTATATATAAAAAAAGGAATAAAAAATGCCCAAATCGATAAATTTATAATTCTTTTTATAAAAATATTATTATAATTACTTAATTTTACTTATTGTTTTAACTATCACCCTGCCAAAGCGAAAAAAACCAATTTTTAACACAAAATTTTAAAAGTTTTAGAAAATTTGAATTTTTGTATATTATATATAAATGAAAAAATAAATAATCTTAAAATAAAGTGTATAATAATAAAATATCTGTTCATTTTAAAATATTTGAAAACCATAAATATTTTAAAAATATTTCTAGAAAGATGATAAATAAAAGAACATTCATTATTTTATAGGTCATTATTACTCATTTTATACGTAATTATTGAAAATTACTTCTTAGACTTATATTTGAATTATCACTACTTAATCTTTATCTGAAACATTACTAAGTTATATTCATACTTTTATTAGATATCTGTTGTGTCTCAAAAGTTGTTTTAATCCGTTGTAATCTAACGTATTTTACTCCGTTAGCCATACATAACCAACAAAACCTCTCTCTCGGAAATATTATGATAAATTTAAATAATAAATTATTAAGGTACATTCGAAAGAAAATCAGTAATATTTTCTAAATATTCATTCTAATTTTATCTTCATTTAATTATCTGAAATTCTAAGTTTTTTTTCTTCTGAATATTTTCAGAGAGCAACACAAATTTATTCTAAATTTTTCCTTTTAAAACTGCACACTACATTTTTCTTTAATGTAAATCTTTCACGCAAAATTGAAGTTAATATAATCAAGGATTATAAATCAGAAACAAAATCTATTTAATTTAAATAATCTTTTTTTTATTTTAGTTAATTGAAATAAAAATTCGGAAATTAAGAAGAATCGTAAATATTTTTGAATTCGCTGAAATTGGTAACCCTGGTTGGCGACTTTTTGTTTTTACATTCTTTGGTTTTTGAATCAAGCGAGATTATAATGTCATCTCAAACGGTGTAACGCGAAAGCACTTTTTTTTCTTTGATATCTAAGTAAATAAAAGTTTCATAAAAAAAAGTAATTTGAGTGGAAAATAATTTTTCTCATTTTAAGACCTTGCTTTGATTCAGATGAACGCAGAAATAACATACGAAACATATATTTGCTGGCGAAGGTTGAAATAATACAATGCAGTGATAAATTGATGAGTCATTATTATATTCGAAATTTTTATGACGGTGTTATTCAGTATGTGCAATCTCTGGCTTTAGACTCAACCGGAAATGAATATCTTAACGCTTACTTTTACAACTCTTAAATAAAAATTTTTACTGTGCTGTACATTGTCATGATTCACAATTTCGCGTTCGATCTTTTTTTATAACAATAATGTATTAATTGTTTGTATAATATGCATAATGAAGTTGTGAATACTTCTAATGGTAAATTATATATATATATGCAAAATATGTGTGTATATAATCGTAAATTTTTGTATAATCTAATGCCAAATGAAGAATAATAAAGTGAAAGTAAGAAATATAATCAACAGATGGGGCATATATTTAATAGATAGTTCAAAATTTTAAAAAAGGAAAATGAACGGAAGTACCAACAATATGGTCAGCTTCTTCAGCGGTTGTTGAACACATTGGCACAAAGTATGGTTTGTCTGCAGTGGTTCCAGACTTAAGTCTTAATGAAGCCACTACATCCCGTAGCCACTCTAAAAATGCCGGGCCAAAATATGTAATATAAAGCCAAGATAGAGGAAGTAAATGTCAAGATAAAATGTAACATAAAATTCAAAGTTGCCAGAATCCGCTTTTAAATTTATAGTATTCAAAATCTTTAGTCTGGTGCCACTGAAGAAGAATCATACTTGTGCCAATGTGTTCAACATCCCCTATAGAAAATGACTATATATGCACTTCTATTTCATTTTTTCATTTTTTTATTCTATGTTTCTTTTAAATTTCGAACTATCATTTGAATACATTTTCCATCTGTTTACTATCTATCTATCTATATCTATCTATATATATATATATATATATAGTTCCGCCGAAAATCACTTGGCATACGGTGTCAAAGAAGTTGTCGAGCCAATTTTTAAGGACCTCTTGGTGCACTGGGAAATGCTCCAAAAGAATGCCACAGTCAACAAGGAGCTCTACATTGCCCAGCTACACCACGGGAATGAGGCTATTTGACTTATGATCTGATCGACATGGTCAAACCATACTCCTTCACGACAACGCCAGGCTTCATGTTGCACAAGTCATCAAACCCACTCTCTAAGAGATCGAATAGGCGGTCCTTCAGCATCCGTCGTATTCGCCGCGCCTTGCACTTACCTATTACCATCTTTTCTGTCCCGTGTCAAATCATATGAAGGGCTTCATATGAATCATATGAAATCCTTGGATAACAAAGAGGTCCTGTAGCTGAGCGGCATCACCAAATGGGTCGAGAGGCGGGAAGGGTTGTAAACAGCAACGGAGAATATATAATTGATCAACTTATTGATATAATTATTCTTTTTGTTTAAATAAAAGTCTTTGATAAAAAAAGCTACGAACTTATTTTCCAACCTAATACATACATACACACACACACACATTTATATATATATATATATATATATATATATATATATATATATATATATATATATATATATATATATATATATATATATATATATATATATATATATGTGTGTGTGTGTGTGTGTGTGTGTGTGTGTGTCTGTGTGTGTGTAGATTAGTTAATTACTTTAATAAAATACAATGAATTGGCATTTTAACTACAGTAAAAATTAAACATTATTTACAGTTATTTTTTTTCTAACAATTGACACCAGGATCGCTGTTGAAGCAGCAAGCACTTGATGTCCTGATGTTGGGGTGTGTCATCAAGTATTCCACATATCTGACACACACACATATATATAGTGGCACAGATTTTAGAACCTCACTTTCATTTTTCATTTCTTATGTTCATACACTACTGTGGTTTAAATTAATATATTTAAAAATTATGATGTATTCGAAATGTTTCGCATAAACGCCGTGTACTTACATACATCTATTGAAAAGTCTAATTATTTGATAAAAATAAATATGAACAGTTATTTCAAATTTTTATTAAAGATAAAATTTAACATACATGAATTTATGAAACTGTAAAATATATTATAAAACTGTAAAATATTTTTTTTTTAATTAAAACTGTAAAGTTTGATTGCATGATATATTAAAATTGTTCATTTCAATTCTGAAAAGTAATTACTTGTACTCTGATATCGATATTTCAATTTTAAAATTTATTTTCCCAGATGTATTCAACCCAAAGTAACTTTACTGAATATAAGAAAATCTTATCATTAAGCTCAATATATATATTGTGATATTGATAATTATAAAATGATTATTTCTTACGATTAGTTTTTCAGTTAAGTATATCTTTAATATTACTGTAATTTTATAACTCACAAAGCGATTTTATTATATATATATATATATATATATATATATATATATATATATATATATATACCGAGTAACGCATAGTTGTTGACGAAAATTAAATTGTTCCTGGTTATCTCTGAGATCACACACACATGGTGTTTTGAGATTTTTAAGAAACATTCGGATTTTTAAAATACCCACGTGATAGGACACACAACACCCTCTGGAATTTAAAATTCAGGGTCAATGCTGAATAATGGGCTTTGGATTATGCTTTAATTTTAATTTTTTTCTTAATTTCGCATACATTTTCGGAATTTACTCCGTTTTTTACTTACGAATATGTTCCACTTTCCCTGTAAATTATTATTTTCCCGGAAAAGCTTATAGAATGCCTTTAAAAAAATTCAATATATTCGATATGAGGTTTTTAATCAATGTATTGCCTAAATGAGAATAAAATGATTTTATGAATGTTGAAGGTAGACCTCCTCTATGTCAGAACTAAATGATATATCTTAATAGTTGTCTTTAATATATTTTCGAGCGAATATTCGGTTAACATTGCCTTAAAAATATGAATCAGCTTATCAAAAACTATATGCTATAATTGTCATTCAAACAGATTCCATAATTTTTTAATCATGTTCTGAATTCTTCAATTATTTGTTGTGTTCTGAGTCCACTTCAGTAAATCGAGGGCGTGGAGTTAGTTGAAATCTTAAACACGAGTGCTGACCTTATAATCCTCAGCGGACAATGATTTTCGTCTTAGATTTTATCTTATTTGTTAACCTAACGATGTAATGTTGAAATCACACCCTTCTTCACAACATATACTAAATGGTTATTTTCTTATATTAATATTTCTGCAGTTGCCCCCAAAACAATTCGTTGCTGCATTTTCTCTTTCAACGTCTATAAAGAGATATATCTTCTCAAATGCTACATACAACACTGTAAATAAGACTTCTTATCCAAAAATATTTTCTGCCTAGAAATTTGTCAGAATTATGTATTTTGCCGTTCCATTCAACCACGTGGCATGTTTATATTCTTTCAGAGTAAAAACTATGTCATTTAACACTATGATGATTTTAACAACTTTTAATAAACTAGTGCATATCAGATTTGCATACACAGCTGAAGTTTCACTTATTGCTACCATCCTTGTAAATTCGAATGACAAATTTAATAGCTTTCAAGGGCTTCATTTCAGAGAGCAAAGCTTTCTGTAGAATAGTTTTATTCTTTTAACACGTTGTATTAATATTAAATGTTTTTTTTAAAAAATTAGATGCAATAATAACGGCAAACAACAAAGATGGGATTTTTTTTTTATATTCAATATGTGTGTATTTAAAATTTGTGTCTTAAATTAGACTTTTTATTGATACATTATTATGCAAAATTGAGACTTAATAAAATATTTCTTAACTTAATTTAAAAAAAAAAAAGCTTGCCGTAAAATTGCATGCATTTGTGAAAGCAACGAATTAGATAAATGTATTTTTAACAGAAAAATAGCGTAATCACTTGGTATGGGACGAGCGGCTGTATGAAAGTCAGTTAACTGTCTGTTGTGATGCGAGTTCATTTAGTCATTACTGCCAATGTCACCACAAAAAACATTTTGTTCAGTTAAATTTTGAAAAATGAATCAGTTGCCATAATTCAAATACTATTTCATCACAAGTATTGTTATTGTCCTTCTAATTTCATTTTATTTTTGAAGCATTATTTGTTGATTTTGTAATTTTACTGATGGGGATGATATCTACAAGGGTTTAAATTATGGGTTCCATAACATTTTTTTTCGGGGACCACTTTCAAAGTTTTACTATTTTCGGTAAACCCCCTGCTGCTAACAAAAAGTACCTAGGTACTAACAAAAACTACTTAAACGAAAAAGTACCTAAAGTTTAATCTTCCCTGGCTTTTTGTTCTTTTTTTTTTATAGAAGTTTAGAATAATCTCTAGAATTTATAATTTTTACTACATAACTACCTACTACACTCAAGTAGTAAAACAAATATAATATGATTGATAAATTGATTATACAATAAAAACATATATAACAAATAGGCAGATATTTATTTTTTCCGTCACTGCAAACACTGACATCGATTCGCTCACAGTCACACTTTTATGTTTAAAATCCCGGAAACAAATGAGAAATGTTTTGTTCTTGGAATCGCATTTAATCCTTTTGCAGGTCTAAACAGGCATCCAGGACGAGCGGGTGAACGGGATGCACTTTGCAAGTCTCGACATGTGGTGTACACTTGTACTAATATCTATTATTCTATTCAATTCTGTGTTTGAATTGAGTCTTGAATATTTTTGAATGCCTACTTAGTGAATGATACTACCTACGTACGTTGATAGATAAATCCAAGCCAAAATTTTTGCTCTTTATTCTTAAAACCAGAAAATTTTTCGTGGACCCCCACTTACAACTTGTGAGCACATGTTTTCTTTTCACGTCTACGTGGACACTCGTGTAGTCTCCAATGGACCCCTGGGGTTCACCTGGACCACTTTGGGAACTTATGGTTTAAATCCTTGTCAAACGAGTATTCATGAACGGAATGTGAAACAGATTCAATAAACATTTTGTTACACAGATTGCGCAAATATAAACATGAAGAACTTGTCGGAAATGACAGGTCCTCGACTGACGGTAAAGAACATGTTCAGAGAAGGTATTGCCTATAAATTATATAAGTCTCTAAAAGCTCTTTGTTATTGCATGCCCCATTTGGCCGGCAGCGCTAAACCAGGTCCATAACATTGAACAGCTTTAAAAATTCAAGTATCATCAAAGGATCGTCATATGAATCATGTTTGGATAGCTCCAGACACTCAAGGGTGTGCTCTAAGAAATCATATACACACTTTAACCATTTACACAGTTGGAAACGTGTCTAAACTAAATTAAAATTATATAAGGAAAAAAAGGTGTTAAAATGTGAACTTACCAAAGTAAATTCTAAGAAAAAATGAAAATTATTCACGTCATCAATGTCAATTAAATGCTTTCTGTATGGTTCTGGTTTAAGATTTCAGTTTGTAAAAGAAGTATTTTCAAGAATTTCAGAATTATAAAATTATATAACACAACATTCAAAGGAATAAAAAACATATTTTTCATTAAATGTTTTTAATAAATTATTTTTTATAATGTTTTAATAATCGCTGCATTTTAATTTGATTTAAATTAATTGTACAATTATTATTATATTTAGATCGGTAAATTTAAATTTGTTTATGGTTAATTATTTGTATTTTTTTTAAGTTAATGAGTGAGAGAGATATATATATCATCTGGAATTCAACAGCCAAAAATATAAAATTTTGAAGTCACTGTATTTTGAAAGTATTATCATATTCCTATTGCTTTTAATTAATCTGATCATAATGCAATGTTTAATAAATTAATCATAATGCTAATATTTATTAGAAAAATTTGCTTACATTTTTTTAAATCAAAATTCACTTTAGATTTTTTTAAATATAACTTCAGAATTTTTCTTGGTTTTCAAAAATATAACTTAAAGTAAGATACATCTTACGAATTATTTTTTGAATGAAGTAACAAAATTGATTTTTTTCTCTGGGAAGCTATACAGTAAATTAAAGTAGCCAAAAGACAGCTAAAACATTACTGTATATATGAGAAAGAGAGTTTGGAAAAAAATAAATTTCATAAAATCCTGTTGTTGTTACTTATGACACTTGGTAAATTCGAGTGGCTATGCGAATTTAAGTCAGTAGGATGCGTTTTTCATTTAATCAGAGCACCACGCAGGTGAAAATAGGACTTCGCTCTTCAAATCCTCCGATAGATGGCACCACCAGAGGATCCAACACTCCATAATTTTGTCATTGATCTGGCGGGGGAGGAAATTTTCTCCAGACTATTGCATCCATGATAACTGCTGAATGACCGATCACAAGACTTTCGATTCCACAGATTTAACGAGCACGTATATCGCATGTACTCGGTGGGTCTTTGACTGCATTGGAAATCGAACCCCGCCCTTCCGGATGGAAGGCCGATGCCCCAACCACTAGACTACCACGGCCCTTACAAAATCATGTAAATGTACCATATAAAATCAAATAGAATATGAGCCAATGTTTAAGTAATTAAGTATGCCTAGTAATATGCAAATAAATCTATCAAATATATGATGAAATTAGGCTGGAAAAGGATTAGCTATGATTTCAAATTGGTATGTAAATGGGCAGACAAATATATATTATTCAAATTATGTCAACATCTAATTTCGTGCTAAACTTTTCATAATTTTTAATGTATCCATCGCTTATATTCTCATCTTCAGCCCAGTCGTCTCTTAAGCTGACATTCTATTGAACACACACACACACACACACACACACACACACACACACACACACACACACACACACACACACACACACACACACACACACACACACACACACACACACACACACACACACACACACACACACACACACACACACACACACATATTGTTTAAATAATTTATTATCCTATTTCATGCAAGAAAACACTATTCAACCTTCCCAAACTTTTCCCTACTTCTAATGCCTTCAACACTCATTTATCCACTCTAAAAGGACCATCTTTTTCTTCACATTTCTTTTCATTCCTCTGCCGGAAGTTTACCAAAAGACTGGCGTAAAGGATGTTATGCAAATTTGCCTCCCACCTCAAATTCTTCAACTAATTCAAATCATTTTTAATTCAGTCAGAAAAACAATAGTTATTTGTTATTTTTCAAAAAAAAAAAAAAAAAAAACACTTCATTTTGCGCCTGTGAATAAATGATTGACATTTTTATTCTATTGTAAGAGGAAAATACACATATCATTTGAAAATGTCATAATATTTTTGCCATTTTCAAAGTACTTTTCATCTATGAAATAAATATATAACTGATTGATAGACAAATTTATCTTTCATATTGTTTTTATATAAAGCATATCCAGTATATAAAAATACACAATTTTTGCATGTTAATTTTATCAAATAAATATTTTCCAAAATTCTCGTATTTTTCTCTTGTTTAAATTTTTTAAAAACATTGGCCAGTAAATCAGAAAACTTCGAGATTTTCATTTAAATATGTCCTAATAATTTTTGCAACTTTTTTAAATGACTAAAATTACACATCGTTAGAATGCATAAGTAATATGAATGAGATCATTTCAAAGTGAATGAAGTAAAATTAATAACGGTAATGATGAGTAAGCGAATTTTTCATCATTTGAAAAACTGCTTATTGTTGGTGTCTGTTCAAAAGGGGTCTTGAGTTTCGAATATTGCAAATCAGTCATATCAGTTGTTTTCAAAAGTTAGAATCAGAACCTAGAGTCTTTTTCTAGAAGAATTATCTGCTGCTTGAGCCCAGTTTTCCAGGAATTTAATTGAAGTCATTTCCAACAAATAGTGAAAATACACCAGGAGGGAGAGTGTTGTACTTAAAATGACAAAACTTCTCAAACTACGCTCCTCCCTAGAGATTTCAGCTAAAGCAATTGAGCAATGAATTGTAAGGATAGGATTATGCATTCCTATCCTTACAAACCCTTGTTGGTTGCTTGTTGTTGCCCTTGTTGGTGAGAAATTCCTGATGTCTGCCCAAAATGAAAAAATTCGTTTGCAGTTATGTCTGGAAAAAGATAATGGAGGATTGGAAATGGATAATGGGGTTGAATAAATCCCATTGCACTTTATCACGCACTGATGGAAGATTTTCATTTTGGCAAGAACCCTATGAAGCAATGATTCCATCTGGCTTTACTCGAACAGTGCATCGTCCTGGATGGACTACCATGATATTGGTCATGTTGTTTTGTCATGGAAGTAGTGCCCTGGTGTTCTCGAAGGCAGAGAAACAATCATGAGATACCTAGATGTACTGATACATCAAGGACATCCTCCAGTATTAAATTCTTTACTCTGATGGAATCAAATACTTCACGGACGGTAATATAACTTTACTAGAAGCGCTCAAAATTGGTGTATTGCACAGTAGTTTAACATCCACCACTTTCCCTGCCCACCGGAAAGCCTGGATCTTAATACCATAAAAATGAATGGGATGTGATGGAAAGACTCATCAAACAGGACTATTCTCTTTCCTCTAATTTCCGAAATCTAAAAAGCTGCATAACCAATGCATGATATTCTCTGAATATAATTGTACTCATCAACATATTATCTGGCTCCCTAAAGAATAAAAGCTGTTGTCCATTCAAAATTTGGTCCAAGAAAATATTGATCTCATGTTTTTAATTTATTGGCCAGTGTATTACCACTAAATTATCGCCATTCGGTATATTAGTAGCTTCCAAAGCGAAAAATTTACTTCGGCAAATGAACCATAGCATTTAATATCTTTCTAAAAGCGTTATCATACTCAATAGGGCACCAAAAAGTAATTATTATTGTTAAAGATTTAAATATTTTTGATATTAAGAGATACAATTATTTTTTCTCGGTAATTATTGAATTTAGAAGATAGAAAAATTGAAAATCCTGTTTGATCAATCTTGTGGAAGAAATAATAAATATAACCCTTAAAATATATTCTGACTTGAAATTTGATCACAAAATGCATCATGTTGGATGTTCTTGATGTATGATTAAGAAATGTATCTGGGTATTCTTATCCAAATTCAAGATAACTATTTTTTATTCATAAAGAATAAATAATTATACATGTTTAAAATCTAACTTTTATGAAATATTTAAGTCATTCAAAACATAAAATAGTAAGTGGTTCTCAAGAATTTCTTTAAATGCATTATTTCTGAACTAACTATTGCAGTGAAATTAATGTTACTTTTAGCAGCATTTGAAATATGATAAAAAAATACCAATAAAAAAACATGTAATTACATTCTATGAGTTAAAAATTCCATGAGAATTACCCATTATTTAAGTGATTATACTGGTAATGAGCTTTAAAGAAAACAACTTTTTGATATTATTTTATTTTCCTGAAAAATAGACTCTTCTGTTCAAGTTAGTTAAATAAGAGGTGAAAAAATGAGTTGACATGTTTACGGAAAACGAAATTTCGTCAAGTCCACACACAAGTTTATTTAAATAAAGAATCCTTGAAAGAGTACATATTCCGCTTGAAAGAATTCTTTTATCACAAAGCACTAGTTTTTATAGAAAAATAACAGCTAACCACTTTGGTATGATAAACAGGAAGTTCGTTCAAGTTCAAGTGTAACGCAGTACGTATCTGCCAACATAAATTGCGAAATAATTTAGTTGATTTTATAACAAAAGAAATTTTTAGATTAATTTTAAATTTAAAATATTAAAAGAGTAAATTGTGACATACACATGTTAAGTTATATGAAATTATTCAGAAAAAAAATTTCTGGCATGGGAATTTACTGTTAGCATATATGAAATAAAAACCATATTCACATTTATTTGCATACATTGATAATACAAATATTCATGCTACAGGAGTAGCATTGCATAATGAGAACGTTAGAACTCACTCCCAAAAATGAATACAAAGAATTTAAACTTATGCAAAAAATTATGTCAAATACAATACGTAGCTTTATGAAAGATAAGTTTGAAAATTTCGCTTAAAACTATTATGTTAAAGTGTGAAGAATAATGTTTAGATTAAAAATTTTATTTTACTTTTAAACAAAATAAAATTTATTATAAAAATACATAATATTAATTAATTAAAATTTTGAATTATATATTTTTTGAAAATTACAAATTTCACGGAACCTACACATCACAAATTTACATAACGAATTCGAAACATAGAGCAGACTGTTTACTTTTGTGAAATTTAGCCGAATGACTTTTATGTATTTCCTTTCAGTAAACAATATTTTATTTTAAGTATCTTTTTCTTATTATAATCAAAAATATATTTTTTAATATAAGCATCGATATCAGATTTTTATGATTAGAGTATGACGCTTTCCAACGAGTTTAGTGATAATAAAGTAATAAGTGTTAATGCCAAAAGTATGCTTTATGAATAGAATATCTGTACAAAGTTAGCATTCTTAAATTTAAAACATAATTCATATCCCATTTTAGCATCTGAGTTAACATAAGTATTGTGTATTTTTTTTTTAAAATATACACGACTGGCCATTAAAATTGCTACACCAGGAAGAAATGCAGATAACAAAATGATATTTATTGGACAAATATATTATACTAGAAATAACAAGTGATTAAATTTTCAAAAAATTTGGCTGGATAATAGATCCTGAGAAATCAGTACCCAGAACAACCACCTCTGGCAGTAATAACAGCAGTTATATGCCTGAGCATTGAGTCAAACAGAGATTGGATTGCATGTACAGGTACAGATGCCCATGCAGCTTCAACACGATGCCACAGTTCACCAACCGTAGTGACTGGCGTTTGGTGACGAGCCAATCACTCGGCAACCATTGACCAGTCGTTTTTTATTGGTCAAAGATCTGGAGAATGTGCTGGCCAGGGCAATAGCCGAACACGTTCCGTATCAAGGAAGTTGCGTACAATACCGGCAACATGCGGTTGGGCATTATCCTGCTGAAACGTAGGGTTTCGCAGGGCTCGAATAAAGGGTAGAGCCACGGGTCGTAACACACCAGAAATGTAACGTGCTCTGTTCAAAGCACCGTCAATGCAAACAAGAGGTGACCGAGACGTGTATCCAATGGCACCCCATACCATCACGCCAAGTGATGGGCCAGTATGATGATGACGAATGCACGCTGCCAGTGTGCGTTCACCACGATGCCGCCAAACACGGATGCGACTATCATGATGCTGTACACAGAACCTGGATTCATCTGAAAAGATGACGTCTCGCCATTCGTGCGCCCAGGTTTGTCATTGATCACACCACTGAAGGCGCTCTTGTCTATGACGCAGCGTCAAGGGAAACCGCAGCCATGGTCTCCGATCTGAGAGTCCATGCTGCTGCAAACGTCGTCGAACTGTTCGTGCAGACACTTGTTGTCTTCCAAACGACTCCGTTTCTTGACTCACGGCTCGTGACGTGGTTGCACAATCCATTACGGCCATGCGGATAATATGTCTGTCTTGTCGGCTGCTTGTGATAGGTGGCCTTTGAGATCCCGCATGGCGTTCCGTATTACCGTCCTGAACCCATCGATTCCATATTCTGCTAACAGTCATTGGATCTCGACCGACGCGAGCAGCAATACTGCGATAAGATAAATTGCAATCCCGGAACGTTACAATTCGACCTTTATCAAAGTCAGAAACGTTCTGGTACGCATTTCTCCTTCTTACACGAGACATCACAACGACTTTTCACCAGGCAACAACGTTCAAATGCAATTTGTGTATGAGGAACCGGCTGAACAATTTCCTCATTTAAACACACACAATGTTGGTGTCGCTACTGGCGCCTGCTTTGTCTGAATGCGATGAAAAGCTAATCATTTGCATATCACAGTACCTCCTTCCTTTCGTATAAATTTCACGTCTGTAGCATGTCGCCTTCTTGGTGTAGCAATTTTAATGTCCAGTAGTGTATACATACATATATATATATATATATATATATATATATATATATATATATATATATATATATATATATATATATATTATTTACAAAAATAATTTAAGCTTTATTAAAAAAAATTGTAGCTAAATCAGGAAAAGATGAAACAAATGTTTTGTTATAACACTGAAGCTCAATTAAAGTTGTTCCGCGAATTTAGAATACATAATTTTAGCAACCAATTATTTATAATTTTATAGAATAAGAAAGGGACACAAAATAAATTTATACGAAATTTTTATAAATGAAGAAAACACACTTAAAACATTCTAATCAGTTCTATCATTCTTACTCATCAGAATCCAGAAAAACAGACTATCCATCTTCTGTTTTTAAAACTAATTTCATTTTTTCCACAGCGACATCTGGAGGTCGTCAGAATCATTACAATACAATTAAGTTTAGATTAAAAAAAAAAGAAATAGCAAGCCAGCAAAGTAATATTTGCTTCTAGATCTACAGTATAAAAATCATCGATGATGTCATGCAGTAACTTTTTATCTTGACATTGGAGAGACAAGATAATTCTAAACGATACGATAAAGCATCTGATCATATCGAAAATACGTCATGCAAAATGTGAGTGACAAATAGATTTCACTGTAAATCTCCAGTTCCCAAAATAGAGCAGCAATAGATTCTCATTAGATTTTAGTAGAATCACAGAAACGTGGTTGTAATAAACATTGACTCTCAATATATTAAGTGTTTGAAGTTTGAGCAAATCCGATGATATTTATATTCAACAAAGTTATCCTATTTTTTCTCAGTGTCTGGAAAATAATAGTGTCAAATAATAAAATCCATTGATAATTATTATGATTAACTATATTAAATTGGTGTTTATATTTTTAATATCAAATGCAATGCAATTAACTTAAAATATTATATAATACACTATCTAATAATTGATAAGTAATTCCTTTAATATATTGTCTTTTTTTTAATTTTTACTTATTGTTCCTTATTGTGCAGAATCACATTTTGTATTATAAACAAGAATGTTAGATATAGATAAGGAGAATGTTAGATATGGTAATATAATTCGAACGCTGTATGAAATATAAGAATATGATAAGTTCTGCGTTTAATTTTTAATAATAAAATAAAACAATTATCTCTAAATTAATGATACTAAATTTTTTTTGAAATAAGTTTCTTTTTCGTGCCTTTGGAAGTGATGAAATAAAAAAGTTGTTTGAAATATATAGTATCTATAAAATAGAACGACTAGTGCTACATAATGTGTTATAATATCTTCCTGTTTATTTTTGATAAATTGAAACTTAGTCATGATGAAAAGTCAATTTCTATTTTACAGGATATATGATAAGCACGTGTAGTAGTAACATTCTAAGCTCTTATTTGTTGAATAAATTATGGGGATCAAAAGGAAAGGTCATTTTTCAAGCGAATATTGCCCTTGTAGATGGCCTTATGGGAATTTGTTTATCAAACGCAGATAAGCACCTTTAATCTAGCTTTTACACTACGCAAATCTTTGGAGTAGACACGGTTACAAATATTTAAATTAATTTTACTAGATACACACGCAGAATGTCAGGAGAGAAATATCGTTTTTGGGGCATTTTTGTTAATATCTTTTGTACGTTGCATTTTTCCTAAATACTTTTTCTGTAGGCATTGGAAAGAGACACTGACATAAAATATGAAATTCACATAATATTTTAATATATATAATGGGATATATTAGACAGCATTTTTAATGAAAATTTTTTAATTTTGCTTAGATCATTAAAACATAAGGAATTATTAGCTACATAGTGATTCTTAAAGCATTTCCTTTTATCAATAAAACTGCGCATACTAAATTCAAATTAATATAAAATTTGCACTTACAGTTTTTTAAAAAAAATAATTTTTTATCAAAGTTTATTGACATCAAAAATCAATTGTCTTATGTATGTATTGTTAAACAAAAGGTATGAAATAAAAACAAAACAAATAACACACCACCCCAAAAGCATCCTAAAAAAAGCTTTTTATTTATTTTTTAAAAAATCTGATGTTTTACAAATGTTTATCCCTTCTTATTCTTATCCTGAAAGTCAAGGCTATGGTAGCATTTCCAAAAATGAAATCCTTCATGATTCATCCGTAAGATTTTAACAGGAATCACATCTGCCTATCGGTTAGCCTGCTGTGCTTGCATCGTCTGGTAGCTTGGCGAAACACGTCAAGTTGATATCTTTCTTGACAAAAATAAACAGTTGCTCAAAATAAAATTGAAGGATTTCTTAGCTTGAAAGCTACTGATGGTTAGGCTTATCCTTGAAGAGATTACATTAAGTTTTACAAATGCTGTACATAAAAAAAAAAAAAAAAAAACCCTCTATTTCTTAATTAATATGATGAATTTATAATGTTATACATCATTTGGTATCTGCAAATTACAATAATTCACAATGAAGAAACATAATAAAATGTTCCAAAAGTTAAAATTTTTAAAAGGATAATTGTTTCGAAATATGTGTAATATTGTGAGACACAAAACTTCAGTAATTTGTCGTGTATTTAAAACATAATTACGTTAATAAAAAGCAGTTGTGATGGAAAATTGACCACATTTTTTGAAAAATACAGCTTCAGTCATTAGCTATTGTGAACTGCTTTTTACAAATGCAAATGAAGCTTTGTCTACTTTGATTTTAACGAAGCACAACACAGTTAACCGTTAAAGAAATGAGACAAAATAGAGAACTAAATATGAACAGTGAATTGGAATTTTTTTTTTTACACAGTGTAATGTAAAAAGTACATATGACGTGACAATATTCATTATAGATTATTTGAGGCAACGGGCAAATATTAACTTACTAAGTTGTTCTATTGACTATTTTTTTTCAAATATAAATCACCCTGTACATATAAATTTTACTCAAAATGTTTGATTTTTACTTAAATAAAATACTTTTACAATTTAATAAAAACGTTTTTACTAACTAATAGCTTTTTGTATGAATTTATTGACTTGGTAACATATTTTAGAATAATCAGAAGTCAACTATCATAAAATGAAGTGAAGTAATTGTGATGGACTGCAGTAAAAATCAATTAGATGCTTAACGTTTTTCTTTGCAATAGTGCAAAGAAAAACCTTATATTAATAATAAACTACAGTTTTTAAATAAATTAAATAAATTTTCTGGCATTTTCAGGTTTAATATTAGTTAGAATTTAATATTAAACCAGCCAAAAGAGAAAAGTATACACCAAAACTCATTTACTGTTAAGAATGTTTGTAGGATAAGAATTTAATTTTTTTTAAATTTCATACATAAATTAAAAATTTTATTGCAAAATTTACAAATTAATTATATATATATATATATATATATATATCTTTTCTGCATACAGAGAAGTATTAAGTAAAAAAAATTATATATATTTATATATATATATATACACACACAGACTCAAGAAAACATTGTTTCATTTACACGACACTTATAAGTTATTTTGAAAATAATTCTTAAATGATTTGAAGCAATTTTACCAAAAAATCAGTACAACGTTTCTTTCAAATTTTAAATAGTTTATAAATTAAAATTAATGTTAAGGAATTGCTTGCGATCAATTTTATAAATTTTCTAATAAAATAGATTTTAGTATATATATGCAGTGAGAAATAGTTAAACTACTGCACATTGCAAAAATATATATATATATATATATATATATATATATATATATATATATATATATATATATATATATATATATATATATATATATATATATATATATCATGTGCTTCAAAATAAAATTATAAAAATATATTTCATGTTAAAAATAATGAAACATCTGAATGAACATGACAAATTTTTAAACTGATTATCATTCGGAATGTTCTGCTTATAAAATATGACTTAGAACAAAAATAGTTTACAATTTGGAGTATTACTTAACAGTGGAATAGTAGAATTTATATTTTCACTAAATGAAAATTGAAACCAATGAATAGATTATGAAACTAGACTCGACTAAAATAATAATTTTTAATATCATTCGAATTGTATTAGAAATAAATAAATAAATAAATAAATAAATATATATATATATTATAATTATAATCATGTTAAACGCATCTTGTGCTATTTTAAATCAGAATTAAAATGGATTTTCTTTGCTACTATTTTATTTAAGTGAAGAAGATTTGATATGATTTTTGAGGGTCGTCAAAATTATGACAATATTATGGGCTTAAACACAGCAGTTTTATTTAATTCAAAGAAAATGGACCTGATTCCACTAAAATCAGGTAAAACAAAAATATTAAATCAAATAGTCCTTAAATGAATTATGGAATTTTATTTCTACGTTCATGCAAAGATTAATTAAAGAAGAACATGTTTTATTTCAATTTTATGTTGGCTAATATATATATATATATATATATATATATATATATATATATCTTTTAGGTGTTAGAGGATTGTAAATTTTTTGAATGGATGAATTAAACGCAAACATAGATAATCGTAAAAAAAATTTCAACAAAAATTATCATCATTGCTGGAACTATATGATTGGATAGTTGCCAGCCAGTGAGCACTTTTGGATACAATTATCATTTATAATTAAAATAATATAGGCAAAATACTAATATTTTAACCAAAGACATGAATTAAGATCTTTCTAAATTTTAATACAATGAGTTTTTGATAAATGAAACTGAAATTATTTATTATTGTAAATAATTTTCTGATATTTATTGACTCACAAAATTCTTCTTGGTGTGTACATTTTAAAACAATGCGATTAAGTTCTATCAGATTGGTTTTCTTCCTTTATACTTGTAGACTAATGCAACCAGGCCATGAAGTTTAAACGTGGATTACAAAAATATTCAAATGTTCACTTACGAGGTGGACATGACAGTCGTTAGTTGAATTGGAGATTAAGAGGTTAAACATCCAGTTGTTAACCCAGCGGTTAAGAAAGGGATAGTAAAACAATTATCGCTTGATTTTTTTTTCTGTAAGTCTTAACCTTTATCACTCTATTTGCACAATC
This sequence comes from Latrodectus elegans, assembly GCA_030067965.1. NCBI lineage: Eukaryota > Metazoa > Arthropoda > Arachnida > Araneae > Theridiidae > Latrodectus > Latrodectus elegans. The sequence continues at coordinate 3,801,254 of CM057818.1, forward strand.
AAAAACATTCGTTCAACTGTAGAGTTTGTATTAGCCCTGTTTGAGTAAGAATGTGAAATGATGTAGTTTTAATGAACACATTTTTCAAAGAATTCATTAATATTATTAGAATAAACAGAAAAACTCACTTAAAAAAAACTTATTTTTGAGAACAATGCATCTCAAATTAACTGTCATTCTTTTCAATTGATTTTACGAATGGGATTCTTTAAAACAAAACTGTCGAACAAATATTATATAGCTTTATATTCTATATAAAAATATCATTGAAGAAGTAGACAAGGCAATGTTGACTATATTTTGATTGTACTTCTGAATTTTCACGATATTATTCTCTTTTGACAATCATCTCTCATGAGTCCAAAGAGCCAGGATTCCCACGCTCACGACCAATTTTGCAGATATAGTTTGAACTTGAGTCTTAGAAGAAGAAAATGTTTTTGAGATAGCTTATTTTCATGTCTATTTTCTCTAGTTCGTGCATCAAAGGAAGGAAAAAAGGAGATTAATAGCACCTCTTTTTTATTCAAACGAAATCTTTACACCAAATAATGAGATGGTTCTGTATTACTTCCAAGTATGCATTATCTTCTTCGTGACCAAATTCCTGTATTTTCGGCAAATTCACAGAATTGCCACTTATTTTTTTTTCGACAAGTTTGTATTCGCATATTATGTTTTTCATTGAATTACAAGCAACGCATTGATTTGCATTATTTATTTCAGGGAAACATAAAAATGATATTTATATAAATTTTTTTCACTTAATTTCTAAATTATATTCGATGAAAAAAATGTAAAGTTTTTTTTTCTGTATGTATTCTTATTCTTTTTTTGTGCTGGAGAAAATCATGGTAGATAAAATAATAACTTTGTGAAAAAATTAGATAATAAATATAAACTATTTAATTTTTCTTTGTTGGAAAATTTCTTTCCTCTTGTTGTGCTAGAGGAAATTTAAAAATTTATTGAAATAAGCAATATTGAAATAAAATAATGAAATATTTTTGAGTATATACCTATTTTACCATACATAATCAAAAGTTTTGATTATTTTAATTGAATATAGCTTATTAGAAAGTGATTCTTGTGCTTTGCGTGCTTGAAATAAGGTAACCATTTAATTACCAAATATGATCTGTTTAATATACTAACAAAACACATTTAATATTTACCCAATATACATAGAATCAATTATATAGCTTTACCTTTTATCATTTCTATTTAATATTTATTTCACATTTTCTGCAAAGCAATTAGAAATGTTACACATATTTAATAGACCTCATTGATTTGTATGAATTCTGCAGTAAAGTAGCAGCTAAGATTTGTAATTGCAAGTGCTGAAACAACAGCTAATCATAAGTGCTTAAATGGCTATGGTCATTAAGATATGTATTTACAAGTGTTTTGTAATATGAAACACTAAGGATGACTAAGCTACACTAAACCAAAGCAAATCTATGTCACCACAGACCAAGGCCACATTGCCCATGTCTGTTTTCCTGACTGAGAATCAAGGGTGAAAAGTATATGTCTCGGTTAGGTGGTCAGCCTTACGCGAAATCCTTAGCATAATTGTCAACTTTGGAGGAAAAAAATCAGGAGACACTACTAACGAAATTTTCTTAGAACTGTACCGCAAAAAGACACAATTTTCTTCTTTAGACTATACATTCTGAGAATGATTTACGCTAAAAATATTGTGTTCATCTTAATTTTTTTCATAAAATATTCCTCAACCTTATAAAGAAACTATGAAATATAAAAGAGTACACTATGTATATAAAAAATAATAATAAATAAACACCAACGTTTATGTCCCAAAATATATTTTATAGAGCAACTTTTAATAAGCTAGTGCAATTTATAAGCATTAAACTTATAAAAGTACGTAGAAACTTAAAAGCAAAAATTAATATAATTCAGTGACAAATACTTTATTTGATGGAAATATTTTTCAAATTAAATTACAAATAACTAGTGATATTCCTCCTAATTGAATCCTGGCACCTGGTCTGTAATGTTAATTATATGATCACCCACTCGTAAGAGTCTAGGCGACCAAGTAGTTACAACGACATCCTCCCGAGGAAAATATTTATAATATATATATATATATATATATATTAATGTATTAATGCGCTCTCTGTTGACTGTTTAAAGTCCTAAAACAACTCAGACTTTTCTGGCAAAATTTCGACTGTTTTTGAGTTTTTCACTGAAATTGCCAAAATTCAGTATATTTTCATACATTATAGGGAAATCGGGAGCAATAATGAAAAATCAGGAGTTTCCCGATAGAATCAGTAGAGTTGGCAGCTATGCCTTAGTGTTTAGTTCCCAAGCATGCTTGGAACTCAGTTTATCGACCCATTGAAGGGATGAAAGGCTGAGTCAACCTTGCCCAACCCGAGAAAAATATATATTCATCTAACTTAATTATACAGCTAATTTTTGAAAAAATAATTGTCATACTTCCTATATCACTTTACTTTTGAGTTTGCTACGAAATATATATGGTAATTTCAACATTAAAAATAGCGGAAGAGAGTAATTTAAAATAACGTATAAAACTAACATGTTAACATAGATAAAAATGCTGTGCCGATTTTAATTTTTTGTAAGCATCAGTGTCAGTGCCTCTAGATCTCATTGATCTGAATTTTTATTATTTAAATTGAAAAATAATGTTCTTATTGAAAAAATGAAGATTCAGGCATTTAAATGTAAAATTGAATTAGAAGCGTTTCAATTTGATTTGAAAAAAAAATTGAATGTATAAATATGTTATGTATTGCAAGACAATCTATAATTTCTTAAATTGTTGCTGATTGATTGAAAAATAGATCCAAAAATAATAAAAAAAAAAGGTATGTATAGAATAACTTGAATAATTTTTTAACTAAATTATAGTTAGTTATTTAATTAATAATCAATAAAATCTATTATTAAAAGCGACACTCTTTTTTTTCACGCAGTTAAATAAAACATTTTGAAAACGAGAGTGTAATTAATCCACCTAAGTGGAATAATTATTAATGAAAGAAGAAAAAGAATGCTTTTTACTGAAACAAAAATATGTAATTATTTTAATATGAATATTTATTTAGTGATCCGATTTTATTTTCTCATCTGGCAAAGCAGGAGTTAAGCAAAGGAGCAGGGAATTTTTTTTTTTTTGGGGGGGGGGGGGATCGAAGTAAATAATAGGAAGAACCTCCTTGGAAGGATAATCATATCGCAAATTCATCTTCTTAGCGATCTTATCGTAAAATCATCAACGGAAATCCGCCTGTGTGTGTGTTTCCGTATTATTATTATTATACTTCCGAAAAACATTTTTATTATTTTCATTGAAAAAAAAGTAAGGGAATATTGAAATTTCAAATATGAGAACTAAGTTTTCCTTCACTTATAAACAGTAAAGAAAAATTTTCAATTTTTAAGATAAACGGAAGGCTATACTTATTTTACGAAAAATATTATATTTTTATTTATAGAATGTCATATATTCTTTGAAGAGAACTTGAATGGATTTTTGATAAAAACTTTAAATGTTTACTTTGTAAAAATGATAAATTGCTTAATATAATAGGTAATAAAATCAAGATAAAATAGTAAACACACATAAATAGATTTTATTAAATGTTAATAAATATCTTTTAAATTCAGTTTCTGATTACCAGATACAATTCATGATTAGGTAGATAATTATTAAATATTTTTAAATAATAATGTTTAAAAATGATTTAGATCAAAGAAAATACACTATTTTCTTGTATTTGTTGATTACGTGTTCCATTTAAATGGTCATTTTCTTTTGAAAAAATGGATAATCTTCAATATTTTATAGAAAATTTATTTTTTATTACGATATATCAGGATTGATATTCTCATGAATTGATTTTGTGTTTTAAGTATTTGATTAGTGTTCAAATTGTAAGAATTGATTAGTGTTCAAACTGTTATTAAGTTATTGGACAATTAAAAATATTGTTTCTAAAATCTTTAACTTTTTATCTATATCAATATGTATGTGTGTGTGTTGGTAAAAATAGCTAAGTATTATGTCTACCGGAAAGTTCTGTTCATTTTTAGAATAAAACAAAAGAAAAAAATTTTCATACCTTAAATAGACTTTATTAGAGTTATATAATTGCCATCATTATTTATAACTTCTTAACAGTACTATGGCAATTTGTATATCCCACTTTTAAAAATGTCACGTGTCTCTTGATGCCAAAATTTGAACCAGTGTTTGCCTAATATCTTCCTCGTTCTTGAATTTTATGTTCTGCAAAACAATTTTTCAAGGACGAAAACAAGCATTACCTAGAGAGTGATAAATCAAGTGATTAAGTGCCAACAATATATGGCTTTTACAAAATTCCCAATATATATATATATATATAATAAATTGTTTGAAATATTTATATTGCTTAATACTAAACACCGTTAGCAAATTTTTGGAATATAATATATTGAAGTTGCAATTAAATGTTTTCTTTCAATTTCATAAATGCATTCATTATAAAAATACAAATAAGTACCTAATATTATAAAAAAATATTTGCTTATTTTCTATAATACCATATAAATTGTTTTAAAATTAATGTTGTTTTTATAATACGATTTCATGTCGTTTTTTAATTTCATTACATCCAGGCAATATTTAGTTTTTTTTAAAAATATTATGATTGTAAATAAATATGAATAAGTAGTTTTATTTCATAAAAATATGAGGATAATGAAAAATTAGATTTTTTGATATGATGAAAAATATTTTTTTAACTGTTATTAGATTACAAAATAAATATTAACTTGACTTAAAATTAAAATATTAAAAGATTTTTCGGAAAAATTTGAGATTGAGAATTACACTGGTGAGTTTTAAAAACATTATAACAATTAATAAATCATACAATTCTAGAACTAATTAAAATAACTGTGATATAAATGAGGAAGAATTCTAATAGGATAGAGAAAAATCAAATAACTATAATATATCTGATAAGAATTATAATAATAATTATGGGTAACAGAGTAATTAAATATAAATCTAAAGAATTTCCTAATAGTATTTATTTTTTCCGAAGATATTATAATGATTTAAAATTACATCAGATTAAGAAAACACTTAATATAATTATTAATTGTATTTTAATAGTTCGTTAATTTAAAACTATATAAGAATTCCGAGCAAATATGGTTTTTATTTTACTCTAATTGCAAAATTATGGCAGCAAAATTTTGGCGCGAGAATTTATTACATCGCATCTAATGTAAGCAATGTTAACGGCTATTTCAATTAGATATTTGATCACCCGAAAACACGTCAACAGTATTTACAAAAGACAAAGGTTTCGCCTACACGACTCAAATCACGTTTACGATTCGCACTACCAACTGTAATTCTCTTCATTGTAGTAATCCGAGGAAGGAGGGGGGAGTGGTGGAAAACGTGAAATTTGAAACACTGGCGACCATCCGCGGAAACGTAGTTTTTAAATCTCACTCACAGCCAATAGTTGTGTATTCTGTCAACTGACGGAAACCAGCATTGCAACTTTATCGCCAAATTGGCAGCAACGTAAAAATTATGTTTTTCTAATTTCATTTTTATTTTTGTTATTTGAATGAAGAAAAATGAGTGAAGAGATTATATATATTTATCTTCTTTATTTTCTTTAAAAATAGGAAAAAAGCTTTTTTTTCAAGTTGTACTTTTGCTTTATAAAAATATTGTTGTTCTCGTCTTAAAATTATATATTTTTAACAAATAAAATTTTACATATTCAAATATCCGCACACAAATGAACTGTAATTTGTATTATAACGACTATATTTTTGTGAATAATATAAGCTTAAGGCTTATTTTTATACTTCAATAAAATAGTAAAACTGGGTGTGTTTTTATATTCTATCATCTCTTACTCTATTATTTTATTAATGTGTAAAATATATATTGATATTACTATTATATTTTGGAATGCATCAAAACAAATGTGGGCAGTGAAATAATTTTTGTATTCTTGTAACGATATTTGAATGAAATGTTCCTTATGTGATATTATCTACCTTAAAAATTTCTTGATTAAATATTTTTTTTAAATAACATTCATTTTCATTCCTACTTTATATGAGCCACAATTAAAACTAAATAAAATTTCAATATTTATATCCGTTTTTGTAAGATTAAAGTAAAGAACAGTATCTAAAATGACGTAACATATTATCAGTTTATCTTTGCACAAGCGGCTTTTTCTGCAGGATTTTAATCGATATCTTTTCATCGGTGACTTATTCCTTCATGCTTCATACTATGTGCATACATTTCTAACGGAATCTAAAAGACATCTAACAAATATACAATGTTTATCAATTAATTTTGAGTTCCCCCCCCCTTTGAATAACGTCAAGGTCACCTTTATGACCTTGACTAAGTTTCGCAATATTTTTTCTAAATGATAATTTTTTATTTATGCCTCTTGAGAAATATATGTCATGTATAAAAGTATGAGTCATTAAAACAAATGAAATTTATTTTTTTTTTTGCATTAAATACCTCTTTGCACTATAAAATAAACAAATTGATTCATGCATGTTTGAATAATACAAGATTACAATGCAATTTTGTCATTTTATGAAAGAATTTTGTACAAATATTGCTTTCTTAATGTATTAAATATTGAAAAAATTGAGCCCTGTTTTTAACAATTATCTTCATATCTAGCAAATTTTTCTGGTTCTTTGCACATAAGAGCAAAATATTATTCTGGAATTGAAGTCGATTTTGTAAAATTACTATGTATATTATTTATAAATAAATAAAATTATTCTTACTTTAAGCAAGAGAAAATTTAATTGCTCAATTTTTTTTAACTGTAATTCAGAATTAAATATAATAGGATTAAATATTAACCTCTTTATTTATTAATAGGATTAAATATTTCCTATTACAGATTGTAAAGATTTTACTTAATGCAACAATAATTCGACTTTGGATTTGCCTCTGTATATGTCTGTATACTATATACTATTATAATAATACATCAGTAAAAAAAATGTTATTACTACATCGAGAAATGTAATTCATAAAATAAATCTCAAACATTTCGATTAATTATTTTAATAAAAATTTTTGATTTAATAAATATTTAGGATGAATTCCAATCAATTCTTTTATCGTGAGTGATGCCGCTAAACTTGTCTAGTGGTCAGTGTGCCTGACTGTAGATAGAGAGGTCCTGGTTTTGAATCCCGGTTCGGGCATGGATGTACTTTCTTTCTATCTATCCTGTCTTTGTCCTTTCCTTATATGATTGGGTTGTGAATGGTTGCTTACCCTATAAACGAGTACCTATGGCATGTGTGTACGGAGGAAGACGGACTCCACTTCAAAATATGGTTCAGTTGGAAAAGGAGAGCAGCGCACCCCATGATGCCAGCTAGCTGGCAGACGACAACAACAACTATGTGTGTGATGTATGTGCGCCAGCATGCTTCCCTTTATTTAACCCAGAGTTGTGCTCTACCAATTAGATGGAAGGTGCAGGGTCGGAATCTTTGTAATTTAGAAGCGGGGACCCAGAAGAAGTCACCTAATACTTCACCTTTTCAAAAATTCATTTCACTTGGAAGACATTGCGACAATGATCATTTTAACGTGCTCCTTCTGCCTTTAACAAACATGAGGGATATTCGGTTTACCACCTTGTGATGATGATGAGAACGACGCCTTAACCAACTAGATCACCATAAACTCAAAAATGTAAACGATATCAACTCACTTTGCATTATTTGAGAAAAAGAGAGAAATTAAATCTTAAAAGTATTTTATTAAATATAAATATATGTAGGGAAAAATATTAGGTTGGGGAATAAGTTCGTAGCGTTTTTACAAAAGATTTTTACTTGTACAAAAAACAATAATTATATAAATAAGTTAATCAATTATATATTCGCCGTTGTTGTTTTCAACTTCTTCCCACCTCTCGACCCATTTGTTGATGCCGTTCCGCCAAAAATCCCCTAGTTTGGTGTTAAAGAAGTTGTTGAGACAGTTTTTAAGGAGCGGAAAAGATGGTAATTGGTCGGTGCAAGATCCGGAGAATAGGGCGAATGCTGAAGGACCTCTTATTCGAACTCTTGGAGTGCGGCTTTGACGACTTGTGCAACATGAGGCCTGGCACTGTCGTGAAGGGGTATGGTTTAGCCCTGTCAATAATGTCTCTTCAGTCGAATAGCCTCCTTCATGAGGTGTAGCTAGGCAATGTAGAGCACCTTGCTGCTTATGGCAATTCTTTTCTAGCATTTCCCAGTGCACAAAGAGGTCCTTAAAAACTGGCTCAACAACCTCTTTGACACCAGACCAAGCGATTTTTGGTGGAACGGCATCAACAAATTGGTCGAGCGGTGGGAAGAGGTTGTAAACAGCAACGGCGAATATATAATTGATTAACTTATTGATATAATTATTGTTTTTTATTTAAATAAAAGTCTTTTATAAAAACGCTAAGAATTTATTCCCCAATCTAATAATAAAAGCAATCCATTTTTACACAATTTAATCAAATATTTCAATTTTATTCATCAAACTACATTTCCTTTAAATTTTTTTTGAAGATAATAGCTACTTACACGATATAAATCTTGCCTTCGATACAAAATATGCTGTTTTCTATTCTTTTCATTTTACTATTTTTAAGTTCTAAAACTCCTGTAATAATGAATTTAATGATAGCAAAGGGTGGTATTTAAGATAAAACTATTCACAGAATCTTACTATCTTCACTTACGTATCATTCTCGAAAGGAATGTAATATAATTGCGTTCGAGATTCTCTTAAGCAAATTTATTTACACTGAGTTGTTCTGCTTTATGAGTTTACGACGAAAAAATTTATCGCCTTTTTAAGTTAGCAACTCAAAGTTCCCAATTTATATTATTTACGGAATTATTTCTTTTTCTTCCCTCGCCTGTCGCTCTAATGAGTTTTGAGTATTCTTTTTACTTTCTTTCCGAAAATGTAATGAATGTAAGAAATTTCTTACGAGACTACTAAGATGAATAACATAATATTCTAATGAGTATAAAAATATCATATTACTTTCAACAGTATTTAACATAAAAATTTGTAAAATGTATAATAAAATCTCGTCCTAGCCGATTGAAACTAACATTAAGTAGATGTTTTGTCATTTTGCTTTTTCTTCTGTTATATTTTCAATGAGTTCAATTATGGAAGCAAATATCGCTAAAAATTGGAAAATTAATCATTTAGAACAACAGATAATTTTTTCAAGACTTTGAAAACTTTTACAAACGAGAAAAATTATAATTAAAATTTATTTCTTTATAAGTGATAAAAATCATTAATGGATTTTTTCGCAAATTTCCATTGAAAAGAATTTTGAGCATTTGCTTTGAGGTTTTCACTGAACAATGAATATGATAGTAAATCTTCTGATATTATTCATTCACTTACCTAACACTGTTGTAGGTGTTGGGCAAGCACTGTCCAGGTGGGAATTCCTCTTTTCTGCCTCTCAGAATGGAATGCGACCCCTGTTTCCTCAGTAATTATTTCTTGTCCAGATGGTTATTATCACCCCTCTTATTTGTAAAAACAATTTAGAATCACCCTATATATATATATATATATATATATATATATATATATATATATATATCCTAAGCCTATTGAACAATACATTAAGATGCATTAGTATAGCTTGCATTACGATGGTTGGTTGGCTTTGATGACGTGAGGTTTAAATAAGGACAAACTGCAACTTGCATTAAAAAGAGCATTTGCAAATCAAGTATTAGAATCCTAAGCCTATTGAACAATACATTAGTATAGCTTGCATTACGATGGTTGGTTGGCTTTGATGACGTAAGGTTTAACTAAGGACAAACTGCAACTTGCAGTAGGAAAAGGATTTGCAAGTATAAGAATCCTAAGCATATGAGACAATGTGAAATTGGGTGGGTGTTTTACTTGTTGTTTCCACTTACTTGCAGATGCATTCTTCTGGTAGATGCTTGTGAGTTTTCCAGCTTTTCTTTTTATAACTAGTAAATATGATAATTATGAAAAACTTCTTCATGAAAGTAATACACAGCGGATATTTAAATGTCTTACAACAACTTCAACTTCTTTGTGTCTGTCTGTGGTAATTGACTAAGAGTTTTCCTAGTTTTCTTTCTTGTGATATGTAGAGGTTGTTAAAATATTTGGAAACAGGACTTTAAACATGACTAAGTCCTTAGCCCGTTTATGCCCAAAATAAGTGTTACAATTACTTCTTTTGAAAAGATGGCACTTGTTCACGCTGGCAAGAGGACTAAGTCTTTAGACCGTTTGCGGCCAAAATAAGTGTCACAGTCACCACTTTTGAAAAGATGGGACTTGTTCGCACTAACCAGCAGGTTCACTTAGAATATAGAAGTTCTTTTAAAAATCTTACAAATTAATATATACGTATTGTTAGCATGAGCATTAAAGAGCTATAATCACATTATTAGATTAACATTGTTGTTGTTTTACCATGATGTTACCCTGTTAGATTTCCTTGCTACTATTACTTATTCCACAGTATGAAACTTATTATGAAATTTTCTCTAAGCCATTTTTTTAAGGAAAGCGTATTCTTATTTTTATAATTACAATTTATTAGAACACTGTACGCATCTGGATACTATGATACTAATGGAATTTAATTTGACAGTGAACTTGGCTTCAAGTACGTTCTTCTATAGATTGAAATTATTTATCTATGTAATAAGATGTTGCTTTTCGCACATTTTGGATATAATATGTCTTTAGCATCATAAATAATTGCTCCAAATTGTTACAATTCCTTTGTAGGCTTTCGTATCATAAATAAGATATTCTTTTCTTAAAAATAATATCCTTTTTTTTTGTAAATTGCTATTTTGAAGATGTTTTTTTATTATAACTATATGTTATTCCAGTAAATTAAATAACAAAAGAAAGTTCATATATTTTGCATAAATATTATATCATAAAATTGAATAATTAAACCTTATAGCTATAATTAAATGTTTATTTTTAATCTAATGGAGATTATGCAAACTTAAATTTAATAACAAATGTGCAGTTTTCTTGACTATGATTAAATAGTTCAATTTATACTTTAATGATTTAATTAATGTTTTACATTGTTAAGAATCGACACAGTGTTCTGAAATCTCTCTCTTTCCATTTCCTTCATTCAATCACAAACCTTCGGATTTTTCGTAAACTTTAGAGAAAAGTTAATTAAAATCCTTCTCAAGCGAATAAATATGAAAGAGATCTGGAAAATATTCATCTGCAACATGAATCTAAATTAATTTAATGTAGTTATTAAAAATATGAATAAGAAATGAATAATTTTGGAGTTTTGATAATATTTGAATAAAAATTATCATGTTTGACAAACATTCAACAAATTTAATTCCCTAAATCTATAATAGTTTTGTTTTTTCTAATTTAGAGCACTGATATAAAATCACTTCTTTTTTAATGGTTAGGTTATTATAAGGAGTTAGGCAGCTCTATTTTAATGCATCAATTTGTGCCAAATGCCCTTAAATCTAATAGATTTTCTGTTCTATTTGTTTGTATCCTCTACTTATTTATAAATTTAACGACCAAATATTTTATCTATAAATTCTGATGACCCCTTAATGTGGTTGAGGTATGGATCTTCATAATTTAGAACATTGGAAGTGGACAGGATATCCCAGGACTCAACTCTACTACACCCAAGGTTATCATTTTACTTAGAAGACATTATGACTTATTTTACGTACACCAGTAGCCATTAAAGAATATGTGGAATTTTTTGTTGGGTTGAATATAAAACTTATTACCTTATGGAAACGAGAAAAGCGCCTTTGCTAAACTAGGCCTAAAGTTCCATAAAAATAAATCATTAAAACTTGTTAATTATGGAAAAAGAATGTTTACAAAAATATATATTTACTAAATGATTTTTGTATGAGTTGCGTGCATTTTTATATTGTGAAATCTAAAAATACAAATTTAGTGTTTGAAATAAAGATTACTTAAATAAATTTAATAAAATAAAAGAAACACCGAGACAAAATTTCTATTTTATATTATTACACTGTGATATTTGCTTCTCAAAGTTCCGATTATTTTTTCAAAAATATATTTTTATTTTACTTGTTAGTGTATCTAAATGATTATGGTAGATTAAAACAATGAGAGTAAATTATGCATTTTTTAATATTGCAAGAATTAAATCGTTCCTTCTTCAGATAAAATTGCACTTTTGTGTGTTTAAGAATATATCATAAATATTACTCAAAGAACTGCTATTTTGGAGAAAGTTTGTGCGGTTAAATTCTTAAATATAGTTTAAACCCTTTCATCAACCTGTAGAAATATCGTAGAAAAGAAGTAAGAACTTTAAAAAGGAAAGAAACTGAATTTCTATGGTTCCAAGAGTTGAAACGGAATTTTTTCTCCATTCTTAAATAATGTTCTTTATGTGTTCAAAAGGTTTCTCTTTTTCGGTTTAATATGAGGCATTTCTTTAAAAATAATTGGTTTTTATACTTCAAATGTGCTGCTTTACAAGTAAGGCTCAGACAGCACTTTTCATTTAAAAATATTTTATTTTAAACTTAACATGTACCATTTTTTTATTGGGAAAGATTTTACAAATATTTCTTTTTAAATCTTTTTACAAACATTTCGATTTTGGTAATTACAGTGCCATTCAGTTTTTTTATTATCTTAACACAAAATCAGCTTTTATTTGAAAACGAGCGAAGAAAAAATATTTTGCAAAAGAAATTTGTAAATTAAGAAAAATAATAATTTATGTGATAGGAATTTTGATGAGTTTTTCAGATTGCTTATAAGAAATTATGATGCACATATTGTCGAGCAAAGGATATGCTATCTTTAAGAAACTGAATTTACATTATAAAATTATTCGAAATATTTTCCTGAATGAAATATGAAATTCAGTGAAGAATATTGAATGAATTACTATTAATTATGTACCGATTTTTAAAATTTTATTTTGGAACTAAGATGTACAAAAAGTAACATTTGTCTCACTATAATAAATGTCTGTCAACTTACAACCAAGACGACGAGATGAGACTTATGACTTTTGAGAGAAAAATCTTGAGAAAGATCTTTGGAGCAGTAACAGAGAATGGTATATGGAGAATACTGTACAACCATGAGCTCCAATTGAAATACAGAGAACCCAACATATTTAAAATAATCAAGAGTTCACAGGTAAAGTGGTTGGGACACGTATTCCGATATGACAATGAAAACCCTGTCAGGCAAATAACTTTTAAAACTTCAGAGGGAAAGAGGAAGACCAAGAACTAGATTGATAGATAGAGTGGAAGAATGGTCAAGGGACGTAGAAGTCAATAATTGGAAAGTCATTGCCAGTGATAGATCAAGATGGCATAAGCTGACTGAGACAGCCTTGGCCAGCAATTGGCTGTAGCGCTTGGGAAGAAGAAGAAGAAGTAAACTTACATAATTTTCAAATGAAACACTTGAATAAATTTACCATCAAATCTTTCAAATTTTAGAGCAACTGAATGCGAAGAAGCTTTACTTTTAAATAATTAATTAAAATTAATTCATTTTTGCTTAAGTTTTTGTTTACATAACAGTAAACATTTTACAACTAACAGTAAACATTTTGGGACAGTAATAGAAAGACTGTTATTTTGAGACTATAATAGAAGATAATATGAGGAATTAAATATTTTACTTAATTATTATTTCTAGAAAGTTTGAAATCAGCATAATATTTTATATTTATAAAACTCTAATTTAAACTCTTTTCTCAGAAAATTAACAGATTCTTGGATTTTATTAGTACCAGTCAATATAGTCACAGTTTTGTGTTAAAAATGTGTAATACACTATAAAAAACTACAGAAACATTTTTATTTAAAAATGTTATTTGTTTCATGAAAAAATATTATTAATTAATTTATGCTTTTTTAGATTCAATAACTTTCTTCTATTTATAGTAATTTTTATGCAAATCGAAATTAAATATTTATAAAAATATTTAGTTTTCATTTGTATAAAAAGTATAACCAAATATAATATTTTGAATACTGATATGTTTAGCTTTACTATTGTATCTAATCACGATAAAAATATATTTGGTTGTAAGTAATGATTAATATAGCAACCGTATAGTCGATAATAAATTATTTTAAAAACATGCCCACATTTAGTCGGTATTTTAGTTGAATTATTTCTGAATTAACTCGAGTGATTAGTTTAGAAACCATTCAAGTTCACATTTGTTTAATTATCAATACTCTTATGAAGAAAATCATTTTGATTTGAAATGAGTATAATATTATTTTAACTTATACAAGTATTTTATGCTAAATATTGGAAAGAAGAGAATTAGTTATATTACTTCAATTTTTAAGCAGTATTCGAATTTATGCACCTAGTATATGAAGTAGAATTTAAATTATTTTACATTTAAATATGTATACAATTACGGTACGTATCTAAAGTAATCTTATAGAAAACGAAGTAGAATTTAAATTATTTTACATTTAAATATGTATACAATTACGGTACGTATCTAAAATAATCTTATAGCAAACGAAGTAGAATTTAAATTATTTTACATTTAAACATGTGTACAATTACGGTACGCATCTAAAATAATCTTATAGCAAACGAAATATAATTTAAATTATTTTACATTTAAATATGTGTACAATTATGGTACGTATCTAAAATAATCTTATAGCAAACGAAGTAGAATTTAAAATATTTTACATTTAAATATGCATACAATTACGTACGTATTTAAAATAATCTTATAGCAAACGAAGTAGAATTTAAATTATTTTACATTTAAATATGTATACAATTACGTACGTATTTAAAATAATCTTATAGCAAACGTAGAATTTAAATTATTTTACATTTTAATATGTATACAATTACGGTACGCATCTAAATTAATCTTATAGCAAATGATTTGATTTTTTGATTGTTACATGTTTTTCATTTGATTGATGGAAGATTATGGCTACAGGTGCGAAATTTTTCGAAGTTTTTAATTTGGTCATTTCCTAAAAAGAAGTTCAGTTCAGAAAAGGAGTCCTAAGTTCAGATATGTTAGGCAATTGTCTGAATTGAGTCTGATCGATATATTCCTATTATAACCAAGAGGAAGAAAAGGGTGACATTCAGCATAGGATATCTCTTATTGCGGCTGAGATCGGAAGAACGATATCAGCAATTTTTCTCAACAGAAGACTACTTGGTAATTAAATGCACTCCCAAAAACCAAATGCTTTGGTTCTTTTGTCTGTTTAATTCAGAATATCAAATTTAAATCGTATCATCAAAATGTCATTGGGCTGTATCTGATTTTAAAAAAAGTTGTCTTCACTAAAAAGTTCACATTTGCTTTAAATTTGAATAGCTCGAGAAAGATTCTGAAGATCAGAATGGCATATGTATACCTTCTTTTTAAAAACATCAACAGACATTACGAATACTGAGAATGGAAGTATTATGACAAGGTCAGAGATTTTATTGGAGTACTGCATTGACCTGAGCGTCTGTAGATAAGGATAAATAAGGACACAAAATGATACCAAAAAGTTTATGATATTATTTTATCTTATGTCCATTCTCGGCATCTCTGCCATCAATCGACGAGCAGCTAGTTAAAACAATGAACAAGTATAAAAACAAGAATAAAGTCCTTTGTTAGCCTCAAAAGAGTTGTCAGTCATAAACTTTAAAAGTACAGGACAGTTCTTGAGTTGAGCAGCATCCATATCATCATGATTGCACAATGGAGAATGAGCAGAGTCCATTACACCTATTCGATGCAGATGCCTTTGTTGATAGTCATATCCAACTGTCACCCGGAAACAAGCGACACCAACAGCTCGTGTTAAAGAGCCAGGGATTTCATTGTTCCCATCAAGTAGAGTTTTACACTGCCTGTCTATAGCTGCATCAGTGTAAAGGGAAACTCTGCCATTCTTTATTTTACTGAGGATTACACTTTTGATGTTACGCAAAGGCAAAGGGGTATTGGGCTGCATAATAAAGGAACCAAGCCTGTCTGCCGGATCATTTCCAAAAAACATTGCAGTGGCTCGGTATCCATTGAAGAGCAACGAGGTCCTTGATTTCAATGAGTTCGTGTAACTTCATTCTGCAAGATTGAACCAGTGCATTATTATTATAATTTAGATTAGTAAGTGAAAAAATAACAGCCTGTGAATCAGCAAAGAAAAACATTTTTTGATCATGGATGCTTCTTAATTTGTCAATTGCATGAGCTATAGCAACAAGCTCGCTATCGATATCATTGCAGTATTTCCCCACAGGGCAGCTTATACTAAAATATTTTAAATACACAGGTATAAATATTAGGCACCAGTAGTTTATGATATTATAAGATGGTATATTGCTATAGTTTGCCCTAACTTCATTTTAATGAACAATAATGAGTATATAACCATTGCTTTGTTATTGTTAATGATTATTTGGAAAGTGAAGAGACTGTAGGAGGGAGTAGTAAGCGTTCTTTTTGAGTCCCACTGGAAATATTTAGATGCACTATGCTGTGCTATGTGTAGACTGCTATGTTGTTGTTACTAATCCCATCTGATATAGCAGAGCTATACCAGATCCATGAGGCCGTGAACCTTCAAAAAATCGAGAAAAAGGAGAGGTCTCTCAAGAAACTCTTCCATAGCGAAATCTAGGCAATCAAGTAGGTGCTGAGGACTAGCCTCGCTGGAATTGCACTTATTACAAATTGAGAAGAGTTTAATTTGCCCCCTGAAACTGAGAATCCTAGTATGTCCACTGGTAAATCTACAGGTAGCGGTCTGTTCAGTACGAGACCCTTGCATGCCAAGGGCTCTACCAGGATTCTCGCGGCGATACCAGTTGTGACTTGGAGGGACAATCCAAACTTTGTTGACATTAGTTTTGCGGAGAGTATACAATTCTGAAAAAGTGAGGGTCAAATCTGGAATGGCTGGAAGGGAAGTACCGTCCTTAGCCAACTGGTCAGCACGTTCATTGCCAAATAGGCCTACGTGAGAAGTTATACACTGAATATGGATGTCGTGGAAGGAAGATAGGGCAATTAACATACGTAGGATAGAAACCATAGCTTGGTCCGTTACTCTATTCGAATTGCTCAACTGTTGAATACAGCTTCGACTGGCAGTGAAGATCCAGATTTTATCATAGGTGGCTTCAGATTTGATATTTTCCAGACCCGTTTGAATAGCAAGAAGTCCACTGCGAAACACAGAACAAAAATCTGTGTTTCAAATGGATCAATATATATATATATATGTGTGTGTGTGTGTGTTAACAGAGAAAGCAGAATACATAGTATTATTAACATTTCATTTGAATTACTAATTCTAATATAGTTCAACATATTAAATATAAATCTAAGACTATTTATTTTGATTTTTAAAGAGTTTGTTGAATAATCTCATCCTGCAAAGAGGTTAATTTTATGATGTTTGTCACCGTGTGATGTTGGAAAAGACATATTTGGTTCTAGATAAAATATTGACAAATTAATAAGAAGATAATATGTTTCATTATCTTAAGACTTCCAACTCCAAAAAATTGGCAATAATGTTTATATATTTTCTAATTGTTTTTGGAGATTTTCCACTCGATGCTTCAGATCCACCCATTACTAAGCAATGAGATATTATTGGTTTCGTTCTTATTTCTGTGGTATATTTCTGAATAAATTCTACCGGTGAATATGTGTTTGTTGTTTTTCAAGTTCCTTTTCATTTGTGATATCTTATTTCATCGTATAGAAAATCTTCTTAAAAAACAATATGAAATGAATGTTCAATTATTTTATAATAGCCTTTAGTGGCTAAGCTGTCAGCGACGTAGTCTTAAGCATTAAGCATTTTTAACAGCATTTTATAAAATCTTTATTGAATGTAAAATTAATATTGACACTATATTATTAAATATTAATCACAAGTTAAGAGATATTGCTATTAAAATATTATTATTGGACACAGTCATTAAGCTAAAGCTTAAATTAAATATTTCTTAGAAAGTGAAACCTTATCATTTAGAATTAAAATTTGAAGAAGCAAAAACACACCTTTTTAAAAGTGCTTATGTTAAACAAACGGTATTGTTATAAAATTATTTTTTAGAAAAAAAAATTTTTTTTGTTACATTACATAACTATAAACATTTTGTCACATGATATAATGTAGATTTCACTATGAGAAACACGCTACGCAAAAAGAACACGTGATAAATTCATTGAGATGATCTGTTTATGTAAATTTAAATGTAGATTACATTTATCGTCATTCATAGGATTTTAATTTTTTAGATGTTTTAAATACGATAATAAAATGTAAATACGTTAGACTAGAATTAATTTTAGATCTCTTAAAAAGCAAGTTATTAAAAGCTTTATTTTCTTGTGAGTGAACTGAAGAAAACTTTTCATAACAAAACTAAATGCGCAACATCTCTTCTCATTAAACTTTTCATTTATCTGCAAAAAAATTATCATTAAAATTATATAACATCCTCCCCAAAAAAGGAAAATATGTTTGAACTTAAAGTTATTCTTAGAACACTAAAGAATTATACTTTTGAAAATGATATCTAAATATTTTATGAATTCATATAAAATTATATGTAAAATTGCAAACAAAGCGTTTTAGACCAGAAAATAAAAAAAGAAAGAATGTTTTAACTTGAGATCAATCATAAGCTCCTTAAATATAGCGAAGTTATATTTTCTTTCTACATTTCTATCCGAACAAACTAATCTATAAAGTAAATCTGTAGCTCATTTTGATCTAAAACATGACTTTAAGCAATTCAACGAAGTATTTTTAAAAGTAATTTCAATATTTCCAGTACATAAAGGAAACTTACGTACCATATTTTATGACTCTTTGGAATTTAAAAATGGAGAGAATGCATGTTTCTATTTAAAATTAACCCTAAGGTTCTCCTAAGTCACGTTTTCCAGAAATTATTTTTAGTGGACCTCCAGAGAATAAATTTCGAACCATCAATCAATTTTCCGTAGTCTATACTTCCTAAATGTAGAAATTAAAGGAAAAAAGATTTTAGACTCTTTGGGTCACTCATGATAGGAAATCTTTAAAACTCGTTTCTTAATTTTATGATTTTCTAGCAACTGAAAATGAGCCTGTATAACAAAAATTTCAAATTTGTTGGATGTGTAAAAACAATGGATTTGATTTTGATTCGCTAACGTGTCGTGAGGAATTTCTGCAAACATAATTTGACGACATTTCAGAAGAGAAAATGTTTGCTTTCTTTTATAAATATTCGAAATAAAATGGCTAAGATTTGACTAATGTTTTTATTCACTTTAATGTAAAAAAATAAGCTATTTTTAGATTGAAGCAAAAAGAACAAAATTAAAACATTTATGTTTGCAAACGGAGTTTGTATACTTAACACATCATTCGTTTTATGTAACTCCTCATACGGAAGTTTCTATCGGTTTCAGGTCACATGATGGTGATGCTCAAACTACTGAAATCGGGAACATATAATTCTGTCATTTACAAAATACAGATTGAAACATGTTATGTCGTTATATTATGTTGCATTTAGATTATTTATTCGCATTTCCGCAGTTCTTGAAATTATCACAAAAATTGTTCTTAAATTTCTCTTTTGTTATCTGACCTGTTGATCATTTCACCTCAAAAATAAAAGGCCTTCGATAAAAATTTTCCTGTACTTAGAGTTTTTGAATAACGATGAAGAAATATTTAATCTTTACATGTCTATCTTTAAAGAAATATTTAATATCTAAGAGAGAGAGAGAGAAATTTGTGAAATTGTGAGATTTATAATTAGCTAATTATCTTTCGTATAGTTCAAAGTATTTTTTTTAACTTACACATTTATTAAGAAAAATTTAGGAATTTTTAAGACTTTATCAAAATACACTCTATGTTAAGTTTTCATAAATTAATTGGAATAATGAACACGTTTTGTTTATAATAATTTCTTAGAAAGAGCTGTTGGTATAATAAAACCAAGTATTATTTTTATATAATTAAAGACTTACAAGCATGCATATAATGTATGATTAAATAGTTGTCATGTAACACTGCATATAATACAGTAAATATACATTAAACTATAATTTAAATAAATTAGATGCAAATAAGAGCAATGTTAAAATTTAAATTAAAAAGTTGAATACAGTACATAATATAATTATGATACGATACACATTTTGGTAAGAAAAACTTAGAATCAAAATCTTTAAACTTAAAATACGTAAATTAAAATAAAAAACTCGCTTTCTATCCTAGAATTTCAACGAGATTTCGAGAAAAAATATGCATTCTAAAAATATTTTCACTTTTCATGCTAACTCACCCAATATCGAAAAATATATCAAATGAAATGTTTTTAAACTGAATTCGGGGGGTTTCTATTCATGCCTTATCTTGACATACATTTTTTGTGTTGGCTTCAGATTTTTCAAATTTCTATTTTGTAAAAAGTTTATTTAATCCATTTTACTGTTTGGGATTTATTTTATTATTATTATTTTTTTGCATAGTCCTTTATAACTATGAGAAAACTTTGTAGTGAAATATTCAATAATATTCTATGAAATATCCTTGTGAAAATATTTTTACCAAAATTATTTCTCTTTGATTCAAGAGATCGTTAAAAGTGATTAAAAATGACAACTAAAAGTAAAACGATAAATATGAATAATGCAAGTTAATTTGGAAGAGAATTTACCACTATTTATAACTCAAAAATGTGTATACTATCTTGTTTTTTATAATGGAAAAATAATACACACACATCCACAAACAAACTGCAACTATCACATCGAATTAAATGATCACAATGATTCTTTCGACACCTGCTAATTTCGAAATCACAGCAAACCTCTGTGATAGATGAAATTTAGAAATAATAAATGCGCAGTTATACGCTACGCAATTTCTTCAATTTAAATTATTTATTATAGTTTTGATTGGTTACACATACATTATCGTATATATTTTTTATGTATTAATTTGTATTTTTCTGATGTGTTTCTCAATATATTTGATTCTTTATTTGATAAAAGCTTTTAGAATTCGTTGTATCTTTTATTCATGTAAATTCCAAATGAATTTTGAGTTTCTAACCTGATTATACTAACTTAGTTTGAATTACAATGATCAAATTTTTACACATTATGTTTCTTTTTTCAGTTAGAATATATCTATTTTGCTTTTACAACCAAACTCGTATATTCGAAGATGCTTAAAACATCGAAAAAAGAGTGAAAAATGCCGAAACATTTATTATTTTTTATCACTGAATTTGATTCTTGTAAACATTTTATAAGTTCTTCTCAATAAAGTAAAAAGTTAAGCAAATCAAGTAAACAAATAAAGTTTATATTTTTTTGCAGTATTTTAGAAATTTTTTAATGCTTTAAGTCTTTTTTTTTATCATACAATAATAAAAAGGACAGAAAGCCACGGAAATCAAATAAGTCAATTAAAGTTTTGACTAAGGATATTAAATTTTAAATTATACTAAAAATCTCAAACTAATGTTCCATGTTTATCAAGCCAATTGATTTATTAATTAAAATCAATTTAATTCTATAGCCAAATTCAACATTTTGTTACACTAGAAATTTGGGTTTGATGATGATATTATACTTATTCTCAATAAGTTCTAAATAAAAGTCCTTACTATTGAATACCATTATTTTTAGAATATTTTCGGTACCCCTTAGTAATATCTTTTGAAGATTTTTGTGTTTTCAAAAGACAGTTTTAAACATTTAAAAGATAGCATATTTGTCACTATCTCAAAATTTGAATTTTCTGTCAAATTTTAGAGATAATGGCAAATTAAAGTAACAAAATTCTACTAAGTTCATCTGCTTATTAATAAAAATCGATTTTGTATGATAAACATCTTTAATACATTTTATCTCTGAAAATATTCTATTTTATAAAAGGTTTCTTCTTAAATTAATAATATTACTTGTAATTTTTATAGGTTATTATCTTCTTTTTTTAATTCTTCTTATTTACATATGACAAGGTAACAAGAAAAAAAAAACTAAAACTGAATTTATTCCAAAAGAAGTGATAAGTAAAATTTTAACTCATTTTGATGACAGAATTAAAAAAAATACATATGATAAATATAGGAAATGTATGAAAATATTCGGGGAAATATTTCTAAGATAGAAAATATTATCTTGTATTCTATTAAAGATATGAGAGTGACAGAAATGTCATTTGCGAGCTAAGAAAAATTGCAACTGAAATTGCTTCTAAAATAAATATTACGGAAATGTCTGAAGATTATTTGATGAATTTTTGAGTGCATATATTTCTGATAAGATAAAAAGCACACAAAATGCATATAAAATGAAATTGCAATTTTTTGTCATTAGTCTATCGAGAGTTTTTGTCATATTGTACATGTGTACTTAATCTTACACTGTTCTCTGATGAACTTTTTTTATTAGAAGTATCTTGGAAAGTTTTTTATTCTTCTCTACAGACCTTTTAAACGAGAATGATGGTTCGAATTTAGCTTAACAGCACGAAAATTACTATTGTTATTGTTGTTACTAATGACACTTGGACAAGCCAAGCTT
The DNA here is from genome assembly GCA_030067965.1 of Latrodectus elegans. NCBI lineage: Eukaryota > Metazoa > Arthropoda > Arachnida > Araneae > Theridiidae > Latrodectus > Latrodectus elegans. The sequence continues at coordinate 3,823,984 of CM057818.1, forward strand.
GCTATGCCTTGGCTATGCGAATCTAAGTCAATTGGGAGCGTTTTTCGTTTAATCAGAGCACCATAAAGGTGAAAATACGACTTTTACCTTTCAAGTCTTCCGATAGATGGCAGCACCATAAAAAAAGCACTCTTTTTTAATTTTGACATTGATTTGAAGGCGAAGGAAATTTTCTTCACATTACTCCACCCATGGTAACTGCTCAATGACTGACCACAGCACTTTCGATTCCACGTACTTAACGAACACGTATATTGCATGAACTCGGTGAGTCTTTGGCATCATCGGGAATCGTACCCCACCCTGGATGGAAGACCGATACCCTAACCATTAAGCTCTACTACCACCCTCATAATTACTTTTAATTCAATTAATTCAAAGCAGCAGAATATGCAGTATATTAAAAATAATATAAATTTATAAAAATTTTCAAATATTTCCTAACAGAAACTTCTCTTGAAGACGATGATAGTTCAAATATGATAAAAGTTAAATATTTATATCACAAAAGGCCTTCGAATGAAAACAAGACAAGGCCAGTTATTTTCAGAAGACTTTAAAATCCTAATAAAAGACACAAGCTGAATTCAGAAATATTCTTTTTAGCAGAATATTATATATTCGATAATAATATATACTAAATATAGGATCGTGCAAGCATCTATATTCAATAATACAGTTTAATAAACTTGGCTGCTCATTATTAAAAAAGATAAATTCACTCTCCTTATTCAAGTTAGCTTTAATTTTCTCCCGATAACTTTAGAACAGGAAAAAATGTAATACTATTACACTCTGTTGAATCGATAATCAAATCATTATTGCTGAAACTGACACTAATATTGTATAAGATAAAGCTAGATTATCCATATGTATTTTAGAGCATTCACTGTCGATTTGAATCCATTTGAAAATCTTTGGATGTTTTTTGTTACAGTATATTTGCACAGTTTTTAACCCTAGTGGATTCCGCATATTTAGAAATCATGCATCAAGAAAATTATTATTTTTGGTGCCTGATTACTTAATGGTAAGCAGAGTGAAAAGCAGTAAAATTTGATAACTTATGTGAAAAGATTACACATATCTATTAATTTCATAATTTTTCTTTTATTTTGGTTTTAAACTTTTTCTTAATAATTAAAAAAGGATGCCATCATATAAAGTATGAAATCTCAGTGCTATTTTAATATTTTTATCGAATTTTTTGTTTTACTTTCCAATAATAAGCAAATTGAGAATTTCCTCTCCATTTTAGACCTATAAAAAAGTGCTCATTAATTTTTTCGCACATTTATAATTTTGCACAGTTAACTTCTATAATGAATATATAAAATAGAGAAGAAAAAACCATCCAAAAGATTTATACACGTTTGCAATAAAATTTATACACTAAGTGAAAGAAAAAAAATAAGTATTGAATGTTTTGTCTTGTTATAAATAAGTTTCAAGTTCTAAAATATATTTTTGGGGAAATTTTTGCAATTTACTAATACAAGCATTTAGAAATTTATTTTTCTCTTTGATAAATGATTTTTAATTTCCATATTTAATAAAAATAGAAAATATTCTAATAATTAATGTCATTATAAGAATTACAAGCATATTTTTAAGTATTAAAGGACATAATATTTAAGTAAAACGTATCATTTTCATACAATTAAGAATTTTACCGTCAAAAGCCAAGTTGAATTCTGAAATAATATTCTTAAAAATTTTAAATGACAATTTCAAAGTAGTTTTATATAAACCATTCATTAGAAATGATTTAGGGTGTGATAAACACCTCATCCATTCAATAATTGTAAAAATTTTTCCTTTATTTTTATAGAAAGAGGATTATTAATTTATTAAACAAATTCTAGCTAAAAACGTGATTTTTAATGAAGTCCACGTCCTTTTAATTTTTTAAAATATTGAAAAAACTAAATTGGGACATTCTAATGAATAGAAAATATTTCGTGATGTATCTTAATATTCAGGTCATCAAATAATCTGCATTATATAAAATCAAATAAGGAGCGTATGTTATAATATAGAATATATCAATTTGTTTTGGGTTACATCTCTAAAGAACACTTGGACTGATGAGATTGCTGATTAGATAACAAAATTACTATTTCTGCTAATTAATAAATAAGATTTAAATATTTCAGCATACTTGATTATATATGATGATTTATTTTGAGCTATATTTTGCATTATATTCCTTTAAGCATACTCGAACTTTTCTAAGAGACATTTTTGTTGAGATAATTAAAACTATATACATTAATCGATACTAAAAGGATTTTCTACAACTCACAAATTATTTACAAATTGTTTACCTTTCCGTACATAAAAAAACTGGTCTCATTACTAGACTGGCCACTAAGATAAATTTCATTCAACTAATAAAATATAGAGTGGTTTTGGTCTACCTAAATCAGTTTTTGAAGATTATTGATATCCAAGAATTAATAATTGTTTCCTGTTTGAAATTCTATAGTCAATGAACGTGAAAGAAATAAGCTTTAAAATACAATGTGCATTATTTCCCTATTTTATTTATGGTTGAATGATTTTCAAAGTTAAAATTTTTTTTATGTTTTAGAAATATTTTCGGACTTTAGGCAAATTTAATTTTTTATCGTACTTATTTATTGTAGTGGAATGAAACCGAAAAGAATTTTTTGCTACAGACGAAATTTGTGATTTTTTTACATAAATTATAATGAAATTAGTTTTAATGTGCTTATAACTAATAAAAATAAAGCAGGAATTATTTATTTTAATTTTTCCTTTTCTTTAAAAATTAATTAATTAATTAGACAATTTTAATCTAATAAGAAAAAGTTTTCCAGTAAACTAGTTTTTAAGTGCTTGTTGGCTTATTAAAATTCCATTTTCTTAATCATCTTGTATTAACTATCAATATATTAATCCTATTTATGAAAAAAATCTAAACTTAAATTAATATTTTTGCGTAGGAGAAAGAAAAGAATATACATCTTTTAACAAGAAAAAGTGTCTTGAATATTCATAAGGTCTTAACGTATATAAAGACTTTATTTCTTAAAACTCAGCGGCTTATATCACGAGACCTAAAAAAAAATTTAATAAGCCTCATTATAATAGCAGTATTTTTAGGTCATAAATACATCGATATCATGTAGTTTTCGTCTTTACTTTAGGAGAATTCCGATCATTATTGTATAAACTTTTAGTTGGTAATCTGCCAGCCGGGTTTCAAAAATGGAACTTTTTCCAAGTAGAAATAATCCATAACGAGATAAAAGAGGAAAAATCGGGAATACTAAATAATTGAATTTTTTCTTATAGATAGTAAGTTGTGCCATTATTATGAAACACAGGCGTAGATGGAAAATAGTGGTGGCTACATCCGTAAGAAATAATATATAACCCCGATTTTTTTGGTTTTGTTCTTATTCTATAATTTGATTACGTTGTATTTATTTAGTTTTAGATACTATAAATGTATTGTATGTATTTAAACTAAAAATAACTTTTTCGAGTAAGTAAAGTTTACTAAATGCATTGCTGAATTCTTTGCATAAACTATTTACTTTCAAATTATTTCTTAAAATTATTTATTAATATTAGATGAATATCATTATTCGATAAATTTTAATATTAAACACAAGTATATTAGAAAATATTTATTTTTTGAAATATTTTTTTTACTAATTTAGGAATTTTGTTTTGGCAAAAGTTTACCAAAAATTTTAATTTTCCTCACAATTATTAATTTTCCATATTAGGCAAACTTTAACGCAATAGAAATCAGATCAATGTATACTAAATGAAATTTTACGTTTTTTAATGAATTTAATGATCATGAGTTTTCAAACGTATTTGTTTTTAAATAAAAATTTAAAAAAATTTTTTATTTAAATAAATTAATTAAATTTTAAAAAAATATTTACTTTTGTAATATTTGTAAATTAAATTTCCGAACTTATTGAATTGTATGTATTTAATCATTGTTAAAATCAAATTCTTTAAAAATAAGTTGAAAAAAATTAATAAACTTAACATTAGTGATCATTTCATAAGAATATTATTTCAAAAGCATAATATGTTCTTTTAAGTATGAATAATATCAGCATGCATGCCGTTACATAAAAAATTTTATTGCGCTCTTACTGTCCAAAATGTATTCAAATGGGTTATTTGAACTAATCTTAAAATAATAACTAATAAAATAAAGTTTAGTTTCATAAGTTATTTTCTTTTCAAAATGTATTCTTATGTTAGACATTGAATAATTATTGAATATTGTAAAGATGTACAAATGATTTCCTTTTAGAAGATTCTTAGAGCAAATGAAATACGCAAATTTTTTTAAAGTTAAACTTTTATTACTGCGTTTTGCCAATTTTTTATAATTTCCTGCATAGAAATTTTTTTATTTTATAAGTGAAATTAATTTTGCAAATTATAATCATATTTCATTAACTTTGAAAGCATATTTTCCAAAATGGGGAGCTTGACAGCAAAATAAAGATATTTTAACTACTTGATTATTAATTATGCACATTATTATTGTGATTATAACTGCAATCCTTACTTAAATGTGTTTTATAGTTTATAGTATTATAAAAGTAAACTATATAAAGATTATATTATATGCGCTATTCAAAATTAGTTAAAAATTATATTACAAAATTAGTTTTCTATACGTTAATTCTTAGAAATATTGAATGCATATAAAAATACTTTTCTATAAATTTCCATTTCATTTTTTTCTTACGTTATTTCCTTGAAATTATAAAATAAATATATATTTTTTATTATTTTTCAATAAATAAAATATTGCTTATTGAATAATAGTGAGAAAAATATTATTAGATGAAACACAAGACAATTATTTTAATGATGGTTTTAATTAAATTGATTCTGAAATAAATCATATTTTCAATTACTACGCATGTATCTTATAAAAACCTGAGTGTTTTTTGGTAATTTTGAATTTCTCTCGCTTCATAAGAAAATTGTTTCAAATACAGTCCGAAAAAATACACTACTGGCCATTAAAATTGCTATACCAAGAAGGCGACATGCTACAGACGTGAAATCTATACGAAAGGAAGAAGGTGCTGTGATATGCAAATGATTAGCTTTTCAGCGCATTCAGACAAAGCAGGCGCCAGTAGCGACACCTACATTGTGTTTAAATGAGGAAATTGTTCAGCCGGTTCCTCATACACAAATTGCATTTAAACGTTGTTGCCTGGTGAAAAGTTGTTGTGATCCCTCGTGTAAGAAGGAGAAATGCGTACCAGCACGTTTCTGACTTTGATAAAGGTCGAATTGTAGCGTACCGGGATTGCGGTTTATCTTATCGCAGTATTGCTGCTCGCGTCGGTCGAGATCCAATGACTGTTAGCAGAATATGGAATCGATGGGTTCAGGCCGGTAATACGGAACGCCATGCGGGATCTCAACGGCCACCTATCACTAGCAGCCGAGAAGACAGGCATATTATCCACATGGCCGTAATGGATCGTGCAACCACGTCACGAGCCGTGAGTCAAGAAACGGGGTCGTTTGCAAGACAAGTGTCTGCACGAACAGTTCGACGACGTTTGCAGCAGCATGGACTCTCAGCTCGGAGACCATGGCTGCGGCTTCCCTTGACGCTGCGTCATAGACAAGAGCGCCTTCAATGGTTTGATCAACGACGAACCTGGGCGCACGAATGGCGAGACGTCATCTTTTCAGATGAATCCAGGTTCTATGTACAGCATCATGATGGTCGCATCCGTGTTTGGTTGATCGTTGTAAACGCACACTGGCAGCGTGCATTCGTCATCGTCATACTGGCCCATCACCTGGCATATGGGGTGCCATTGGATACACGTCTAGGTCACCTCATGTTCGCATTGACTGTGCTTTGAACAGAGCACGTTACATTTCTGGTGTGTTACGACCCGTGGCTCTACCTTTTATTCGAACCCTGCGAAAACCTACGTTTCAGCAGGATAATGCCCGACCGCATGTTGCCGGTATTGTACGGACCTTCCTTGATACGGAACATGTTCGGCTGTTGCCCTGTCCATCACATTCTCCAGATCTTTCACCAATAGAAAACGTGTGGTCAATTGTTGCCGAGCGACTGGCTCGTCACCAAACGCCAGTCACTGCGGTTGATGAACTGTGGCATCGTGTTGAATCCTCATGGGCATCTGTACCTGTACATGCAATCCAATCTCTGTTTGACTCAATGCCCAGGCGTATAACTGCTGTTATTACTGCCAGAGGTGGTTGTTCTGGGTACTGATTTCTCAGGATCTATCCAGCCAAATTTTTTGAAAATTTAATCACTTGTTATTTCTAGTATAATATATTTGTCCAATAAATATCATTTTGTTATCTGCATTTCTTCCTGGTATAGCAATTTTAATGGCCAGTAGTGTAGTTTTACGTGTATTCATATTTATTTTTTCTTATAAAGAAAGCATTAAACATAAACAATTGTTATTTATAATTATTTTGCACGTTTTTGAATATAAAAACTTTCTTAAAGATTGTTCTTAAAGATGCTTTGATTCTTTCACATAAATTTTTAGTATTAGAAGAGGAATTGCTTGCAAATTTTAAGTTTCAGCTTTGGGTTAAATTCGTTCTTATGGAAGATGTTATTAGACAAAAATATTTAATGTAATTATTATTTTTTTAAAAAATCTTACTAATAGAATAATAAATATAAATCTCCTTACATAATGTTTGCTGTAATTATGTTATTTTATTTCCGATGTTTTATCATCTTTTCTATGCAGATCTTATATATATATATATATATATATATATATATAGGCCCTGTACATATTATACACTGCACACTATTTCTTAGAACCTTATCTATGTGGATACTTATAAAGTTATTTCAAATAAGATATAATTTCTAAATCAATATTGCCTTAAGAAAATTTACTATTTCAAAATTAATTTGCTTTAAATAAATTCAACGTTAAAACAATCTCATAAAATATGATGATTATTTTAAATTTATTTCCGAATTAAAATATCTCTAGATATAAAATATTCTCTGGTTTAAATAACAGAATATTTATTGGCTCATAAGTTATTGTCGAACTTGAATTTTTTTCTCTTCGTTTTATTAAATCAAAATAAATCCCTAAATGCCGACCAACTTGTCTAGTGGTCAGCGTGCCTAACTGCGGGTAGGGATGTCTTGGGTTCGAATCCCGGTGCGGGCATGGCTATACTTTCTCTATCTATCCTGTCTTTGTATGAATGGGTTGTGAAAAGTTGCCTACTCTATAAACGGGTACCTGTGGCATGTGTGTACTGAAAAAGTCGGACTCCACACCAAAATATGGTTTTCAGTTGGAAAAGTGGAGCAGCGCACCCTATAATGTTAGCCTAACTAACACACTGCAACAGAAACTACTTCCTAAATATTATTAAATTATTAAAACTTATGTACAAAATAGAGTTCAATCCACTAGTAGCTGAAAACGTTTTTCTTATTTCTTATGCTCGGGTACTTAGGGTTATTCCACATATTTGGCACTACGAAAGGTGGAAGCGATGACAACTTATATAGTTTGACACCCAGTTTATGCACCATCATAACTCGAAAATGTTGGGGGGGGGGTCTTCGTAATTTTAGTAGCAGGGACCAATCAGAAGAAGAAGTATCATTTCACATGGATGATATTGGAACCATTGCATATTTCACGTTCCCCAGTCGCAGTTAACGAACTCAGCGGATCTTCAGTTTGGTCGAGATTCGAACTCACTATCTTCCGACAATAAGCGCAAGCATTCTAACCAACCAAGCCGCTATGTTCTGAATTTGCCAAATTAGTTGTTTCATTTCATCAATTTAAATTTACTTTCTTTAACCAGACACGCTTTGCGAATTTTTTACTTATAAAACAGATGTGTTTATTTTCTTTTATGCGTCCCAAAATAAAGTAACTTGTATTTAAAATTCTAAAATCTCTAAAGAGTCTAAAAATGATTATAAGGTCACTATATTTATAATGTAACAGCCACAATTTTAGTGACTGTTATATTGAAATTTAGGGTTAATGAATGACATGCAGAAAAAAATAAATAACAGCTCAAAAAGGAGTAAAAATTTTGCTCTGCTAAAAATAAAAAAAGAAAATAAAAATACAGATAATCTTTAAATACGGACAGCGAGTTTTGATTTTCCTCTGTTCATTAGAATTTTTTAATTAATTAATAAAATATTTACTTTAATAAATTTTAAATTCTTAAAAAATATAATTTTAAAGTGAAATATTCAATAGTAAAGATTTGAAAATTGAATAAAATTTCAGCTTAGTTAAAAAAAAAGATATGAAATTATAAATTAAGTGAAAATTACAATTTAAATCTGTATAAACCTGCCTCTAGCAAAAAAAGTCTAGTTGTATATTTAATACAATTTATAGTGAGTGAAAAAAAGATTCGGTTAATAAAATAATCAAATTTTGAATTTCCATGCCTCCCTAATTTTTTTATTCATAGTATCTTCATATTTTTTGTCATAAAGTTATCAATACATTTTTATTAGAAAAAGGAATAACTACGTTAAGACAGCGTTTTTGGAGAGCTTAATCGATATTTAATATGCTGCCAGGAAACGTTGGCCCTTATGTTTAATCGAAATAAAAAAATATCGTATCGAAAAGTACTTTTAATAATCGAATGACCTATTTAGGTCTGTGTCAGAGATATATAACATGTCATTTGTGAGCAATTGGTCTGGCTTGCATTTAATGGAAACTTCGCTAGTTTGGATATCTGCGTGCAAAGTTGTAACTTTTAATAGAAATAATGTTCTAAGATTTTTAACAAATCATATCAATATTAAAAGATATTTTATGTTCTTGTCAATTATATATATATATATATATATATATATATATATATATATATTATGGATGGCCAAGTTCCTTGAAAATCCGAGACATTTGCCATTTTTCAAAATTTGAAATTTTTCGCGAGCCTCTATTAAATGCGTACTTAAAAAAAATATACGAAAAAGAGATATTTAAATTTTTTTATAGGATATATATCTATTAAAAAAATATAAATAAAAGTATAGAATATGTGTACTGAATTTAAATATTAAGTTTTTATATATTTTACTTCTCTCGATGATTCTTTAAAATTTGGTGAATAATTGGTGACAGCACTTCTCAATAATTTTTTGAGATGCTAATTAATAGGGATCGATGTTTGGATTTTATGAATTTTTGAGTGGAATAAGCAGATTCACATAAGTACGTTGTTCCGAATATTGAAAGAATCCACTTTACAGTTAAGTCTCGGTCTAATTAGCCCTTGTGTGCAAAAAATGACAGTTGAGCGACAAACAAACCAAACCAAACCGAATATTGAAATAATTCGACTAACCAGATTCTAGTACAAAGTTCCAAAATTCAATTATTAGTGTTTATTTATATTTTAATTGTAGAGCTTGATCTTCTTCATTTCCATTAATTCTAAGTCTCCAGATGCTTTTGGGGTCATAATTATATTGGAAATGAAAAATTCACCTTGAATTTAATTTGAAATGGATACAGAAAAAAAGTCAAGAGATGATATAAAGTATTTCAAATCTGGAAATCTATTTTTTAATTCCCTTAATATTCCTTCTAGCTTTTTTTTATATACTCGTTGAGTTTTTGTTTAATATTGGAGCAAATTTTTTTGACTCGATAAAAATGGCAAATGTTATATTTTTAATGTCCTTTTGGAAAAGTTGCAATTTATTTTTCAGTATATATAAACATACACTGTGAGAAGTCAGATCTTATTTTATCTTTCTCCTGCAATTATGAATTCAGTGTTCCATGATATTAGTCAAAAACGAGTGATTATAAGACTTAATGTCTTATAACCACTCGTCTTAGTCTATGTCTGAGTAGGTTATTTCTTTTTCTTTTAGAAATGTCGTTATCGGATCAAACAAATCTACAAATTGATTTAATACGTTGTAGATAGATAACCATCTAACAATGCAAAACAAACCAATACCATTTGGAAGTTCTTCATCCTTTAATTCTTCAAGGAAATTTTTGAATTGATGATTTTTTTTCTTTGGCAGGAATATAATTTACAATGTGTAATACTGTTTTCATAACATCAGGATATTTTAAGTATTTTATATATTGAGAGGTTTGGTGAATTATGCAATAAATTGGTATTAATTGTATCACTGAAATATATATTATATATATATATATATGTAAAATATATATATATATATATATATATATATATATATATATATATATATATATATATATATATATATATATATATATATATATATATATATATATACATATATATATATATATATATATATATATATATATATGTATATATATATATATATATATATATATCATATATATATATGTATATATATATTATATATATATATGTATATATATACATGTTCAATAATGATAATTTTCCCGTGAACTAACTGAATGTTTTATTCATCATTAAACACGAATGATAATCTTGATCAATATTAAAAATAATTATAGTATTAAATCTTGGAAATAATTTATGCCGATTAGTAGGAGGAATTTGCTTACAAGAGATCAAGTCTAAATTATAAAATCATTTTTTGTAATATTTTCTCTTTCTTTAAGAAGATGCGCATAAATTTATTTTATTTCTATTTATAATAAAATTGTTTTACTTTTTAATTTTACTAGCTTTAGCTGATTCTAAATTAACTTAAAATTAAACTCTATAGAATGATAGATGGATTATTATATTCACATAAGTTTAATCTTAATTTAAGATTTTATTATTAAAAATAAAGAAAGATTACTCCTCTGCTTCTTTAATCGGTTTTTATTATTAAAAGATGAGTATATACTTAGTTGTAAGTAATATAAATTCGGTACTAGCGTATACTTATAAAAACTCTAGTATATGCTTTCATTTTAACATCAAGTTATCATTTTGCCGAGTTAATTTTCTAAAAAACATCATTTCACTTCAAAGAAAATAGTTTGCTGAATAAATTAGTGCATTTGATATGTTATGGCTTCTTATAAAAGATAACTGCGAAATAATCTCATCGCAATGCTGACAGCGCCATCTGTAAACAATAGATACTTAGTTGACGATTTGTATCGATCGTAAAATCACGTATTTTTGATTCTGTCGATAAGAAACGATCATTCGATTCTTTTACAATAATCATTTTATACACAGTATGAGTTTGTTTAGAAGACATCATTTATTAAAATGAAGAAGTTGGTGGCTATTTTAGTTAAATTGCTCTATAAACCAAATGTAAGATTTCTTCAACAAGTATAGGATAAAAGCTATTTGATCATTCATCTTTTACTAAATTAATATTTCTTTAAGATAATTAGACGCTAGAAATTGATATTACATTTGTTATTCTTAATCTAAGAACAGTTTCATTGTTTGGAAGTTAAATATTGATTATTCATATGATCTTTTAAAGTCTTAAATACATAAAAAATATAAAAATATAAGTTAAAATTTCTGTGATCATTAAACAATTAAATAGCATTTCAACGATGCTTAAAAGCTACCGAAAAACTTTTATTATAACCAAATTTATGTAGAATGATGACAAAATAGTAATTTAATGAATCTTATGGAATTATTGAGTAATCAACACGAATTTAAAAAAATAAAAAAATAGGATAGTTACAGATATTAGAGAAGAAAAATATTGTAGATCTTGACTAATTTACAAAACTCTATAAGAAAGCACTCAGCGAATAAATCATTAGTTATTTTACAATTATGACTAGTGGTATAATCCATAAGTATAAGATTGTGTTAAACCATTATTTACTCTGATAATTTAATTATCAATTACTAATATTTATTATGTTATAATACCATAAATTGGCTGCTTGGTTGTTAATCATAATGACAACCGTGGATTTCTTTTATAAAATTTACAATGTATGTAATTTCAATAATTTTTTTTAAATATTGAGCATAGTATAATATCATTTTGCTATTTTGTTATTGAAGAACTCATAATCACATTTGATAACTAACATAATAAAAAGTCGTTTGTTAATTATTAAATGGGAATGCACAATAGAATAAAAGAAAAACTGGAAATTTAAATTACTAATTCAGTTTTAGGCTTAATAGAATAAAGAACTGCGTTGATTGATCAAAATATACTTTTTTCATTGGATTCTAACCAATATTTAGTAAACCAGAGAAGAAATGAAGTAATAAGAATTACATTTAGAATGGTTCAGTATTTGTTGCCACTGTCATTGTTTTGCCAACTTCTTGTTTTTGTTTTATATGCTCGTTTTTCTATTAATTATAACTTTCGGTTTGGCAACGTTTTCATTCTGTTTACTTTATCAGTTTTAGTTACGAATTTGAAAATATGGTACGTTTTCTGGCTATGTCTGACGTTCTAAATATTTCTTGTAAATAGCTATTTGTGTTGGTGCAGTGAAATTCAATGTTGTGCTTCAAATAAAGGATTAAAACTTTAAAAAGTTTTACGATTTATGACAGTATTGTGACAAATAACAAGTCATAAGAAAATGAATTTCAAATGAAAACTTTTCTTTAAGAACATAAGGTTATGTTAATAAGTAAATCAAACACTTATATGATACAATTAATTAGATAAATCAACATTTCTAACATAACAATCAAACAGAATATTTTAGTCATGGTTTGTTTGTTGAATTATAAGCCAAAGTATATGATACAATTAATTAGATAAATCAACATTTCTAACATAACAATCAAACAGAATATTTTAGTCATGGTTTGTTTGTTGAATTATAAACCAAAGTAAATATTAAGAAAATGGTATTATGAAAATAAAATTAAGTTGCGTATTATGTTAAGTAATAAGGTCTCTTGCACAACATGTTTTTATTAAATTTCATAATATATTAACTTAAATTTACTAAACATATGCAAATTTACAAATGAATAACATTTATCGTATTACAAATATTACTTAACAAAGCTCATGACAAATTGTGAAAAATACTAACCTTTTAAATAAATTCAAATTCAGCTTTCTTTTGTTAATAAAAAAAAAAAAAAAAAAAAACTCGCAGCTCTTTGATGACAAATGAGTTTGTTTTATAATAAACGAAGTTAATTTATTTTATTTAATCTACTGGATCTATAATAAAGACTAAACATTATAATTTTAATTTGTGCCTTAGTATCATATTAAGTATACTCAGCGGAAAGCAAAAGTTATCAAGAAATATTATGAAGTTTAGATCACGATTAGAATAATTACAATAAGCAATGGATTGTCATCAAGTAAAGTTTCAATTAATGAAAACTTATCGTCTTTATTATTCGACTGATTAATGTTAACACACACATTTCAAACTTTATATGTATAAAATACTTTCCTAGTTAAACACAAAATAACGAAGAACATTAAATTCTGTGGAAAATTAAAGTAAAAAAGGAAAATGTACAGTAGGCAATTAGTAAATATGTTGTGTACTAAATATATTTTTTTAACATTAATTTAAATATATTTCACTTGAAGAAGAAGAATGTTTTTATTAGTATGATGTTATATAATTTAGTTTGTAATATAATTTACAAACTAGAGTTACATAAAGTTTTAATTAATTGAAAGTTTTTTCCAATAGCCATTTTAATGACTTATGTATTCATTGATTTTTTTTTATCAATTTAGTAAATGAGGACTTTAAAAATAACAAAAATTAAGCTGAAAACATTCATTACTAGTTAATAAATTGGTAAATTATTTAAGTACTAGAAGTTTTATATTGATATCCTTTTATAAATTATGATATACCAATACCAGAACAACTATAAGCATATTTAAAACATTCATAGCTTGATAATAGCATAAAGTTAAATTAATAATCATTACACACTATTATATAGTACATTGTTACATATTACGATTTTATTACAAGTTAAATTAAATTGGAATTTAAACAAATTAAAAGCACGGAATCACATAATAACATGACAATTAAAAGAGTAAATTTATATTTTCACAAAAAAATTTGTCTTGATAAAACTAGCTGTTTATAATTTAAGTTTAATTATTAAACACTTTATAATTTCCTGATTACTTTTGATCTATTAGGTTGGGAAATAAGTTCGTAGCGTTTTCACCAGACTTTTATTTAAACAAAAAACAATAATTATATCAAGAAGTTAATCAATTATGTATTCGCCGTTACTGTTTACAACCTTTTCCCATCTCTTGACCAATTGGTTGATGCCGTTCCGCCAAAAATCACCTGGTCTGGTGTCAAAGAAGTTGTTGAGCCAGTTTTTAGGACCACTTGGTTCACTAGGAAATGCTCGAAAAGAATGCCACAGTCAACAAGGAGCTCTACATTGCCCAGCTACACCACGTGAATGAGGCTATTCGACTGAAAAGACCTGATCAACATGGTCAAACTATACTCCTTCATGACAACGCCAACCCCATGTTGCACAAGTTGTCAAAGCCACGCTCCGATAACTCGAATGGGAGGTCCTTCAACACCCGGCGAATTCTCCGGACTTCACACCGATTGATTACCATCTTTTCCACTCCTTTTCAAACCATATGAAGAGCGTTACCTTCGATATCAAAGCGGTCCTTAAACACTGGCTCAACAACTCTTTGACACTAGACCAGGCGATGTTTTGCGGAACGGCATCAACAAATGGGTCGAGAGGTGGGAAGAGGTTGTATACAGAAAAGGCGAATATATAATTTATTAACTTATTGATGTAATTATTGTTTTTTGCTTAAATAGAAGTCTTTGGTAAAAGCGCTACGAACTTATTCTCCCTCCTAATAAATAAAAGGTATTAGATTTTAATATTTTACTTATGGATTCTAAAGTTTTGTTCTGGCCATCATAATTTAAAAGTGGTTAAATACATATAAAAAGTGAATAGTCACAGAGCAATTATTCACGTCCACAAATTTTTATTTTACATAAGTCACTAAACTCACTAATTGAAATAAACATGGAACAACAGTTAAAGATTTCATTTTCCCATTTTTTGAAAAGAAAATCATAATTTCAAAAACTTATAGGCTTAAAAACTACTCAAAAGCAATTAATTTTAATGAATAAGAAGTTTATTTCTTATGTGACGTACCATTTTATTTTTTACTTCAATTTTCTTTATTCCAAATCGATAGGCAGTGAAGCAAAACGAATAAACAAATAATTCAGTATCTCATGACACATTCAACAGAAAAATAGCCTTGGAAACAAGACGAATTGCGTTAGATGTACATCCGAATTCAGCCAAATAAAACATTTCATATTTTGAAGCTTTTATGGAATAAATTTATTTGATATGTTGAGAATTATTGAAAGGGTAAAAAGTGAAAGCTATTTTAAAATTTACTTTCATATTCAAACTAGTGTGTGTATGTCTGAGCTTAAGAAACACATCAATTCAATTTTACCGTAGCATGTTTTATTGGAAAATATATAGGAAAATCGTCTAAAAATTCTGAAGAAAAATAGAAAGTATATAGAAATGAAATGAAAATTTTGTTGCTGCAAGAATAAATATAGCTATCGAATAAGAATGATATTTATATGAATTTGATGCAGGAAAATATATATTGAGGAATAATTTGTTGAATTTAAGGGCTTAGTAAAGAAAAGAATTAAAAGAGAAAAGTTTTCGTTTATAATTCTACTGAATAAAATATAATAATGTAAAATAATATTTATAGAATATAAATTCCTATAAAGGATTTGGATAATTTCATATTAAATATAAAATAAAAAATAATAGATGATATGGGAATAAAAAACTAATATGAGATGATTAATTACTATTATAACTTAAAAATATTAGAGTATATAATTACACAAAATTAATTTTGTATGAAATTACTTTTGTATAATTGATATTTTTAAGAGAAACCTAGTAATATACTCGGAAGGGAAATTTACAGAAAACCTGAAAATAACAATTAATTCTGATAAATTGTAAGAAAATGTATAAGCAAAATTGCCACAATATTAAGAAAAAAGTAGTTATAATGCAGTTTTCTAAAACACAACATTGATTCCGCAAAGAAATTAAAAATTGCAAGCAAATATTAAGTAATACTATTAAAAGTAATATATTGATTAAAAGTAATACTTAATACATAAAATTGATTTACTTCAATTAAATACAAAAAGCAATTTGTGCATGAACAAATATCAGTTACTAATTGCAATGCAATATACATATATATATATATATATATATATATATATATATATATATATATATATATATATATATATATATATATATATATATATATATATATATATATATATATATATATATATATATATATATATATATATATATATATATATATATATATATATATATATATATATATATATATATATATATATATATATATATATATATATATATATATATATATATATATATATATATATATATATATATATATATATATATATATATATATATATATATATATATATGTATATATATATATATATATATATATCCAGCATCAATGCACTTTTGTAGACGAATTTTCCACAGATTAAATGCCTCAAGCCATTCATTTCTTGGAATAGATGAAAAAAATGCATTTATAGCCACATCAATCTCTTCTTCTGAATGAAAACGACGTCCATGTAAGTTCTTTTTTAGATTACAGAATAACCAAAAGTCGCACATAGCTAGATCAGGTGAATACGGCGGATGTTCAATCACTTTAATTTGTTTTTGTTTAAGAAACTCAACCGTTAATCCGGCTGTATGTGAAGATGCATCGTTTTTATGAAGCATGGTTGGTTGGTTGGTTGGTTGGTTTTAATGGCGCAAGGTCCAAGTAAGGACAAGCTGCGCCGTCTTTGTGAAGCATTAGTCCATTAACATTCAGTTCTTGTACAATTTCTGGAAGACATTTAGTGGTATACCAGTTTGCTGTTACTGTCTTCTGTCCTTCCAACTAGATGGCTTTGACCAATCCCGTATTTCTGAAGAAAACGGCATAAATCACTTTTTTCAGTGCGCGTTGTTTTTTCACAATGTCGGCGTGGGATCATCTTCAAAGACCCATACTTTGCTTTCTTGACGTGTTGGACCGTCAAAAAACAGTATGTACGTTTCATCACCTGTTACAATTTTAGAAATGATGCGGTGGCCACCATCATTTAGCAATTTAAAAATTTCTTTTCTGATTCTGACGCGCTCCTCTTTTTGGTGCTCAGTAGATTATGGAGAACCCAACTGCAAACTACTTTTTTCATAAGTAATTCTTCATGAATGATTTTGTGTATGGCTGCGGATCCAATGTGAAGTTCCTTCTGTATAATTTGATAGGTACAGCGATTATCATCCATTAACATTTTTGGTATGGCGGACACATTATTCGCGTTTACTGCCGATGGAGGCCTTCCTGTGTGTTCTTCATCCTGGAGAAAACTGCGACCTCTTCTGATTTCTCTAAACCATCTTAATACAGTAACACGAGCAGGAGATTCATCACCAAATGCTAATTGCAACCGTTGAACACATCCTTCTTGATTTAATCCTACTTTACAATCGTAGAAAATCATAACGCGAAAATGTTCTCGTGTCAATTCCATTTTCTCTTCTGTTTAAAATTTAATCTACGCTAAACAAGTTGAAGTAAGTCAGTAAAATATCGTCTTCTGTGTTAAAATACTTTGTATTTTAAAATTAAACCGTTATTTTTATTTTGTAAATTCTCGTCTGCGCGTATCTAAAAATTTTCAGAGTAACCCTCCTATTCAACAATTTTGAAGAGAAAAATAATGGCATTTATTATAAATAAATTTTAGCGAATTTATAATTATTCTGCTACGCAGTGGAATATTTATTTGGTGACGCAATGAAGTTACTCTGTAGATAAATGTTCTGTTACTAATATTAAATTAATTAAAAAACTTTGATTTAAAAATTACACCATTTTATATTCATTATATTATTATATCTTTCATGTTTAAGTTTACTGGATGCCAGTAGAATTATTTTGCTTAAAATTTTTATTTAATGCTTCGTTATAAAAAATTTGAAAGATTCAAAAAATAAAATAGGGTGGTTTTATAGAATTAAAATTTCCAATTTAATAATATTTAAATTATTTATAATTTTCCTTCCCTCTATAAAAAGTTTAAAAATTATATTTGTAACCTTAAGTCTGCTATTTTAAATAGTGAAAGAAATATAATATACAATATTTTAAGAGACTTTAAAATCTTAATTATCTTTGAGTGTGTATGTAGTAACCTTTTATATTTAGCAAAAATAATATATATAAGAGTAGTACATAGTAAAATTTATTTTAGATATTATAAGGAAGCAATATCCTTGTTCGTATAGGCTAGATTTTATAAGGATTGTTGATTTCGATGAAATATATTTCTAACAGAGATTAGTTTGTCCGGAAATTTATTTCTTTTTCAAATGTTACTGTCGTGTACCAGCTAGGCTAATATGGGCAAATATGGGGTGCGCTGCTCCAATTTTCCAACTGAACCATATTTAGGTGTGGAGTCCGAATTCTGCAGTACACGCATGCCATAGGCACCCGTTTAAAGGGTAAGCAACCATTCACAACTCATTCATACAAGGAAAGGACAAAGACAGGATAAATAGAAAGAAAGTACATCCATGCCCGAACCGGGATTCGAACCCAGGACCTACCTATCCGTAGTCAAGCATGTTGACCACTAGACAAATTGAGCGGTTTTTTTTTAAAAAATGAATACTTTTAGATATTTTGTTATTTAATTATTTTTATGTGTTTTTATGTTTATATGTTGAAACATATATGTTTATATTTTGAAACAAATTAGACAGGTAATTTTTCAGTTTAAAAAAAAAAGAAAACTATAAATTTAGATCATTTAAGCATTTTTTATACAGAGACAATGAATAATTTATATTCTAAATTAGGTAATGTTTATAAATGTTTTAATATAATCTGAAGGAAAATTAAAACATTCTATTGACATTGTAAGACTTCAAAAATTTCATTTTAGTTCGTTGATATTATGAGAAAGAATTCCGATATATATATATATAATTTTTAAGACCTTTTTAATAATTCAAAACTCTTTTCATAATAGGGGTTCAGCATTATTAAATAGTATTTTAAAGCATTTAATTATTTAAATTAATAAGAAAAAAGTTTCATTTCCTTCTAGACTTTAAATTTATAAACAAATTGTATTTCCCTGTGATTTTCATTATTGACAAGTAAATCTCAGGTAATACAAAATATTACTGATTTACATTATTGATATCTCTTCTTTTGAAATAGAATGGAAGTTTATATACGAAAACATAAATTGAGTCCACGTCGACATTTAATATTGAACAATAGTCCCAAAGTGGTAATAATACATCTTATATAGTTTTATTTTCTTCTAGATCTTAAATTTATAAATGTTTTGTATCGCCATGTGATCACTTAGGAACGAATTTCTTAGTGAAACAATATCAGAAAATATCGCAGATTTTTTATTTTATTTCGAAGTCTTAAAGCCACAGGGAGTGTATTGCTCTTTGGTGAATTAATTTACATTTTTGATATAAAAAATATATGTGCAAAGTATTTCAGCTCTAAATCTCTATTTACCTAAGTTTATAATCCTTAAAGAAATCTTCCTCGAAATTTGTTTTCTCTGCACCTGAGTCAATACAACGTTCACTCACTCCAAAGAATGCGGGTTATTTCCCTTGGCGATTCGTTATTGCAGGTGAAAACCACGTTAATAGTTACAGGCGCACCAAGGGTTATCATTAAATATACCGCCTATGCAAATTTTTTTATCAATCAATCAACTTAAGTGGATGCTGAATGATTTGTGGTTTCTGTTTTACACAATTTGGCGCCAATTTATTTCTTGAAATTAACGTTATTGAGGGAAGTATGTCACGGTTATAAAATACAGAATGACTTATCTAAATTCCTCTTTTTAATGAAGAATTGACAAATCCTATGAAATGACTTTTTCGTAAAGTTTCAACGTTTAGTAAATGCCTAACGGATGTTATTTAAAAATGTGAATCAGGTTTTCCTTAACAGAAATGTATTCAAATTTAATTGCATAAATATATCAAATATTAAAGTAATGCTAATAAGTTTAGCCGAGATGGCAGCCGAATGGTTAGCGCTCTTGTCTCCGGTTCAACAGTTCGTGGGTTCGAATCCCACCTTGGATATGCATGTTTATAGAGGTTCGGAATCCACTTTAAACTGTAAGTCCCGGTCTAATTAGCCCTCGTGTGCAAAAAATGACCGTTGAGCGACAAACAAACAAGCTATTAAGTTTAATACTATTCTTGCTAATAAGGAAAGTTTAATGTGAACAAAGTCCAATGTTTTTAATCTATAATTTGAATTAAAATTAATTCCCGCTGTTTCTTATATAAATATCTAAAAAATTTATCAAAAACAATTTTAAAAAAACAAGAGAACGTATTAATATTTTTATGATTCAGTTTTTTCTATTCTATAAGATAACTGAGTAATGTTTGTAGTCTCTTCAATGTAATAATTAATATATGCTGATAATAATTTTAATTAGCTGAATTAATCATAGCATAACAAAATAATATTATTATCTATTGATCTATCTAGTATTATCTATGCATATAAATGTTTGAAAATATATTTAAATATAGAAAAAGCTCTCAAGATATAAAACTTATTTAATTATACAAGTACACATCTCCAGGTGTTTTGGAAAAGTGACTCCTCAGAATAACCTAAATGTTAATAACAAAATATAATTAGTTTTGCCAAATTTTATGAATGACGAAAACTTAAAATCTTTGACATTGATGATAGGTAAACACTTACTTCTGAATCAGTCTGAAATTCAATGAGAAATAACTACATTTTATTTATAGTTGTTTATTCTTATATAAAAAATGCAAAACGAAATATTCTAAAATGAAATATTCGTGAAATAATGCTGCTACAAATAAAAACATTTTTTTTCCGATGGCAGATTGTAGACAGTTAGAACTGCAACAGAGTCTATTAATCTATTGTTCCCTGATGCCAAGGAACCGGCCAGACAAAGCGAATTCTTAGCCGCCGATTCGTTACTCCGGGTGCACCACAGGGGGTGGGCCACCATCGCACCCTCAATCATGTCATAGGGACCCGTTTATAAGATAAGCATCATTCATACTTCATTCACACACACAAGGAAAAGACGAAGACAGGATAGAGAGAAAGTACATCCAAGCCTGAACCGGGATTCGAACCCATGACATCCCTATCCGCATTCAGGCACGTTGACCACTAGACAAGTTATCCGGCACACATAAAAGCAAGGCATATAAATTGAAAACAAGAATAACGTGAAAAATGTTCATTAGTTCTCGTTAACTTCACCATATAATTTCTCAAGAAAACTATTATTGCAACTCAAAATCACATACGTAGTTTAATGCTTTTTTAGATAGGAAAAAAAACTTTAAAGTAACTCACAATATTACAATTATAATTAATATGTTATTTTTACCTAATGACATTTAACAGAATTCTTAAAATAAAATTTTTTAATAATTTTAATAAACATTGGAACAGTCGATAAAACCAACAACAGAGGGAGAATCGTCTTTGAAATTACTACAAAGCACATTTCGTGTCAAAATATTTCTTTAGATTATCATTTTTTTAAGACGAATAATTGTTAGATTATTACAGTGCATACCCAGAAGTAGTAGTTGTTACGAAAATAGCAGCTAGTTGTTGGAGTTTTAAATGTAAAATTATTACTAGATTACTGTTCAGTTTCAGATGACAAAATATTTTTGAGAGTCTGGTGCAATTTTTAATATTAAAGTAAATACTTTTCAAATCTTATGAAATAAAATCTATTCAAATAGGTGTAAAATTATAATAGTGTAAAAATCTGTAGTGAGAAAATATAAAAAATTATTCTATATTGATCAGTACTCTTAAATGATACTCATAAACATCTCCTAAGCAGAATGAAAGGTGACGAGTTCAATCCCAGTCACCGTCAAAATGGGCGCTTAGGAGTTTTCTGGGTTTTAGTCTTGCAACCAATGAATACGAACAACTATCCCTGGAAAAAAATCCTGAAAGACAATCTTGGCGATGGAGTATAAAATCACCTAGTCCGATAAGCTGCCCTCTCTACGGTGTCAAAATATCTTCTAAACTGTCGCCAATTTTGGTTTCTATAATACATTTAGCCCCTTAGAAGATAGGGAGAAATTTCAATGAGTGCATCAGTTCTTAAATGTACTGAAGAAAATTAGGATTAGTAACATTCATTCGATTTTATCATAAATGTTTTCGTAATTCATTTTTATCGTCAAGCATAATGGTAGGTACACACACCATTTTCATATAGTTATTTATGTAAATAATTGTCATTTTTAGAAGCGTTGTTCCATTTTCTTAAGATGTTTTGACTCAAAAATCTGAGATATACACACTATCATGATGAACATAACTGTGCGTGAGAATTACAAGCAGATCTAATGGTGGCAGATTTCATTTGTCATCATGATGTTAGCACAAGATTTAACGTGATTATAAAAAGTATTCCAGAACACTTATCCTGACTGATTTAGTTCTTACAGCCGGTTATGGTATTGCCCCCATTATATATTTGGTGATTAAAAACTGCACTCCTAAAACCATTTCGATGTAATTTGATGATGGATTCCATTAAAATCGTCCACTATACATGTTTTACGCATTAACTTAAATATACACAATGCATACGGTTTTTGATTTACTATTTCTGAATATTTTTTGATGATATATTAAGACACTGGAAAATGTCTTTCATTATCTGTTATGACGAATGCACATTTCTACAAATTTCTACTAAATGAAGTAACTATATTTTGTTATCCTATATCTACTCAATTTGATTTTTGGCATGATTATTTGTCAGATAGCTCGATTGTATACTGTGAATTCTACATCATGAGTAACACAAATACCTATAAATTTAATCACATCTTCTACTTATTATTAAGTTGGGGAATAAGTTCTCAGCGTTTTTACCAAAGACTTTTATATAAACAAGAAACAATAAGTATGCCAATAAGTTAATCAGTTATACATTCGACGTTGCTGTTTACAGCTTCTTCACACTCTTGACCCATTTGTTAATGCCATTCCGCCAAAAATCACCTGATCTGGCGTGAAAGAAGTTGTTGAGCCAGTTTTTTAGGACCTCTTGGTGGTCTGAGAAATGCTCGAAAAGAATTCCACAGTCAACAAGGAGCTCTACATTGCCCATCTACACCGCGTGAATGAGGCTACTCGACTGAAAAGACCTGATCGACATGGTCAAACCATACTCCTTCACGACAACGCCAGGCCCCATGTTGTTCAAGTCGTCAAAGCCCCACTCCAAAATATTGAATGGGAGGTCATTCAACACCCGCCGTATTCTCCGGACGATCGATTTCCATCTTTTCCACTCCTTGTCAAACCATATGAAGAGCGTTACCTTCGATAACAAATCAGTCCTTTAAAACTGGCTTAACAACTCTGTTTGATGTTTGGCGGAACGATGTTGGCGGAACGGCATCAACAAGTGGGTCGAGAGGTGGGAAGAGATTGTAAGCAGCAACGGCGAATATATAATTGATTAACTTATTGATATAATTATTGTTTTTTGTTTAACTAAATATCTTTGGTAAAAACGCTACGAACTTATTCCCCAAACTAATACATTATTCTGTTTGGAATGAGTTATATCTATTCATTTACTAATAAAACATTTTGGTTGATAAAAGTATACATTTCAAATAAGTTGATTATTTCTGTAAATGTAATTAAAACTCACAGCTAATTATGAAGGCATTTAAAGTGATAAATAAATTTAAACCCAGCCTTTGTAGGAAACTATCTTCTAATATTTTATTCTTATTTTACAATACTTTATTTTTTAACATAACATTTTAGTATACTACTATCTTTTAAGATCCTTGTTTTCAAGCACTACCATAATAAGATCACGTGAAAGATCATAAATAATATGAAACTATATAATGATATGGCTTATTTTTATGTTTTGAGAATTGAGTTCACTTAAAATTTTTTCTATTCTAAAGGTACACAATAAATAAAAAAAAAAAGGAGCATGTTTCAAATTGTTTGTTCTTTACCATTGCCATAAAACATCCAAATCGACCCAAGCCAACCGAAACTGCTTTCTCCCTCCGCGGGGAGAATTGCAAGAAAAAGTATTAATTCAAGGCCCTGGATTTTTCAGATAACCTCGGAAAATATTGTCTTTTGTTTTGAAAAAAGGAATGAAAGGTTCAGTGAAGTATATTATTAATCTGCAATAAAAATATTCGAGGAACTAAAATTATTTATTTTCAAGCACTTTTTTGTAAGTTCTAAGCTGTTATTGAAATATGACTGATTCTTTCCAAATACTTCCTTGAAATTTACAAACAAGTGTAGTATTTGATAGAATTTAATTAAAAGAGTCATAAAATGTAATTTCCTTAATATAAAATGGAAAAAAAAACAAATAAAAAATTTCAGTTTATAAAAATCGAACTTTATAATACAAACTAGAATTTTCTTATATATACAAAGAAAGTATTTCAAAACTAAATTTTGTAGCTTTAAATTTCAAAGATCACTAAATCTTATTTTTATAGCGTTAAAAATTTTTCTTAAGCAAAAACTGAATAAGTAGTTTAAAATTCAATTAAATATTATTTTAAAACAAATTATTTTATCTTTGCCTCTATAACAATACACAAATCGTCTTTATGACCTGTCAAAGTCTGGGAATTCATTGTATTTTAGTGACTAAAACCAGTTAGAATAGTGAAATGAGGAATAGTCACAGAGTGTGTTTAAATTACAGTATTCTGACGTATAAATATTTCTGATTTCACAATGCGCCACAGAAGATTAAGCCTCTTTTGTAATTACACAAAAATTAAATGTTGTACTCTAAATTGAGCTTAATAGAGTTTTGATTTTCTTTGGAGCAATTTTTCTTTTTAAAAACATATAAATTCAAATTTTGATTTAAATGTGAGAAGCTGGAAACGAATCTAAATTTTAATAAACGTATTAAAATTTTATGGCACATATGCTGTAAAATCCAGGATGCCAAATTCCAAGTTTAGGGACAGAGTTTGGCGGATTTTCTTATGTAACTGGCAACCTGGCTTTTATTACGTCATAGATATGGAAACCTATAAGAATAGCGCAGAAAATTCTATTTTGGCAACCCTAGTACATACGTCATCGCGCACTTCACAATACGTCATTTTGGCAACATTTCTTCATCGCCAAAAAATTCAGAATTTGGAATCCTTGATTATACGGCATTTGTGCCAATTTTATGAATTGCTGACATCAAAAAACTCTAACATCAAACATTTACTATAACAATTCTTCAACTTTTCCTGCCACCATTTGCAGAAAATATTAACGTTTTCATTTTATCTTTAATTTTACATTTTGTTTTTTAAAAAAAACTGCTATTAAATTTTTTAAATAGTTTTAAGAAATAACTTTAAAATAAATCACAAATTTTGCTTATAAAATGCTTACAATTTTTCTCTATATTTTATACGTTGTAAAATGTATTAATTCATGTTGTTCATTGAAATTAATAAAATTCAAATTACTATGATATAGTGTTTTTATGACTTCCGAAAACGGTTATAAACAATAAAAGGGAAAATATTAAAAGATTAACAATTTTAAGCTTGATGTTATACAAATAATTTTAAAATACACAGTTTGAAATAAGATATAAGAAGAAAGATTTAAAAAATATAAGCAACTTTTACATGTGAATTATAATTTCATTATAATATATTCGAAGATATTATACTATGGTGTGTTTGAAAATAAAATTGCTTGTGGACGGTACTAAGCTAGCTGTAATCTTTTGGTTAATCAAATGGGTTTCATAATTATAACTTTTTACAATCAAGAAACCTTTTTTTTAAAAAAGTAGCTTTTTATCAATAAAATAAAATATTAAAAAATATGAAATGTTGCAACTATTTATTTAGAATTTTATTAATTAATGAAGTTTTTAAAAATTACATCGTCCTTGCCGATTTAAACTAACCATAAAGTGAATGATTTGTCTTGTCTTTTTTATTTTGCTTTTTCTTCTTTTCTATTGTTAACGTGTTACTGACTTTCATCAATGGAAAACAACTTTTCAAATCGATGCTGTGGTACTAATATAAGAAATCGTTTTTATTAACAAAATGAACTTCAACACTATTCAGATACATTCAATGGTGAACTTCGCCTTGTTTGCTGCTACTCGGAGAATGCGATTTGAAGACAGGCAGCAAATTCGTCTACAAGTCGTATTTATGACGCGCTCTCAATACGATGTTATAATTAAATTATTTGTGACGTAGATGCAACGTTATCTGACATCACGAATGTTATAAACCAATGAAAAAATTGTAATAAGGTGATGTGGCCATGATCTCAACTGGAACGAAAGAAACAACCACTCTTTATGGTTAATAATCAAAAATTAATAGTATGGGAAAAATATTTAATACTATTTGTACAGTTTATAACAGATATGAATAGATAATTTTTGCTTTTTTATACATGTATGAGATCCCAGCAAATGAATAATAGCTACAAAAATTGTTTTTATGATATTTTCTGATGTGATAGAATTATCTAAACTATTTCCAGTGCGTCAATTATTTTTTAAATATTTAATAAATTGGGTTTTATATTCTTACACAACAAGTTATAATGTTTGCGATATAAAATGTCTTTTGAGATCCACACATTCTACAATATCTAAATAAAAAACAATTTATAGCAAAGAAATAGTTTTAAATTTTTTTTAACAAATAAATCGTTTGGATTATTCTCTATCTAAAATAATGCAGAAAACTATTTGTGCGCTGAAAAATAAAACAATGAAATTCTTCTGAATCCTTTTTTACAATTTTTAAATAATAAATTACATTTATAATAAAAAGAAAACTCGTTATTGAAGCGTAATAGTAGTTTATTTATTTTGCTATCTGATCGCAAAAGAACTGGATTAAATGTGAATTAATCCAATATAATAATAAATAAATAATAAGCCTTCGCATACATTATTAAAAAAATATTTGATTTATTGATTGATCTATTATATTTTAAAGAAGATTTTGACGTTATCATAAAGGAACTTTTTATTAACAGTCTTAATCAATTTCAATACAAACATTATTCAGAACCAAAAAAAAAAAAAAGGAGAACTTTTTACTTTTAAGACAAAATAAGGATTAAGTATGATTCAGCATTTAAAAATTCAATTTCATAAAGATTTTATCAAGAAAAAACCATCTATTTAAAATAAATATAAAATATTTTAGTGTCATAATAAATCAGATTAAAAAAATTAAATAAAAATGTAATTTATGGAAAATTTCTTATTTGAATTTCAAATTTAGGTTAAACTTGACCCTTAAAAGAATAGGAATCCAATGTAAAATGATTTCATGTGTAGTCAGGGACAGACTTACAACAATGTTACGTAAAGAGTTGTAACCCAAACTAAATCCTAACTAAAATTTTTTATTATAAAATTATCACCATTTTAAACTTATTTTTAAAAACTTTGAGCATCCTGGATATCTGACATCTATATTTAGTGCATGTTGTTGTTGTTGTTTCAAACCTCCAGGTGGTCAGCAAGCTAGACCAGATCCATGATGCCACCACCAATTCTTAAAAAATCTAAAACGAGTAACGGTCTTAGATACATATCTTCCCGAGAAAGCCCCAAACAATCCAAAATGTGGTCGGGAGAGGCCTGGTTAATATTGCACTTGGTGCAGATCGGGAAGATTTTTACACCATTAGAAAAAGACAGCGATCTGAGGTGGCCAGTGATCAATCTACTTTTGGCTGTTTGGTCGCTTCTACAAACCTCCAATTGGTCCGCAAAGCTAGACCAAATCCATGATCCCACCATTAATTCTTAAAAAATCTAAAACGAGTCTTAGATACATATCTTCCCGAGATAGCCCCAGACAATCCAAAATGTGGTCGGGAGAGGCCTGGTTAATATTGCACTTGGTGCAGATCGGGAAGATTTTTACACCATTAGAAAAAGACAGCGATCTGAGGTGGCCAGTGATCAATCTACTTATGGCTGTTTGGTCGCTTCTACAAACCTCCAATTGGTCCGCAAAGCTAGACCAGATCCATGATGCCACCACCAATTCTTAAAAAATCTAAAACGAGTAACGGTCTTAGATACATATCTTCCCGAGAAAGCCCCAAACAATCCAAAATGTGGTCGGGAGAGGCCTGGTTACTATTGCACTTGGTGTAGATCTTGGTGAAGATTTTTACACCATTAGAGAAAGACAGCGATCTGAGGTGGCCGATGATCAATCTACTTATGGCTGTTTGGTCACTTCCACAACATTGAAGTGACAGAGCACCGCCCGAATACCGTCCCCTATACCACTGATTTGCCTAATGTGCATACTTGTTGCAAACCTAATGTGCATACTTGTTGCATACCTAATGTGCATACTTGTTGCATACCTAATGTGCATACTTGTTGCATACCTAATGTGCATACTTGTTGCATACCTAATGTGCATACTTGTTGCATACCTAATGTGCATACTTGTTGCATACCTAATGTGCATATTTGTTGCATACCTGTAATAAGCAGTATATTAATACAGTATTAACACAATTGATTTATGTAGTTGTAATCCAAAGGTTGAAAATAATCGATAAAAATAAGTAAAATTGAATTTTTTTGTGCAATTTAAAGTCAATTTTCAATCAAACTTTTCATAGGCGGCTTCGCAGTCTAAGTTACATAATTTCGATTTTTGAAATAAATTTACTGTCATTCAGTTAAGATTAATTAGCGCAGCATGTCCATTTTTGGATAATGCGCCATAAAACCCAACCAACCAATTAATCAGTTAAGATTAGGAAGATTTGCATTTTAATGTCATGCAAATGTTAATTGGATTTGCTGTACATTATTTGGAAATATAACTTTGGAGACTGATTCATCTTCCAGAAAACAGATTAAAATTGATATACTTCAAAACGCTTCGCTGAATTTTCTTAATTCATAAAAAAAATAATCTGAAAAAAACAATTCCATTGACTTTTTCGATATTAATCTAAATTTTACGTTCTTAAAATAAATAAAGTAGATTTTTATGAAATACATAAAAAATTATCCACAAAGTAATCGTTAATCAAAGGAAAATAATTTAATTAATTATGCAAAAATATAGCAGTTTAGTTAAATATTTAATAATAACATTGTTACTTTTACCAGTAAAATGATAGTGAATAAAATTTGCTAATTATCAAAAATATAACTAATTTAATGAGTGTTTAGATTAATATTATTATTTAATAAATTAATACTTTAATTACTAATGGTAAAAATATTCCTTAAAATTTCATGGTGACACCTTTATAGCATTGGACCAAAGGAAAAAAACTACCATGTATTTTAGGATTCTTTTATCATAAAAAATCTGTTTTTATGAAATAACACTAGGAAAATTTTTTTTTCTCCATTCACACTATTTTTTTTTATTTCTAAACAATTATTTTAATCCAAACAGTTCTTAATTAAATAATATTTGACGATTTGAAAGAAAAAAATTCTAAGTGAATTGAAAAGGAAAATTTTAATCAAACAAAAGCGCTAAAAGAAAACACAAACAACAAAAAATATTTGCAGCAGAAATTAATACTGTTTCTTACAAAATAATTATAATTATGCATCAATTATTTCCGGATTTGGTGACAAATTCTTTATTCTTTTCAAACATATTTTATTTCTCTTTAATTTATTTTTCAGTTCTAGTCTTAGCTTCGAAATAAAGTGATTTTAAAGAAGCTTGTGCAGTATTACATCAGTAGAAATAGTAAGTTGAAAGTAAACTCTTTCAAAATTATGACTGTGGAATGTATATTTATACCGATAGTGTAAAAGAAATAAAAGGATTTCAAAACCTCACGTAAAAAAACGATAAAAATGGTAGTATTTTTAAAATTTAGAACGTGTCATCGAAAACTGTTCTTCAATTTGAAGGTTTTTCGGACTACCATTCTTTAGGAAACATGTGATTTATAAGGCATTCAACTAGAATTCTCTCGCCCCATCGAACAAAGGACGGCGTCAAATTTTCGATTCAGAAAAAAGGTCTTATTCTCATGATTGGACAGATTTAAGAGTTTTGAAGATGGCTTTCACAAGGCGATGTGCTTTTCAGCAATAGTCACACTATTGTATTACATTTCCTCCCTGTCCCAGCGTGTATTTTCATTTCTGATATACTATGTGGTCGACCCCCCTCCTCCCACTCTTTAAAAGTTATAAATTCTAGAAAGTTCCTGTTAAAGACAATTTTTCTCTTTTAAAAGCTTTTTTTATGTTCAAATGCTCAATCTAATTTTCAACAGTTTTTCTGATATTTTTACTATACTTTACAAACTTATATGTTTGAACTTCATCTCTCTCGCTGTTGATGAAGAATATGAGTTTTGTTTCAGAATTCGTGTCTTACTAAACTTTATAATTCTTGGATAATATCTTACTAAACTTTATAATATTCTTACTATAATTTACAAATAATATTTTCACTTATATCTGTTTGAACGAAGAATATGAGTTTTGTTTCAGAATTTGTGTCTTACTATACTTTATAATTCTTGTTTATAATCTTATACTAAACTTTATAATATTCTTACTATATTTTACAAATAATATTTTCACTTATATGTTTGAACTTCATCTCTCTTGATTTTAATGAAGAATATGAGTTTTGTTTCAAAATTTGTGTCTTACTATACTTTATAATTCTTGTTTATAATCTTACTAAACTTTATAATATTCTTACTATACTTTACAAATAATATTTTAACTTATTTGTTTGAACTTCATCTCTCTCGCTGTTGATGAAAAATATGAGTTTTGTTTCAGAATTTGTGGTAAAGTATAACAAAAACTTCGCTTTAGAAAATCAGAACGAAACTGAAAATTAATATTATTTTTAAAAAAATTCAATTATAAATCTGATACAGAAAGTGCTTAAATGTAAAACAACCAGGAAAATTATTTGTAATGTTCAGTGGCTGGAGCTCAACTGCTTGTTTTCTGTTATAGTTACCATTCGATGAGAACTAGGCTCTTATTCTACTCTAAATTTGATAAAATAGTTACATTACAATATTAAGATAAAATAAATTATTAATCATAATAAAAATTTCACTAACTTCAGATAAAGTAACTAGTTAGCAGTCATGAAGTAGCAATTTTTTTTTAAACTTACAAAATTGAAATTAAAAGAAATAAAGTGAAATATATTTCTAAACATAAATTAAAATGCTAATGTGTTAGTAAGTATTTCAATCCTGAGTTTATTTCTTTTTCCTTTTGTATAAACACATTGCTGAAAATGAAATTGATTTGCTATTTAATTAGAAATAAGAAATAAAAGCTAAGTAAAATTGTTTAGATACTTTAAAACAATCATGCGCCAGCCAACTTGTCTAGTGGTCAGCGTGCCTGCTACGGAGAGGGAGGTCCTGGGTTCGAATCCCGGTTCAGGCATGGATGCACTTTCTCTCTATCCTGTCTTTGTCTTTTCCTTATGTGTGAATGAGTTCTGAATGGTTGCCTGCCCTATAAACGGGTCCTCATGGCATGTGTGTTTAATGAAGAAGTCGGACTCCACACCAAATACGGTTCAGTTGGAAAAGTGGAGCAGCGCACCCCAATTTGCCAGCCTAGCTGGCACACGAGAACAACAACAACATAATCATGCTATTTGAAACCAATTTTCTGAATATAAATTTAATAATTATTAAATAAACCAATTTGTCCCAAGACAAAATATCGAGATATTACTGTATTTTGTTAATCATTTGATCTGAATTTATTATTTTTGTTGATGAATTCATATTTAGCACTTGAAAACATAAGTATATCAAGCAAGTATACTTTACGCAAAATATTTGATTTCTAAAATATTTATTCTTTTTAAATTCTACCATTTTATATAATATAATTGCATTAATGTGTTTTCCCAACAATGTTTTTTAGTTAAAGTCACATTTCAACTAATAATTTTATTTTTTAAATTTTATTTACTTCTCGAATAACTACACCACAAAAAATGTTAAATAAATATTTGAAAATTTTAGTAAGCACACTTTCAAAAATTTGTGAAATCATTTCTCAAGTATTGAGGCAGTGTTACCACTTCTTGGGAAAATTTAATTCTTGAAATAATCTTATCAAGAGCAATATTGTGTGAGTTGTCACTCAGTAATGAGCTGCTGTTGGAATGTGGTTGCGGTTACAGAAGAAAACTGATATACCTATCTTTTTCCTGTTTACAAAAAGGACTTTAAATGACTAACATTTTCCACAAAATCACTTTGTTCTTTAAAAACGCAACATATTTTTAGATGATGTGTGGGAGACGCGTTTTATTTGATTCTTGAACACATGTGTTCATTTATTTTAAATTTTGAATATTAATCCATTACATGAGGATTTTTATTTTGAAGAAAATAATAAAGTTTAAGGAATAAAAAATTGTGTTTTTAAAATATATTTAAAACTGGAAAATCTATTTGAAAAAAATAGCAATGATACTATGATGTTGCATTAAACATTTTTAAATCCCATATTCAACCATTGTACATAAGATGATAGTTAAACTATTAATATATTGAGTTCCTAATAATGATATAATTTAGGGAAAGAGTTTTGATACAAATAAATCAGAAAAAATTTTCACATATTATTGCTATACTACAGATAAAGCTGTACAAATTAGATAAATTACATAAGCAAAAAAGGATTACATAGACAAGAATCACATGCAAAATTTCTTTATTTAATATATATAATATCAGTAGATGGTTTTTAAGCGTAAATTTAAAATTTATATATTTTTCCTTATTACTAAATAAACTACACATTTTAGTAAATCATTATTACCTCTGCATACTATCCTCAATATCTGAATAAAATTTGAAAAAAAAATTGCAGATCTGTTCTCTCTTTTATAAGTGTAAAAAATTGGGAAATCATTTTCTGATTAAAACAAGCAACAAAATGCTTAAAAATATCGTGAAAGACATTTTCTTTGCTTATCCAAGGACCATAACAGGAAATTGACAATTTTATGCTTACTACTTATTTTGATACTGGAAATAAGAAGTGTGTTGATTAAGCCTGATTCTAGGCCGTTGAAAAACCAAATTTAAAAAAAAAAACTGATTTCTAGTGTATTTCCTAAGCACAAAATGATATTATGTGTAAAGTTTAAAAAACAAAAACAAGTGCACCGAATTTAACTTCTCTAACTTTTTGGATTTAGAAGATAAGAAATCAATAGTGGATGGCTTCCTTTATATTTTGAGAGACCTAGAATTACTGAGATTAAAACATAGAAATACAGTCTGTAAAAATCAATACCGAAAGCGATGGTACTTGAAAGTAACATTGGCTATAATAAAGTAGGTATTAAGTATGGCTTCCAGAATATTTTATTTTAATCGAATTAAAGTTTATTTTGTGAAAGCGTCTAACATGTTATTTTAACGAAAAGTTCTAAGAAAGATTTTTGGTGCTGTAAATGAGAATGGAGTTTGGAGACACAGATACAATTTTGAGCTCTACAGACTATTTAAGGAAGCTGACATCGTCTATTATATTAAAATATGTCTCTTGAGATTTGCGGGCCATATCTGTCGATTGAACTCCTCGTCTTTGACTTAAAGATTTTTTAATTATAGGCCCATTGCAAACAGATCTAGGGATCGGCCCAAACTTAGATGGGCTGACTGTGTAGAGGAGGACTTTAAAGTACTGAAAGTGACAAATTAGAGAACTGTCGCCTCCCGGAGAACACAATGGAGGAGTGTTCTGAAGAAAGCCGTGATCCACCCCGAGCTGTCGTGCTGAAGAAGGAGGGTTTAACATGTTCTAAAAAGATGTTAACAATATTGAGGAATTTAGTTTATTATATACTTTTTTTCTAAATCAAGCTACATATGATCAATTGATGGGCTATAATTAAAGTAGAGAGTTAATTAAATTACTCTGCTGAAAAAATTCCCAATTCTGTGTTGAACAATGGATTAAGCAAAAGTTGCAGTGAATGGCGAAGTTGGCTTTTTTTGCTGCATGCAGGTACTCGCACTTGTTTCTGAGTTTGAATATTTATGGTCTACCTAATCTACGATACCTAATACATTCTATTATTTATGAAAAAATTCTAAAAGGAAGCATTTAAAAATTAAAGTAAAGCTGTACAACACTTTTTATTTCCTGTTATTCACTATGCGATGTAAACATATGTATCGGAAATTCACAGTGAGTTAACCACATTCTATCCATGGTAATTTCTATATTTACTTGCTAAAACCACATTCTACCCATAGTAATTTCTATTTTCACTTGCTAAAACAACATTCTACTCATGGTAATTTCTATTTTCACACATTCTACCCATGGTAATTTCTATTTTCACTTGCTAAAACCACATTTTATTCATGTTAATTTCTATTTTCACTTGCAAAAACCACATTTTACTCATGGTAATTTCTATTTTTACTTACTAAAGCCACATTCTACCCACGGTAATTTCTATTTTTACTCATTCTACCCATGGTAATTTCTATTTTCACTTGCTAAAACCATATTTTACCCGTGGTGATTTCTATTTTCACTTGCTAAAACCACATTCTACCCATGGTAGTTTCTTTTTCACTTGCTAAAACCACGTTCTACCCATGGTAATTTCTATTTTCCCTCGCTAAAACCACATTCTACCTATGGTAATTTATACTTTGAACCTGTACTTTTGTTGAATAATGGGGTAGGGTATCCAGTATTTACATCTTTTGAGGTATCATCAGTAAGTAGAGGGTTTTTCAGAGTTTTTTTTTTAAATTTTTGCTTTTCAACAAATAAATGCATCCCTCTACTCATGAAAAGTTACATCGGAAGGTAGTAAGTGATAAATATTCAAAAAAGGACCTTTAAGATGTTTTCAGTTAAGATGTAGGTTACGAGCAGATAATTTGCACATCAATGTGATATGACGTGGAATTGTGAAATAGCTTCTTCATGCAATATTGTATAAATTTGTTTTCATTTGGTGGTACGCCCATCATGAATATATTGTTAAATGGCTTTTTTACTTTCACTTCCCCCATGAGATTGGGTATAGTAAAATGAGTTGCTTCCGTGTTCTCTTTTCAAAAGAGAATTTTTCTCTTTTTATTCGCTAAAAAAAGGATTGGTGAATTTAATAAAACTTAAAAAAAAAAAAAAAAAAAAAGAAAAAAGAAAAAGAAAAAAAAGAATTACATAATTCATTTTGGGAAAA
Organism: Latrodectus elegans; assembly: GCA_030067965.1. Classification (NCBI taxonomy): domain Eukaryota; kingdom Metazoa; phylum Arthropoda; class Arachnida; order Araneae; family Theridiidae; genus Latrodectus; species Latrodectus elegans. The sequence continues at coordinate 3,859,423 of CM057818.1, forward strand.
ATTATTTTTAGTGACACATTTTATCATACTTTGGAGTTTAAAGAATTCACGTTTGCGAAATTTAGATTCAATAAATAATTTTTAGAAAATAATTTAATTTGTTTTACTGAATTAAAATAAATTTTTTTAAAAAAAATATCACTCTAATTATCAGAAAATGATTAAATAAATAAAAAAAAATTTTTTTTGTGCTTCATATAATATAGATCATTTTAATTTGTAAACCCATTTGTAAATAGCAGTTTTCTTTTATGATAAAATGAAGTTTCTTGATTCTTGTTTTTATCTATTTTTAGTTTATAGATAAAAATATTTTAAGATAAAATCAATGCGAATTGTAGACATTATAATACTTTATTAATACAATTATGCAAGTAAAATAATCATAATGTGTATAAATTACATCATTACATGTACATATTATTCATATATAAACATTATGTATACATTCACACGAATTTTATTTTGTTTTAATCTAACATAAAAATATGAAGGTCTACTTCCCTATCGTTATTTTGCTTAAAATTATATAATTTTTTGACGGCAAACTTCTTAATATGAATAACTTTTACTTGCATTCAGAATGTTTTAATTATATTTTGAAGAACTGAAACATTTAAATTTTTGTAAATCAAATAATATAATTTACAATGCTTATCACTATAATCTATCATTAGTAGTTTCCATAATTCAAAATTTGAATTTTAATCATTCTTATCATTTCAATTATTTATTAAAAATATTATTGGAATGATAAGAATTTATAATTCCAATAAATACTTTTAATACACACAAGCCTTACAATTAATGTAATTAACTATATTTAAGTGATTCCGAGAAGGTCATATAATAAGGATATTCCTCTGACTGTTTGCATAACTTTTATATCTGAGTTCAATTTTCCCTTAAATTGAATAGAAAAGCGTATTTCTAAGACCTAAAATGAGGTATTGTTTCCAAGGCAACCGTTAGTCAACTGGAGTGGGGTTTGCGCACATGATGCAGCTTCTATAAACAGGACTAACTGAAAGTTCCGAGGCATTTCTTAGGCTTTAGCCAGTCTATCAGTGTGATTCCTTATTAATATCATATATGGAGCATAACAATTGTTTTTTTATTGTTATAAACTGGAGGAAAACGTAAAATTCTTTGAATATCACATAACTATTATTTTTTACCGGTAAATTAAATGGGCTATTTCAAAAAGTACAAACGTTAAAGTTTTATAATTTGAAACTGAACGAAAATGAGTATAAGTAGATTAAATAAGAGCGTTTTATTGAGATTAAAAGTAATCATAAAAAAGAATATTACAATGATATTCACTGTCACTAGAATTATAAAAGAGGTAATAGAATTTTTTTTTTCTAATTTATGTATCAGATTTACTCCAGGAAATCTGAACACGGATTACAGATTTCTTATCTAACAGAAAATTTGTTTTATAAAAAATTTTCTTAGAAAAAGTTATGCCTTTACAATTTTTCTTATATGTATAAATCTTATTTAATTTAAAGCAGCACACTTTATTGAGAAAAATGAACGTAAAATTCATATTATAAATTATCAGTCATTTTTTCTTAAAAACACTTCAATACAATTCCTTAGTAAAAAGGGAAATACTATTTATGTGAAAGTCAATAACAATATTTTGCTCTGAAATTGAACTCTAAGGATTATGTTGGTATTTTCAAATAAAATAAATTAAAACCTTAATATTTGATTCATATTTATAAACTAATTTCCAACATAGAAAAGCACAATATGTTTATTTATTAGTTTGAGAAAATAAAATTTGGAGCTGTAATTATAATATTGATATTAAAATTGTAATTTTTACAATAATTACTATTATATAGTAAACTCTGTGATATTATAATTGGTAGTGACATTAATATCAAACCTATATTAGTAAACTTGATACCGCTAAAAGGATTTCTTCTGAATCATACCATAAAAATATCGTAAAAGTGTAGTTGCAGACACTCTTCATCGAAAACATATTTTTCAATAAATAAAAAAAGATTGCAATCACAAATCCAAATTGTTCACCTAAATCTAAAAAAAAAAGTAAATAATACAATAATTAAATAAAAAAAATTAAAACATATAGAGTATTGTAAAAATATAAAGACAATAAACCAGTAATAAATATAAAAAATTTTATTTTTTTCACAAAGGATTAAAGCCAAAATAACATTTTTATTCAAATTCTTATTAATTTAATTTGAAACTAGAGAAATGTTACTAAAACAACAAGAATACAAAGATGACATGCTTCAGAATTTTAGTATAATTATTTATAAAGCTAAACAGCAAGCCTAATAATATGAATCTAAATTAAGATATCATTAATCAAAACAAGCCAACATAATGTCTTTGAGAACAAATTCGAATATTTTTTTCTTATAATTTTGTTAGAAGTTCTTAGTTAACATTAAGAATTATATTGTGTGTCTTAGAATGCTATAAAATTAATCTGAGCACTTTTACAAATTACTTAATTAAAAGTTCTTAACTTTTCATGAATAAATTTATATTGTTGATGTTTTATGACATAAAACAGTAGGTTAAATGAAATAAATCGTTTTTATAAAGTGCTAAGATTATGAAAATGACGGAGTAGCTATATAGCTTATTATTTTGTCTAACTGGTTATTTTCTATGCTTAAAAAAAGATATATAATTTTCACATTGTTTTACATGGTATTTTTCGTCAATGTTGTTAGGTACTTTACTTTGAAATTAAATAAATATGTAAAGTACTATTTGTAGTATGCATTTCATAATTATTTTTTATGTGTGTTATAGTCTATTCTTATGAATATTGCAAGGTATTTTTTTCATAGTTTATAGCTTTTTTTCATATATTTACATCATTTTATTATTTAAAATAGCCTTTATTTTAAATCGTTGAGAAGGACACAGTTCTAAATTTTAAAAATAAGATTTGATTTATATATCCTGATGCTTATTCGTATTTATATTTGAATTCTATTAATTTTCGAAATGTTTTACATTAATGAAATAAAATATAAAAATAAACCTGACAAAATTCCAGTTATTGAATATCAAAAATATTTTATTGAAACTAGCAATAGACCATTTAAAAGTATGTAACGAGAAGCATAATAGACTATTTTCTAAAATATCAATCTTTCAGAAGTAAAGAAGTTAATCACCAGCAATGTTACTTATCTGATAGAAAGGGCTCAATTTGTAGAAACCTTTTTTCTATAGAAATGTTCTCTATAAATCTGTAGAACTTCAGGAGACATTAGTTTCGTTAAGATATTAAATGTAATCACCAAAATCAGAACACTTGCTCAAAATATTGATCTTTCCTTCGCACCAAATCGTTTCAATCAAAGAGATGCAGAATGCATTTTTGTCATATTAACTATATTGCTCAAGATCGCAAATGACTACTATAAAAAATACATGCTTCAAAGCGTATTTTCTTCTGTAAAAATATAAGTAAATAAACGAAAAAATATACAAACTGAAATAGTAGGGTGTTCCCTAGTTCTTTTTATGATTACCCTTTTCTTCATTGCAGACGATTTTTATTGCAGTGGGGAGACGTGATCATCAAAGATGACTCCACAAAACGTGAAGAATATTTTTTTTTTCTACGTCATTCCCTGAAGTCATTAGTTCTCTTTCCCTCAACAAAAATTCTGACGATAGAACGGAAAAGAAGGAAAAAAAAAAAAAAAAAAAAAAAAACATATTGCAGCAGATGACTATTGGGATGTGGACGCTTTTCATTCCCTCATTTTATTCTTGAAAAATGGCAACCTATTTGCTTTAAATAAATTGCATGCGCATGTATGATTTATAATATTTCTTTTTATTTTTGTGGGAGATTAGCAAATAGGCGCGATTTTTTCAAACCATTAACTTCTACTTAGTCCTTAGCACATTTGATGATGAGTGGCTTTTCAAAGTCCATTCAGAAACAAATTGAAAAACGTACAAAGGTCATTTTATCGATGCCAGCAATGGAATATAAGATAATAAATGTAAATATGATAATAAGATGAATTTTAACAATTATTTAACTATTTTTGGTTTTATATTAATTATGAGGCAAGTGCCACTTAAAATTGACAGTTTAATTTGTATTTTCTTAACAGTGAAAAGTTACTTAACAGCAAAGCCTCACGCTTATTCAAATGGAATAAGGTTGATTCATTACAAATTAACCCAAATTGGTGTAGTTTGGGTTAATTTGAATAAAAAAGTACTGAATGTTTATGCTTAAACACTTTTCTTAAATTTACTGTATGATCAAAAATTTACTGCAATATTTTTTTTGAAAACGAAGCATTTTTTTAAGGGAAAAACTTGTGGTAGATCGAACGAAATGTCCTCCACGTCACTTGACGTCTTTTCTCCACTAAAAAAAAAAAAAAAAAAAAAAAAAAAAAAAAAAAAAACAAATTTGATTTGCATATTTAATTATTTCATTAAATGTTATTAATACGTATCTAATTTATTTTTACCAAAACTTGCTTATTTACATCTGTGTTTTAGTTGTGAAAATATTGTGAATGGGGTGACATTTGCAAAAAGTATATAGTTTTTTATTTTATTAAAAATTAATACAATTTAAACAAATTTATTTATTAGAAGTATTACTGCATTCAATAGACAATGCTATTTATGCATTGTCTATTGAATATATTTTTAAAATATAAAATGTGATGAGAATAACATTCTATATTTTAAAAATATATAATAGTTGATGATATGCAATTGTATATAATTATATGGCGCAATAAATTAGGTTATTACATATTTAAGATAAAATAAACCACGTGGAATGAACTTATTTCTTATTCTTACAAATAGCTAATCATCAGAAATATTACTCAAGTCAAATTATTCTGTATTACACATAAGCATGTGCGCTTAGAGTTTCATAAAATATCCTTATTTTTACAATTATAGAAATAACGACATTTTATGTGAAAACCTTTAATTTTTTACACTTATTTTATAAAACCGTAATAAAACTTGGTATTTTTCAATGTGTGTTCTTATCCCGTTCTTTATATGGAAAATGGAATTAACGATTTTTATTATATTGGAAACAAATAATGGATGTTAACGGGAAAGTTAATGAATTTAATTAATTTCATATTTTAATACATTTTAAAATTGATTATTTCAAATAAAGCTCTTTAAACCAAGTTTTACTTTGATTCCAAAAATCAAAAATCTTGGCGATGCTCTGTATATTGTATCTACAATTTTATTGCTTCAGATAATTTTTAGTTTGTATATTTGACTTGAAATACTAAAGAGTTTATATTTTTTCTTAAATGAGAGAGAATTTCTGTTGTATTTTTTCTTAAGTGAGAGCAATTTTGTTTCTTAACATAAAAATAAAATAATAATGCTCATGGTTTTATAATGATTACGCATTAATATATGCATCAATTTGTACATGGATGGTGTGAAGTTTTGCAATTAATTTCTGAAGATTTTAGAAACACGAATTTATTTGATGTTTCTTAACTAATCGTAGTTGAATGTAAATAATTTCTTTAATGTCGATTTATTTTATATTGCATTATTGAACTAACTCATTTTTAGCTCATAAGTTAAGGAAAATCTAAATTTATTATTTCTAAAATTATTTTAACTCATAAATTTAGAAATCTCGCTTACATGAAGTAGATCATTGTGGCACTTTTTCCACACATGATAAAGATAAGAAAAAAATAATTATCTTTGGCAATGTCAAGAAGGACTATACTAAATTGATTTGATCGGAACACATGGTAATGTGTTTTATCAATTTATGTGATAAAAACAAATAAACGTAATTTTCTGAGCAAATATGAAAATTCACAAGAGCTAATAAATTTGATTTTATTATATTTCTGTTGAGAGTTAAAAAATTTTTAATTTATCATTAATACATATTAAAAAATATTAGTTTAATCATAACATAATGATATACTTGACATACTCAATGCTTACATGATAAACACATTAATTAACATAGTATCATAATAATCACTTAAATACCTGTATACATTATTATGTAACAAAGGCCTATATACATTGAAAGATTTTACTCTTTTCTACTAAGAACTAAAAATCGAAACTAACTAAATCGAGCTTTTGCACTTTTAGCATTGAGAACAACTTCAATAACTAAAGGTGCAAAAGCTCGAATAATTTTCTATATATTTTAATAAATGCTTATACAATATTTACATAAAAAGAATAGGCTGAAAGCCTCTAAATATCTAAATTCACTGAAATAAAACATCATAGAATATTAATCCCTTCAAACAAACCTATACACACGTATTACAGTCGAACAAATTCTAAAAACGAAAACATTCTTTTTTCAACAATCACAAAATAAACATAAAATCTAACCTGCGCTTATAGCGCCATCTGTTGACAATAAAAGTTAACTAATATTTCGTTACAACATTATTATATAACAAAGATCTATACACACATAATTATATACCTACCATAAAAAAATAAATTACTTGTATATACATTATTATACAATAATTCTGATATTTATTCTTTCTACCTACTAATTATAGTTAAAAATTTTCAACTTATTGAAAACATTTAGTAATTTTAAAAATATACAGATAATGAAAAAGTATGTATTATTATTTATGAAACACAACAAAACTTTACAATTTTTTTTATTAAATAGAATAAGACAATCAGACATCTAAAATTGATTGCATTGTTTTTGCAGTTTATTTGTGATGAGTCCATTGAGTGTCCTCTATTTTATTATTTCTCAAGTTTTCATTTGATTCTCTATATCAGCTATTTGCGCAGAGAAAAGGAAACATCTACTTATAAGAAAAATATAAAAGCTTAATATAGAAGATAATTTTATGTAGAATGTAAACCATTATACTACTTTACTAAATATAATTACCAAGTTGGGCTATTTAATCAGTTAATGAAACTAAAAACAAAAGATTTTCATTTCAAATTTAAATATTAGCTTGAGCAAATTTTGTTCCTAGGATTTTTCTAAAATAAGGAAATATCTATTTCTTATTTAGAAGGTTTTTATTCAGTACAAAACTCAAAGGGGAAAAAAAAAAAAAAAAAAAAAAAAATCAGCGCTCTAAAATAAATTAGGAAATTCTGAATAATTAATTCATGATTACGTATTAAACAATCTCTTTTAATTAAAAGGGATATACGTGTGGCTTTTTCTTTTTCTCCTCTCGGGACTAAAAAGAAAGAAAAATTAATTGCATACAATTTGACTGAACGTTCAAGCAAATACTATAATTTCCGCAGTTCCAATTCATGGCTGTTTACTCTTTAATGAATATTATTATGTCTAACTTTTCGCCACTTCTAAATCCCTTATTAGGTGACCGATCTTTTATTCGCCGAAAATCCATGGTATGACACGCCCGATAAAGAAAATTTGTATCGATGGTCACGACTTTATTTAAATAATAGGACTTTTTCTTTGAAAAACGTTCAGTTCCTTTTCATGCTGTACTTAAAAAGGAATTGGAATAGCAACATTCATATACGAAAATTAATGAAATAAGGACATCTCTCTAGCTCTAATATAAAAGATTTTTATTGCATATTTAAAAATATTTTTAAGTATCTTTTCTGATACATAAATTTATTAATTCCGCTCTGTTTCTTGAAGTGTAATTTACAGATTAAATTTCATTGATTTATTCATGTAAATTTGTATTATTTTTATAATGTAATGTACATTTCTTAATACTAATTTTGATAAATGATGTTTCTTCTACAGTTTATATATACCATTTTGTTTCTTTAAATAAATAACACCAAGAATCAAGATTCTATAAAAGACCAAGAAATATAAAATACCGCGAATAAACAGAGTTGAGACTTAAAAAATAAGAATTTTAAAAAAAGCCTTTGTTTTAATAAATTCTTTAGAAATTTGGTTCTGTTGTAAATTGAAATGTATTTAATTCTATAAATTAAGTAAAATTCTTCAGTTTTAATTGAATTATTAACAAGCATGATATAAAATTGTAAGTTCGTGTTGAAAAACGACTTTTCATTTCTTTTCTATATGAATATGTTGGTAATACAAGTAACAGAAAGTAACAATTTTAGAAGACAGATGTTGAAATGTTTTTGATGTTTCTGAATCAAGCTCGTGAATTATCTCGATGGCTGTGATATTAACAAACAGAAACGCTTAAAAATAAAATACTAAATAATTAATGTACATTTTATTACTTAAATATTTTTTTTAAGTCTCTTTTACATAAACTAGAATTAATGAATTATTTTTTAAAAATATTTATTCTATTTCACGTATTTATTTTACATAAAACATCACATTACTTTTCTGTTCGTTTCCTTAACTAATAGACAATTTTATCAATAAAAAGAATTAAATTGTAAGATTATTTATTTTCTATTTTGCATCAACAAGAATTATATTGTAAGTAAAACATTAAAAAATAAAATTTTCATCGAAATTTTATTTTGAAGTTACAATAATAACTATAATTTCATATTACAGTTTTCAATAAATAATTGTGTATATATATATCTTAGACAGCATATTTGGTACATTTGTACTAACTAAAAAAGCTTTGTCAATGGTTGTCGAGTGATAGGTTCGTCACCATACGAAAGTCCCCACTGCTGACAAATATTTCCTCCTGTTTAAGCTGTATGGGTAATTGTACCAATCTCTGTCTCACTAATCGTATAAATGCTCGTATAAATATATTAGTAATTTTTCTGAGTACTGATTACTCAGCGAATGTGCATTTCCAAATATCTGGAAAATTTATTATATCCAGTATAACTCATTTGTCCAATAAATTATATTTTTTGTTATTTATATTTATTACTGGCTTAACTGATATACAATGCTTATTTGCATATGCTGATTCTAATTTAATGAGAAATATCAATTCTTTGAAAGGGATATTTGGTATATCTCTTGAAAATTTTAATAGTGATAAAATTAAGTATCAGATGAATTTCTTGTAAATGTTAAGAAATGTTACATTCATCCTCGTGTTAATGTACGAATGCTTTCTGATTTTTCCTTATTTATTGCTTACTGAAAAATCTTAGCTATAAGATACGAACAGAAAACCTAGTGAGTATTATTATTTATCAGCAAAGTTTTATTGTATCTTATTTATAATACTTGTAGATGCTCAAATGCATTGACGTAAAGAATAATTTTAGGAGAGAAATTCAAAATATTTCCAAATCTCATATCTAGTAGGTGAAGTTCTCATGGCTAACATTAATACTTTCTTTGTATGGAAATTACCTACTTAAGCCAGTGGTAGTCAACTAACACCCGATGTCCAGTATCATAAGAGATTCAAATTTTTATGAGTAGATATGTCTTTTGTTTTTTTGAAATATTCGTTATATCATAAAACAGAAAAATATTTTTAAACAATATACTCATTTTTATCTACATGAAAAGCATCGTGAAGTATTTTTTAGTTATTAAAGTTGAAATATGGTATGTATATTTGCACTTTTACTATTGTTAAATTGCGATATACTTGAATTGATGGGCGATTTGAAAAGTTTTTGATGTTTTAAGAAATTGCTTCGACAACCCAGCCTTAAACAATATAATTTGTAATTGTAAAGATTTATAAAATCTATATATTTATATGATTTTAATCTAAGAATTGTTTAATAAAAAAAGGAAGAAATTAACAAAATAATATCATCAGGTCTCTTACAAATGGAAAATTATATTTATTTAAAAAAAAAAATGAAGACAATTAATGTTGAAATAAGATAACTACCAACAGGAAACACATATAAATAAAATAAATTATTTAATCATTATTAAAATCATGTACAATCTTTTAATACAAATAGTTATTACATTTTGTTTTGAGAATTATTTATGAATATTCCTCAAAATTTTAAGTTTCCAAATCAATTTTGAAAAAAGTCCGTTAAAATTGTGATCATTGACCTCTTTTGTTTATATAGTGATTTTAAGTTCTGTCACATAAAAATGAACTGAAAATGATTTTCTCGATTTTCAGAAATGGATGTTTCCATTTAATCTGGAAGGAAACTTCTTAACAAAGAATAAAGTAAAATGGTTTGTAAAATAATTAAAATCATTTGTAATTAGACATAATTTTCCTTTATAAATAGAAAAAATATACTATGATTAATACAAGACTTATATTAATTAAATTTATACTAAAAATATATGTTTGAATTCACGCATATAAGTTGAAGATGTATTAAGTATTTACATTTTGTTTCATAATATTTGCATAAATGGTTTGAAAAAAAAATCACAGGATTCAATGACATTATTACTATTGGGTTCAGATTTGAATAAATTAAATATTAATTTTTTGTATTAATAATTATACTTGTTGGAGTATTAATAATTATCTTTTCAGAATAAATTATAGTGGTGTAACTTATTCTTCTTCTTCTTCAAGAGATCTTTTACTGATGTTTGCATTTAAAAACTAAATTTTTAAGATGAAATAAAAAAAAGGAATAAAATGATTGTAAATAATCATTATGTGCGAATTTTGTTAAGCTAACAATGAGAATTTTACAGCAATGAATGTAATGCAAAATTTTCTATGCAAAATGTATCTACAACACATTAAAAACATTCTTTGACTCATTACTGTATTTGAAATTAAAATGTAAATTACGTTAAAAATATTAAGTTAGTCACATAAGATTTGAAATAATAAATTTGTTGAATTGTAATGAAAAATAATATTCATTTAAAAAAAAGTTCAACAAATTGTCAATTGAGAATTTGATAGAAATAAATTAGGGAAAACGAGAACTAATTCTAATTTTCGATTGATTCATAATTCGTGGAATTATTGGATTAAATGCATTATAAATATTAATTGCAATAGATGTCTGTGTAGACATTTTTCAAAATTAAAGCTTCAAAAAATTTTCTGTTAATTAAAAAAAAAAAAAAAAATGAAGACACACTTTCCCACATCAAATCATAAATTTCTCTTGTCACAGACAATTACCCAAGAATTTGAATAGAATGACATCACTACATTAAAATGAAGTCGCGAATCAAAACACAAACGACACATCACCGCGAACAAAAGCGACTTTTCAAAAGTTACCAGATGGAAACCGAGTCAGGCCACCGCTAAAAAGATAAAAAAAGTTAGAAAAAAAAGAAAATAAATAAAACGTGGTTAGTTTCACTATAACTTAATCTATTATTTTTTTTTATATCTTTCTCCTCTATTTCTTCGATTAAAGTGACAAGAGTTGTGGGGGCGAGTTGCTGCTTCCGTCACCGAAATTGATGGTGATGTCATCGCCTAAAAGACCTTGGACCCTTCCTCGTTCGAGTAAGGCTCAGGCCTACTGTCTCGCCTCTCCTAAATGAGTAATTACTAAAGTAGACCGAGCATGGCTGCGAGTCTCATATGGCCTTTTAGCGAGATGGGTCCATTCAAGTGCTCATACTCTCTCCTTAATCGGCAGATTATCCTCAATCGGCGCTGGCTTGAATTAAGGTCTTTTCTCACCAGACAGAGATCAGGCGAGATATTATCCTTAATATTTGTGGATGGAATTCTGGTTACTTGATATCTCTGAATAGATAACATTTTGATTTAATAACAAATGCGCTACTTATTTTTTCATAGTGAGGAGGAAAATTCAATTATATTTCCTATTATTATTATTCGTTGAAAATAATAATAATAATAGGAAAATCTACATTAATCTTCAAATACAATCTTCAGTACTCTTAATGTGATATATTTTAATTACTTGATACCTTAAAATGGATAAAATTTGTCCACATTTTGATTTAATGACAAATGCTTTCCTTACTTAATTTTTCATAGCCAAGTAAAAAATATTCAATTACATTTCTTTATTTGTTGAAAATAACAATAATAGGAAATCGAAACAATCTTCTGTACTCTTGGTGTGTTGTATTTCAGTTACTTGATACCTTCGAACGTTTAACATTTTTCTACATTTTGATTTAATAAAAAATGCGTTCCATACTTAGTTTTTCATAGTGAGGAGAAAAATTCAATTACATTTCATATGTATTATTATTTGTGGAAAATAATAATAATAATAATAGGAAATCTAAACTAAATAATTTTTTTTACTTAATTTTTCTAAGTGAGGAGAAAAATTCAATTATATTTCCTATTATTATTTGTTGAAAATAATAATGATTGGAAATCTAAAATAAATAATCTCCTTTAATTAATTTTTCATAGTGAAGAGAAAAATTCAATTCCTTTTCCTATTATTATTTATTGAAAATAACATTAATAGGAAATCTAAACAATCTTCAGTTCTCTTGGTGTGTTATATTTTAGTTACTTGATACCTCAGAATGGATAACATTTTTCTACATCTTGATTCAATGTAAAATGCATCCCTTACTTAATTTTTCAAAGTGAGGAGAAAAATTCAAATACATTTCCTGTTATAATTTGTTTAAAATAATAATAAGAAGGAATCTAAACTAAATAATCTTCTTTACTTAATTTTTCATAGTGAGGAGAAAAATTCAACTACATTTTCTATTATTATTTGTTGAAAATAACATTAACAGGAAATCTAAACAATCTTCAGTACTCTTGGTTACATTTTAGTTACTTGATACTTCAGAATGGATAACATTATTCTACATTTTGATTTAATAACAAATGCGTTACTTATTTTTTTAATAGTGAAGTGAAAAAATCAATTACATTTCCTATTATTATTGTTTGTTGAAAATAATAACAATAGGAAATCTAAATCAATCTTCAAATGCAATCTTCAGTAATCTTGGTGTGTTATATTTTATGTTATTATATCCCCATAACACACAATTATTTATTATCCACGTAACTTTGATTGGATGAATACCCCATATTGTGCATTGAATGAGATTTTCATTATAAAATAAATTATCTGCAGTTTAGAATCTGCAGGAAAAGTTACAAGTTAAATCAATAAAGGGAATAAAATAATTTTCCCATTTAATTTATATATTACACACTCCTTAAACAATTTCTTTTTCCTTTGTCAAATATGTTGTAATTATTTTAAAATGTTTGGAAGCTTGTGACGAAAAATATTTGGTGTCATTTCACTTGGATTGACTTTAATTTGGCACAACTATTCACAATATCTCTGGAGTATTTTTGAATTCGATGAATTTTTTAATATATTTAATTATTATTTTATTAATATAAAATTCTTATTGCATGAAAATGATAAAGAATAGTGAGAATATTCCACAAAATTTTATTTTGGTTATCCTACTTAATAAGTCGTCGCTGAATGATTTATAGAACACTGTTTTAACATCGAATTTTTATAAGAATAGTGCGAATAATGCAATTAAAATTTCTTTTTTTATATAAATCCTCATTTTTTATAATTTTATTTATTTTTATTATTAATCAATTTAATTCATTTATTTAGAAAGATTATGACATCACAACTACGTCATCTTGACGATATTTTACTACCTTCAAAAAAATTCAAAAATATGACGCAGAATTTGTCGGCATCTATGGCTGTAATTTTTATAAATAATGGCGTGTTAAGATATTTTTGAATTTCGCCTTTAGTAATTAATGAAGTTTGTTGATATTAATTTTTATGTATGCTTATATTTCATAAACACAATCATCATTTTTCCTATTGATTGATTGATCATTCTGCAAAACCTAAAGATGAATGACAGGGTATGATAGGTTTTGAAGAAACTCTCTGTCATCAGTCATTCGTATTGATAGAAATTCATCAATTTCTTAATCTGCAGTAAAGTCGATATTCTATATACGATTATTTCTTTAATTTATATAGAATATCGACTTAATTTATAAAGAATATCGAAGAAAATAGAGGATTTTCATAACTTTTGATAAATTGAGAAGTTTTTCTTGAAATAGGGAATATTAATAGTTCTAAAGTGAGGTAATATAATTATAATTGCAATGAATACTATCTAAAAATCATTAATAGAAATAAGGTAATTTTATTTCAATCCATATAATCTTTCTTTTATGAAATAACTTTGTAAAGCAGCCAAAAGTTATGGCTATTTACAATATATTTGTGAAATATTTACTAAATCAAACAACATAAAACGGAAAACAATGATATTTGATAGCTTTCAAAAATCAAATCATCAAAAGCTCGGATTGCTTTGACTTATATTGGATAGCTTATCATAATTCTTATTTACTGGACATTTTCTGAAACAGTTAAGAACTTATACATATTTTGCTTAGAAGGTTTGAAATATTTTATGCATCCATCTGTAATATTCACATTACTTTCGAATGATATACAAATTAACAGAATATTTTCAATAAACATTCCAAACTTTTCTACTCATTGCTATGGAAGGGGAAGAAAGTTTACAAATAAAAAATTCGCATTTGCGCGTGCTTGTCTTGTTTTATCATAACCGAATCGAGAATTCGACCCCACTGAACCAGCACTTAAAACAGCGATGACATAACCAGATCTGGAATCGTGTCGTAAAGATAGTGTCTCCCCTCCTTATAAAACATGTTTACAATATGCAATTTTACCATGACTTCATAAAAACACTTATATATGGCTCTCAGAAATTGTGAGTTCCTCTTGATTCACTTCAGTTTCTCAGATATCTTTTCTGATGACTCACATCCAAGAAAATACGTGTAAATATAATATTTTGTGGTTTCAGGAAATTGTGCTTTCTCTGCCACTATTTTTTCTCATTTAATGATCCCCGGAGTGGATTCTTTCTTCATACGCGGAAGTGCTCTATTGTTGCAATTGAAACTGCAAATTGTTTGTAATAAGGATGTAATAATGAGGCCGTAAATGTGGAATGAAAAAGAAGCGAAACAATGCCATTTCGAAATATTGTCTAATTTACCGTTTTTGTTAAAACTTCTGATAAAATGTTATCTTAAAAACTTTTTTTTTAAAGGCGTAAAAAAAAAAAAAAAAAAAAAAAAAAAATTAATGCATAAAAAGTGAATGTAGATAAAAAAATTAGAAACTTTTGGATTGTTTATACTGTATTAATATTTCATCTGAAACGGAACTGTGTTTGCAATAAGAGAAAACTGAAGTCACAATTCATAGATAACAAAATTCGTCACAGAAGTCTGTGAAAACGTTGTACATTTGTGATTAAAAATGAAATATTGGAAAATATAGATTACCTTATTTACATATATTTTAACTACTTATATATCCCTTTAAACTTATTGTACCGAAAAAAAATTAGTCATTTAAAATGCAAGTATCTATTATTTATTTATTAAAATTAATCAAATTTTTATGATTGTATGATTGCACATATTGAATATTTGCATGTATATAATAAAGCACACCTTTGATAGTTGTATATAAAGTGAAATATACGTATTTTTCACAATAAATTGATTATAAAATGTGTGTGATATGCTTATTAAATTAAAATTAAATAATATCTGTAAAGAATCATAAACTTTAAATAACAAATTAAATCCTCATAACTTTCTGAAGGTATGGAATAAGCCTAGGAAATGACTGGGATTCAGTCCTCATCTAGGACAGAATTTAAATTATCATGAGTGTAATGGTCTGGAGAAAAATTCCTCTACCTCTAGATCAATGTCAAAATTGTGGCTCTGGTGGTGCCATCTATCGGAGGAGTTTAGAGCAAAGTCGAACTTCTACCTTCATACTGCTCTGGTTAAATCATAGACGCTCCCTACAGACTTAAATTCACATAGCCAACGGCATAGCGATCTTGGCTTGTTTAAGTGTCATGAGTAACACTCATGTGAAGTAATAGATAAAATTTTCTCTATTTTTGTATCTGTGAATCTGTGGAATTTTAGAAGAAATGCTTCATAAAAATTACTTTTTTATTCCTTTACATTCTGATATTTTTATATTTTGATGCTTTTTTTTGTAACAGATATATGTAAATAGAATTGATATTTATGAATCGATATTCTTTTCTATATATTTATTTTTAATGTTAGTAATATCGGTAAATCTTTAAATAGTTTTTTTTACTATTTTGAATAATTGTTTAAATTATTTCGTTTCTATTCCAGACAACAAGCAATTAGCTTGTGTACCTGATATAAACACCTATTGACATGAGCACGGCTTTTTTTAAAAAACGAAATCATATTTTATCATTCGACATATTTGATTATTAATTTTAGTATCATATTATTTGTTTTTATTTATAGGGAAATGCTTTATTTTCTTATTTATTTTTAGATAAAATTATGTGCAGAAAAAAGACAGGTACCGATATTTTTATCACTTTTTTATCTACTAGAGAAAATAGAACAAATTATCAGACATGCTTGCTTTTTCGTTGAGATTATATTTTATAAAAAACAATTTCTATTTTTAGTAAAAAAATTTAAAATTTTTTTTAATCTGAAATTGATTGACATTTGATTAAAATCCTTACCTGGAAAGGAATTTAAGTAATTTCATTTTTATAATTTCTTGCTTTCACCATGAATTTAAATAATCACATAATATTATTCCTTTTCTAACACCATTTCTTTACAAAAGATTAATAAAGTACTTAAGAAATTGGATAAACATATATTAAATTATATTGTAAAATCTACATTCATAATATTGTAAAAAAAATTTTATATTACAATTAAATTAAGCAGCTTTAATATTTTCATTTATTTATTTTTTTTTTTGACATGTAAGTACTTGTATCATAATTCGTCTAGTTCCTTATGTTGGAGGTCAGACTCTTCTTCCGTATCTTTTGAAGTGTTAAGATGTCATAATGAGGAGTTATATTTAACGAGACTCAATTTCATTTCTAGTTATCATTTTTCATCATTCCTTTTTCTACGTTTCATTGGTTCTCATTGTTTCATTATGATTTATGACGGATTCACTCACACGTCTTTCACTGAGCACAGAGCGAGGGAGAGACAACAGACGAGTGGGAAATGATTCTGCTAACAAGTCGTTTTTAGTTTTCGGCAGGTGAAAAAGATAAGTGATTGTTTAAAAAAAAAAAAATATGGTAGAATGTTTGAAACTGAGAGGTGTTCTTATGATTAATAGCATATTTGAATGATTTCTTTAATGATGAAACTTTTTGGTTAAATTTAAAAATATTCAGTGCCACATATATTGAGGTTAAAAAGTTTGAAATGGTGAAAGCTGATAATGCAATCGACCCTCGTTTTTAGGACTTCTAATTTATGGCTATTCACGATTTTACGAAGTAGTGGCAGATTTCTAACATGTTCTCATAAACCTAATTGATAATTTTATATTCGCAATTACTATGTAAATTTTGAAATATATGTTTTTTCGAACTCAGTTACGTCATTTTTGATAAACTTTTCCTATTTATGTCATGTTAATTAATTTTCCAATTTCTTTTAATTAATTGTTGAAAAATTTAGACTGTTGTGGTGAATCATAAAACTTCAAAATTGTGGATTATTAACTCACCTTAACTCTGCTGCTAATGCTGAAATCCTGAATTTTTTCAAGTGGCATTTCTCCCGCCTAATCTAACTGTTATCATACATCCTATGCATCAGAGTGTAAATATCATACATCCTATGCATCAGAGTGTAAATATCATACATCCTATACATCAGAGTGTAAATATTATACATACATCCTATGCATCAGTAATTTCAAGTGCAAATGTTGTATATTCTTTTACGAGAAGTGATCATGCCTTTCATTAGTCTTATGAATTTGACACTCTGTAGACAATGGATTTGTCAATTTATATTTGGAATGATGTTGCAGAAGAAATGATATCTAGGTCATTTTGGCATGCAGGCATTACTAAAAATACCACCATAAGTAAACAAAGCCAAAAACATTTACATTGTGACGTAAGTAAAATGGAGTTACTCATCCATAACTTCGACAAAAAAGCCTACTACTGCCCGAAATTCCATTCATGAACTTTTAGAATGTGGACTCATGAGGAATTTATAATAAGCATCGAATAACTAAATGACTGAGAACATAATAAATGAAAGTGAAAGTGAATGTTCAGATATATAAACAGAGTGCATAATAAATTATTTTCATCACATTTACTATTATTCAAAACATTCATCATTAAAGTTTTATTAGCCAATTATATATGTTAAGCCATAATTTGATTAGAAAGTGAATTAATTGTGTAGTTTAATATAAATTATTTTAACGAAATATTTGATATTTCATTCACCAAAAGAATTTAATCAATATTTCTAGCGAATCAAATATATTTTCTTAATTTAATTACGAAAAGCATTCATATCCCTAAAATGTATTTCGACATTTATTAAAATGATCTGTCGGAATAAAATAAACTATTTTTATTATTTCGACTATTAATTATTAAACTGAAAGAGCGAATTTGAGAATAATTTTCTACAAATTTAATTATTTTTGAAAATAATATAAGAAAAACGCTCTAAGTAAAAATCACAATATCAAATTCAACTCAAATAACAAAAAGTGAAATATACTATCAAATATGTTTATTATCATTATCGTTTTCCTGATGGTTGAAAACATTTAAAACTGTATAGATTTAAAACTGTATAGATTTAAAGTAACAGTTAATTTGCTGACGTATTCAGCCAGAAACAATATTTATATTTTTATATATTCTTTTAATTTATAAAGTAATTTATTTTTCGTAATGAAATACTGTATCTATTACAAAAATGATTAATTTAGTTTCTATTGCTTTCAATAATTTTATTTTTTATTGTTTATAGTGGATTTTTATTACATAATATAAAAACAAAATAAGTTTGAAAGCTTTAAAGAAGAAAAGGTTTCCAAAATATATCGATTGTAAAAGATAAATGTTTCTAAAAGATATCGATTGAAAAATCAAAAAGCTAATATTATTTATTCTGAACACGACAAGAGAAATATATAGTGTTGACATAAGTGTGTAGGCGTATAACCGGAAAGAGTAGGTTCTTCTCTCAGAATGCTTTCTTTCTAAGCATAGAACTGCAGGAAAAGAATTTATCAATAAAGGGTAAAAACACTTTCCATAAACTTTTCAAACAACTGTCTATAATTCACTTAAAAAATGTCTTATAATTTATTGCTAAGCATTTTATATTTCAATGCAAAAATGTAAAGTAACTTTTGAATCAAATAAAAATATTGTAACGAAATATTTTACATTTGATATTTAAAAATATTATACAGAATATTTTTGAAGTAATTCTTAAGTGCAGAAAGAAAAATATTTTTGAGATAATTAATAAATGAATTTTTTGATAAGCTAAAGAAATGAAAAATTATAATTACATAGGATTGTGTATTTATAACTGAAGTCATAATCCGTATTTCAATATTTAATTATTAGAATACACGAAAAACATCAGATTTATTTACTATATGTTTCTGATAAATTTAAATATTTATGTAAATTTATAATAAATATATTTAAGTTTCTACGGAGAATTTTACTAAAGATTATGTATGCAGTAATTTTATAAATAAAGAAAAATTTATTAAATAATATTTTAAGCAAAAAAGGAAATATTCTTTAGTTGAATAATTATTGATTGAATTATTAAAATGAGAACACTATTAAAAATTTTAAAAAATTCTGATATTAATAAAATGCTTTTGAAGGATGGCGTTAAATAAAAAACACTTTCGATTAATAAAGATTTTATTTAAATGATAAACTAATGTTTTTCTTACTTATCGTTAGCCATATTAAGGTCATTACTCTATATTTTGAACAATTTTTATGAGAAGTTTTCTTAAAATTATATTTCAATTACATTATTTAATGTCTCTTTGTCTGAATGTACTTAATTAAAATCACTTAAGACTGCATGAAGAATAAGCTTCCTCTGAAGATTTAAATTACAGGAATCAAAAAAAAACGACAGAAATTTAAATTTTTAATCATAAAATTTTTAGAGATTAAAAAGATTTAAGAATTTATATCCAGCTTTATAAAACATGCATTTCTTGTAAAGTACTTTAAACTCCTTTCCATTTCAATTCACTAACTGGCCTAGTGGGTGGATTCATGAACCTACTTTCAATTACAAAACCGACTAATTAAGTTGAATAAAAACTGAGTTTCATCTGAGTGATTAAATCACATAAATCTTGTTAATGAATGTGAAAGGATGACCGTAACGTATCTTTCAAACCGGTCTATTTTCTTAATACCAAAACTACCGAGAACTTGTCTGAAGCGGTTTTCCTTTACGTCACCTCAATCATTATTATTCCAATAGAAAAATCTCGGCTTCTCAGGATTATTATATTAGTCAGATTATTACTTTTAACTGAGAGCGAGAAACTGGATGAATAATCAATTAATAGATGGGATGTAGGACGAATTTTACATTTCTTTAGAGCAATGTTTGTGTTTTAGTTTTTCTTTGGAAGACACGTGACTCGGTTCTCAATGAACTATCGTATGTTTTGTAGGAGTTTTTTTTTTTTTTTTTTTTTTTAATGAAATGTAAAGGAGTTATTTGTTTCAAATCGATCAATTTTAATTTATATATCATCAATGAATTTCAAGGAATATTCTCATTAATGTCAATTATAATGAAATGTTTTGTACATAAATTTAAATTTATGCTATAAATGTGTAATTATGGGAGTTTTGTTAAAATATTCTTTGAAATGAAAAAGAATTTTAAAATATTTTTCGAGAAATATCTGTAATGAATAAGGAAATGAAACTTGCCTTATTAATGGTAATTTAATATTAAAATTAAAAAAAGGTTTTTCTTGATATGTGTAATTTTTTTCCATTTGTATAGTGATTTATTCATAAATATTTTTTTATATTTGATATATATATTTTCAAAATTGCCACCGAACAAGGTAAATTATAGTTTGAAATATCGAATTTAAATTATTGAGGAAAATGTGTGTATTCAAGAATTTTAACTATAATCATGTGATTTAAAAAAATCTTTTTTGGCAAAATCCATGTAAAAGAGTTCTGTAAATAATGTAGATTAATACATATAAAATTAAATATTTAATTCTTTTTAATTCTGTAAATAGTTTTTAAAAATGTATTTTGAAGAGGGAAAAGCTTTCCATTAATCATAAATATTTAAAGCTTTGTACACTTTTACTGTTTCATAATAATTGAAATATTGGCAAGAATAATAAAACTTAATGATATTATAATAAGTAGTTTATTCTCTTTTAAATTGAGTCACTCATTCACATCGTTGTAGCTTTGAAGTAATGCTTCGCTAGTTGATGGTCTTGTGTCTGCTTCAACTTAGCTTAATGGTCATCTTCATAATCAAAACTTTAAATAAGTCTACCATCATTTCTAATTTGTGGTCTAGAATCTCACTCATAATCCATTCTCCTATATCTTCTTTAGCATTAACTTTTGAACATCTAAGAATTTTCAAACTTTCTCTCCTATATCTTCTTCGGCACTAACTTCTGAACATCTAGGAATTTTCAAAATTTTTCTTCTATATCTTCTTCGGCACTAACTTCAGAACATCTAGGAATTTTCAATATTTTCTTCTATATCTTCTTCGGCACTAACTTCAGAACATCTAGGAGTTTTCAAAATTTCTCTTCTATACTTTCTTCGAGAAATTTTGAAAATTCCTGAACATCCACGAATTTTCAAAATTTCTTTTCTATATCTTCTTTGGCACTAACTTCTGAACATCTAGGAAATTTCAAAAGAATATTTTTGAGTTTTTCAAGTGACACGACATTCTTATTTTTTTTTTTCTCTTCTCTTACCTTTTCTTTTCTCGAGATTTTTCTCACTTTCCTTCTCTTCCTCTGTCTAAATTATTTTTCCGAAATTGTGAAAAGTGATTCAAGATAATCAGCGATTCGTACAGAAGGAGTTCGGATAATTGGAGTTCTATTGTACTCTTGCGGATGTGACATATTTTATAGGTATTCCTATTGTATGTTTAATATATTGTTAAATTGGAAATACAATGCTTCCTCTTTAAATTAAGTACAGAACTTTCATTTTTGAGAAAACAGAAGCATGTGAAGTGTTATTATTTAAATCCTACTGAGACGCAAGTGAAATTCATGGCAAAAGAGCTTTGTTTTAATATGAAAACATATACATGCTTAGTAACTAGAGAATTTTAAATCCTTTTTGTATTAAATCAGCCACAAAATCAACTGTTTATATTCGAGATAACTATGAAAGTATTATGCATACCATGAAAGAAAATCAAATTTTATCATTACTTTTATATAAACCAACTTTACATGATTCTTTTTGTCTTAAAAAAACTTGCACGTATTTACATTGACCTTGAGATAAATCAACTGAAAATACTGTTTATATGAGATAATGTACTTCAACGGCATTAAATGTACGTTTTCAGACGTGACTGGCAAATGTACGATTACATTAACTAAAATATTTCATCTAACACGCAGAAAAGGAGCTGAAAGGAAAAAGTATGGTCTGCATAATGTAATTGAATTAAGGAATATCATGTTGGTTTAGTTACACTATTTTTAATCTTAACTATATTTGTGCTGTTCTGAAAAATATAGTTAAATGGTAAATATTATAACCTACAAATTAATTTCATGTTTCATTTTTACTTGAATTTTGTAAGAAATTAATCTTTATAACTGATTAATGAAAAAAAAATTGTCATAACTTATTTCACATGTTTCTTAATAGTATGATTAACAGTCTATTTGAAGAAATTTGAAGAAGTTAATCTTTTTAAGAAGGCAAGTTATTTCGCTATAAGATTGTAATTTCATTAATAAAATTGAAAGTTAAAGCTATTCACTTTTGTTAACGTGCCAAGCTTAGATTTCTTTCCTAGATATGGTAGGATAAAAGCAAATTTTGGTAAGGATTTTTATCCAGGTTTTCATAAAAAATTTCTTATACAAATTTTTGAAAAATACCAATTAAATTAAATTCCATAGAAAACAAATGATTTTAAAATGTGAAGGATCACAAAAATCTTACTCTGAAATTTCATTTCCTGAAATTCATTCATTCAAGTCAACGTTAGGAAACTAAAGTTGAGTTTTATGTATTTCTTCAAGAAGACACTCCAAAAAATATAAAAGCTTGTGTCAAAACAATTATTAATTCTAACGTATCACTCTTGAAAATGATTTGCTTTTTTCAAAAGATTTTGAAATACGGCACAAGAACCAAATAGGAATAATGTATTTGATATGATTTTCTTCCCTATTTGAGCAATTTTAAAGATGTACCAGATTAAAATTTATTACTGTATCGTTATCATTTTCATTGGCAAGCAGGTAAGTCTTTGGAACATTAAGTGCATTTATGTTATTTATAACCTGCAGTTATTTAAATTCTGATAATAAAATAAATTACTTAATTAACATCCTTCCTGAGTTCAATAATTCTGTAAATTAACTAAAAGTCTTGAAGATAAACCTGTTTTATATAACTGAATATAGGTGCATTTTGCGAACACTTTTTTATGCATTCTTTCCTTTATTTCAGAGAATTGGATTTCACAATTCTTTCCTTATTTCTTCAATCGACTCAATCAAGATAATCGAAAAACATATTATGCATAAAATATTTGCATGATTAAAAGTTAAGTATGATATTACAATTAAGGATATTATATGTATGACATTAAAAATATTTTCATTATGTATACATGCATTTGAACTTTATAGTTGTTCAAGTTGTAAGCAAAATTAAATAGAAAATTAGGCACAGGTGTCGTAAAATGTTGAATTTTTTTGGCGATGAAGAAATGTTGCCAAGATGACGTATCGTGAAATGTGCGATGTCGTAAATATTAAGGTTGCCAAAATAGAATTTTCTGCATAATTCTTATAGGTCAACATATGTATGACGTATTAAAAACGAGGTTGCCAGATGCATAAGATAATCCACTAAAAATCGCCAAATTTCAGAATTTGGCATCCTGAATTATATGGTACCTGTAAAAAAATCAAAAAATTATATGGCATCTTTAATAAAAAAATGTCTTTATCAGTATAAGAAATTTGAAGTCCAGTCTCATATTAACAAAATAATGATATTTTAGAATTACATAAGTAAGAACTTTTTTACCTCATTCTTATTTAAATTTCCTTTATTTATTTTTAGTTGATGAGTGAAAAACAAATTCAAAATGAAAGTTTATGACTTATAAATTTTTAATCACTCTAACTTGATAAAATTTTGGTGAACATTTTCGTTGAAGTCTCTGTTTCGTCAAACTTCAGTGATGGCAACAATTGATTCAATACACTTTAGTTAATTGTTGTCAAAAGCGACTTACTCGGCTATTTACAGTTGACAGAATTTGATAAAAATGGCCCTCTATTTTTTAATTGTACTTTAATATTTAAAACTACTTCTTGTGCGTTACTAAGTTTCTTTAGAAATTTTACTATCAGCAAAACAACATGCATCTTTACATTTTTTGCTATACATTGACACAACTTAATTAAGATTCTTGTGTAGTTTAAATTAATGGCAATATATAGATTAGAAATACACTAACATTTGATTGGAAACTTAAAATAAAACATTTGATATTATTCCAAACAAATATTTTCCATTTTTGATTCAAATCATTTTATTTAAATTAATACACTGCAAAATGTTTTGGTCAAAAGTTATATTTTCTCAGGAAAGGAAAATAAATTTAAATATATATATTATTTTACCGCTTACAAAATTTTTAGATTTATTAACTTTATTTTTATTTTAAAAATTATTTTAAAACTCATAAATATGCATTTTTAAATGCTTAAATAATGAATTAAAAGTTAAAATAACGAAAATAACAATAATAATAATAATAATAATCTCAGATATGAAAATTGCTATAACGATTATATATTATAAACATTAAGAGAACTATACAACTAATGCATACACACAACTATAGATGTGAGAAACAGTATAGAAAAGTTTAGTTATAGTTTTTTTATTTGCTACAATTTTTATAGGTAATGTTTCCATCATTTTCTACAAGAATTTCACACCTGGGTTCAGGCATGAAATCAAGACACACACTGAGTGAAACGGAAGTGCGTATCGTATGTATGTTCCATTATCTGACATACCCAAACTATACCCTCCCTCCAATTTCGTTAGCTAAAAGTGGCAGCTGTCACTTAAGGTTTGTCAGAAAGCAAACGCATGCATGGCGCTTTTGAATGACAAATTCTTTGGCAAATACTGCCGGCCCCGTTTACATTATCTATATTTTTATCTCTGACTTGTATGATAGTGTTTGAAGAATATATCTAACTCCACTGGCAGTCCGTTGATGTTGGTAACTGCTTACAAGATTGTGGGTGGACGCATATTTTTCTTGGAAGCAACTCGCAGACAGAAAATGAAATATGATGTCATTTACTGCTTAGAGCGAGTTGTCATTGTTTACACCACTGAAATATTTTTTCTTTCCAAGAAGTTATTCAAAATGTGTAGCAAAATTATTATGATGTAAAACAAGCAATTTTTTTTTTTAAAAAAAATTTAATCCTATTGTTTATGTTTTACTTGATATTCGTATGATATATCGAGATTGTGGTAAGATAATATGCGTTTGTTTCAGTTTTCTATTAATAAATATTTTTGCAAGAAATAAAATATTATTTTTAAACATGTGATGGCATGTGCGTCATATATTCACGTGACAGCATGTGTGTCATATATAATAATTGTGACTGCGTATGTATCATATATAATGATGTGACTGAGTGTGTATCATATATATTAATCGACTGCGTGTGTTTCATGTTTAATAATGCGACTGAGTATATGTTATATATAATAATGACTACATTTGCGTAAATCTATATAATGTACGATTTGAGATTAGCTTTTTTTCATTTTAATAATATCTTAATTTTTTAAATTTAATAATAACTTAATTATTAAAATGTTTTGTATATCTGGAAAAATTACATTTTTGATTATTTCAGTTTTCTGAAAGGAAATGTTAGCGCCATCTAGTGGGAGAGTATTACTTCATAAGGAGTTTCAATTAAAATTGTTAAAGCAATGGTGGTGCTTAAATTTTAAAATATAGTATACTAATTAATTTTTCTCTAGACACACATAAATAAATTTAATCACAATTTATACTTCAAAAAAGTTCACATGAAACACTTATTTTTAAAGTTAAACTTTACTTTCTGTCTCTATTATATATAGTTTAGATTAATGTAAAATATAAATTATATGTTGCATTTAAAATGATTTATGTATATATCTCAGGAATTTACTTTAAAAAAGGTTGACAATCATAACATATTCTATTTAAAATTCACTCTCACAAAAAATAAATTTTTATTTATTAACTTGTTAATTAATCTATCTTTTAAAGTAAAACTAGTTATATATAACTTTTCTTTTGCACTAACAAAAATTTAATTTAATAAAATAATTTAATTAGTTTAATTTAATAAAAATATATATCATCTTATACTCATATAGCTCTTTACAGAATGTAAATTTTCAAATTTTTTAAAATTTCCTTAAAGTCATTGAGGAAATAATGGATCTTAATTGCCGCGAAGTCGTTGAGGAAATAAAATAGATGTATGGAGAGGCAATGTTCTCTTCATTTAATTAAAAGTTAATTTATTTTTTCTTCATTTGAATTAAATTATTTCTGGTCACAGAGAAATGATTTACGGCTCCCAACTTTCCTAATGCCATCTAAATTTCTGACTTATAGAAAATATGTTATTAAAGATGAAATATTTTAGAGAACCTTTTCATGCTTTATCAAACACATCAGTCAACTTGATTGCTCCATATTTTCCTTTTATGTCATAGCTATCAATATGGAATTACTTCTTGTCTGTATTTAATATATGTGATATCGTACTTTTCCTTAATTAGTTCCGTTTTCCTGTTACTCAGTATTTGAATTTACAATTGATGCTGTAAGTGGCAGGTATATAAAAAAATATTTTCAAAGAAAATAAAAATAAAAATCTGCAGATTGTTTATAGACTTATTTTTATTTAAATATCTTAATGATGATATTATATTTTAATAGAATTATCTTTTGGAACTTCACAATTATTTGACAAATATTTTTTGAGGATAGTGAGAGTAACTGAGATTAAAATTTTTTTCCCCTGTAAATGGGAAAATAAAGAATGTTTTAATTCTGAAAATGCAAGTAGAAGTTTAAATTATTTGACACATATTTACGGAAAATATTCATATATAAGTGAAATCGTAATGATTTCTTAGCAACATACTCAAAGTACAGATAAATTTAACAAATTTACTATTATTTTTTGCAGCCTCTAGTTGTCAGCATGCCTGACTGCGGATAGGGAGGTCTTGAATTCGAATCCCGGTTCGGGCATGGATGTACTTTCCCTCTCAATCTGTCCTGTCTTTGTCCTTTCCTTGTATGAATGGGTTGTGAATGGTTGCCTACCCTATAAACGGCTACCTACGGCACCTGTGCACTGAAGAAGTCGGACTACACACCATAATATCAGCCTAGTTGACACACAACAACATAATTATTTTTTGGAAACATTGTAAAATGACTTTAACATGAATTAATATTTCTGAATGATGCTTAAGAAAATAATAAAGTAAATATCTTATATATATATATATAAGTGTAATAATGATTAAGTTTGAAATTAATTCAAAGTCAATTAAAATGTCAAGTATCTTAAAATTAATAGAGTTTATAATAATAAAAGTTGTAAATGAAAAAAAAAAGGCAAAATTGAAAACAAAATAATTTAAAAATGCATTACCATTATGAGATTTTTAAAATTCGCAAAAGCGCTTTTTTTCTGAGGAAATGTTTAATTAACTCTGACTAACTAGATAAATAAACAATTTGCTTAAAAAGAAATACTTTCGCTTGTATGTAAAGAAAACAATATTAATGTGGAAATTGCTTAATTCATTCGCTCTTTCTAATATTTAAATTTCTGCTTATGTGAATTAAATGATTCATTTCGCTATGAATGAATGACCGAATATAAACTTGACGTAAGACGTCACATGAATCCTGAATAACAACACATGGCGGGGATCGTCATTCAGTAAAAAATCACGTGGTATCAAAACCTCGGTGTAATCTGGTTGGTTACCCGAAGAGTCGTCAGCGATTGCAAAGTGATGTCTTCCGACGGATGTTGGGATAAACCACAAGAGGGAATGGTTTATTTTGAAAATACAGAAGCAGACTTGGATTTCTTCTTCTGGATGTAAAATTCCATTTTTTTTCCTTCTTTCGTTTTCGCGAGCACATGTTGTCTCTAGTCTTCGTTCTATCAATTTATATACCCAGTGAATTTCGTTACAGTAAAAGTAGCAGATAATCATGGATATTAGAGAATTAATTGGAATTGAAAGTAAGAAAAGACAGGAGATTAATTTACACATAATGCTGTATCTCATCCATGCACCAGACAAATCACATCTATTTAGCTTGGATTAAATTCAAGTACTCCTGTAACTTTCGTTACTTCATTTATACTGTTGTTATTCCGCTCGTTTTTTTTCAAGAAAATCAATTTTAATATCAACTGTATATCCAGAGATATACACAAGTACACAAATTGTTACTAGTAGTAGTACACAAATTAAAGTTTGAATATATGTTTTTGATTCTTTGTAGAGTTAACAAATTTGCAATGCTGTCCTTTGATTTGGTTACAGTTAATTATAACAATGCAAATTCATGAGCATCGGTAGATAATATTTATGTTGTGGGTCAATCTTACAAAAAGTAAGATGCTAACAATATTAAAATTTTCTAATTGCTTTAAAATTTCTAAAGTTCAGCCGAAACAAATTTGGATCTTGCTTAAGGAAAGTTCTAACAATTTCCATCGACACACGGAACAATTAGGTTGGGGAATAAGTTCGTAGCGTTTTTACCAAAGACATTTATTTAAACAAAAAATAATAATTATATCAATAAGTTAATCAATTATATATTCGTTTTTGCTGTTTACGATTCTTCCCATCTCTCGAGCAATTTGTTGATGCCGTTCCTCCAAAAATCACCTTTTCTGGTGTCAAAGAACTTGTCGAGACAGTTTTTAAGGACCTCTTTGTTATCGAGGGTAACGCCCTTCATATGGTTTGACAAGGAGCGGAAAAGATGGTAATCGGTCATTGCAAGGTCCGGAGAATACGTCAGATGTTGAGAGACCTCCCATTCGAGCTGTTTGAGTGCGGCTTTGATTACTTGTGCAACATGAGGCCTGGCATTGTCGTGAAGGAGTATGGTTTGACCATGTGGATCAGGTCCTTTCAGTCGAATAGCCTCATTCAGGGGGTGTAGCTGGGCAATGTAGAGCTCCTTGTTGTATGTAGTATTTTTTTCGAGCATTTCCCAGTGCACCAGGCGGTCCTTAAAAACTGGCTCAACAACCTCTTTGACACCAGACCCGGCGATTTTTGGCTGAAAGGCATCAACAAATGGGTCGAGAGGTGGGAAGTAGTTGTAAACAGCAACGGCGAATATATAATTGATTAACTTATAGATATAATTATCGTTTTTTGCTTAAATAAAAGTCTTTGGTAAAAACGTCAGGAACTTATTCCACAAACTAATATATTTGATTCGTAATTAAATTATTTGTATCATTAATCTGTGTGTACTATATCTTTTCAGCAAAAATGAACATACTGAATTCCAGTGGCCATAAGTATTACACAAAAACAAGGTGATGCTCAAAATGAAAAGAATTATTCCATTCTGTTGAATAAAAAAATTGTCAAAGAACATGTTTTTATAAAATATGCTGTTTCTGCATATTATATACATTAAGCAAAATAGATATGCTGTGATTCAGAAATGTGGGAATTTATTGCTGCAGAAAGACTTAAAGTTTTTTTTAAAAAAATCAGTCTAAAATGGTTGGGCAATCACCTAAAACTCCAAAACGAAGCAATTGCAAGATAAAAAAGATACAAAATCATTTAAAACCCGAATTTTTGTAGAAGAGTTCATCACTAGGAATAAATCAAATTTACGTGTACATATATGAAACATTTTCGTTATGTTGAACTTTAATATTATAGAGAAAAACAAGTGAAATCGAATGGAAATTGCTTATTGTCATAAGTCATATTTCTTGCTAATATAGTTTAGGATCAATAAGGCGTTAAATTTTTTTTTATCTCAAGATAAAAATACTATTCAACACTCAAAATATTTTGAGGAATAAAATTTTTTTCTGACTTTACAATACGATTAAAAATATACACTTTATAAATACTTTTCCGTTTGATTGAAAAATTCATTTGTAGCTTAATGATAATACTCTTAAAAATAGTATCTTTAATTTTTTGTTTAAGGGTTTCATCAGTTCTCAGAATGTTTACACATGCTCACATTCGATGATATTTAGAATTAATTTAAATTTCAATGCATTAAATTCATAGAAAACATTTAATTTGAATTATTATATTGTTGAATAAGTGAAATCCTATAAAGATAATTAAAAAATATATTGTGTGTGTGTGTCTGAGAGAGAGAGAGAGAGAGAGACAGAGAGAGAGAGAGAGACAGAGAGAGAGAGAGTAGTTGGTGTTTTATTATAACTTAAATAAAATTAATTTCCACGTTATAAATTGGTTGTAATCTAACAAGACACTAAACTATTTTCAATTGCACTAATAAATTTAACTCTAAAACTAAGAAAACTGCGCAAATTATATATATATATACTTAAAAATTTCAATGATTATTATAAATCTAAAATCTTTGCAATAAAAGCAAAACACATTGAAGAAAGTGACTGTTTTTCTTGAAGTTAAATAAGTATGTAATTTATATATCGATAGTAAAAATTTCAAGGTCATGGGATCTATCAACAGTGCATTGAATGTTTAATGAAATTGTTCACATGCTTCTATTATGTCTTCGTAAGGTGTGAAAAAGATTCCTAATCTCATCCTGTAATATTTTCTGCCAACTATTTGTCAATAGTTGTTGCAGATTTACGATTCTTTTTAGTGTCTGAATCTGTGACAGCCTAATCATGTATCATTTTTATTTGGAGAGAATTCTGAATTAAGGGTTTATATTGCTGGACAAATAAAGTTATTAACCGAACTGAAGGAATATATAGGTATGCTAGTTGTTGAGACTCAGCATAATTTTGTTCAAAGTTGGAAAAAAATTGGTTTCTGGATATGTACGCTAAAAGTTACCTTTACTAGCTAGACTGTGTGGCTGGATAGTTTTTATAAATAAATTAACTTACCCATTTTTTTCCTTGGCTGGACGTCCCTTTTTTTTTAGTTAATTCAATTCCCCATTCACCCCCCTTTTGATGAAGTGGAATGCCCTAAAGTGGGACTTTAAGGAAACCGGGTTTTAAGGGAGAGAGTGAAGGAAGGAAAGTGAAGACACACGGACGTTCTGGCAGAAGGAGTTACAAGAAAAGGCTGAAACACACGCCACTAAGAAGGACCCTCTGTTGGTTATTCAAATCTGACGTTCTATTGGAATTTATAAATTAAAAAATTACCAACTTAAAATAATAAAATCGTAAGAGTTTTTAGATGGGAGAAGAAATATACATCTATAATACGAGCCCAGATGCAGAAAACTACGTTGAAGTATAAACAGACAGGATTTAGAAGCCCTCAAAATAGGGCAGCCTAGTACCCGAACTTGTCTTATGTAAGTTCATGTTTTTTTTTTTAAATTTATGCTACCAGCCAGTAATATTTTAGAGTAGAAGCACCTATTTTATAACTTTAAACTATGATTATGATATCCAGTGTAAATTATGAACTCCATGTGAGTGTTAACTATGTTGATAGTAAAGTAAGTTTAAATATTTGAAATAATATAAGTAACTGTGTGAGTTTGTATGTATATAAATAGATTTGTAATTTTATGATTGAATTAAAGAAAATTTTTAATTACAAAAACAAAGCCAGTATCTACTTCTAATTTTTAGGTTTGAATATGGGTAGAAAAAAATAAATACATTAAGTAATGTTAAAAAATAATACATTATTTAAATTTAAAATACTATGTGTAAAAGCTATACAATAATGGTAATAAAACACACAACAAAATGGTGCCGGAAAGAGTCAACATGCTGTTAGCATTTTACTCAATATAGGCTAAGTGTTGTATGATATAGCATACTATACATCCTATCAGGAGTAATAGTTGTACGTCGTTGTAAAACACTGTTTGAGGCTATAGGTCCTAAACTCTCAGTACGTGAATACAGAGGTTCTCTGATCCAAATGAGAAGACTGGCTGCAATATTACTGCAGACAACTTCGCCTGTTTTATAGAGTTGGACACATGGTGAAAAATCGATAAGAGTTTAATACATTTCCATCAAACTCCTTAAAATAAAGGAAGTATCCAGGGAGTGCATGGAAGAATATGAAGCACATTAACTAACACTGATGGCATAGAGTCATTTCTATCATGCCTTGCATTTATGCACTTTGGTTTTGCGACGCCTTCATTTCCACCGATAAGATCTTTCCAGAAACCATTGATGACTACCTACGTGCATCTTTGTCCGCTCGTTTAAAATGATGATACTTGATCGATTTATCCATTCAGCTTCACCCAATCCTAGAATACGTCCTCATTTGAAGTAAAGAATTTGGCTCCTGATTTCTACAGAGCTACAGTGATATCTTTATTTGTACTCCCACAGAAATTTGCAGTTGAAGTTTCGAAATGATTGAATCCTTTTTCATTAAAGTTTTACGAAATCTTCAAATTTTAATGATGTTTCATTTAGTTTTCAATAAAAGAGGAGACAAATACTCCTTGCATTAATAGCAAAAGCAGAGTTTTTAATTTTAACATGATATGGTATAACAAATTTAGAAAATATGACATCCATAATCAGTTTAGCAAACTCTTTCAGATAAAAAGTTCGATAAAATTATACACGTGAAAACTCTTGGCACAAAAAGCAATGAAACATTTCCTCTCTAGAAGCAGTAACTTTTTACTTTTCTTCAGAATATTAAAAAGGGTTGGTCTTATAGTAATGTTAAGTTTAGTTTTTAAAAGATATTCAATATGGAATTAAAAAAAAAATCAAATATGTTTGGCTTCTTGCCTGTATCAGATTTTCAAATCGTAACTTGGAAATAAAAGTGCAGTAGATTCCTTATGGGCGGATTGAGATATATTTATATTGTTTACTTAATATTGGTTCAATTCTGATGCTGTTTGAGCTATTTAATGAACTGTCTTACATAATAAATTGGGTATAACACTAGCAAAACTAATCTTATATAGCTTTAAAAAAAAAAAAGAAAAAAAAAAAAAAAAAAAAACCCAAAGAGCTTAGATGGATTCGATATTCATTTTTGCGACACGCAATTCTTGAGGTAAAGCTCTTTTCTTTTTATAGAACTACACTGAGAATAAAATTGTCAAAATTTACTAAACATCGTAATTTATTAGAGGAGATCTTACACTATTGTAGATCTAGACCCCTAAAATACAAAACAATTCTATGATATTAAATTAGTTTTACCTGTTAGAATAAACAACAGATTTAACATGTGATAACGTTAAACCGATTCGTATAATAAACTATTGTATAATTTTATTGTTCCGTCTCCAAGAAGTCTTCACTATGTATAATTTCATTTTAATGTTGGGATGTCTATTATTATCCTTTCATGTAATTTCCCGTGAAATTAAAATTATCAGTATCTTAGAATATAGATGTATTTATGAAAGATTATTAAATACATATGTGAATTATAATAAAACTTTGAGATTTTACAAAATTTTTTTTTTATTTTTCATGATGCAGAAATAATTATTTACTCTCAAAATCTAAATTTTCTTGAGTAATTCAGGGATATAAAATAATATACTTGAATCAAGAAAATTCTGCTATTTTAATGCACAAAATTTAACAACTTATTTCATAAATTTGAGCTTTTAATAACAAAAAATTTAATCTTGTTAAAAGCAAACATACCCGTACAACTTTAATTTAAATTTAAAATATATTGTGTTAATTTAAATTATTATATACACAATATGAGAATGTTAATTTTTATAATAGCTTAAGGAATGAAACTTTATGGAGATCAAAAATAGCATTTTGCGTAAATGTGATATTTATATTAGTAAACGGAAATTTTATTGAAAATATTTATAGAATAAATATTATAGTTAATCTTCAAGATTTTACAAAATAAAAATATATATGCAGAAATTATTGCAATGATAAGTACTAGATGGCAGCACTATTCTGTCTGAATCAGTATTTTTTTTTGAAATTTAAAAAAATGAAAAATTTGCAATGTAATTAACTGTATTGAATGTCAGACACTATAACAAACTGCAAAAAATTCATATAAAATTACTGTGATATAAATGAAAAGTTATCGATAAAGAAATAAATTTAAACATATGTTGTTTTCGTGTGACAATTGCAAAGCAAAAAAAAAAAAAAAAAAAAAAAAAAGAAAAAGAATAAAGACAAATTATATGGGACCAAAGTATGATGGAGCACTAAATATAATCATATAAACCTATTGTATGATTGAATGAAGATATTTATGATTTATTTAATTTGAATTTTATTGCAACGTTTTGGTTTTTTTTTATTAAGAATCATTTTGAAGATTTTTATTGCATATTTTATAATTAAAACTCATATCGTCATTAAACTAAATACATTTTATTAAATATGTACCTAAAATTTCTTCTTATATTTGCTGGGAACTTATGCTGGTTATTCATCTTTTTTAAATAAATATTAATATATTTATTTTCATGTCATAGATGTAAATATTAAATTATACAATTCAATCAATAAAAACTAGATTGTTTTTCTGTCTTCGTTCAAACAACGTGCATGATCAAACAAATTTCAACATATATCATTAGATTATTAAACTACTTATCATAAAGCACTGTTGATATTTCATTAATATTTTTTATTCAGTATGAACATATATAAAGTAATTATAAAGTTTCGTAAAATTTTCAAAAGCATTTGTTTGCCGAATTATTATTAATAATCATGTAAATAGTGTTAAAAGATATCAACAGATGGTGCCGCTAAGGAATGTATTTTATGCTTTTTTAAAATACTTTATTAAAAAAATTTGGTAATATTTTCTTTTAAATTCTTTTCAATATATATTCTTTTAAATTATTTTGTTTATGAATTTTGAAACACCTATAAGATAAATAGCATATGCTTATCTCTGTTCGTACAACAGTCAAAATTTTCTGTAAAGAAAACTTTTTAATGAATTATCGAAAATGCTAGAGAATAAGAATGAAAATGAACATATGGTGAAGTAGATGGCGCCATGCGTCAGAAAGAATTTTGATTTTTTTTTTAACTTAAACATTTTTTAAAAATATTAATATAAATAATAAGTCTCTTTTCTCGTAAACATACTTAATTCGTTTTATATTAAAACACACGTAAATATTTCTTCTATATTTATCATGATAAACAAATACACATTTTTTTAATTTAATATAGCAATTTTCTATTTCTTTTTTTTCATGAAAAACTAGAATTATGTATAATTAATCATTATATGTAATATTTATCTGTTCTAAAATTTAAGTATCTTCAGTTTTCTTTTTACAAAAATATTAAATTTTAAATATCATACAAATAAATATACATAATATTAGAACATATTTACATCAATTTATCATTACAAAGATTTAAAGTGCCACATTACTGAAACCATTGATGCAATTAACTAGATTTATGTGTTATTGATTTTCCATTCATGATAAATAAATTATTAGTGATTTGCATTCACATGAATTCTTTTAAAAATATATATAATGTTTTTTTTCTGGTGTTTAATAATTTGTAAACAGGAAATTACTTTTTTACAGGCTGATAATATTTATTATTTCTTAAAAAAATGATAATGTTTAACAGGAAATTTTAACAGATTGATAATAATAGAGAATGGGCATCAACTCTTGATAATTACTGAATATTCCTAAGAGGAATTAATTTGCCTTAGCTAGTCTAGGATAATTAGAGAACATACCTATGCAAATGATTTAATCCAAGGTGTTAAACTAATTCATACGTGGGATCAATAAACTTGTCTTTTAATAACAAAATATGCTGCTTAATAAATCACAAATTTTATTAAAAAGTCACTGTGCTCAATCTGAGTCAATATTTAATCCTATTAAAATAATCCCATACCATGAGGATTGGAAACTTTAGTAATTACACTATCTAAATTTTAGAGTGAATTGAAAGGGTAACCTCATTCAAGATCGGATAATATTCATCTAGTAATCTTCAACAGTTCCAGGCAAAGGAAAAATATTATCTGTATATTGTTCCAGAGGTTCTCAGTAGTATTAAAATAGGATCAATGATGACAAAATTATGTAAGTAAAATAATAATAAAAGAAAATGTTTTATCGAAATTATTTTTTTTACTTAAAAGTATGAATATCAATAAGAGCTTTGGGTTCTCTGTCTTATTTTGTTTCTCAATATCTACTTGCAGATAGTTAATATTTTTCTAGTTATATTTCTACTTGCACAAAATTCATATTTCGCAAGTATTATTTCTACTTGCACAAAATTTGAATTTATTAACTTCAATGACTTTGCTTTTATTTTTTTAAATCACAAATTGTTTTCATTCATCCAATGATTTCTTCCATTCTTGTGTTCATTTGAAATGATTTTACCAAAATTTTAATAATGTTATCAATCCTACAAGAAAATTGACTACTTTATCTTCTAAAGGGAGAGAAGTTAGCCAAACTTCATTAAAAATTTCATCTAGAAAAGAAAAATTGTATAAACTTCAGACAAATTAGTAAGTAAAAAGGTAATTTTTTTATGTACAATTTTTATTTATAAAAGTTCTTTTTTCGGTGATATTTCTCATAAATTAATTAGAGTCCATGAAAAAGAATCCTATCAAGAGAATCAAAGATTACTTTTTATTTTTTATCAGTAAAGAAATAAATCTTTATTGACAAAAAATCTTTGAGATAAGAAACATTTAAATTCTCAACACACACACACACACACACACAGACACACGCACACAGACACAGACACACGCACACAGACACAGACACACGCACACAGACACAGACACACGCACACAGACACAGACACAAGCACACAGACACACGCACACAGACACAGACACACGCACACAGACACAGACACAAGCACACAGACACAGACACACGCACACAGACACAGACACACGCACACAGACACAGACACACACACAAATAAACACCCGAACAGACACAGACACACGCACAGACACGCACACAGACACAGACACACGCACACAGACACACGCACACACACACGCACACAGACACACGCACACAGACACAGACACACGCACACAGACACAGACACACGCACACAGACACAGACACACGCACACAGACACAGACACACGCACACAGACACAGACACACGCACACAGACACACGCACACAGACACAGACACACGCACAGACACGCACACAGACACAGACACACGCACAGACACGCACACAGACACAGACACACGCACACAGACACGCACACAGACACAGACACAGACACACGCACACAGACACAGACACACGCACACAGACACAGACACACGCACACAGACACAGACACACGCACACAGACACAGACACACGCACACAGACACAGACACACGCACACAGACACACACACACAGACACAGACACACGCACACAGACACACGCACACAGACACAGACACACGCACACAGACACAGACACACGCACACAGACACACGAACACAGACACAGACACACGCACACAGACACAGACACACGCACACAGACACAGACACACGCACACAGACACAGACACACGCACACAGACACAGACACACACAGACACAGACACACACACACACAGACACACACACACAGACACACACACTCTCACTCAGACACAGACACACTCACACAGACACAGACACACTCACACAGACACACGCACACAGACACAGACACACACACAGACACGCACACAGACACAGACACACGCACACAGACACAGACACACGCACACAGACACAGACACACGCACACAGACACAGACACACGCACACAGACACAGACACACGCACACAGACACAGACACACGCACACAGACACAGACACACGCACACAGACACACGCACACACACAGACACAGACACACGCAAACAGACACACACACACACACACAGACACACACACGCACACAGACACAGACACACGCACACAGACACACGCACACAGACACACACACGCACACAGACACACACACGCACACAGACACACACACGCACACAGACACACACACGCACACAGACACACACACGCACACAGACACACACACGCACACAGACACACACAGACACAGACACACGCACACAGACACACGCACACAGACACAGACACACGCACACAGACACACGCACACAGACACAGACACACACGCACACAGACACAGACACGCACACAGACACACGCACACAGACACACACACACACACACACACACACACAGACACAGACACGCACACAGACACACACACACGCACACAGACACAGACACACGCACACAGACACACGCACACAGACACAGACACACGCACACAGACACACGCACACAGACACACGCACACAGACACACGCACACAGACACACGCACACAGACACACGCACACAGACACAGAGACACACGAACACAGACACGCACAGAGACACACGCACACAGACACACGCACGCACACCAGACACACACGCACTCACACAGACACACGCACGCACGCACACAGACACACGCACGCACGCACACAGACACACGCACACAGAGAGACATACACACAGACACACGCACACAGAGAGACATACACACAGACACACGCACACAGACACACGCACACACAGACACACACACGCGCACACAGACACACACACGCGCACACAGACACACACACGCGCACACAGACACACACACGCGCACACAGACACACACACGCGCACACAGACACACACACGCGCACACAGACACACACACGCGCACACAGACACACACACACACACGCACGCGTGCGCTCTTACTCTTTTTTATTTCCTGTTATTTAATAAAGGAGGCAAATTCTTATAAATAAATTAGAAATAGTTCACTATCTCAATGATTCGTTTTCTTGAGTGCTGAATGATTGAAAGCGTTTGAAATTCACCGTCAGATGAGGGAATTTCATGGTGAAAACTTAAACGATGAGGTGGTACCCTTATATAATAGGT
The DNA here is from genome assembly GCA_030067965.1 of Latrodectus elegans. NCBI lineage: Eukaryota > Metazoa > Arthropoda > Arachnida > Araneae > Theridiidae > Latrodectus > Latrodectus elegans. The sequence goes on from CM057818.1 coordinate 3,898,718, forward strand.
GAGAACTTTTAAAGTTGGTAAGGCTGAACATCATAAATAACCTAATTGGGGATAGAACACACGATTTGGTGAAGAAAATTAAGTAAAGTTGATAGAAAATAAGCGTTATATGACAAAAATTGCGACGCTATGGGAAGTTTGTTCTGAAAACTTATGAATTGTGCTGTAAATAAGTGTTACTGGACTTCTAAAATTTCGAAAGTTAGGCGTATGCTGGGTACCAAAAATACTGATTTAGGTACTGAATAGCGTATGTTAAGTCAATTATTCGATTTGTTTAGGGTGATACAACAAGGATAATGAAGGTTTTTTTAAAACCAAATTGTTACAGGTGACTCAAGATAAGTTACTTACAATGCATTTGAAATCAAGCAGCAATTCAATAAATGGCATCGTTGAACATCAGCTCGGAAAATCATGTATGTTGCTTGTGAATTGTTTGCTCAAAATGCGTGTTGCTTGGGAATTTTTTGCTTCAAAATGACACCAGTATTTTTACGTCTTACACTAAGATTTCAAAATAGTCTCCGAGATATCGGAAACAAAAGACATCATTTTGCTTCATAACAATGCTCGTCTTCACATAACCAAGTCATTTGGCATGGAACAACTTATCAGTTTCTATAATCTTGATTTACCACATAGTGACTCTCGTTGGTTACTGTATTTCAAGGCGTTTCTGAATTATTAGCGCCAAGACTGTTATGATAATGTTAAAGCAATCCAGTGGCTGTGGTTGTTTATTCTCGCGTTATATATACTTCTTGATTAGTTTTTGCAACCTAATTAAACTACAATTTTTTTCTATTTTTTCTGGATTTCTCTCTTTCTTTTCCCTTCTACGAAATTATAGTTTTTACCTGCACGCTTTTCTCTACCTAATCCTGAGTTGGTCTTTACCAGTTAGTAGGAAGTGAAAGGATGTTAGTCTTGGAAGTAGCCGGTTGTTAGTCTTGGAAGTAGCCGGTTGTTAGTCTTGGAAGTAGCCGGTTGTTAGTCTTGGAAGTAGCCGGTTGTTAGTCTTGGAAGGAGCCGGTTGTTAGTCTTGGAAGCAGCCGGTTGTTAGTCTTGGAAGCAGCCGGTTGTTAGTCTTGGAAGTAGCCGGTTGTTAGTCTTGGAAGTAGCCGGTTGTTAGTCTTGGAAGTAGCCGGTTGTTAGTCTTGGAAGTAGCCGGTTGTTAGTCTTGGAAGTAGCCGGTTGTTAGTCTTGGAAGTGGCCGGTTGTTAGTCTTGGAAGTAGCCGGTTGTTAGTCTTGATAATTTAAAAGAAGAAACCCCAACAGAAAGCCTACAATAATTGATTTTCCACTTCCAAATTTATCATTTTTTTTAAGGACATTGATTTTTTTACGTGCTCCAGCTGTCTTTGGTGAACACGACGGATCTTTGTGTGGTTAAGGTAGGACTCAAACTCACTATATGCATTGAGAAGGGCACCCTAACCAAACAGGCCACTTTGCCCTCTCCCATCTACGAAGTGGAGTATGCTAGTTGGATATGTAGAAACCGATTGAAGACAGCGGGAAACAAAATTGAGGACAGTGAAAGATTCACCAGAAATGAGAGCAGTGACATGAGAAAACAGAAAAGATAATCTGGAAAATAAAAAAAAAATTAAAAAAGAAAAAGGTTCTCATGGTTTGCATGGAAGAGACTGAAATACTCAAGTAGGTTAGGGTATATTAATCTCCGAGACTGCTGAATACCAAATTTTGAATGAATTAAATCCTTTGCCTTTTATATAGGAGAAAATAAAATTTTAACATGGAAATATATCATCACAACCAATCTAAGGAAACGATATAAATGAGATTTCCAAAACTAGCTTACCGGCAAGACGATTTATATGATATCCGTATGACAATGAATTCTTTATAAACTATTTTTTCAGCCAATATTTTTTACTAAGTGGTATCACTCATTTTTAATAATGACATTTTTAATTCAGTTTCTACTGAGCGCATATTGCTCACGAGGATTTAAGTCATTTGATAAAAAATGGTGTGTTTATCTTCTCAAAATTATTCTTTCTATCAGTTACATATTATACAAACTAAAGAATTTGGACAGTAACTATCAACAGAACTTGCTTTCTGGTTGGATTTACGAATGAGGATGACTATAGTCAATTTCCATTGCATGGTAGTTTCCCATTGACCAAGACAAATTGAAGACACAGAAGATTCTATTACTGTCAAGATTATCCAGATGATTTAGAAGTTGACCATGAATTCTCTACGGACCTTGAGATTTGGTCCGGTTTTGTAGTTGATGAGCATAAATGGTTCATCTACGCAGGATTTCATATGGTTTCTTGTAATTCTAGACAGCTTTTTTCTATCCGATTTGTCGAATGTCATTTTGCTTTCCCTTGCATAATGTTGGGCCAACTCCTCAGCTAACACTAAGTCATTTACCTACTGAATCATAATTTCCTACGATAATGTTGACATCGGCATCACCGAGTACAATTTTATCTAGAATTTTAGCCAACTTCCACAGCTTTGAATTTGAGGTTCTGTGGTTCAAACTCCTACAAGTGTTAAGCCAGTTTGAATGCTTTACTTGTACATACCGCTTCTTGATTTCAGCATTCAATTTGTTTAATTCAATCTTTTTATACTTACTCAGAATTTGTGCTTTTTCTTTTTGAATTTCCAACCTCCTAGGAAGTAACGGTTGCATGGTATCGCTCTTATGTATAAAATAGTATAGTTATAATCCCTTTATGCTTTCCTGGAAGAATGGGGATATTTGCAGTTGAGAACATATAAACTTAACACGAGACCATTCTCTTTCCAAATCTTCTGAAGAAAAGACCTGACAAAAAACATGAGGTCACCACCTCCCGCAGATCTATTTTTTGAAGTACACTATAAGTCTTTAACTTTATTTTATATGCATGTTTTCATTGATTCATGTCTCCAAGTTCTGTGATTAGAATGTTATTATTTCCACTTGATGTTTATCTGCCAATTCCAAGGTATGATCTAGTTGAAGCCAAGTAGTAGGAGTACTAAATCTATCGATATTACACTGGATGATAAGGAAATTTTTTATAGAACTCTTATAATTATGGGGAGACTGTTACCTACTTTTTGGATGGGACCCTCTGCCTAAATTCCAAACGAGACCTTGATTTCAGTGCGAGACTGACGATGTAGTATGAGGATCAAAATGCGACTGGTCCATCTGTCTTAAGGTAATTTGCAGATTATTTTTGGAGAGGAACCACAAGAGTAGAAGACTGACTTGACCTCTGAATTCACTTCCGCCTCTAGCTGAGCATAACGGAGCAGCCTTCACACCTTGGGTGACTCTTCCAGGAGAATACTGCTCTGACGTAATTCCGCCCAGGTACACCCCTCACGTCTTTGAGACGGACAGTAGGAATTGAAGGAGAGATTTCTTTATTAATATAGGTTATTTAAAATATTTATAATATAGGTTTATTTACATAATGTAAATACAAATGTATCTGTCTCCTGACAATGACTTTACACGAGGTGCGTAGTGTGTAGTAATATCACACGATCACATATAGCAAACAATATATTCCTTTAGCATTCGTGTCCGAGAAAGAGAAATACTAAATTTTTGCGAACGTAACAGAAATCCCATTTATGTTCTTACATTTTTTGACTTAATTTAGTGAAAAAGTATGGGAATTATTTCATTTAATATGGTCACAACCTGGTGAAATTTCAAAGTTGAAATACGTAATTTGTGAATGAATTGAATTCTAAACTATTATGGAACTGCTAGTAACATACAATATTCCCGACATAAGAAACGAATATATACTTTTAATTTTCAATCATTGGAATCTGAATAAAAGGAAATATTGATTCAATAAATTATATTATTGCAAACCAGAAACAGTTTCGTAAAGCATTACATTAAATAAATAGTTGGCATATTAAGCAGAAATGTCATACAAATTAATAATATAATTTTTATTCCATGATTAGTACTTTATAAGTATTATAAAAGATTAGATTTTAGATAGTCTTATTTATGAAGCAGTAAGGCTTTGATTTTCCAGTATCCAAATAAAATTTAGAATTAGGTAATCCTGGTATGGGCTTTGCGCGAAGTCCCATGACTGCCACCGGATGTGTAGATGAAGGACACTTCCCTTTTTTCCATTCTTTGTAGCTGTCACATTGGGTACCCAGGAAAGTGCAATCGCTGTACATAATTGACTCCAAAAAGTAATAAAAAGATCTCTCATGGTCGCAAGCTTCTACCATAAATCTTTTTATAACTAGAAAAAGAAATTCATTAAAAATGAAATGTTAGAATTATTTTAATGCATATAAAAAATTAACTGCATGCAAATTTTATTTAAGAACTGCATTAGTATAATTAAATTTAACACATATTGAACACATGTATGAGCACATAATTTAAAATTGTAACTACATAAAACAGATTTAAAGTTGGATAAATTCAATCACTTACTATTGCCTTTAAATTTTTTCAAACATACATGAAATACAAATATTTATGATTTATACAAGCGACCATTTTAAGATATGGCGTCCTATAATATTATTACGCTCAAATGATATAAGATAAAATGTGAAAACCGTGCATAAATGGTTTCAATATAATAGATAAAAAATTGCTAAAATCTTTATGCATAACTCCACTTCCAAATTTCTTTAAAATAATAAGGACAAAAACTGAAAATGCTTGCAATTTTCATTAAAATATGAAACAATTAAAAACTATTTACTTATAACTAATTTCCTTTGGATAGCGGAAAGCGTCATACCATTCCACGAGCATTGTCAGTGCAATTTGCTAATTGCTCGAGAATGCCGTGTGGCGTTAGTGACATCAGCAGAATAGAAACACAATGTTGAAAGTTTGAGTCGGTTTTCGAAATATGAAATAATGACTTTTTTGAACGTTTACTAATGCTAGTGTTTGAAATATACTAAGTCCCAATTCCAAGTTCTGTTCTACTCAAGATAAAAAATGTTTGAGATTAATTCAGATTTCATGGCAAGTAAATGCTGGTAAAAAAAAAAAAGAAAAAAACGATTTGTAGCTTATATTATAAAAATCAAGAAAAAAAAGAAACAAAAAAAAAATCAAAAAATAAAAATTCAAAAGAAAAAAATTGAAAAAAAAATTATCATGAGGCTGCCAGGGTATATATTTCGACGAAATTCAGAACATAACAAAGAACAAGCATACATAAAACTTCAAAAATGGTGATGAAGCTGGAATTGGGTGGGAAAATATAACAGCAGAATATATTGAACGAGGAACAAACTGCAACGGGATTTTATGTGTCTTAAGATCGCATAACTATACTTTTCTCTGCAGTGATATTTTGTGGTACTTAAAGACAAAATTTTGCTTGCTTATAGATTTTTAATGTCTCATATATAATAAAATACTTTAACGCATTCGCTGCCACTGTGGTGCTTGGGCATGGATGTTTGTAGTGGTTCGAAATCCACTTTGAGCCGTAGGTCCCGGTCTAATTAGCCCTCGTGTGCAAAAAATGACCGTTGAGCGACAAACAAGCAAACAAGCCACTGAGATGCTAGCGCGTCAGCATGGTTTTACCTCCCATGCCGGCGACGCTCTGGGACGACGATTGAGTATGATAAGTAAAATGCTTTATTTTTAGTTCGGATTTAGAGGTTGAATGATGAGGTTTCTGAGGCACCATAGTGAAGCATTATTTTTATATTTTCAGTGCTTGGTTTTTAAATTTTGTGTTTAAATTTTTATACATGCATTTTTAAAAATGTCGGACAATACAAATATTGCAGGATCTTCACAGTATAAGGAAAGTAAATAAAAAACTGCATCTGACACTCTAGAACGTCCGTAATTTATTTTACACTAAACATGAAAAATAAAAGGTTTTTCCTTTTTTCTAGTTTTACTATTAAAATATAAGGAACGTTTTTAATTATTAAAAAACCCACCAAAATTAATATACCCATCCTGAGAAGCCGAATTAAAAAAAAGTGTTTAATCATTAAAACACTTTTTTTTTAAATTCGGCTTCTGAGGATGGGTATATAAATTTTGGTGTAGCGAATGTGTGTGTGTTAAAGGTATGATAAAATATATTACTTAATATCTAAGACCTAACTTGGGTAACTAAAATTTTTGGAAACAGACGCCGTATAGTCCAGGGAGCCAAATCCTGAATAATTCTGGCGAGGAAGAAATGTTGCCAAGATGACGTATTATGGCGTGCGTGATGACATAAATACTAGGATTGCCAAAATAGAATTTTTTGTATAATTCTTATTGGTCTCCATATCTATGACGTAATAAAAAACAGGTATCCAGATAAGAAAATCCTGGATTGATAAGAAAATCAGACAAAAAAATCACCAAAATCAGAATTTGGCATTCTGGATTATATGACATCTGTGCCAGTTTTTTTGTAGATTGGCTGTTAAATGGATTTGTATTAAATGTTGAAAACTATTTAAAACACATAAGATTTAATTCCAAACCCTTATTACTATAAGATAATGTGTGATTTATGCTACCAATTATAACATTTAGTCATTCCAAAGTTAAAAGATTGCTCTCGGATATCAAACATTATCATTGTATCTCTAATCAGTCTACTAATCAAAATAAAACTCTACTTCATTTTTCAAATCATTCGGTCATTTATGTCTTTATAAAACTTACGACAAAAGATAAAAAATTAATGCAATCTATTCAAAATCAATTAATGTAGTAGGAGTACATCTTTGTATTTTAAAGAACTAAGAACATCAACATGGAATGCATGTTGGAAGAGCATATGACCATCTTCTATTGAAATAGAAGACGTCTTTGAATCATCCGAAAATAAAGTTAGTAACATAGTAGAACTCGCTAACTACATGTAGAGATGTTGCGAATATAGATATTGATGATTTTCAAGACATTAATGAAAGAAGAACTTGATTAATCGACATTAATGGAAGTGACATCATAAAATTTGAGAAAACGATTAAAAATTCTAATAATATGACTGACAAATACTTAAAAAAGTCTTATTATCAGAAAAATAAAGATAACGATATCATTTTCTTAGTTCTAGCTCTTTAAATAACAAGTCATTCATACACTTTACAGTGTGCATTAATAAGTACACTACTGGCCATTAAAATTTCTACACCAAGAAGGCGACATGCTACAGACGTGAAATTTATACAACAGAAAGAATCATCCGAAAATAAAGTTAGTAACATAGTAGAACTCGCTAACTACATGTAGAGATGTTGCGAATATAGATATTGATGATTTTCAAGACATTAATGAAAGAAGAACTTGATTAATCGACATTAATGGAAGTGACATCATAAAATTTGAGAAAACGATTAAAAATTCTAATAATATGACTGACAAATACTTAAAAAAGTCTTATTATCAGAAAAATAAAGATAACGATATCATTTTCTTAGTTCTAGCTCTTTAAATAACAAGTCATTCATACACTTTACAGTGTGCATTAATAAGTACACTACTGGCCATTAAAATTGCTACACCAAGAAGGCGACATGCTACAGACGTGAAATTTATACAACAGAAAGAAGATGCTGTGATATGCAAATGATTAGCTTTTCAGCGCATTCAGACAAAGCAGGTGCCAGTAGCAACACCTATATTGTGTTTAAATGAGGAAATTGTTCAGCTGGTTCCTCATACACAAATTGCATTTGAACCTTGTTACCTGATGAAATCTTGTTGTGATGCCTCGTGTAAGAAGGAGAAATGCGTACCAGCACGTTTCTGACTTTGATAAAGGTCGAATTGTAGCGTACTGGGATTGCGGTTGATCTTATCGCAGTATTGCTGCTCACGTCGGTCCAGATCCAATGACTGTTACCAGAATATGGAATCGATGGGTTCAGGACGGTAATACGGAACGCCATGCGGGATCTCAACGGCCACCTATCACTAGCAGCCGAGAAGACAGGCATATTATTCGGCATGGCCGTAATGGAACGTGCAACCATGTCACGAGCCGTGAGTCAAGAAACGGGGTCGTTTGGAAGACAACAAGTGTCTGCACGAACAGTTCGACGACGCTTGCAGCAGCATGGACTCTCAGCTCGGAGACCATGCCTGCGGCTTCCCTTGACGCTGCGTCATAGACAAGAGCGCCTTCAATGGTGTGATCAACGACGAACCTGGGCGCACGAATGGCGAGACGTCATCTTTTCAGATGAATCCATGTTCTGTGTACAGCATCATGATGGTCGCATCCGTGTTTGGCGGCATCGTGGTGAACGCACACTGGCTGCGTGCATTCGTCGTCACCATACTGGCCCATCACCTGGCGTGATGGTATGGGGTGCCATTGGATACACGTCTCGGTTACCTCTTGTTCGCATTGACGGTGCTTTGAACAGTGCACGTTACATTTCTGGGGTGTCACGACCCGTGGCTCTAACCTTTATTCGAGCCCTGCGAAACCCTACGTTTCAGGAGGATAATGCCCGACCGCATGTTGCCGGTATTTACGGACCTTCCTTGCTACGGAACATGTTCGGCTGTTGCCCTGCCCAGCACGTTCTCCAGATCTTTCACCAATAGAAAACGTCTGGTCAATGGTTGCCGAGCGACTGGCTCGTCACCAAACGCCAGTCACTACGGTTGATGAATTGTGGCATCGTGTTGAAGCTGCATGGGCATCTGTACCTGTACATGCAATCCAATCTCTGTTTGACTCAATGCACAACTGCTGTTATTACTGCCAGAGGTGGTTGTTCTGGGTACTGATTTCTCTGGATGTATCCAGCCAATTTTTTTGAAAATTTAATCACTTGTTATTTCTAGTATAATATGTTTGTCCAATAAATATCATTTTATTACCTGCATTTCTTCCTGGTGTAGCAATTTTAATGGCCAGTAGTGTAATTTCAAAATTAGATTTCTACATGAAACACACATCAAATAAAGGGTTAACAATAATAAACTGATTATTGGTGACTTATTGATTAATTATTTAAGTTATTTGAGCAAATACTGCTTTTCAAAATTATATTTATTTGAAATCAATCTTTCAAAATTGCAATTTTTAAAAAAAATATATGTATGGTAAATTAATATATATTTTTACCATTATGCTGGATTATTTCTTCTGTGTAAGGGTCTTCATGCCCACATCCGGGCTGACGTTGTCCACCATTGGGATAAAAGTCTTGGTGACCATAAGGAGACAGCAATCCTATGCCTTTAAATATTTTGATAAATGTAACTTTTGATAAAAAAAAAATAAAAAATAAAAAAAAATATCTATGAGATTAATATTCTGATTATTCAATTTCATAAGAGATTGAAATATTTTTTAAATGATTTTATTAGGAAATTAAAAAATTTCATTATTTACAGTGAGTTATATATTGAGTAAAATAATCTGCAAATAGATACCAAGAGAAACATTTCAAATATCTTACAATTAATTTCCATGAAGATTGAAACACAGATATTACCTAACTTTTGATACTGAGTCCTAGGAAAACAAATTTTGACTTATTTATAAATGTATTCTTATCAGCTACAAATACATATTAAATTCTTGATGCAAAAACTGAACATCTTTTGAAAAAAAAAAACTTAAATAATTCACATTATTTAAATGAATTTTAGTTATAAAATTTCTTATTTAAAATCTGTAAAATTACATAAATTCATGAGACAAATTTGAACATGTTATAGTGGCAAGTAATGATTAAATTTTAAAATTTAATACAAATGAATAAAATTAAAAGTGTATCTGATTTTAACTTATAATTCAAAGCATTTCGCGAGTTATAATTTTGTATAGACAAGTAGATTAACATCATTCATAAAATTTGACATATTTTGGTGATTTACGTGCTTTGAACTTTTGAATGAGTTTTTGATATACGTTCATATTCAGTTTTTTTCATATTGAGTTTAATATTTTAAAGTAAACTAATTTTTTTTGGCATATTCAAATTGACTAATTTTGAAATTTCTTTTTCAATTTCATGGTTGTGCACATAAAACATTAAGTAGATTGGAATCTTTATAAAGTACTTTCATAAAGTACATTGGTATTATTTAGTTCTCAGTTTTAGTTATATCAGTGGAAATATATAGTTGAATAAAGTTGTATTAAAAAAGGTTATATAAACGTGATGAAACTAAATACATACTAGAAGAAACACTACAGCTCTTTCCTCAATCAATGTTTGATATGTTGCAATGTTTAAATATATATAATATATATATATATATATATTTTGCAATGTGAAAAAAATTAATAGATTCTAGTTATTTTGAGGGAAGAATATCCGGAGACACTTATTAGCGACATTTTTGCTTGAATGATTAAAATTGTTGTACCGCAAAAAGATAATTGTAGTCTTTAGATTATACATTCTAAGAATGATTTATGCTAAGCATATTTTGTGTTAATCTTAATACTTGAATAAAATATTCATCAACCTTATAAAGGAACTATGAAAAATAAAAGAATATACACGTTAAAAGATAAACATCAATGTTTATGCCCCAATATTTATTTTATAGAGCAACTTTTACTATTCTAGTGCAATTTATAAATATTAAACTTTTAAGTTGCATAAAATTCATTAATAAATAAATTTAACTCTGTGACAAATATTTTCCTAATTAAATTACTAATAATTAGTAATATTCTTCCTAATTGAACTACGTATGTAAACAAGTACCTAGTGTCTGCGCTGAATGTTAATTATATAACCGCTGACTTTTAGGGGCTCTTGATACCCTATGCATATATCCGCCCGATCACGGCGGTAGGATATATACATTATCCTTATATTAATACGCCATCTGTTGACTCTTTAAGTTACTAAAAACAACTCAATAGATTTTTTTTCCGGAAAAATTTCACCAGTTTTTATGTCTTTCACTGAAATTGCCTATAATTTAAAGCTTTTCATACATTATCGGAAAATCGGAAGAAGTGATGAAAAATCAGGAGTTTCCAGATAAAATGAGTAGAGTTGTCAACTTGTTTTGGTTTTGTTTTCACTGTAACCATGATAATATAAACTATGGAACTTATAAATTAATCTTTAAAATATTCTTTGTTTATGACAAATAGAAGTCAGCAGTCATGAATGTAATAATTGATTTAATTCATCTAATTTTGTTAGCAAAGAAACTAACTGAAAATATAAGAGTTTGATAAATTTCTTGAAAACAAATAAAAAAAATTACAGCAGGAAAAGCTGGTAAGGAAAATGAGAAAATAAATGCTTATAAAACGTAATCTCAAATTAGTTTATTTTTGTATTGGTGCTAAATTCTTATCTGTGTTAAAAATACAAATAAAGAAAAGAATTAGGTAAATGATTTAAAAGTTTTATTTTTATATTTAAGAAATGTAATCTTTGTTTATAATGCAACAGGATGTTTTAAAAATATTAATTTTTTGCACATTTATGCATAATATTTATTCATTAATTCTCGTAAATTTAATAAAACCAATATTTTTAAAAGTATTCACAGAAGGAATTTTCTATTTTATATAACACACTGTTTTTATGTCCCTTTTGCTTAAAATTCTTTTTAAGATAAATGTTGATTAAATAAATAGCTCTGAAACAAATGGACTTTACTTCCTTAAATTTCACATGCTTATCATTCATTAAAAACACCATTATGACTTTTTAATAATAAATTCATTTGAATTACCTTCATAAATAATTTTTTTCAAATATTTTTATATATATTAAAATAAAAGCATTTAAAGTTAAGAAATGAACTAAAGTATTTAATTTTGGTGAAAAATTGATAGAAATATTTGAAGATTATAAATGCAAATTTTACAGAGGATTCTTTATTTTGAAATTAACTGATTATTCTACTTTGCTGCATATACAAAAGCTCCTAAAAACATTTTGAGAAAGTTAAAAGAATTATCTGCAAAAGAAATGCTTCACATTCAAATAAAGAAATCAGAGTAGTTTTTTCGATATTGAGTATATGTAAATGGTTCATTCTTTAAACATGTGTCACATCAATATGAGCAAATATTATAATCTTTTATTTTTTATTGTTTTCTTTCACGTGCATTTCATAATGAGATATAAATATTTTATCACTCTTTAAATTATTGAATTTTTCTGTGGAATTTATTTAATTGTAGTGAAAAACTGATTTCCCAATAAGAGAAACTGAAATTTTTTAGCATAAAACAATCTAAGCAATCAATAAACAATAATTTAGTATAAATTATAAATTAAAATATCACATAAAAATCCATTAAAAAAAGTTTGCAGTTTAGAATAAAGAATTAGTTAACAATGAATTACACATGATTGCATTTCTTTTCTCAGACCGTGAAATAATAATCGAACATTTTATAATACACTGCTCTAAATGCAAACTGAAGGCAAATCATGTCAAATATACATCATGTATTTGTGGCAATGATAAAAGCAAATCGTTATCACATCATAGGTGACTGTAGAGCCACTTGCAAGCGCTAAAAAATGAAGAAAAGAAAGATTTCCTGTTTGAAATACGGCTTTCTTTTTTATGTAAACTATTTAATTATGTCTCGTAAATTTCTGAGTTCAACCGAGGAAATATAGTGGCATATAGAGATTGCAAATTATTCTTCTGGTAAATCGGTGATTGTGTTGGCCGAAGACAAACAACAATACTGATCTGTAATTGCTGAATACAGGAGCGAACTATTGACTAAAAGTGGCTATCGCATTTACCCTTGTTGTGTCACAGCACGTTGTAACAGACACCACTGCACGCATGGCCGTGATGGATCTTTTAGCCTCATCAATGATACGGATCTGTAACTGTTGAATACTGGAGCGAACTAATGACTAAAAGTGGCTATCGCATTTACCCTCGTTGTGTCACAGCACGTTGTAACAGGCACCACTGCACACATGGCTGTGATGGATCTTTCAGCCCATCAATGATACGGATTTGTAACTGCTGAATACTAAAGCGAACGTTTAAGTATAAGAGACTTTCGCATTTACCCTCGTTGTGTCACAGCACGTACTAACAGACATCACTGCACGCATGGCCGTGATGGATCGTTCAGCCCAATCACAAACCCTTACACAAAAGATTCAGCCTGTTTCCCATCATTCTGTAGAGTCAAAGGTGACCGGGTTGGTTAAGGCCTCGTTCTTATAATCAGAAGCTAGTTTGAATACCAGCTTAAATGAAGATCCGTCACGTTCACTAAAAGTAGCAGAGACATGTTAAATAGATTAGTAGCAACAGTCTCTCAATAAAATGATACTAAACTATTCTACCTTTGACATCAAGGTCTATGGATTGTATTGGATTTCAATTCCTCATCCTTCTGGTATTCATTGGCAGTTCGCTAAACAGCCATCGCTACAGATCCGAAATGTTGGAGCCCATACTGTTCTCATATCTTCAGAGTTTTCCATTACCCTTATTCCAATACGATAATATAATCATACGTGGCACTCAATATTTAAGAGTTTTTTATCTGTTAGATTTGATTGCTTCACTGTCGTGCTGGTGCATTCTGGATTAATTGCAAATGTATAATCCATGCCAATTGAAAACGTGTGATACATGCTTGCACAAGAAATGGTCCGGGGCACACCACCAGATCAATTTTATCATTGTGGGAAAGCCGCATGAACTACTATACTCCAAGAATACATTCGAAATCTCTTTGATTCTAGGTCAAGGGGTGTGGCTCTCAATATTCAAGAGTTTTTTATGTGTTAGATTTGATTGCTTCACTGTCGTGCTGGTGCATTCTGGATTAATTGAAAACGTATGATCCATGCCAATTGAAAACGTGTGATACATGCTTGCACAAGAAATGGTCCGGGGCACACCACCAGATCAATTTTATTATTGTGGGGAAGCCGCATGGACTACTATACTCCAAGAATACATTCGAAATCTCTTTGATTCTACGTCAAGGGGTGTGGCTCTCAATATTCAAGAGTTTTTTATCTGTTAGATTTGATTGCTTCACTGTCGTGCTGGTGCATTCTGGATTAATTGGAAACGTATAATCCATGCCAATTTGAAAACGTGCGATACATGCTTGCACAAGAAATGGTCCGGGGCACACCACCAGATCAATTTTATCACTGTGGGGAAGCCGCATGGACTACTATACTCCAAGAATACATTCGAAATCTCTTTGATTCTAGGTCAAGGGACGTGGCTCTCAATATTCAAGAGTTTTTTATCTGTTAGATTTGATTGCTTCACTGTCGTGCTGGTGCATTCTGGATTATTTGAAAACGTATGATCCATGCCAATTGAAAACGTGTGATACATGCTTGCACAAGAAATGGTCCGGAACACACCACCAGATCAATTTTCTCATTGTGGGGAAGACGCATGGACTACTATACTCCAAGAATACGTTTGAAATCTTTTGGATTCTATGTAAAGGGGTGTGTCAGTAGTTATAACCAACAATGGTGACTGTACTAGCTGTTTTGATTTTATCAACATTCGTACTATACAATCATTTGATCTCTATGTAACGTATTACTTGTATAATAAATTTTGCGGTGATATCTCTAATATTTCTTGGTGTTGCCTTTTGAGTGGGCCTTGATTGTAAATCTATTAATTATTGTATAATGGATAATTCATAATTGTAAATACAAATTTAGATTATATTCACTAAATATAAAAGCATATTCAAATACCATCAAAAGCAGTAAGTCCTCCATTTGCATGTATAACATCCACAAATAATGCATCTGTAGGATCCAGCCTGACTTCTTTAGCAGTGTAGGAAAAATATGGATTTGCAGCATCCAGTGCTAGTAAAGGTAAATCATGCAATATATATATATATATATATATATATATATATATATATATATATATATATATATATATATATATATATATATATATATATATATATATATATATATATATATGTATATATATATATATATATATAATATATATATAATATATATATATATTACGGAGTTAATTTAAAGCAAACCGTTACACCATTACTTTCATAAAATATAAAAAAATAGAGAAATTTTAATCGTCTTTGCCGATTTAAACTAACCATAAAATGAATGTTTTGCTTTGTTTTTTTCATTTTGTGTTTGTGTTTTATTCTGCTCTTATGTCAACGTGTTAATTGATATGGAGATAGTGCTAATGGAGATCAGCTAATGGCTTGGATCAATGAAAAACGGCTTCTCAACGAAATCCTTTTATTAACAAAATGAATTTTGACAATCTTTTTAATTTTGGTTCCAAGGACTTAATGCCATAGAATGATTACTGGATGTGGGTGACATGTCCAAATCAATTCGACTATTGTTAAGGGCATGTGGATCGAAGAGATTTGAAACGATTTCTGAAATAATAGTTTCAGATACTTGTAGCAATAAATGTTTTACATATTGAAAATTAAACAAATAAAAAAAGAGAATTAGAGAAGATTTTAACGGATTTCAAGAGAACACAAGACATGTTGATGAGCTGGAGAGCCAGACATGAAATCTTGAATCGGTCAAAGATACAAATTAGAAAACAAAATTATTTCAAGAAATTTGGGAAGTAATATCGATAAAGATTTGAAAACTAATTATTTAGAACGTTAGGTAATTTTAGTCATCGCTGATGACACTCAGCTATTTGATGGTAAATTTCGCCTTGTTTGCTACCACTCGAAGGATGTGAGTTGAAGACAGGAATTGAATTTGTCAACAAGTTGGATTTACGACGCCATCTCACTACGATGTCATAATTAATTCTGTCTGACGTAAATGAAATGTTGTCCGTCGTCATGGATATTTTAAACCAATGAGAATTGTAATAAAGTGATTTAGCCATGATCTCAACTGGAATGAAAGGAACAGCTATTTTATGGTTATTAAGTAACAAAAGCAATAATTTATTGAAATCTATATGTAATGTGTATACCATTAATTTGAATTTATTTATTGATATTAACTATTCTAATATATAATTTTTTTTACTATAATCTACAATTTCCGCAAAAGAAATATTCTTACTAATGTAAAAATTACAGAAATTTTTCAATTAGATTCAAAATGATTAGCAATTTAAATTTTAAAATATTGAACCCATTAAATCATTCTTATAATTTTTATCAAATTATGCATCAAAACATTCAAAATTATTCTGAAATATAATTTTTAAATTATGTGTACTTTTAGTGGAATTTCTTTCAGTTAGGTAATTCTAAATTAATTTTAGTTTAGAATTACTTATAACAGAATAAATTAACAGTTTCAGTTTAGAACAATTAAAAAAATTGATCTTTCTTTACTACTCAAAGTGTTCTCTTGAAAGAGTAACCAGAACCAGAAATTTTATAGAATTATGATTATCCCCATCTTGATCAACTCAATAAAGCTTATTTTAATCCTTAAAGAACAACAAAAATCTCAATAAAATAAAATTTAATTTATATAAATTATTTAAATTTTAATATGATTTAAATTTTAATAAGTCAACTGATTATTTTTGTACTTAATAAAATCTTCCCTTATTATAAATTGGAATGATTCATACAGGGTAAAGCATTAAAGAATGTATTAATTTTATAAATTGATTCATAATAGAGATTAATTTTAATAGGATTTAAATTTTAATATGTCAACTGATTCTTTTTTTACTTAATGAAATCTTCCCTTAATATAAATTGGAATAATTCATACAGGGTAAAGCATGAAAGAATGTATTAATTTTATAAATTGATTCATAATGGAGATTAATTTTACTAGGATTTAAATTTTAATATGTCAACTGATTCTTTTTGTACTTAATGAAATCTTCCCTTAATATAAATTGGAATGATTCATACAGGGTAAAAAGCAAGAAAGAATGTATTAATTTTATAAATTGATTCATATTAGAGATTAATTTTAATAGCATTTAAATTTTAATATGTCAACTGATTCTTTTTGTACTTAATGAAATCTTCCCTTAATATAAATTGGAATGATTCATACAGGGTAAAAAGCAAGAAAGAATGTATTAATTTTATAAATTGATTCATATTAGAGATTAATTTTAATAGCATTTAAATTTTAATATGTCAACTGATTCTTTTTGTACTTAATGAAATCTTCCCTTATAATAAATTGGAATGATTCATACAGGGTAAAGCATGAAAGAATGTATTAATTTTATAAATTGATTCATATTAGAGATTTTTATTTATTTAAAATCATGCATTGAATTTATAAATTGGAATTTTTACCTGTAATCCTTCCTATGCCTGGTAGCTCTTGGCCAGCATATCCTGCACCATGAGCACCTATGCTGTGACCCACAAGGTGAAAAGTTTCCAATGGAGCATTTGTAGCCTTCTGTATGACAAAATTGATAATCAAATCAATAGTTATGCTTATGATAGCAAATGCTTTGTTGTAATATATAAAATATTTAATAAGGAATTAATTATTTTATGTTTTTAATATAAACACTTTTATTAGTGAAAGTTATCTGATATTTACTGGTATATACTTAATATAATATTCAAAGAAATATCAAAGCAAGCTGCAAATTTTTGAACCATAGTCATAAAGTCTGATAAGAAATGTATATATTAGTAACTGGTCACAAATTGGACTTTTTATACTTTTCTAAGCAATCTTCAGATTTTTTAATGCAAAATACTGTGACCAAGAAGTAAGATCGTGTTTCAGGACTAATTGTATAAAGACTAGATGACAGTAGATCGCATCTATTTTAGCAATCTTTGAGATAATAACATGTTCTTCACTTGAGTGTGTTTGTGCTATCTTTTTGACTGGGTCCGTATTTTCTGTTCAGACGAACAATTTTATAAATTTTCAAGTTTTCCTTTATTATAAAGTTATTGTAACAGGAAAAAAGATGTAAAGTGAACAATTATCGTTACAGAAAATATTTGTAATGCTTTTCTACAAGAAATTTAATTTCATTAATGCTTCTTTCAAAAATATTGCAGCCAAAATGTTTAAAAAATAGGAGTAAAATTCTTATGTGCATATATGACGTGAATTATGTATTAGATGGAGATGTGAATTTATTACTCGCGATAAACTTTTATCGAAACAGTTTTAATTAAAAAATTAATTTTTGAATAAATAGTAAAAGGAAAGAAAAATTAATGACTACTAATGAAAATTATAAATAACAATTTACATTGAATGCAAATGAAATGTATCATGTTAAAAATAAGTGTTTATATTTAAAAAACTTTGAAATTATCTATTTTTATGCATACTGGAAATTTCGATTGGAAAATGATTATCTTATTTTTGAGGATTTCAGTTTTTTAAATTAATAGATTTCAAGTAATACACACAAATATATATAACATAATTCTAAAGCTATTTGCTTTTCTTTGGTCATCATTTTTTATGTTTGATATTTGTTTTTAAAATATTTTACGCCGTCATATGTAGTTAAATGTAAATAACGTAATATGTAAATAACGTATCTTTTTCTGTGTTAAATATTGCTTGTATTTGGTTTTTGTTTTTTTTACTAGATTTATATTAAATATTTTGTATAATTTTTTTTATTTATTCAAAGAATTTGAGAATAATTTATAAATGCAATTTTATTCTATCGAATATTTCAAAAATTGTTTAAAAGACTTTTCGCTTTGTCTCTGTTCACCTGATGAAAAAGAAGATTTTATTCCACTCTTTTGTTCAAAGTTATTTCAATTCAAATAACTTTACCCCTTTTTTTAAATTAATTTTTAACTTAAAATATTTATATACTTTTTAATTCTCTAGTTTTTGTTTGATATTTTTCACATTCGGAATGTCTGTCTAAGGTATCCTAAAATATATATCATATCTTGTTGTGAATGAAAATTATTCTAAATCTTTTCAAAATCATTTTAGCATATAATTTTGAATTTGCTAGATTTAATAGAGACCACTTCTTTGTCAGGAGGGAGATGGTCAGCTACTAAAATTAAACACTCTTCTCTGACATGCGCGAAGTATGAATGTCTAAAAATCTTCACTCAATTCCCCAGAAATTTGTCAATAATTAAGGAAAGACGTACAAATATATTTATATCAAACAATGTAAATGAAATTGTCAAAGCAATATACACATATCCAAAATAAAAAAAAGGAAACAAAAAGGCAGTACAGTTAAAAAGCATCAACACCAGCAAATCAAAACCTATTTATTAAATTGTTATAAAGATATAGTTGCCAAAATTAATTTCAAAAATTATGAGTTAAGTTCAAAAAGTTAAAGAAGTCAAGAGTCCTAAAAACATCTATTTTTACATTAAATATACTTTAATTTTGAATTTACGTCACAAGAACTTTGAATTTACACACATTTCTAAACTACTTTAACTTTTGTACTTAACTTATAATTTGCGCATGTCAGAAAACAGTGTTCAATATGCCTACCAGATCATCTGCCTCATGACAAAAAGACATGGTTTCTATGACTTTTATCCTATTCTTTGTATCTTTGTAATGCAAAGTTTTATCGCATATTTATCATTGATTTTCTAATTTTTTCATCAGATTGTGTTGTTATATATATATATATATATATATATATATATATATATATATATATATATATATATATATATATATATATATATATATATATATAATATATATGTGTATATATATGTATAAATATATATATATATATATGTATATATTGAACTGATTTATTTCGTAGAAAAAATTATATAATATAAAATTATTATGTTTGATTTTAAGTATAATGAAGGAAAAATATTCAGTGTAATATTAATGATTTAGAATTTTTTTTAGGAAAATATGTAAAAAGCATAAATGAAAAGTAATTTTAAATATATTGAAAAAATGATTACTTAAATTATGTAAAAATTTCAATTAGAAATATGTGTTTAATTTTGAATGCTTAGAAATATATACAAAATGAAGAAAAGAAACGAAGTAAAATGAGAAAAATAAAAGGTAGAAGACAGAAAAAGTTAAAATTAAGAAATAAAAAAATTAAAAAAAAAAAAAAGAGGCAAATAGGGGAATAAAAACTTTGGGTTTCTTATCCAAGAAATAAACCAAAATACATATATACACGAGAATATATTCATAAATTTTCAACATGAGTGAACTAATCACGATATCTAATTGAATTTAATTATATTGACAAAAA
Organism: Latrodectus elegans; assembly: GCA_030067965.1. Lineage (NCBI taxonomy): Eukaryota > Metazoa > Arthropoda > Arachnida > Araneae > Theridiidae > Latrodectus > Latrodectus elegans. Next base: position 3,918,874 of record CM057818.1, read on the forward strand.
GAGAAGATGGAATATAAACATACCCTGAGGAATTGAATCAGTTTAGCAATAAGTGTTCCAACAACTCTTAAATTCGCTGCAGCTTGCTCATAAAATTTACCCGCGTAGCGTGTCCAATTTACGATGAAGAAATTGTAATAATCCTTTGTATGTTCAAATAAGGCATTCTTTGATTCCTGCGAAAATGAAAACAGTATCATATATATATATATATATATATATATATATATATATATATATATATATATATATATATATATATATATATATATATATATATATATATATACAATATCCTTCAAAATTAAGAACAACATATTTTTCAGAACTCAGCATTAAAAATGATACTAACAATTAAATTTACAGTTTATATTAATGATAAAAATAAACTTATGAATATATAAATTTATGCACAAAAAAAAAAAAAAAAAAAAAAAAAAAAAACAATTTTGGTTTAAGATTTTTAAATCGAAAAGAACAGATACAATATGCAAATATCATACCTCTACAACTAAGCGTGTAAATTTTGTTGATTTTCAACCTTTCTTAGTAAATTCGTTGACTATAGTCAGGGGGTGGAGCAATGTCTGAGGGATCTGGTTTGTTAAGGGTGCGGTCGATCAGATGAATGGGAATAGGGATGACATAGACATACGCGACGCAGAGCCTGGTCTTTACCTTAGACTGTCATGCATTGCTCAACCACATAATACATTTAGTTGTAACAGAATTGATTTGAATTTTGAAACAGAATTACAATATTGCATTTCAGTGGAGTACTACTGTTTGAAGTTATGAATTTAACAAAAATAAAATATCAAATATCATTGACAAAACATTTACACAATTTCCATTAGGAGAAATGACGTAGTGTAAATATAAGTTACTCTTAAAATACTACGTAACTTTGTTTATAAAAGTCCTTAAATAAAAAGCAGATGATGTAAACAGACCATAACACATACACATATGTATATGTATGTATATGCATACATATTTATACACACACACACACACCACACGCACACACACACGCACACACACACACCACACGCACACACACACTCACACCACACGCACACACACATACACCGCACGCACACACACACACACCCCACGCACACACACACACACATAACGCACTCACTCACACACACCCCACGCACACACACACACCCCACGCACACACACACACCACACGCACACACACACACACACACGCACACACACACACCACACCCACACACACACACACCACACACACACACACACACCACACGCACACACACACACACACGCACACACACACACACACACACCCCTCGCACACACACACACACCCCCACGCACACACACACACACACCCCACGCACACCCCCCCACACACATATATTAGGGGGACCGAAAAATTATGTAGTTTTTTACAGTAAATTTGAATAAATAAATTTCTTGCAAGTTTTTCTTTTTAGTCAATGACGTAATCTAGTGTGCAAATTTTCAATGACGGATCGATACAAATCAATTATTTTTTCAGTAAAATATTTGGAGATGGTATTTTTCATATTATCCAAATTTTGAAATTTTTTGTTTGTTAAGAAGTGGTGCATTGAATGGAATAAATGGAAATACGTTGGCTCAATGTCAGGCGAGTATGGTGGGTGGGGCATTAGCTTCCACCCTAATCCATCAATTTTTTCAACGTTTTAGTTGCGAAATGCGGTCTTCTATTATTGTATTGCAAAATAACGTTTTTTCTAATGATAATAGCTGAATAATCTGCAATTAACGATTGGTATTGTTTACAATAAAAGTATCGTACACACAAAAGCACCTTTTTTCGATGAAAACTTCGGTTATTTCTCCTTAGTGGCGGTTCATTCGGAGAGAGCCACTACTGTTTGCGTTTTGGATTATCATAAATACCCATTTTTCATCTGCAGTGATCAATCGATTAAAAAACAGTTCTGTTTTGTACCGTTGAAGCAATAAATTGCATGTCGTAGATCTGTTAGCCCTGTTTTCTTCAGACAGATTATGCTGAACCCAAACACCAGTTCTGTTTGCTCTACCAACCTGTTGCAAATGTTCTTGGATGCCCGACCAAGTTTGGTTAATAGCATTTGGCTGTTTCTCGATTGTCTGACAGGGATTTGCTTCCACTTGCGCCCTTAATGTGATATGATTTGGAAAGATCGAAATTACTGGATCTGAACTTATAAAACCACCTTAGGCATTTATGAATATTTAAGGCACTTGGGTAAACATTTCAAATGTGTTTGGTAGCAACTGTTCCATTACAACCCTTGTGAAACTTAAAAGCATGAAATGATGGATATGAATCTCTTCTGATAATTGGTTAGCCATTTCACTGAAAACGGGGAAAGAAAATTTAAGGTTTATGTTTTCAAATCTAAACAAGTCACTTTAATTTTGAAATGTCTCTGGCATGATTTTTAAGTACGCACTGAACTTATGAACAGTAAAGCAGCATTGACATGCTCAAAAACGAAAAACGACATTACTTTTCGGTCCCTCCTATTATATATATATACATATTTATATATATATATATATATATATATATATATATATATATATATATATACATATTTATATATATATATATATATATATATATATATATATATATATAAGAGCGAGTAAATGGGATTAATATGAGCAACCTCTTTTGACTCATATTTGATAAATTGAAAAGCAATTTGCCTTAGATGTGGAAGATTATCTGAAGATATATTGACATAAGTATGAAGGTGTGAATGGAAAAACACCATGGGAAGACTTTCAGATGGATCAATGCATAAATTTAAATATAACGAGGTTCTTCATCTCTGTATATCAAGTTATCTCCAACCACCTGGCTAAATGGGCCATTTTATTTGAGTCAGTTTGTTAGCCAATTCCAAAGGGGTATTTAGATGCTCAATTGTCGAAACCAAAGCTGAGTACTTTGATTAAATATTTTACTACATTTGAGTTTCCTTGAGAGCTGAGTGGCTATAAATCCGCTGGAAATCTAACAATATCATTGAAACAACTTATATGTAGACCCCCGCTCGAGCGTTTGGAACATAAAATCAAAAAATGCCAGATATATATATATATTCCAAGACAGATCTAATAAATGCTGGAAAAGTATTACAAAATCTAATAGCATTGGCTAACTAGTGGCACCCAAAGATACACCAGAGATGTACGGGCAACCCTTTATAAACTCAAGCTATAATTATCAATTATTTATTTTATGTTCCAACGACCAGTAATAAAGCTAATTATTTTGTACGCATTATTGTACTATTATACACTTACGTGGATAGCATTTATTTCCGAATCCGTCAATGGCCAGCCCTGAATCCATATCATAGTCTTAGCATTTGGATTGAAACTAGAATTTTGAAGAGATTCCGTTGTCAATTTGAAGTCGTGGTTCTCATTTTCTTCTTTATTCTTCGGTGTATACAGAAGAAAATCTACATTCTGTTCAGGGTTGTCTGAGGGAAGAAGACTTATAGGACGTGTTATTGGATTAAAGAAGGGAGGGCCGTTGTAATAGCAACCAAGTCCATCGAAACATTTAGTTGTGAAATTTACTAGAATTTAAAGAAAAGAAGTTAAAGCTAAAGTTACAAATAATATTTTTAATCACTCGCTTCGCGAGTGGGCTGTCCGCCTGCGGCGTCGAAATAATATTTTTAAAGAGTAAAATACTTAAACAATGCACTTATCTGTAACAAAAAATAGATAAGATAATACTATCAATTTTTTGATTTGGTATATATTATTATAAAAAAAATGATTATTCATTTTCATTAGTTTTGAATTAAAAATGATCTAATTTGATGAAAAATTTGAAATTATAAAAGCATTTCTTCAACACACACTGTAATTAGTACATTTTTTCTTACTTCTAAAATGACTATGAGCGAACGTATCAGAAAAGTTAACTTATGAAAAATAATTACTAATCCAAAATTACTAGAAATTTGTCAAACAGCTTTGAAGAAAAATCGCTTTTCTTAATATGATTAAAAATAAAATACAAATTTCTCTAGTTTTATATTATGGTAAATATTTTCAATAACATAATTATTTATTATAAATAATGAAAACTTGTAAGAATATATTAAACAAATTTAAAATAAATAAAATTTCTAATTATAAAAGCCTTAAAAAACTGTGGTTTCTCTGCAATAATCATTTTTGGTTAACATTTTAACTTCTTAGTAAAAAATAAATTTGTTAAAATCAAATTAAAACCAAAAGTTAACAAACGAAAATACACCATATACTGTCATAATAAATAATGTCATATATTCTATATAAACATACATGTATTTAAATTTTAAATATTATTAAAAATTTTATCTAAAATAAATGAAATCTCTCTATACCATATATTTAATATAATAGTTTTTATCATTTATTAGTATTTAATACATAGTAATAAAAGGAATTATATTTTCTAAAATAGTTTTGTATTCAATGGCTAGATAGTTTTTATAAACTAAATTACCCATTTTTTTTGTCCTGCCTGGAAGTCCCTTTTTTGTTTAATTCGATTCCCTATCTCCCATTTTGACGAAGGGGGTTGCCCTAACGTAGGACTTGAAGAAAACCGGTTTTTCAGGGAGAGAGCGAGGGAAAGAGAAGAGGAGTCAGCAGAAGGAGTTAGAAGAAAAGGCATCACCCTTAAAAAAGACTCTTTTAAAGTTAGTCAAGCCTGACGCTCTATTGGAATCTATAAACATTAAAATTGAAAATTCGAAATAATAAAATCCTACGAGTTTAGGTGGAAGAAGAAGAAATATACTTCTATAATGTGAGTCCAAATGAATACTTCTGTAATACGAGTCCAAATGGAGGAAACTTCGCTGAATAAATGATCTACCAGGTTTTCGAAGCTCTCTAAATTGGCCTGCTTAATTCCTGAACTTTTCGTATGTAAGTCAATGTTTTTTTTAAATTTATTTTACCAACCAGTTTTTTTTAGTGTGGTACCACCTATTTTATATCTCTAAACAGTGATTATGATATCTAGTGTTAATTATGAACTCCATGTGAATGCTTAACCATGTTGTTACCAAAGTTTAAACATTTCAAATAATATAGATAACTGAGTTTGTATGTGTGTAAATAAATTTTTAATTTTATGATTGAATTTAAGAAAATTTTTAATTATACTAAAGCAAAGCCAGTTTCTGCTTCGATTTTTCAGGTTTGAATCTGGGTAGAAAAAAAAAATAATAAAAATAATAAATACACAGTGCAATGTTTAAAAAATAACACATTACTTAAATTTAAAATTTTGTTTGTAATAGCTATGTAATAATGGTAATTAAATACACAATAATAAGCAATAAAGATAAAAAAAAAATGAATGTCGAATGTGTAGGTTTTAAGAGCAGTTTTGAAAAACAAAATTTACAGTAGGATGGAATTTAAAAAAAAAAAGTTTTATTGCGAAATATCTGTTTAAAAAGACACTGTTATTCCAAATAATAGTCGTAGGTTTTCAGACAAATGATACAAGAATGTTAAAATCAAGCAGTTCAAGAGTTTCTTGATGGTATCATTGGTAATTAGTGTCTAAATTGACGACTCTTTCCTAGGTACATAACTCATTACAAATATCCAAAATTGGTTGCGTTCATGTAACTTTGATTTGAAAAATCTATTGATTTAGAATCAATGAAGTCGCTCTTAAAAAACACTTATGAATAACTCAGAGATCACAAGATGGTGATTTCAAGCAAGAACATACAATAATTCATTTATAAAATCCTCCAATAGTGTTCCAAAGGACAAAGGAACATGGAATGATTCATCAAACATATATGATGAGATTTTGTCTGTCTTGGTAGGATCAAAATGTTTTGTTTATTAGTACGGTTCGCAAATTTCAGTTTTAAATAGTCAATTACTTTGGCAAAAAAATCAATGTTGAGATATATATGTATTCTATATGATTGATGACTTAATATAACGAAATACCCATTAATCTTTAACTAATGAGATAGATTTTAGATTCTTTTAAATGTTCTTGTGCTGTTTAGTGGCTCAAAATAAAAGTTCATAGCCACAAAGAAAAGAATTTCATGGCTACTCTAATTTCTCTTATTAACGTTTTTAGCTGTTCTTATTGACTTCTGTGTTTTAAGACTCACGGAATTGCAATTTTATCAATACTCATATTCCATTTTTGAGTCAGGCTAGATTATTTTTATGCATTTTTGTGTTTCAAACAATAGCCACTTTCATCATTCGTCACCCCTCTTTGAATTAGTTTAGTCATTCTTATGCATTTTTTTATAGTGTTAACATATGGCTATGCGATCAAGCACTCACATAAGTTAATTTACAATACATACATTTCAAAGCACACCTACTATTTTTTTATAAAAAAAACTTTTTATACACACGCTTTCTTGGAACTTTAAAAAACATTTCGTAACATCCGGATGACTGATGCATTTTAGCAACAATCAGTTAGCAGATTTACTTTCGTTATGTTGTTGTGAGTCATTTTAGTATTTAACAAATAAGGCCTTTTTATGGGCCTTATTTGTTGAATACTACTTCCAGGAGGCCTCTTTATGGGTGATAGGCCTTATTAACATGTCACGAGAGAATGCATACGGAAAATATTCAAGAAACCACCCTCAGGAGTGTTTGTTGAAGGCAGCACCCATCTCTCGTTCTTTATTCACGGATGAGATGGAACCCAAAACCTTATGCTTCAAAGAATGATATTAAAATTTAAATTTGGATATTTTCAAAAGCGTAAAATGCCAAATCTATCAGATCTCTCAGATTTTAAAAGAAACCAAATGTTGGAGCCATTTTAACTAGAGCAAGCGTGACCAAGATATCCAGCTTTCAGGCAATTTTTGAAATAAATTGTTCAAAGTCATGAGAGCATACCTGTAACACGGGAAGACAAGTTACGAAAATAAGAATTGTGTACGAAAAAAAGAAGCATAAAAAAAGAAAACCAATAGGTATTGAAGTGAATTTCAAAGCTTAAAAGGTGAAGAACGGTAGAAAAAGTAACCGCAAATCTCAATCAATTCGCCAGGGACAATGATTGCCTTTAGAAGATACATTATGGCAGAACATTAGTGTTCAAGCCACAGATGCTGAAGCCAAATTTCGACTGCCATACAGTTCCACTTACAAAATCTGGTTGATTAATAAGTTGAAGAAAGTACAATAGATATCCAATTATCCGAATCGCTTTCAGAATTTTAGAGAAATAAATTGGATTGAAGTAAATGAGGAAAACGAGAAAGAGATAAAAGCTCAAGAAAAGGAAAGGTAAGAGTAGGGAGAAGAAGAGAATGAGAGACATGTCACTTAAGGAATTCAGAAATATTCTTATGAAGGTTTCTAGATGTTCAGAAGTTAGTGTTAAAGATACATGAGGTTAGATTATGAGTGCGACTTTAGATCTCAAATTGTAAATGATGGAGACTTATTTAAAATGTTGATTAAGAAAACGACCAAAAAAACTCAAGTTGAAGCAGACATGAAACCATCAGCCAGTGAAGCATTTGTAGGCTTTGATACTGCTTTGAAGTGGATAGAGTATCAACTCGTGCATGGTCACATGCAAATTCTTGCTTTCAAGTGGTGTACTGCCCATAAATGAATGAAGGTAGTGAAACAGCTTACTCTAACCAAAGTTTTCAGCAACCAATGATTTTCATTTACAGAGCTGTAAATAGATACTGTGTTAATGAACAGCACTTTTAAATACTTTAACATGTAAAAGTTTTTTCATTTAATTGATTAAAAGTTCTTTTCCTCCCTAAAATATGTAGTTTTCTATATTTTAATCACATATTGATATTTAATTAAAATATAAACTTTTTCGAAAAAATACAACTATCCGATTGTTTGATTAACCAATTAGGGTCCAGTCAAAATTTATTCAAATAATCGGAGTTCTACTATTGCAGGATTTGCTAAATCGTCTTCGACACTTTTCATTATTACAGGATGAGTACTCGTTTGGAATACATCTGCACAAACGTATGATCGTGATTCTTTCCTTAAAATTGTCAAGTATAGGAGAGGATCTGTTATGATATGGGCAACCTTGTCATGGTTAACTTCTAAATCAATAGTAAATCCATGAGATAGGATCTCTAGGAATGATCTTCCTTTCAAAGGAAGAAGTATTGAGAATATTTAACCAACCAAACACATTCTAAGAATCAAAATTTATTTCCTGGAGAAGATGGAATTTTTTAGGCTGATAATGCATGTATCCTTCCAATGCGACCTGTTCAATCATTGTTTAACGAACACGTTGATAAAGTTAAACATCTACCTTGGTTCGTACAGATACCCGACCTAAAATTAATTGAAACACAATTGTTTATTTTAGAGTGTTTATGGTTTCAATAGCTTGCTTAATCATCTCTTTCAGAATGTTCGCAATATCTCCATGAAGAATTATACAATATTTATCAAAGCATTATTTAAAACCTAAATGTATTCTTTATATCAAAGCATCTAATGAATAGTTATATGAAATAGTTACATACTTATATCAAATCGTCTAGGTGAACCCAAAACATTACATGCCGAAGGCGCTATCCTATACCATACAATTAAAAAGAATAGAAAAGATTCCTTATAAACCATCAGTGTTTCCGTTATTTTTTGATAACTACCTGTATATTTTCATCTTAAAGAGTGAATAACCGAGAATAAAATGCTATTTGCTTATCACACACATCTTATATAGTTTCAAAAACTGCTTGTAATTATAATATAAAACACATATTTAAAAAGAATTTGTTAAATTATCTGCATAATAAATTTTTTTCTTGTGTACACAAAACTGATATTTTTTTAATCAAAAGCAACATAAAGTTCAAGAACATTCTACAATATATATATATATATATATATATATATATATATATATATATATATATATATATATATATTTATATATATATATTCCTTTTCTCTATAGAAATATTTGTTTATTTTGTCTGAAAAAGTTTTTAATAATCTCGCAAATTTATGTTTTGACATTTTGTTGTTCTGAATTCCATAATTTAGAAATGATAACAAGTAAAACAAGATTCTTATGGCAATACATGCTCTAATGTGATTCTTCAGTAACACAACATACTATTTGAAAAATTAAATACACTTCAAGTCATAAAATTTTGATTGAAATTTTAGTTCATTATCAATAAGTGGTTAAAGTTCAAATTTTGAAAAAAAAAGGATGAAAATATTTTGGTATTCAATTTCTTGGCTTTTTAATAGTTGAATTTTAGCTTATCTTAATTCTAGCAGTTACTGGTAGAAAATATTGTTAATTTTAACTTTACATATTGTAAATATGATTAATCGCATACTTATTTCAAAAGCTGAAAAAAAAGTTTTTAATAATAGTTTATTTAAAAATAAATTATAATAAAAAAGTGCTCAATATAATTGAATTCAAAATTTAAAAATTTATTTTATCTATTTAAGTTATTCCTCTATTTATTTTATTTATTTATTTCAAGTAAATAAATAAATTAATTAATCAGTTAATGGAAAAATACACATATTAAACTACTTTACAAACACATGAATCCCCTCAGCCATTGGCATACCTCATTTTTCAGGAAATTCCTTCAAGATTAAAAAGCAGGATTAAATCCACGTGGATTGTCCCTCCAGTGCATTAATGATATCAATGTTCTCTTGCTTATCGACTTTAAGAGACAGGAACAAATTGCTCACTTCTGATTTTTAAGTAGTTCTCTCCGATCATTCAAATTTTCTGAGGGCACCAAAAGTTTCGAGACTTGTACCAATTGTTCCGCAAAACAAGCTACGCCAGAACACATCTTTGAGTGCCTGAGGCTATCCAAGGATAATTTATACAGAGGTCCTTTGATGGTGCTAAATGTTTTGGGGATGTTCAATATTATGGACCTGGTCTAGCGCTGCTGGCCAAAGTGGGTGTACAACAACAACACAAATAGCAAAATTAAAGTAATGTTGATAAAGTTTCGTAATCTAAATTCTCTATTATCAGCAAATCAATATGAACTAAAATGAAACTGCACAGCTGGCTATCGTAAATGTAACACCCTGAAGGAAGCATGCATGTAATTTGAAATTTAGAACATGCATCAGCGGAAGTGAGATATGTAAATAATTAGAATTTCAGTGCGGACGCACATCACGTGGCGTCACTTCAAAGCTCTATTTAAGGCTTGGAGATTTCGACGATTTCAAGTTCAGCAATTCTGTTTTTTTTGGGATTTGAAAAAAAAAAATCAATTATGCTTTATAATAGAAAACAGTGATCATTTTGATCAAGTATCCGAGCTCGACAGTGGAAGGATAATGGCCTACCGAGATTGTGGATTATCTTTCAAGGAAATCGGTAGTCATGTCAGACGAAACCACACAACTGTAATGCAGATATGTCGTCGTTGGGCGCAGAAGGGTCAACGGACTGACATGTTCGATCGTATCTACCTTAGTGCATCACTTCACGTAATGACAGGTAAATTCTGAACATGACAGTGACGGATAGTTGAGCCACATCACGAACCATAACACCGTACATTCAATCTGTAACGCATCATCCAGTGTCTACGCGTACCATTCGATACGGTTTATAGCAGAGTGGTCTGTCGGCAAAGATTTCATTGCTTCGTCTACACTTGATGCAGAATTACGGACAATGGTGCAATGAAAGAAAGATTTGAACGGCAGAATGGAATAAAATTGTCTTTACTGACGAGTCAAGTTTCTGTCTGCAACACCACGATCGTCGCATTCGAGACTGGAAACAACCTGGAGAGGATACTGAACAGCTGCGTTATGCACCACCCCACTGGCATGCATCGAGTAATATGGTATGAAGAGGTGTTGGATATTCCTCTCGCACTCCTCTAGTACACATTGCTGGTACTTTAAACAGCCAGCGCTACATCTCCGCGATGGAATGAAACTGGCAGTCTCACCAAATTGCACTTGTGAAAATATTGGCAGTCCTCTCCATTTCATAACGGCTTGCCCATTAACTGCTTCCTGGCACCTTTCATGCCCAGTTACCAGATGGATAGTGGTGTGGAAGAAAGCAATCCTGAATAATAAGATTTCGAGGAGAAAGCTGAACCAACTCGTGGATTTTTTAATTATTCAGGAATGTCTTTTTACTTGGCTCCATGACAACACCAGCTAAAAAACCAATAGTCCTTGTAAAAAAATGCTCGGCTGCGGACTCAAGAGCCAATTTCTTCAGAAGTACAACTACCATCTCTTTCTGAGCTTGAATCCAGTCCAAAGGCATGACTGTCCCTTCATGAAACTGTACCAATTTCCATCTGCATGTGTGTGCCTCGTCGAATGAAATATTCACTAGTACAAAATCTTAATTTTTGTGTTTATAAAGTTTACATTGAATGATAAAATTCAATTAACAGGAATGAACAAGTAAATGTTCCTAATAATTAATGTGTGCTTAAATATTTACATCAAATGATAAATGTCAAATAATGTGAATAAGCCAATAAGAGCTCGTAATCATTAATGTGCTTATAAAGTTTACATCAAAGAATAAAATTTAATTAATTAGTATTCAAAAGTTACTAATCATTAATTTATTTTTAAAATTTACATCAAATTACAAAATTCAATTAATGGGAATTAACAAATGTTCCTAATTTATAATTTGTGAGTTTATAAAGTTTACATTGAAGGATAAAATTCAATTAATATTATTTAACAAGTAAGTGTTCACAATCATTAATTTGCTAATAAAGTTAACATCAAATGATAAAATTCAATTAATTTGAATTAAAAAGTAAGTATTCCTAATCCTTAATGTGTTTATAAATAGTTTACATCAAATAATAAAATTCAGTTAATGTGAATTAACAAGTAAGTGATTCTAATCATTAATGTGCTTATAAAGTTTACATCATATGGTAAAATTCAATTAATGTAAACTAACAAGTAAGTGTTTCTAATTATTAATGTGCTTACATATTTACATAAAATTATAAAATTCATTTAATGGGAATTAGCAAGTAAGTACCCCAAATCATTCATTTGCTTATAAAGTTAACATCAAATGATAAAATTCAATTAATATGAATTAACAAGTTAGTGTTCCTAATGATTAATTTACTTATAAACTTAAAATAAAATGATGAAATTCAAATAATATGAATAAAAATTAAGTGCTCATAATCATTAATGTGCTTATAAAGTTTACATCAAAGGATAAAATTCAGTTAATGTGAATTAAAAAGTAAGTGCTCGTAATCATTAATGTGCTTATAAAGTTTACATTAAAGGATAAAATTCTGTTAATGTGAATTAACAAGTAAGTGCTCGTAATCATTAATGTGCTTATAAAGTTTACATTAAAGGATAAAATTCTGTTAATGTGAATTAACAAGTAAGTGCTCGTAATCATTAATGTGCTTATAAAGTTTACATTAAAGGATAAAATTCAGTTAATGGGAATTAACAAGTAAGTGCTCGTAATCATTAATGTGCTTATAAAGTTTACATTAAAAGATAAAATTCAGTTAATGGGAATTAACAAGTAAGTGCTCGTAATCATTAAAGTGGTTATAAAGTTTACATTAAAGGATAAAATTCATAATTTTATGTAAATATTTAAATACACATTAATTATTAGGAACATTTACTTGTTAATTCCAGTTAATTGAATTTTATCATTCCATTGTAAACTTTATAAACACACAAATTAATTATTAGGAACACTTGTTAATTCCCATTAATTGAATTTTGTCATTTGATGTAAATTTTATAAGCAAATTAATGATTACAAACACTTACTTGTTGACCCTTATTAATTGAATTTTATCATTTGATGTAATTTTTTTAAGCACTTAAACGATTACGAACACTTACTTGTTAATTCCCATTAACTGAATTTTATCCTATTTTTAATTACTAATGTGAATTAACAAGTAAGTGCTCGTAATCATTAATGTGCTTATAAAGTTTACATCAAAGGATAAAATTCAGTTAAGGGGAATTAACAAGTAAGTGTTCGTAATAGTTTAAGTGCTTAAAAAATTTACATCAAATGATAAAATTCAATTAATAAAGGTCAACAAGTAAGTGTTTGTAATCATTAATTTGCTTATAAAATTTACATCAAATGACAAAATTCAATTAATGGGAATTAACAAGTGTTCCTAATAATTAATTTGTGTGTTTATAAAGTTTACATGGAATGATAAAATTCAATTAACTGGAATTAACAAGTAAATGTTCCTAATAATTAATGTGTATTTAAATATTTACATAAAATTATAAAATTAATTTATTGGGAATTAACCAATAAGTGCTCGTAATCATTAATGTGCTTATAAAGTTTACATCAAAGGATAAATTTCAGTTAATTAGCATTCACATGTAAATGTTCCTAAATTTTAATTTGCTTATAAAATTTACATGAAATAATAATTCAATTAGTGTGATTTAACAGTAAGTATTTCTAATCATTAATTTGTTTATAAAATTTACATCAAATGACAAAATTCAATTAATGGGAATTAACAAGTGTTCCTAATTATTAATTTTTGTGTTTATAAAGTTCACGTTGAAGGATAAAATTCAATTAACAAGAATTAACAAGTAAATGTTCTCATAATTAATGTGTGTTTAAATATTTACATCAAATGATAAAATTCAATTAATAGGAATTAACAAGTAATAATTCCTAATCATTAATTTGCTTATAAAGTTAACATCAAATGATTAAATTCAATTAATGTGAGTTTACAGGTAAGCATTCCTAATCTATAATGTGTATTTGTGTGCTTATAAAGTTTGTATATCAAATGATAAAAATATTATTTTATTTTAAACTTTATGGACTTTTAAGAAAAACAGTATTTATATAGATACGATCCAGTATTATTATAAAAATAATTTCATAGACATATATACTTAAATTTAAAAGAGTGGAGCACACTTATATTGAGCTAATTATGAATCAATTTGAGTGAGGCTTTGTCGCTATTTTTCTACAAAAGAGATAGATTAATCAATTATAAGAAATATCTGAAGTAATTTATTTTATAATACACATTCATACATGCATGGAAAGTACTTACGTGTTGGTTGAACTCCATGATTTCTGCCAAATATTGTGTCAATATCATTATAGTTAAAACTATCTGCATGAATATTCATGACAAGAATGCATAATATAAAGCCTAGTAAGCTCATACTTTTAAAATTAATGTTCCTGAGGATGTATTTGGGTTAGAAATCTTTTTCTATCAAGATCTTCCAAAACAATGATCTCACAAGATAAATAAAAAATAACTATTTTGAAAAAGGTTAAATATTGTGTTCAGATACTTCCTTATATTGGAAGGAATACAAACAACAATTTTTTTTATTTCAGTTATTACCTCGTACATCTTAACTGAAAAACTTAGTGACAAACAAGTTTACAGTGTTTTCTGAACTTTTTTTAGTTAATACGTGATATAAATGAACGTTAAGTTTTTTTTTATATTGTAATGATAATTTTGCATTAAAAATTTTAACTACTTATAAATTTGATAAATTCAAATGCAAAATCAATTCTGTAATTTAAAAATTCCATAATTTATTTTGAAATTTGCTAATTGTTGCAGGAGTTTCTTAATGGAATTTGGTAATCATTGACCTAATATTTATCAAGACCATTTTTTAGAAACTAATCCATATTATGTTTACAAGCCTTCATAAAATATGTATATTTTATGTAAATTTATTCAATATATTTATGTTCAATCAAGCGATTATTTTGTATAATTTTTTTCTCGTGAATTAACATTAGCAATGAATAATAAATCTAAATTTAATACATAAATACCGGTTAATATAGTACAATAATACTAAAATATGAACATTGCAATATCGTCAGATAAAATTTTTGAAGTAAAATTATCTTCTTTAGTATATTTTCATTTGAACTTAAATAATGTTTCCTTATCAAAAATTAGTGATTCAAAGAGAGATAAGATACTTTGAACACGATGCTTATTGTGTGAAGTTAAATTCAAAACATTTCCATTTTAATAATTAAAAGGTATTTAAAAGATTCTACCTCTACATTGTCTTGGGAATTTCAGGATAATACAATATAGATCATTCGTAAATAATACTAGCTACCAATAATATCTGCAGAAAATGCTCATAATCGGTTGTTAAAAAATACAAATTATTCATTCAGAAACAATTACTTAATTAAAATAAATTATTCGGTTAGCAGAATTTTCTAATCTTTAGCTTTAAATATTTTATTAATTTAAAGTTTTAAAAATTTTATTAACTACTACTTGCATTTATTGCTCAGTTTGCATTGTAAAATAAGAGTTGTAACACAGTGTAGTCAATTTGCTATGTAACCCTTCAGAATAGCAGTATAAATAGTTCAAGAACAGTTAAATTGATCTTATTTTAAAACAAAAAAGTCGTAAGTTTCCTTGAGAATAACGTAATTCTGAAAATATGCATTGTTTTTTAAATGTGACTTCATGCATGGCATAATAATTCTTCATGGATTTTACTATAATACTTATGTTTTAATTAGTTATTTTTAGTTATTTACATGTATAAGCGTAAATGTTATTGTTAGTTTAAATATCAATATGAATCACACACACATACACATAAGCAAATCACATGCAAAATATTTTTTATCATTAATGTTATGCAGATCAAATCTATTTTTTTTTCAAAAATAATTTTAATGATACAAAAAAAAATTAATGAAACACTTAATATTTATAAGAATAAATTTTAACTTTAAGCCAATCGATGGCTGAGTGATTAACACTCCTGACTCCTGAGCTGTGGGCCCTGCGTTCGAATCCCGGATCAGACACGAATGTTACTTTCTTTCTCTGTCCAATCTTCTGGGATGATGTATGAATGTGGCCTACTTTATAAACGGGTTTGTGGTGGCATGACGCTAGCAACGCTACTTACCTCCGTGACGTGGCTCACAGGTGCCCACTGGATAGCTGTGGGTCCGGGTTCGAATCCCGGTTCAGGCACGAATTTTCCTTTCCTTCTCTGTTCTATCTTCTGAGATGATGTATGAATGTGGCCCACCCAGTAAACGTGTTTGTGGTAGCATGACGCGAGCAACGTTACTCGCCTCCGTGACGTGGTTCACAGGTGCCCGCTGTGTAATGACAAATGAGCAACAGTTTCTGCCCTTGTTGTGGTATACGGTTCGTCACCCAAAGGCCCGCCACTAGAAAAAAATATTTAACTTTAATTTGCAAATTCTATAAATTAATGGATTATAATTAAAATTTTCCTTTAAAAGGCTAATTTTTTAGAAAATAAGGGAAAACATTAAAAAAATGTATATCAGTATGGCTGAATAATTATTTCCTATGAGAATTTCTCAGAAGGGAAAAAATTGTAAGACGTCTATATACTCATATCGAAGATATAAAGGTACACATTTTCAAAATATTCTGCAAAAAACACGAGAGTTAATAAGTCGAACACATTTTTTATTGTAATCAATTTATTTCAATGTTATACTACTTGCTAAACTACCATTATTATTTTTATTTTTATAATAAAACATCTTTATTTAAAAAATTAAGAATTATTTCATTTAAAATTGCCACAGCACTTTCCCCAAAACTATTCAATATTTGGAGGGATATTTTGAAAGTCAAAGAGAACAATATTTCGCACTATTAATATTATAGAAGAATTTTTAAGTAGCAAAATACTTTGGGATTTTTGATTCTTTTAAATGATGCTTATTTCTTTAAAATAATGGAACAGAAGATTTTGAGTTAGTCCACAGGCTCTTTACAAAATGAGAATAGTTTGTAAGCAATAATAGAATTGTTTTAGTAAAAAAAGAAAAAAAAGCTGAATCAATATTTTTCTGATTGCAGTTATTTAATAGTTTTCTGTATTTCTCATTTTTAGTCCATTTTTGTAAGAAAACACAACTTCAGCCACATAAAGCAGTTAAAACTATTTAATACTAAGAATGTTTGCTTTATTTGACATTTTTTCTGTAATAAAAGACAATTTTTAACTCAACGAGAAAAATGAAGTAAAGTTTTACGATTTCATAATATATATTTTAATTTTACTTTGGTAAAAAAATTTTCTTGTAGCAAAATTGGGCTGATAGTTTCCAGTTACGATGCTCGTAATTTTTGTGAATATCATTATCTGTGAGACTAATAAGATTTTGTTATATTGTTTGCAACATATATTATGATAATTAAAATTTTTTCGTTAAGAACATTTATGAACAATTCTTTGGTTTTGGAAATTTTTTACAACATGCATATTTTGATTTAATAACATTTATTTCGTTCAGCAATAAAATATACATTTACAATAAACATACATTTGCATGTTATATAAGTAAACATTTTTTTTGTGAATTATAAACTTTGGTATTTCTTTCTATTTTATATAAGCTGTGTTTATCACTTATACTTTTAAAAACTGTTTTTTTTTATCAGTATTTATAAGAATGTGAGGGAATTTTCATAATTTTTGCAAGCTTTCTTTCAAGTTCTAAATAATTTTCGATTTCGATTATTTTATTTAAACTATGTTTATCACTTTACTTTTAAAAATTGTTTTTATTTTATCAGTCTTTATAAGAATGTGGGAGAATTTCCATAATTTTTTCAAAATTTCTTTCAAGTTCTAAATAATTTTTGCTGGTGACTTCCATCTGGTATAGTTTACTTAGGATATTAGGAAAAAATAGCTCTCTATTGTCTAGTTTCCAATGATATTTAAAATAAAATATTGAAACTGGTGCAAATAATTGACTCCCCAATCAATTTAAAATGTTATTTATGACTTCAATTTATTTTATTCATGTTAAATCTATGGAAAATTTTTATTTTTGAAATCTAAATCAATAATAAATTTTATATATATCTTTAACACAAAATTCTTAAGGAAATTTTTAATCAAATTTTAAATACAGAAAAAAAATTTCAGTAAACCATAAAAAATCATTATAATATTTCGAAGTCTGCATATACACATTTAGAAACAAAACCAAACATTAATTGCTGTTACACGAAGCTGAGAAAAGTTTATCCGAAGGAATTTATGTGCACCTGAATCACCTGTTCTGCCATTTTGTAAATATGATCTTCTCTGATAGTAGATTAAGTTTAACATAGGTATGAAGCAAGTTAATTTTCATTTATTAGACGATGAAAGAAGGTAATATTTGACTTATGACTGATTGATAGACTACATATTGAAAGACTTTAATGGAGCAGCAGCTTATAAATATTTATTTATGACTGATGGATAGACTACATATTGAACAACTTTAATGGAGAAACAGCTTATAAATATTTGCATTATGATGGATGGATAGACTACATATTATATGAATTTAATGAAGCAACAGCTTATAAATATTTGACTTACGAGTGATGGATAGATTACATATTGAATGATTATAATGGAGGACTACATGGAGCATATAAACTGATGAAGCTTATAAATATTTGACTTATGACTGACGGATAGACTACATATTGAATGACTTTAATGAAAAATCGGCATACACATATTCGGGGCCCCACCCCCTTTTTTCTAGCAGCGTACACGTACATTGAACTGTCTTCAATCGACAAAGGATTAGGACTGTTTTTCTTAGCTGAATATTTACTTATGTAACATCATTCGATTTAGTTTTATAAGTTATAAAAAGTATCAAAATTTTACGATCTAACTTCTAATAGTTTCTTTGTTATTTACAAAAAACTCTAAAAATAATATATTTTCAATGGAGTCTGAGTGACGTTACCCTTCCGGCAGCAACATTCCCCTCAGCAAGAGAAGCGGCACTTCTCCTGCACTGGCATTTGAGACTTCCTTGTGAAGATACAAAATAATTAATATCTCATTACCTAAATGTAACAGAAATTCAATTTTCATCACTACATCAAAAGGATATTTCAAGCTTCCTGTAAATGTCTCAAGAAAAACCTTCGAATATTTTCATGGAGCAAGATTTTATGTTGAATTTTGAATTCATACTTACGATTGAAGCATTTTCTAACTTCAAGTCAACATCAAAAATTAATGAAAAGCAGTAAGTGCCTAGATTTTACATCATTTATTAGATAATTTAATATTTAAATAGAAACATTTTGCGGAATTTCAAATTTTTTTTTAATTAGAACCAATTATATAACTTTTTTTCTGAATCTAAAAATTCCATATTTTCTTTTCTTACTTGGAGATTTTGATTTTTCATAATTAACGAGTCATAAATCCAAAACTAATGATTGTATTGAGCCTTAATCCTAAAATTCTGGTGATTGAAATTATACCAAAAATGTTTTTCTGACTGCAATTGTTGATTTTTAATTAAATTTAAAGTAAGGTCATGATTTAAGTACAAAGTAAATATTTACGTTTCTCTGTTACTATCTTTTGCTTTTATAGTTTGTCATCATACATTTAATTATTATTATTTAAGCTTGTTCTTTTGGTATATTGTGTCCTTTTTTATTAGGATTTGATTGGTATAAATATTTTTACAATATCTTAAATATTTGCTTTTATATTAATATTTAAGTACTTCAAGAAATTGAGTTTTAGTTGTTTTTCTCCCTACGGTTCTTCAATCTCACTCTTAGTCTGCAGTTCGTATCTTAACCCTTTGGACACTAATTATTTTTGGTTGATTACCATGCTAGAGAATTTTAAATCAAGCCTGTATCTCAAGTGCTATCAGTCATAGAGACACAAGATTTTTTCTCCTTGTATTTGATCCTTATTATCTTGTATTTTAATCTATTTAGAATTTTCAAATGCTGTTTGTATAAATTTTGGCAAGCAGTTCAACAATTCCTCAAGTTCCATTTAATTTTAGATCCAAATTCTCAGCTATCTTTCTACTTCTACATTTAAATTTATTTACAAGATAATCTAGTCAATAAAGTGTTATTAGTAGCTCCTAAACTCGATTAAAATATTAATGCTTCCATAATTATACCTAGTTAAGCTATCTATAAAATGAAACTATTTGCTTTATAAATTAAAATAATTTTGGCACTTACGACTTACCCATCAGTTACCGTTATTCATCAGTCAAAATATATAATTAAAGAAATAAATATGGACCTTCCACAGAAGATTGATTTTCCTTCAACCATTCCAACCGAAGAAACAGATAATCATTCCCTTAGATCTCGGCAAGGAACTAGAGCAAAAAGTATCTTAACCCAAGAGACAAGAATGACAACCAAGCCTGTAGTAAACTTAGAGAGAGTTAATTTATATTATGAAGATGATGTCTTGCTCTTCCCAGATAAAGAACCTAGCATCAATAAAGACAATGAAAACAACATATATTACAACGATCAGGAACCTGAGAGTAAAATGTTGGAAAAGCTAAGGATGATAATTTGGCAACAAAAGTTTTCGATATACGTATTATCTGAACACGAACGTCTAGAATCAGACAAAATTCTTAATCATCTAGAAAGTTTAGTGAAATTAAATAAAAGAAAACCGCACACACGATTCATCTCTGAAGAATCAAATAAGAAACTCTCTACTCAAAATTACCTTCATGAACAATTTTCAAACATCAACACTAAACTAAATGAGATTTGCAAAATGCAATCAAAATTAGAAATTTCTATCACCGAAGAAGAGAGTAAACCAAAGAAAAGTATAGTGAGGTATTAAAGAAGAGAATGGAAAAAGAAAAAGCTACCACAGTTATAGTTCTGCCCAAAAAAGGTATCTCTCCTGAAATTCATAAAGAAAAACTTGTTAACTTTTCCTGCTCAATTAAACTAAGAAGGGTTGTTTGGGGTAGATTTGCAACCAAAATTCTTTGCAAAAATGAAACAGACAAATCAAAATTGATTCAACAACTTACCGCAGAAGCTCACACCTTAGAAGAACCAAGAAACCCAACCAAAAAGATTATTCTACTTAATGTCCCAATTTCAATGAGAGAAGAAGACATCATCAAAGTATTGGAGGATGAAGCACAGATACAAAGATTAGACAATCGCATAAATATAACAGAAATTAGAGCGCACAGATACAAAGAATAACTTTATCACGTAGTTATTGAAGCTGAGAAGATAATGACGGACATACTCGTAAACAAAAAAGATTTGTTCTTCGGACTTCGGAGAGTAATTGTTAGGCCATTCAGAAATATACGAAGATGCTACAATTGCCAAAGCTTTGACCATATTTACCGATATTGCATTTCAAAACTATTTTGTGGGAAATACAGTAAAAACCATAGCACAGAAAATTGCAAATCAAAGTTAAACTGTGGCATCAACTGTAAAGAAGCCAATGATAGCGGGAACAACTATCCAATAAATCCCCCAGCCTATTCCAGAAATCTTATCTACTATAGAAGTCTAATTAACTGTCAAAACCCAAGAAAACAATCAAACTAATTGCATCACAAAGGCACTTGTAAGAATGGAATGCAGTAATCATTTGACAACTTCAAACCCCAGTAATTTCATGGAAACTCATTCTCTACCTAACTTGAAAATCTTTCAAATAAATTTAAGAAAATCAAAACCTCCTACAGATCTCTTACAAGTCACAGCTGAAAAACATGATGTGAAAGTTTTCCTCGTTCAAGAACCTTACATCCTTAATGAAAGAATTTTCGGTATTCCTTCGGCATCCACGAACTAGACTTCGAAATGTTTCAAAGCAGCCATTACAGTTACGATGAGAGACTTAAAGCCAATCTTGGTTCATACCACTGAGACGACAATTACAATTAAAATTACAGTTAATTCCGAACCATTTAATATTATTTCAGCATACAGTCCACCACTAAACTCCCGTTCCAGTGACTCTGTTCCAAACGACATTTCATTCACGCTTAGTGAATTAGATACAGTTGTCAGAAAAATACAACCAGAAAATTTCCTTATCGGAGCAGATCTAAATGCCCACAGTGTTAACTGGGGTTATCAACATAATGATTCAAGGGGTGAACTCGTACAAGATTTTATCATGCCCAGTAACATTTTTCTTCTAAGTAACCCCAACTCACCACCTACATATCTTAATCGATTTCAACAAGGTTGGCCTGATTTAACTTAAGCATCTAATGGAAACTTAGCGAATACTATATACTGGAACGTTTTAGAAGAAGAGACACTCAGCGATCATCGATACATATCAATCACCCTTAAAAGGTTACCAAATGCTTGAAGATAAAATGATACAAGACATCTTATGGAAATCACGCCAAATTTTTAAATCTGCTCAGTCCTTATATTCAAGATTTCTAAAAGTCTATTGATACAGCAAACACAAATACTAAACTAGAAAACATAACTTCAAGACTACAAAGTACAATTTCAGAATGCTGCTCAAAATCTTTCAAAACCAAAGAGCAAAGTTTAAGTGTTAAACCTACTTGGTGGTCTTTATCACTGGAAATCAACAAGAAAGAACTCAAGGCCATAAGGAGAAGAATTCAACGTGGCCAACAAAATGAAAAAGAACAATTCTGTAACATCTGTAAAAGTAAAGTGGCTTCTTATAATAAATTAATTAGAACTGTCAAGAAAAATGCGTGGATAAATTTCTGCTCAGCAGCAAAAGACCCATTTGGGAAAATATATAAATCAGCGTTCAATAAAAGTATTCCACCCTCCAACCTTTTTAACCCACCTTCAAACATATTTAAAGGCTCTCAACTGGACACAGCAAATAAGATCCTTAAAGATCTCTTCCCAGAACAACCAATTCTCTTACCTTTACAACCACCTTTTGATATTACATTTATTCCGAATGACATACCCTTTAGCCAGGAAGAACTTGCACGAACAGTAAAGTCTCTACCAAGGGGTAAAGCACCAGGATATGATGGAATAGATAACTCAATCCTTAAGACCATAGATAATAGATTACCAAATCTTCTATACAAACTCCTAAACAAATGCTTACATATGTCTTATTTTCCAAAGTGTCTCAAAATAGGCATAATTATATTATTTCATGAAAAAGGTACAAACAAATATGATGTACAATCCACTATTGGTAAACTCTTAGAGAAAATAACAACAAAACGACTTAATTATTACTTGGAATCTACTGGCTATTTTAATTGCAACCAGTTTGGTTTTCGTCAAGGCAGATCAGTAGACGATGCCTTTATGACACTCATTAATAAGATTAACTTATGCAGAGCTGCAAACTTACACACTGCCGTAATCACGATTGATATCAAAAGAGCCTTTGATACAGTTCAACACTACAAATTAAAACAAATATTAGAAACCACAAAATGCCCTTACAACATTAAAAAATTACTTAACAGTAATCTTAGAGATAGAAGAATCGTTATGACAACTAATGATGGTTTAGCCAGAAAGGAACAAACTATTGGTTGCCCACAAGGCTCTTGTAGTGGCCCCATTCTATGGAATTTAATTGCCGATATAGCCCTTAAAAAAGAACTGGAGTGATATAGGAAAACAACATGATCCAGAAAGCATGATATATCTTCAATCATTTGCTGATGATTTTACTTTCGTGGTAGCGGCAAAGAGTGAGAAAAAATTGGGCAAAGTAGCAACAGAGGCACTGGTTCATTTTAAAAAAATGGTCAGATGATAATTTTCTTCAAATTTCGCTAGAAAAAACCAAATATATTCTAATAGCAAAGCTTAGTGAAGAAAAAAAGACACAATTAAGCTTTTAGGAGTAATAATTGACAAAAAGTTGAACTTCATAGCACATCTAAAATCACAGGCGAATAGAGCTATGGCATTACAGCAAAAGCTCTTAAGGATAGCAGGAAACAATTGGGGAATTTCCCAAAGACACCGAATCATACTATATCAAACTGTAGTTGAGAGGATGTTGGCGCATGGGGCAGCAATTTGGGGAACGCCATTAACAACAAGGGCAAAACAATTACTTACTTCGATTCAAAGGAGATTTTTGCTAAACATCACCGGTGCGTTAAGAACTGTTCCTACAACAGCTCTTCAAGTTATAACTGGAATACCTCCTCTCTACCTAGAAATAGAAGCCGAGGCAAAATTTATAAGGCATGCAAGGGCACAAATTCCTTGTGAAGTAGATCCTATTTTTCCTGCACCAAATTTGATTGAAAAAGTTATAAAAGGAGAAACAATCCACCTTGGAGTCTTCAATATAGAGAGCAAAGTAAAAATACATGAGCAGAACCATATACCATGCTTCAGTGAAGGCTTCTTAACAATTTTCAGAGATGACTCAAAATTAGAAGGAAAGGTTGGATCCGGAATGATAGTATACTCTGAACTCGGATTACAAAGTACTTGGAGTACTGGGATACAACCTGAGAACACAGTAAATCAAGCTGAAGTACCGGGTGATCCAAAAGTCAGGACGAACTTTAAAAATGAATAATTCGAAAACGAATCACGATACAAAAAAGCTGTTTGCACCAAACGGATGGAAAAAAAACCGGGTTTTGTGTGGCAATGAAAAAAAATAGTTCTGTTTGCGACCAACAGATGGCGCTATAGTGTTTTATTGCAACAAAAGAGGATTTACAAATGAAAAAAAATGATTAATGAAGTCAGATTAATTACAGTTAATTAGTACCTACTACGGTAAATGTTCAATGTGCTGTCCATCATTCAGAAGTAAAGCTGTGAGACGAGTCACCACACCATTCACAGCATTTAGTGGCATTTCTTGCGTTATGGCAGACACATTTTGGAGGATGGCATCTTTCAGTGCTGTTAGAGATGCCGGTTGGTCGCGGTACACTTTTGACTTCAAGAAGCCCCACAGCTAAAAGTCACTGGGTGGGAGATCGGGAGATCTTGGAGGCCATGCGTGATTAAAGTAGCGACTGATAATGCGATACTCGTAAATGTTGAGCGTAGCAGTCGTTGCACAGACAGAGCAATATGAGGTGGTGCTCCATCTTGCATAAAGGTGACTGTTTGGAGTGCCTGTCGCGCTTGCAGTTCAGGAATAATGCTGTTCTGTAACAGTGCTAGATATCGCTTACCGGTGACAGAAACTGTTTGAAAAATGGTCTGTGTGACTTCCTCGAAAAAAAATGGACCAATTATGAAATCAGCAGTGAAGCCACACCAGAGTGTCACTTTAGGCTGTTGCAAGGGTAGCTCAACAAATGCATGTGGATTTTCTGTGGTCCACACTCGACAATTGTGGGTATTAACAGCGCCAGAGAGTGTGAAATGTGCTTCCTCTGTCCAAAGCACAGAGTGAAGCCAGTCGTGCTGTTCTTCCATCTTATTGAAGACCAAATTCGCAAAATGTCGGCAAGAGTCGAAGTCAGGAGGTTTCAGTTTTTGGTTATGCTGCAACTTGTAGGGATACCGTTGCAAAGTTACTCGCACTTCCGTACGACACTCCTGTCTGCCTCTCGAGCACTGCACTCCCCATGTGCAGCAACCGCCGACATGGCTTGCACCGTCTGCTTCACTCTCGTGGCAACAGCAGCTGCAGTGAGGGACGCCCACTTCTTTGACGTGGTGCCAAAGAACCTGTAGCTTCAAATTTTTTCACAATTTTGTTCAATGCAGAAGACGTTATTGCTCCTTTGCTATCTCGCATAGCCTTCATGTAGCGATATGCTCGCAATGCCGCAATTTCACTTTCCAAATTCTTATAAAACAGTTTAACTAAGAGGGCTTTCTCAACTATGGACAGCATTTCGATGCATACCAGCTTCGACTACCATTACCTGCTGCAGTTGCTTCTTTTTATATCGTTTGTGGCTTTGCATCATCCTACATAAAAATCCGACAGCGCCATCTGTTGGTCGCCTACAGAACTATTTTTTTTCATTACCACACAAAACACGGTTTTTTTCATCTGTTTGGTCCAAACCGCATCTTTGTATCGTGATTCGTTTTCGAATTATCCATTTTTAAAGTTCGTCCTGACTTTTAGATCACCCGGTATATGCTCTGCGTAAAGCCATTCAAGTAGCTGCTTTACAACCTCTTCCAACAAACATCTGGTCAAATATTCAAGCATGCCTTAAATATTTATCTAACCCTCTTAACAAATGTCTTATGGCGCGAGAAATGCAAGATCTCCTAACAGCATCAGATAACATCAAGATTGCTTGGGTAAAGACCCATCAAGGTACAGAAGGAAATGAGGCAGCTGACAGACTTGCACTTCTTGATAACTTGCTCCTTAACATTATCCTGGCATTTAGCCATACCCAGAGAAAATTGGAAGATCCTCTGGAAGAAGAGAATTCTGAGAAATCTTACAGCGAGAGCAAAATTAAATAAAACAATTGAATTCCTAATAAGCAATAAAAACTTAGTTTGTTGGATTGGGACAACAACTTAGCTAAAAACATGTTTTGACCAAATTAAGGCTCTGTCTTTGTAAATATCAAAAACTTTTTGAAT
Source organism: Latrodectus elegans (assembly GCA_030067965.1). Lineage (NCBI taxonomy): Eukaryota > Metazoa > Arthropoda > Arachnida > Araneae > Theridiidae > Latrodectus > Latrodectus elegans. Next base: position 3,945,336 of record CM057818.1, read on the forward strand.
ATGATTTATAAATTTTTATTCAATTATAATCAAGAACTTTGCAAAATTACAATTATTATGTTAACTGTATATAATTCATCATAGACTCCATTACATTGTCATCTTGTTTTCATCTTTACAATTAACCGGAAATTGATTGCATATTTAAAGCCATATTGTAAGATAATCATGTTCAACTGTTGTAAAAATTTTTACAATGTCATTTTTTAATATATTTTTAAATAAAAGTCCTAGAAGCTCCCATTAAACTGGTAAAGCTCATTGGAGTTAAGTACAGGGAAGTTCGCTGGTGTCAATGTCAATATACATATTTGACTTATGACTGATGGATAGGCTACATATTGAATGACTTAAATGGAGCAGCAGCTTATAAATATTTGACATATGATTGATGGATTGACTACATATTGAATGACTTTAATGGAGCAACAGCTTATAGTTATTTTATGACTGATCGATAGACTACATATTGAATGACTTTAAGGGAAAATCGGCATATAAATATTTGACTTACGACTGATGGAGAGACTAAATATTGAATGACCTTAAAGAAACCGCAGCTTATATAATTATTTGACTTATGATTGAAGGATAGACTACGTATTATATGACTTTAATGAAGCAGCAACTTATAAATACTTGATTTATGAGCATTGGGTCAACAGGTTATAAATATTTGACTTATGACTGATGGAAAGACTATATATCGAATGACTTTAATGGAGCAGCAGCTTATAAATATTTACTTAAGACTGATGGATACACTACATATTGAATGACTTTAATCTTTTGAGTCAGGCGTCACCATTTCAAAGGACTGCTCTAAGGACGGCACCAGAAGATGACATTTCCTACCCCTTTGACAGAAAGGAGAGGGTCATTTTCCACCCATTTAAGTGCCGCAGGTTTTACCGTGACGAATCTTTATCTTTTGAGGTAGATACGCCTCGCTAGGTCTGCCGTCATTCTCATGAAAATGTAAATGTTTTTACCATAAATACTATACTTATCGACAATCTGTTGATTTTTTCTATTTCCTTTGTTTTACATACCACATTAAGAAATGCTATAAGAATTTGAAGATTATATACATGTATTTGTGAAACAAATTTAGTCTGTTTCAAAAGCAATATGGCGTATATTAATTTATTACAGAGAATTTTCTGAAATAATTATTTAAAATAATTACAGACTTCCTTAAAGTAATGAATTTGCAATTAGTTATAATAAAAATTGATAAGCAATGAACTGAATAAATATTTCAAAAACAGCCTGCCTAATATTAAAATATGTAAATAAACGAATAAAAATATTTTGAACAAATATTTCTTTTTATGAGTAAGTGCAAGCAAATTGCCGAAGTTGCATTTGAAAAAGATTAAATGTAATCTGTGTGTTAAATATAGTAATGATTTCAGTTTTCTTTTGACTTAAGTATTTTTATTTATAACAAATTTCTCTATTGAATGGATTAAAATATATGCTTTTTTATTTTTCAATTTTAAGGAAAAAGCTTAAAAATGGAATTTTCCTTTCTGCATGTTTCAGTTAATAAGTATGAAACGCTTTGCACAATGAATGCAGTCAGACGAATCTTTAGTTTCTCCTTTTACTATATATGTAGTATTCAGGTGGATTGTTCAATAAAATTACATTTCTCATACAATAAATAGTAATATTCGGTTCATTTCTCAATGACTTAGAACTTGAAAATGTTCATTCAAATAGTACATTCCAAAAAACACTCGTATTAATCTTAGAAAATATTTTTATAAAATTCTTATCAGAATATTAGCAAGAAACATTAGCTTTAATTTCATTGGAAATAATTTCTTATCTTCAGTGTTTTAAGCTTTTATAAAACTATGCTTATTAAATTATTTTTAAAAGCAAAACCGTGATTAGTGTAATTTTATAACAGAAATTAAAACTACGTAGAAGAAAGACTGACACAAATAAAATGCAACTTTTTTAAACATCTACAGCATCTCAATTTATGATTGGAAGTATTATCATTTTTATATTTATTTTATTTTTCTACCTGAATGTGTTTTTGTAGTGAGATTAAAAAATACAATGTGGTCCTGGTATATTTTCCAAAAACAATACGTTGAAAGGAAGAAACCAAGAAAGATGTCTAACATCTAATCCGATATTCGTGTACGTAAAAAAAAGGGACGTTTAGTATTCTTTATTCAATAGTGAGCAACATCGAAAAATATATATTTCACCTTGAAGAGCAATTTCTAACACTAAATCAAAATTATTTCTTTGTAAAAAATTTATTTCCTTAGTCCATCCAAAAATCCAGAAGGTGAAAATAGCTCTTATATTACAATGAATACCGTTTCTTAATGAAAATGTTTCGAAGAATATAAAATATTTGAATTGGGATTTTCATAACGCATACTTTCTCATGTGTAAATTATTATGAGAAACTTTTAACATTACATTAATATATTCTTATTTTAACTTTTAAAATATCAATCTCAAAACCAGCAATTTTGGTTAGGGTTAGACCAAGAATAGTAATGTTTATAGGGATTATAATTGTCAAAAATGTAAGGACACTAATGCTAATTTTCCAGGTTTCATTATGCAATTTAGAAAGAGTTGACCAATGCAGAAGCCAGCATACCAATTTACTGCTAGTTAAAAATCATAGAATACAATATTTAGAATCTCAGACTCTCATAAATATGAAATTGCGTAATAAAGGACTACCATCAATACAATTAAAAATAAAAATATTCTCTATATATGTAGTTCTGTATATTGTTATATATTAATTAAACGTAAATTTTTTTATAAAATTAATCAAATGATAAATAGACAATAATAAAGTGAAAACACGATATAGTAAACAAATGGAACATATTTTCAATAGATAGTACAAAATTCAAAAGAAATATAGAGTAAAAAGAAACTGAAACGAAGTAACATGTCCAGCTTCTTCAGAGGGTGTTAACCATATTGGCAGAAAGTATGACTTTCTTTGTGCCAATAGGGTTGGTGGGTTCCAGATATCCATATTGGTTTCAGACTTAAGACTTAATGAAGCCAATACACTCCTTATAATTACACACACACACACACACACACACACACACACACACACACACACACACACACACACACACATGTATATATATATATGTGTGTGTGTGTATATATATATATAATCTTTTTCTAATTTATTGGTATTTTGACTCTGGGAAAAATACCTTTTTGCTCTTTTTTAATTTTTGTATTTTATTAGCATTTTATATTAATAATACAATTATGAATGGAAATGAGACAGATTAATATGTACAAACTATATATGCAATACGAATATAATATAAATAATATATATATTTGCAAAAATTTTATATACAATAAATTCATATACAATTTACATTTTGTGATAATTTTCAAAATAATTTTTATCAATGCATAATGCACCATCACATGTTTTGCATTGATAAAAATCATTGATCTTTTTTTTATTCCTTGTTTATGGCAAACAACACTCCTCCTTCTTAGTTTTTTTTATCAATTGGCCAATGCATTTCATCTTGACGAATTCTTTTAGTAGAAATATTGGACGATATTAGTCATGTTTTCTGGAAGGAGTTGAATAATTTTCTAAGTCTATAAGAGAACGAATTAAATTCATCCAGAAAGATTTATCAGTAGTTTCTCCTCTAGATTTTTTATATTTAATGAATGCATTTAAAACGCTTAAATCTAATATAGGAAAAAAATTTTTTTGTCCATTTTAATGTTCTCCGACCAAACGTGTAGGTATAGGTAATCCTATCGCTTTTATAAATGTAACCCATATGTTCATTATAGTCAGAAACAATTTTGGGTTTTTCTTTTTCTTCATTGCTAATAAAACTTGGATTATGCATGTTGCTTAATATGTAAACTTCTCGTTTGTCTTCCCAACACTAATCCTTTATTGGGTCAGAAATACCGTAATCTCCTGTAAATTTAAAAGTGATATGCTTATCATGTGCTTTAGCCTTACGCCAATAAAAATCAAATGATTTAGAGGAATTTGCATCATTATTGCCATCAAAAACTAATATTCTTCCATTCATCACAGTAATCAGAATCACTGTCTGAAAAATTTTCTTCTAATTCTACCAGTAAATTTTTGATTTCTTCATCAGTCAATCCTTTACGACAAGAAGCTATCAAAAATATTTTTTCTAGTGACGAAAAAAATAACTGATTGCAATGAAAAAATTTGCTAAAGTGAGGATGAAAATGCTTCCCTTTTAAAAAGAAGAACCAACAAAACCGTTTTTCGCCAAAATTCTCCACTCAGACAAGTCCCCAATTTTTACTACTTTCACACACAAAAGAGCAGCAATATATCGCTCTCAACTGCCCGAAGAAATTTGAGCGGGAAAAAGTCTGGCGCTTGAAAGGGGGGAAATCCATGGTACAACTGTTGTAGCACAGCCGTCTTTTGAGACACTCACTTTCGTGGTACAACAGTTGTACCGCCGGGAAGAAAAGGTTAATGGAGAAGCAGCTTAGAAATATTTGACTTATGACTGATGGATTGACTACATATTGAATGATTTTAATAGAAAATCTGCATACGAGGGTTACTCTGAAATTTTTGAGGTACGCGTAGACAAGAATTTACAAAATAAAAATAACGGTTTAATTTTAAAATACAGAGTATTTTAAAACAGAAGAGGATTTTTACTGACTTACTTCAACATGTTTAGCGTAGAATAAATTTTAAACAGAAGAGAAAATGGAGGTTGACGCGAGAACATTTTCGCGCTATGATTTTCTACGATTTTAAAGCAGGATTAAATCAAGATGAATGCGTTCAACGGTTGCAATTAGCATTTGGTGTTGAATCTCCAGCTTGTGCTAATGTATTCAGATGGCTTACAGAATTTAGAAGAGGTCGCAATTTTCTTCAGGTTGAAGAACCAACAGGAAGGAAGCCATACGAAATATGCCATAATGTGTCTGCCATACGAAAAATGTTAATGGATGATAAGCGCTATACCTATCAAATGATACAGAAGGAATTTAACATTGGATCCGCAGCCATACACAAAGCCATTCATGAAGAATTACATATGAAAAAAGTAGTTTGCCGTTGGGTTCCCCATAATCTAACTGAACACGAAAAGGAGGAGCGTGTCAGAATCAGTACAGAAACTCTTAAATTGCTAAATGATGGTTGCCTTCGCATCATTTCTAAAATTGTAACAGGTGATGAAACGTACATACCGTTTTTGACGTTCCCACACGTCAAGAAAGCAACGCATGGGTCTTTGAAGATGATCCCACGCCGACAATGATGAAAAAACAACGCGTACTGAAAAAAATGATGTATGCCGTTTTCTTCAGAAGCAAGGGATTGGTCAAAGCCATCAAGTTGGAAGGGCAGAAGACAGTAACAACAAACTGGTATACCAGTAAATGTCTTCCTGAAATTCTAAAAGAACTAAGTGTTAGGGGACTACTACTTCACAATGGTAATGCGTCTTCACATACAGCTGGATTAACAGTTGAGTTTCTTAAACAAAAACAAATTAAAGTGATCGCACATCCACTGTATTTACCTGATCTAGCTATGTGAGACTTTTGGTTATTCTATAGTCTAAAAAAGAGCTTACATGGAGGTCATTTTCATTCAGAAGAAGAGAATGATGTGGCTATAAATGCATTTTTTTCATCTATTCCAAGAAATGAATGGTTTCAGGCATTTAATCTGTGAAAAATTCGTCTACAAAAGTGCATTGATGCCGGAGAGACTACTTTGAACATACCTAAAATTTTGTAAATATAACTTTAAAAACCTAGTTGTATCTCAAAATTTTCAGAGTGAACCTCTGAGCCCAAACTTTATGGAATTCGTTTAAATATTTGATATATGCCTGATGGATAGACTACATATTATATGACTTTAGATAATCGGCATATAAATATTTGACTTATGAGTGATGGATCGACTACATATTGAATGACTTGAATGGTGTTTCAACATATATGAATGTGAGGACTTTGTGGATTCGCAGGCATTTATTTTGCAGACATAACATCTGATAATTCTCTTTATACGTTGAATTATTTTGAAAAACACAGTAATTTATGAATGAAATACCTAACTATCCTGATTAATAATTTTCATTGGCATTCATGTGCATTTTTCATATTTATGATATTTTTAATAATCATCTAATTATTATTTAAATATTTAGCTAATTATTATTTTAATATTAGCATTAGTTATATTTAAATTATGATAATATTTATATTTAAATGTTAATATATTTATATTTAAATTAATTCTTTTAATGTAATAAATTACATCAATTGTAATTTTAATATTTTTGAATATATATATATATATAAAAAATCCAAATATGAATGAAATTGAGTTTTATTTTTTATTCATTATTTCATACTTTATTACTGACTTTCAAATTTAAAAATTCTTAATTTTTTAAATTTTATTTTAGATTTATACATTATTTAATTATAAAAAACAAGTGTTTTAAAGTTATATTTTGCAGTAAGCAATATTTCAACGTATACTTCTTATTTTAGATTATGCAAAATTGTCAATCATATTTAAATTTTTTTCAATTTTTCGGAATTTTAGAAATATTATCCCTATAAAAACTTCCAACAAAATTTTCATTTTTTATATTTTTTATGCATATTATTGGCATCCAAACTTTATGGAATTTTTTTTACTTGTAGAAGTGCATTGTTTAATTTTGAACAAAATAAATATTTACTGCTGTAGTAAAACCAAATTGTGAATAATAATTACAACCTGTGACTGTTATTAGCTGTATCATTTCCACAAATTTTATGTAATTGTTGATAAAAATTATTATTCGACATTTGTATAATTTAATATTTCGTAATTAGCTTATAATTTTCTGACATATAAAAATAAATTTACAAAAAAAGAAATAAATTTATTAATTAAAAACCCTATTGTAAGCAAATTTGTTACGAATTTGCTTAAAGTTTTGCTTTATTTTTGTTTTAAAATAAAATTTGCAACTGTTGTATTATTAATTATATTTATCAAAATAACAATTGATATTTTAATAGCCAATATATATAATAGATGGCGCCACAATTCAATGACTTTGTAGTTGTAGAACATTTTTTTTTCATATAGGTAATCTGGAGTGCACAATAAATCACAGATGTAAGAATGACAGAAAGGATTTGCAATAGAAATTCAAAAGTTTTAATAGTTAAAAACAGGGTACTCATTTGAGAAATTTAGATTATTTTATTCATGAAAAATAAATAACTCTAAATGAATAATGGTACATAAATAATGCCGTACAAAAATTAATTTTAAGGAAAAAATAAAGGTAGAAATATATTTTTTGATAAATAATATGACGATAAATAATTATGCTTAAATAAAATAGAAAAAAAAACTATGATCTTAAATTTGAGAAACTTTACTTTTTTGTATTACAAAAAATAGAACTTTTTAGATACGTTTTAAAAAAATGAGATTATAATAATTTATGACATTGGTTTAAATTCATAAAATTATCATACATTCACACCTGTATTCTATTTCGAATTAGAGCTAAAGAATTTTGTAATTGTAAGGGAAAATACTTCATAAGAGAAATTACTTTAAATATTCTTTAAAGTAACCGTATTATTTGTTTTTATTATTTGCATAAACAATATAAAAATCTACATTAAATATTATTACATTTATGTCAAAGGCGAAATCTTAAATAAAATTAAAATTATATATATATATATATATATATGTATGTTATATGTATACTAACTTATTTAAAAAAATATTATGAATGTCTGATTATATAAAATATTTTAGCAAGTCTTATATGCTATAAAAATTGGCATATGAAAGAAATGAAATTTATCAACTTAATAAATATTTTTCCCTATTCCTAAAAGATTGACATACAGTTTGTTTCCTTATATGCAGATTTAAAAAAATTGTTCTTTGGACGAAATTATATTTTAACAAAGATTTATTTGTTTAAATATCATATTTAAAGACTGAAATCTATTCACAGTTATTTTTCAAAATATTCGGTTATAAATTAAATTACTGTAAGTTAGCGAAAATGAAAAAAAAAAAAGTATACGCAAGAATTCAAATCAATAAAATTTTGCTGATGGGGTAAATAATCTAGATTTTTATTATACCGAATTTAAAGTTAATTGTTCAGTAAGTGAGTTATTCATAACTTCATTAAGAAATATTTTTTTTAAAAGTTTTTTATTCCAATTATTTATGACTTCAAGGACAGAAAGTGCTTATGATGCAATTGGATCAAGGATAAAGTTACATAAAAAAATTTAAAGGAATCTGAATTTTGAAGAAACGCTGCGTAAAAAGAGAGTATTCTTTAATGTAGAATATTAAAAAAGTAAAATAATAATTGAAATATAAAATATGAATGCATATATATATACATACATATATATATATATATATATATATATATATATATATATGTATGTATATATTAATTTAAAGCAAAAAATATAAATTTATATAAAGTAATAAAAAAATAAAATACAGAAAATACAATACAATATAATAGGAAATCTAGCCAGCGCAAAAGAAGCTAAAGAAAGATTTGCAAATATATAAATAAGATAAAACATAAAAAATTGAAATTGGAAAAACACTAAAATATACGAAACACATGAAAATAAGAAGGCATAGGGACCATGTCTTCATCAGGAAGGAGATGGCCAGCTATGCAAAAAGAAAGAACACTCTTTTCTGACATGTTCGAAGGACAAATGTCTAAAGATCTTCGAGCAATTCCCCCAAAGATTGTTCGTATTCAAAGAACTTAGGTTAAATCATTTGAATAAATATAAATGCAGAAAATTAGAAAATACTAATAAATGTAACATAAATGAAAAAAAAATTACTAATAAATGAAATATAAATGCAAAAAAATTTTGGCATTTATGTTTCATTTATTTCTAATTTTCTAGTATAGAGCCAAGTCACAGTGGATGGGCACATCTTATAGTATACGTTTGCAAAAAGTAAGGCTAGTGTCAGACTGTGTTTAGAAGTTAACCTCAGAAATTGCTTCATAGTTCTTAAATGCCTATCCATTAAAGATTGCTGAAAAATCACTCCACATAATGAAGTAGGGAAATCATGATACATAATGATTTTTGATTTAACTTACAGATATTGGCAAATCCAATAAAAAACAAGCCAAAACCTCCACAGCATTTGTCACTCATTCAAATAATTACGAGTGGAATCTGCTTCCGTTTGATATTAAAAATGTCGGAAGAACCTTACAACCATCCATGAATAAGCTACTTGCAAATGATAAGAACAACTACAGTCCGTATATTGATGAAATAGAAATATCTGAGAAGCGGAAAGACCACCTTCATTACATTGACTAATTTTTTAGTTCCCAAAAAAACATTAGTTTACTTGCAAATCTTGAAAAAATGATTTTGGAAAGAGACAATTGAAGTTTCGAGTTCAGGTAATAGTTTCTTCACTCTCAAGATCCCAAGACAACAGTAGTTACCCAAAATCTATTTAAGGCTACCACTGAAAGAGAAGTCTGAAGTCTTTTAGGGTTAGCTAATACTATAGAGATTATGTCCCAAATCTTTCTGAAATAATTTTGCCTCTAACTAAATTTACAAAAAAATTTTTTTTCCATAACGCATCGACAAATTACTTTAATTGTATGTCGATGCATCTGTGTTTGCAATTGGATAGTGTTTAGCACTAAGTGATGATTTTGGCAAAGAAATTCCCATGGGATATTTCATAAAAAGATAATTATTAATAACAATAGTTAATCATAGGAAGATATATATTTTGTATCATCGAACCTTTGATTTTCGGTATCAAAGTGCGATTTGTGTCTCACAACAAGCCTAACTTTATTTGTTCCAAAGTGCCCTTCACGGTGGTAAACCGTTTCATTTGGCATTAATTACAACGTTAAAAAATGACTATGACATCCAGAAAAAAAATTTAAAAACAAAAAAGCTGATGCCGCATAAAATTTGTTAGTTAACTCGTAAGCAAAGAATACATATTTTCCTTACACTAATTTCAATTAATTCAAACTTTGAGTATTATATTCTGATTATACGTATGCATGTCATTATATATAATTTCACTATTTATGCTTTTAAGGAGATTCTTTCATCAAAATATATTTAGAAACGAGATTCAGTGCCATCTAGCGCAGTTGTTTGAAGGCATTCCCTCTTAAAGAGACTGAAAGAACTGATTGGTGAATTAAAACATATAAGCTACATTAAAGCACCTGTTTAAAAAGAAAAAATAGTTGATAACTCAATGGGGGTGAATTTTAATTGAAGAAGGAGTCGAGAGACCACTTAACCGCAATGGGGTAATGCCAACACTTCCTAGAATACAAAGCCTAAGTCATTATGTCCCCCTCCTATATCATAGTTTCCTTCAGCATGTTTCGTCGCATATTCTTTCAGAATATGTGGTCAGTTTGTTCCCTCTTGACTGCCTACAATCGCCTCGGGAACTGTATGTCTATAATTCTCAGGGATGAGGAAAAATAAGTATGCCAAAAGCTTCTCAAATTTGACACCTGAAATACCCGTTGCATACTTAGTCAAGCATTAAGGGGAGAATAAGCAGTTATTTTAGAAAGCTGCATAGTTTGAAGCTTTTATATTTCATTGTTTAAATAAAAACAGTGCGGATGTTTTGGGTACTATTAGTTTTCAGACTTTTGCTCTTTTTGATATCTGAGTAACATTGTATTTGTGGTAATGGATGTCTTCTTGCGATTGGACTTGTAAAGATCGAATTGTTGCTGTTACTCGACAGATGGAGCGAGAACCTCACCATTTTTTTCCAGAACAGATTGGAAAAGAAACAAGAAAGAGGAAAGTTTACTCCCACTTAAGGGAATAGGAAATCATTGAAAAGTAAATCCGTCCATTGGAGGAGAATAGGAAAAGACTGGATTAATCAGAAATAAGGTATTAGGTTAAGGAATAAGCTCGTAGTGTTTTTGCCAAAAGCTTTTATTTAAACAAAAAACAATAATTATATCAATAAGTTAATCAATTATATATTCGTTGTTGCTGTTTACAACTTCTTCCCATCTCTCGTCCAATTTGTTGATGCCAACCCTCCAAAAATCACCTGGTGTCAAAGAAATTGTTGAGCCAGTTTTTAAGGACCGCTTGTTGCACTGGGAAATGCTCGAAAAGAATCCCACAATCAACAAAGAGCTCTAAATTGTCCAGCTACACCTCGTGAATGAAGCTATTCGATATAAAAGACCTGATCAACATGGTCAAACCATACTCCTTCACGACAACGGCAGGCCCCATGTTGCACAAGTCATCAAACTCGCACTCCAAAGAGCTCTAATGGGAGGTCCTTTAGCATCCACCGTATTCTCCGGACCTTGCCCCGACCGATTACCATCTTTTCCGCTCCTTGTCAAACCATATGAATGGAGTTTCCTTCGATAACAATGAGGCCCTTAAAAACTGACTGAACAACCTCTTTGACACCAGACCAGTCGATTTTGAGCAGAACGACATCAACAAATGGGTCGGGAGGAGGGAAGAGGTTGTTAAACAGCAACAGCGAATATATAATTGATTAACAAATTGATGTAATTATTGTTTTTTGTTTAAATGAAAGTCTTTGGTAAAAACGCTACGAACTTATTCCAAAACCTAATATATTTCTATTGATCCGCTATCCACGGTTTTGGTCCTTGGATACATTACTCGCCAATTCTGATCTACATTTGTCACAAAAGTTTTTGCAATCATAGCTCTGTACCGTATATTTTACATTTACGCTATAATTTTCGAATTGCATGGGTTGATACTTGCCTCTTTACAAGTTTATTCTGTTGAATAGAGTAGAAGTCTTCCATCTGATGGTTACAATCTCCCTTAAAGTTTGATTGCCATTCTTGGTGAGTTTGGTTTTCCTCTTACAGTTTGTGGAACAGCTGTTTTCCCATGATCAATGTATGCTATCATGGTCTTTGATGTGGCGTCTATATTGATACATTTCAGCCGTCTGTGTCATTCCTGGTGAGTGTGGTTTTCCTCTTACAGTTTGTGGAACAGCTGTTTTCTCATGATCAATGTATTCTATCATGGTCTTTGATGTGGCGTCTATATTGATACATTACAACCGTCTGTGTCATTCCTGGTGAGTGTGGTTTTCCTCTTACAGTTTGTGGAACAGCTGTTTTCCCATGATCAATGTATGCTATCATGGTCTTTGATGTGGCGTCTATATTGATACACTACAACCGTCTGTGTCATTCCTGGTGAGTGTGGTTTTCCTCTTACAGTTTGTGGAACAGCTGTTTTCCCATGATCAATGTATTCTATCATGGTCTTTGATGTGGCGTCTATATTGATACATTACAACCGTCTGTGTCATTCCTGGTGAGTGTGGTTTTCCTCTTACAGTTTGTGGAACAGCTGTTTTCCCATGATCAATGTATGCTATCATGGTCTTTGATGTGGCGTCTATTGATGCACTCCAACCTTCTGTGTCACTGATTTGCCCATGTATGATGTGCTCCTACTATCTGTCCAATTTTGAACTGTAACAGGTCTCTCATTTTAATCAAGACAAACTTGAGATAGAGCAAACGATGGATAACAATGCACTCACAAAACCCTTGTGATTATAAAAAATATAGTCACAAAACACTGATGGTTACGGATTTAGTTTAGTTCTATACTATCAGGTATAGTAATTACTACTTTCAGAATGGTTTTGGAATATTTTGGAAAACCCATGAATATTACCCAAATGTTGTGTACATTATATCAGCACAATATTCTTAAGCTGATTTTATTTTCCCGTAATTTGTTTTCATAAAAGCAAATGTAAAACTAATTAAAATGCTTTCTACTATCACGCTGTTTTAGGGTTACAAAGACAATTACTTCGGAAAATAATTTAATGTAAGTAAGTTTCGAGAAGAACATATGAATTCAAATTTTATATAATTAAAATATTTCATTATTTTGAGTGATGATGTAATTTTAAAAAATATGCTTGCAAAGACAAATGAAAAATTAATACAAATATTAAAAAATAAGAATAAGTAAATTTATTAATTTTAAGTAATATGAAATTCTATAATTTTTTCAAAGTTCACAGGATTAACAAACATACAATATTTTTTTATACATCAACATATTTATTTTTTACATTATTTATGAAAAATAACCTTTCTTAGCATAGGATTACTGTAATATAGTTAGATACATTTTATAAATTGTTGTGGGGGTCATATATTTTTCCATATAAAATCAAATTTTTTAAGCTACACAAAAGCCTTTTTGAAGTTTAAACATTTGAGCAAATCAAGAGAAACATTATATTTCTTTTTCTAAAATTAGAAATACTCTGAATAAAATGAAAAAAAATTTAAAAATTGAACTGAATAAAACAATAATATACACTAGCAGCATCAACATTTAAATTGCAAAATAAATATGATTTGATGAGAAATGTAAAAATTTAAAAATGAAAAATACTATGCATTTATAATTATTAAATATTATTTACATTGCAAGCATAATATTTCATGAAATGTTTATTTTTTGAGATTCCATTGTCTTACAGTATGGCTTTGTTTTTCCAGTATCCAAATAAAATTTTGTCTGGACCAATCCTGGTATGGGTTTTGCGCGAATTCCCATAAAAGCCTGTAGATGAGTCGAGAGAGGGCATTTCCCTTTCTTCCAGTCTTTGTAGCTGTGACATTGAGTGCCAATGAATTTGCAATCCTTGAAAGCAATTGATTCATAAAAATAGACGATAGATTTTTCATGATCACAATCCAAAACGAATAATCTTTTTATAACTGCAAAAAGAAATAAGTTAAAAATATTTGAAATATTTTGACCAATTTTTTGTATTAAATAATTATATTTCGATATTAATAAATAATAAATAGAATTTCATTTCTAATAATAAAAAGTAGATAAAATGAGATGGAATAATATAAAACTTGGTGGAAGTGCTGTATAATCCAGGATGCCCATTTCTGAGATAGGCGAATTTTCGGTGGATTTTCTTATGTATCTGGCAACCACGTTTTTATTACGTCATACATATGGAGGCCTATAAGAATTATGCAGAAAATTCTATTTTGGTTATCTTAGTATTTACGGCATCACGCACGTCACGATACATCATCTTAGCAACATTTCTTCATCGCCAAAAATATTTAGAATTGAGAATCATAGTTTATACGGCCCTTGTACCCAAAATTTAACTAGCATAAAATTTAGATTTATATTTAGAGAGAATTAATTATGGACATTAAATTAAGTAAAATGATGTAAAAGTCACTATTCAATATCATGAAAATCAATCAATTAATTAAAAAAGATTTTTGATAGTATATAGAAATCTATATCAATATTTTTATATTTTAATCGTATTAACTTTCATATAATAAATGTATTTTTTAAATATGTGCTTGGTAAATATACTCTGTTGAGAGAATGTGGTACATAATAATTGTTCTACGTATAATGAGGAGATATTGGAAATGCTGTAGAATAATCCAGTTATGAAACAAAACAGCGAATTATGAAGTGTAACACCAGTTTTCAGTGACTGCATGAAATATTTGAACGTACATTTAATGAATACTTTTGAACATTTAAATCCAGATAAGCTTCGTAAAAAATCTAGAAATCCTAAAAGTATTGGATTGCATAATCTTAAATAGAAATATTAAAATCAATTGAATAAAGGTATCAATCTACTTACAATAAGTTATATAACGAGTATGAAATTTATAAAATTCCTTCACCGAAGTTCATGTTTAGTGATATGGAAATATATATATATATATATATATATTGGATGAATTGTTGAATTTAAAACGAATTAATAAAAATTCAACATAAATGCAGAAAGTTTTTTATATTTCATTTACAGTGAGATGTTAACATGACATACATATTTTGAAAAGTTTTTAAGAATGAAATATGAAAAAAAAGTGTTAAAAAACAGCTTTTAATTGTTAGAAGACGAAATTGACAAAAATTCAAATTAAGAAAATATGCAAAAGTTTGTTAGACTTTAAAAGTGATTAATGATTAATAAGGTAATCTTTTTAAGAAAAAAATGTGCACTTATCATATACTATTAATAGTTCATTATAACATTTCAAGGTGTATCAAGAATATATAGTATATTTTTGATATATAATTTTCAACTAAAATCTCATTGTTTAAACAGATATCTTTTAATAAAATTTTGATTTTTTTTAGCTCAATTTTTGAAAGACCTTTTAACAAAATAATGATTTAAAGATTTCAAGTTAAATATAAATATTTCAGAACTAGAACACATGTTCTAATAAATTAATATTTTTGATAATTTGAGTTTTAAGTTCAAATTACTAAATTATTGGATATTGGTAAAAAATTAGCATAAAATTATTTTTAGAATAAAACTAAAATGATTACAAATTATTAAACTGATTAAAATAAAAAGATTCTGTGGATGCGTTTTAAAAGCAAATTTTATTTTTACCATCATGCTTGATTCTCTTTTTGACGTCAGTGTCTTCATGCCCACACTCAGGCTGAGTACTTCCTCCATTAGGATAAAAATTTTGGTCACCATAGAGAAGATTTAAACCAACGCCTTAAAAATCAAAACATCAATATTTTGATAAAATGTTATCTTAAAAAAAAAAAAATTACTTTTATTGTACAAAACACATAATATTTATATTAAGAATTATAAAAAAAATGTTTATAAATATATTCCAATTATTAATTTAGAATCCTAAGAATTAATGGAGCTTTTAAAAATTTAAATCGTCCTCTTGCCGATTTAAACTAACTATAAAGTAGATGTTTTGTTTTCTATTTTTCATTTTGCGTTTTCTTTCTTCTTTTCTACTGTTAACGTGTTAATAGCTTGAATCAATAAAAAGTGGTTTCTTAAGCAAATGCTTTGGTCTTTATATAAGAAATTATTTTATTAATAATAGGGATCTCTGACAATATTCTCAGACATTTGATGGTGAACTACCCCTTGTTTGCTGCATCTCGAAGAATGCGATTTGAAGGCAGGTGGCAAATTCATCTATAAGTTGAATTTGTGATGTCGTCTCATTACGATGTGACGTAAGTAAAATTTTATCTGACGTCATGGATATTTGAAACCCATTATAATAGTAATGAAGTGATGTAACCATGAGACTTCAACTAGAACGAAAGAAGTAACCACTTTATGGTTAAAAATATGTTGCAGCTTTTTCTAAATATAATAGGTAATAAATTCATGTAAAAATAATTTTGATTTATACAATTTGATATTTACTTCTTAAAAACACAAATCAAATATTAAATTCTAGCAATCAAAACCTGCCTAATTTTAAAATATTTAAGATTTTATATCAATTAAAATTTATTAGAAAGATATCATTTAGAAGAGTGCGCTAAATAGTTAAGTAAAATATTGCATTTGTAAAATTTATGAGAGAAATTCATATCAGTAAAATTCATATATATAAATGCTTAAATTTCAAATCTTCAAAAATTATTTCTCTTAGAAAATATTAAGGAAAATTGAATTTAGTTATACATTCTAAAAAACACTTGAGAAACTAAATTGTTTCAGAACCATAATAATGTTAAGTGTTCTCAAAATTTATATTGTCATAAGAAGAGTCTTAGGTACTCTGTAGAAATTTGAATTACATTTTTTGAAATTATTTTTTTTTAGTTCCTCTTTTCTAGATTGTATTTCTTAAAGTTTTAAACATTTTGGATTTCCTTGAAAATTTTTAATTTAACAATTTCGCATATTATTTCAATTAAATCTTTTACTATGATACTAACAATTCATAAACTCCGCTTATATCGATAAACTCAAGTATTTTTTTTGAATGAGAAATACTTATTTTTGTAGCAATCTGTACTATCAACTGCTTAATCACTATATAATTTTAGATTTTTCAAACCTGACATGTATTGATTTTTTTCAATTCATTAACTATGGGTTCTTAAAAATTCATTAAACTACCTAAAATATTATTACTATAAAGTTCATTATTTCTCAAATTCCTATTAATATGTTAGTAGTTAAAATAAATTACAAACACATTATTATAATTTTCGCATTTCATTTAAATCAAATAACAACTATATATTATTATTTTTTTTTATTTTAATGCACAATATGTAGACAGTTTGTTCTACATATATTTAATAGTTTTTTTTACAAAAGATTATTAATACTTTACAATAAAAATCAGTTAAATAACTTCACTATGAATAAATGTTATTAAATAGTTGAAAAATAACAAAAAATAATCTTTTGACTTGATTTTCTAAAGATTTCCTTTTACGAACTTAGGCTTTCAAATGTAGAAATGATGTAGTTAACGCCTAATATCCTTTAATTTAAAAATAAAAATAGAAAGTTGTGAAAATAAAGTTATTGAAGTAACTAATTAAATTATATTATTAAAACTTTATTCTAAAATAGTTAATTTAATATTTTTTACTAAAAATAATTAAACTAAATGTATAATTTTCATATTTTACTTATAACAATTTATATTTTATTATTTTAAAATGGTTGCTAAATAGTTAAATACCATCATAAAGATTATCAGCTATATTTGTATGAATTGCATCTACGAATAAAGCATCGGTAGGATCAAGTCTAACTTCTTTGCTAGTTCCATAAAAATAAGGGCCTGCAGCATCCAATGCTAAATAAAGTAAAACATAATATATTGTTAATGTGAGAATAAACTTAACACAAACATGTATATGCAATAAAATAAAAACCTAAAATAGTAGTTAGCAAGTTATGCACCATGATATTCACATTAAAATTGCTGCCGGGTTTAATTTCTTCATCTTTAATTACCGAATTCCTAGGATGTTTATGATGGATTTCTATGACCTCACTATGTCCAGTAGTAAAATCACTCTCATAGTAAACAAAAGTCTCACATTCAATTTCTATTACTTTTGAACAGAAATTAACCAAAGTTGAATTTCTGATTTTTCGCTTAATATTTATGAGAATTGGATGCTTTGAATTTATTATTTATCTCGTCCTGCAGAAAGAAATGGCAACCATCTAGTATGAAAAAGCTTACAGAAAGGTAGCTTACAAAGTACACTTGAAAATGCAACACAAAGAAGGGGTTTCCTGAAAATGGTGAAACTCGGTAAACAGAGAAATACAGTAGCCAACAATAAGTGATCTGTATTTCTAAATGATACGCATAATACAGAGTGAGAACAGGGACGGGTCAGTAGGTTGTAGGACCTCCATGGATAGTGATACAGGAAGCAACATGTCTAGATACGGATTCACTGAAAGTACGGATGGCATCCCGAGAAATTCCAATCCCTATCAAACATTTTCCAAAGGGCATCTTCTGAAGGAGGCAGTGATAAGGTCTGCAAATGTCGTATAATTATTTCCCGAACGTGTTTGTTTGGTGAGAGATCTAGTGAGCACGGTGGACAGGGATGAAGCTGTAGTGTTGGCTGATGCGAGCAATGTGCGGTCTGGTGTGATCCTGATGATAAAGGGCATTGGGCATCCTATGAATGTAGGTCACCCATAAAATTTTCGGCTGTCTTAGTGCCGTGAACACGAACTAGAGATGACCTAGAATCGTACGCAGTCACGTTCCACACCATCGTGCCACGATGTCACGCGTTGGGACGTTGCAAATTTGCTGCAGGATTAGATCTGTTTCCACTTAAAGCTACACTTGTACGAGTTTTCTTACCAGTTACGCAATGGAGTCTTCTTAACGGTCACAATGAGCGCATGCCCCTAGAAACTAATCGATGGCCAATAGTATAAGAGCATCCAGGTTGTCTTACATATGTTGAAGAATTTCGGTTGACGTTCTTTGCGGGGCCATCATGAGTGACACTGGACACAGCACATCATCCATGTAATGTTCGGCTGTCATAGTACCGTGAATAGAAACTAGAGATGACTTGGAATCGTACACAATGGCGCTCCAAACCACCACGCCACGATGCAATGTGGTGGGGCGTTACAAATTGGCTGCAGAATTAGACCTGTCTAACTTCAATGCCTCACTCGTACGTGGTGACTGTCATTGAAGAAACAGAAGTATGACACATATGAGAAGACTATTGTATGCCTTTACGTCATCAACATTGCTCTAACCTGGTAATTATTATTTTATATTGGTTGGGGTGCTACGCATTTCACATCATTTGCATATCTAGATAAGTACGCCTACCCTGTAGTTTCCAAAATTTTCTGGCCACTCCTCGGTGTTGCATGTTCGGTATCGAGCTGTGTATATTCAAATGCTTCAGAATAACTCACAGCATTTAGGTAATTTAATTCAAATTGTCAAATAACACACACAATAGAATATTTTTCTGGTAAATATCTGTTACAGCTTTTCTCGGGTTACTTAATATTGCTTTTACTTCCTAAAGTTGTTTTCGTTAATTCAAAAATTGTAAAATTATTAAAATGTATTTACTTATGTTTCTGTCTAATATGTTACATGACATCTGTCAACAATCGTAAATATCTAAAATTTTGAACAATAGAGTCTAGATTTTTAAATTATGTATATGTGTGTATTTTTAAAATTATGAATTATTAGAGCTTAAAAAAAGTATGAAAATAAAAAAATGTCACTCTTAAATAATATGAAATACGTAGTTTTTATTTTAGTTTTAAATGTCAATAAATGAAAGAAAATTATGTTAAACAAAATAATTAAAATAATTTACAAAATTTTTGGAAAAATGGCGGAAAAATTTCGGTGGAATTAAAATCTAATTTTATGTAACATTCATGAGACTTGAAAAGTTATTAAAATGCTTTTGCTGTTCTTATTTATATTAAAATATGGAAGAATCTGATATTTATCAAGTGAATTGCCTTTTCAATTAAACACTTTGGCTCTCCTGTTTTCCAGCTTTCATCAGTCTACTTTCTATGTTTTCTCCAAAACTAGTTAAAATGTAAATTGCTTTGAGAAGTAAATGACAATTTTTATTTTCAAGTCTTTCCCATGAGCTGCTTAATAATATAAATTACTTTAAGAAGTATTAGAAAATATAATTTCGTTTGTTTTTTTTATACTTCTTAGATAAATTATTTATTCATTTCATACAGGGATAAATGATAAAATGGACAAATTTGTGCATCTTGTATAGGGACAGTTGATAATAGGTGTATAGAATTCCGGATATTTAATTTTATAAAAAAGTTTAAAATCGTGCTTGTTCAGTGATAATTTAATTAGAGGACTTTACTGGAAGCAATGCGTGGGGAAGTAAAACATAAAATTTAAAAATAATTTCAGATGAAATTGTGCATATTGTTAGTGAACAAATGTTAAATAGGAATTTAATATCAAATACTTGATAATCAATGGCAATGTTTACAACAGTTCAGTGAAGTTCTCCCTATTTCTAAATCGGAAATGGCAATCAATTTGTGAAGGAATTTTTTACTGCGTAGGTCTTTGGAGGAAAGAACGCGATAGTCAGTTACTAGTTTTAATTTATTTTGTTGGCATCACATAACAAAATACATTGGGAATCAAATATGGCTTGAGAAGCCCAGGGATATATATTCCTAAGAGACTGGCGTTCTCAAATATTCAAAAGAATTACATATAAAGCTTTCTTAAGAAGCCCCAAACAAATAATTAATCATTAGTTTCGAGAATGATGTCTCTAATAACATAGAACTTATTAATAACAGGACTTGAAAAGCCAAATTAATCAGTTACTTAGACAAAAGGAAACCGGCGTCTCTACGAAGATAATAATGTTATATCTAAGTAGGCTTAATGGAGCCTGAAAACAGCCACTCTCGTTACAAGACGATGTTCTTTCTGTGCTGCACTGCCGTCGGTATTCCACTCTAAAACTAAACTTTAAAAAAAAAAAAATTAAAAAAAAAAAAAAACGTTTTTGCCTTAGTGTTACCCTTTTTCTCTGCGTTTGTAAAGGGTGGTGGAGTAGATGAAGTAATGCCCGGATGTCTTCTCTAGAAGCTTCCGACTTTCACAAGCAATTTATAAATTAATTCTGATTATGGATTTACAAAAGTAGTCAGAATGATCGCTGATTCTTCACATCAAATTACTTTTTCCTTTAATTATCCTGAGTTATTGCTTTTGATACAGCAATTTTTTATCAAGTTTTGTTCCTTTTCAGAAAATTAATCAGTGATTTGCCAAATTATAGAAATTAGTTTACAGATTTAATAATATAATATTTTTTTACTATGATATTATAATGATACATAAACTCTTATTATGATATAATAATAAAATATAAGAATATAATTTTATGTCGATTAATTTGAAGTAATCTACATTAAATTAGAAAATCGTGTAAACATACAACCTGTTATTCTTCCTAAGCCTTTTATTTCGTGACCAGCATAACCTCCTAAATGCGCCCCTAAGCTGTGACCAACAATATGGAAAGATTCTGGTGTAGCGTTCGTGTGGTCCTAAGAAAATGCATTATAAATTTCATAAATTAATATACTGATAATATACATAAATATTTTTTTTTAAAAAAATATAAGAACTCAAATGACAAAAAAGGTAAATTTTTAGTCAACATAAGTATCTGGAAAATATGTCTGAGAAACGTACTAGATCTTATATTAGTGCAACAATAGAAGGTTATTAAAAGGGTATAACCATGAAAGAGAGATAGGAGACACCATAAATTTTTATTTCCCTTACTTTAACTATTTTCAACAATGGGACTTTAACACATGTCAGCATGCGAAATGTTCAACCCACAAATGCAATAAGGGTTCAAAATTGGTTTCTGTTCAATTCTTACAATAACAAAATTTGATACGAAGAATTTATTACTACTAGAGAACACTTTTTCCTCGGAGGAAGTAGTTAATGATGTCGAAGCTCGTGGAAGAAAATTTGATTTATCTCATCTATCTGAAGGTAAGGAAAGTAAATCACTCTCAATACTTTAATAATTTAAACATGTTACTGCCCATTCCATTCAAGATTTGGTGGGTTGTAACATAAAGTTAATTGTATAAATGTTATTCTCTTTAAACAAAAATTTAACAAGTCTCCTCATCGCTTAAAGGAGGAATTAAACACAGCTTATTAGATATAGGGCTAATTAAAGAAAATAATTCCTTCCTTATAGTGCACCAGTGATTTTTGTTAAAAAGAAAATCGATTCATTTAGACTTTATATTGACTTCAGGAAACTAAATAAAAATACTATAGCAGGTTATTTTCCTTTGCCTCATGTAACGGACTTTGATGACAATTTAGGAAATAATACTCTATTTTCTTGTATGAACTTATGCAGTGGCTTTTTTAAAACGCAAATTGACCCTAATGATACATATAAAGCCCTTTTGGCCAGCATAAGCCATAGAATGGAAAAGAATACCTTTTGGCATGCGCAATACGCCTAATATTTTCCAAAGATGAACGGAAATGGTATTATTTGGATTAGAATAACTTCAAAACAATGGTTATTTAGATGGTGTAATAATCGATTCGTATTACTCTATTGAAGAACATTTAGATAAATTACATTTAGTTTTTAAGAGATTTATAGAACATAAATGAAAAGTTAAATCTTCTAAATGTTGTTTTTTTTTTTTTTTAAAGAAACCATAACTTATCTAGGTTTTACTGTTTCGAAAGGCACAGATTATTCCGATAAGAAAAATATACAAGCTGTTTTAGATTTTACACATTCAGTCACTCATAAACGAGCTAGATTATTCCTTGGATTTGTAGTCACCAAACAGAAGGTTATTGAGAAATAATTTTATTACGCTAAATATTTACAGGTATCACTTTACATCCATTTACTATATTACATTTAATATTTTACAAGTATTTGCGTTTAACAATAACTTAACATACTTTATATTTACTGTTTGATATTAGAGAAAAAAAACATTCTTTTTTGTTTGTTTATCTAGCTTTAGTCTACTGTTGCCAATTTACATTTTGATACAAAAATGAAAACGATATTTTTGTAGCGTTAATTTAATGCAGTAAATTTAAATTTATATTATCGTTTTCCGATAAAATTGTTAATTCTTAGATATTTTAAAAATAATAATAATAAATTAAATACATTTTGACTCCTACAGATTGACAAGATTATAAAGAAGGTTTATAAAAATATATGCTGAAGTAGCATTACCTCTAACAACAATGACAAAAAAAAAATTATAGATTCTGTTGGGAAGATTCAGCTCAGACACTGAAAAACTGCTGAATTTCTGAACCATGTGTGAAGCTACCAGGTTTTTCAAAGGAAATTACATTTAGTACTGATGCAGCAAAATATGCTTTAGGAGCTGCTCTTTGCCAAAATGATGAAAATGACTTCCCACATCGTGTTGCCTATACCAATAAAAAACTAAAAGATGCAGAGATTCAGTATATTAAGGTAGAAAAAAGATGCTTGTTGTGGTGTCCGGCGTTACTCATTTCAAGCAATATTTATCGGAAAGAAATTAATCATATATTGCGATACAGCTTGTATTTTCTTTGCACTCTCAAAGTGCGAGATTTGATTTCTAGAATAGCTCAATAGGCAATGACTTTGCAACAATATATTGTAGTATTGCATACAAAACAAAGGAATTAAATGTAACAGCTGATTACTTGTTTGTTTTTACCTCTATAATTAAATCTCAGAGCTATAGCTCAAAGTCAATTCCAAATAAAGGAGTTTATTTTGTTCCAAAATGTGATCCTGGAACATCTCGACAAATAAAGCATAATTACAATACTCATTTCATTCGAAGGAACCATAACACTAATATGAACCCAAAACACAGTGGATTGATTAATTAGAACACTTAATTATTTTCTCGTCAAAGTCGTGATTGTTAGAAAAGTGTTTCCTGTTCGGTGGAAAGGAAATTCGTGATTTCTTCTCTAAAGATATATTTTAGATTATGACTGTTCTTAATTGGGTTGTAAACGTGAAAATAAATTCGTTGACTTTTTCTTCCTGGTAATTATTTTACGTGGATATTTTTTGTACATTAATTAAATACCCCTTATTTTCTAGATGGAAGTCCTTTTTTATACATCATTTTCCCGTAAGATTGCATCCCGTATTATTTCCCATCCCTCCCTTTAATGAAGTAGACTGCCCCAACGAAGGACATGTGGAAAACCTGTTCTAAAGAGAAGCGAGGGGACAATACTGAAGATAAATAATGGTTGAAGATGGCATAAGCAGTTACAGAAAATGTAGATGTGAGAGACTGAATCCAACACCACTAAAGAGGACTTCTGTTCGTTATTTAAATCTGACACTCTAATGGATCTTAGAGACTGTAACATCACAAAATTGAAGTAATGAATATTCATGTATATATATATATTATTAATCACAGAATGTATAATTAATTACAAGAAGACTATCACGAGAAATCAGTACAAACATTTTTACGATATACTTACTAAAATAAAATTATATTTACAGAACGTAAACAAAAATATACAAACCACAAGAAATTGAATCATTTTCGCTGTAACTGTACCCACAACTCTCATATTCGCTGCGACTTGCGGTAAAATGTCTCCTGAATAATGGATCCAGTATACTACAATATAATTATAATATTCTTTTGCATATTCAAGCACTACATCTTTTATTTTCTGGAAAAAAATATTAAATGAAAACATTTCCCTTTAATTCACATAAATAACTTAGTATTTTCAATGAAAGTTATTCACATTTAATGAAATTAAAAAATATATATAGCTATTTTTAAGTATATATGTTGCCCTTTCCTGCGCGCACTACCTTTTAAATTTGAAATACTAACAAAAAAATTTGTAGGTTGTCTATTTAGGCCTATATGAGTACACAGTGAAAATGTTGTAAAGATTGCATATTTGGAAGAAGTAAACTAAAAAAAAAATATATATAAATTGAAATAAATATATACACAATATATATTATTAAACGAATAGGAGTGGAAAGAAAAATCAAGAACATAAAAATAATGCTTCTCTAACTAGAGAGGATTCAAACTACACTGAAGTTTCCCAATTCAAGAGCCCAATAAAGGTGTAGAAATATCATTCATTTAAGTGTAATACTTCCTTGTACATACCTCAATTTAGTTTATTCCACCCAAAAAATAGAGAAACAGTAAAATAAAACACATCTTCAGCATTTTGTTCAATGTTAATCGCACTCTAAATCGCGTAAAGGAAAAGTGCTTTTGCGGCGCAGTGTTCCAGAAGATGAAACACCTTACTTTATGAAATGATTCTGGGTATATTTTATGCGTAAAAAATTTAAAGTAATATAGAATCAACAGTTCATGGTACAGGCAACAAAATAATACGGAAATTTCTTTTCAAACAATTATTTTTGTATAAGGAAAAAAAATCTGAAATATTCCTTCAAAAAATAAAGGGATTTAATTAAAATACTATAATTGAAAAGCATTGATCCTCTTATTTAGAGCTACCATCTATTAGTAAAAACGAGAGTTTAAGAACCATTTTAAATCAAATTTCGTCTATTTATCATAAAATGCAATGATTTGGTAATAATTTAAAGTTAGGTGTTCCATCACCTGAAACACTGAACCGCAAAGGGGTAAACATGTTCTATTGTAAATTAGTATACTCTTTAAATACGTTTTGTAAACTGATTGAATGGGTTTTATACGATTTTTAAACTGATTGAATGGGTAAAAATATTTGAATGTGGCATTCTCAGAGAAAAATGAAATCATTTTACTTTCATTCTCACGAGAAAATTTTTTATAGTTTAGAAAGAAATTATTTTGATTTAGGAACTACAGATGATATAAAAATTAAATTTTTAGGAAATAGTTGAGAGAAAATAATTAAATATTTTTATTTTTCAATAATTTTAATAAATTGAAACATTATTTACTATTAATCAGGATTTCAGTAATGCCATATTTTTTAGGTTTTTAATTAGAGATGAAATTTTATCTATTAATATTTCATTAAAGATTATTTTTAAAGAAAATGTTTCTCATAGAGGGCAGCACATCTATATTTTAAATAATACTCTTCTTTCTCCGACTAGATAAATTTATTTTCATTAAAATAAAATTAGTATATTAATTAAATATAAATTTGTGAAAACATAAATAAATATTTATTAAATACCTGTGTACTATATGTATTTATCTAGTTAATCTAATTATTTTAAATATTTTTATTACGTTTATTTTCTTTTATTAATAAGTTACCATTATTTTTTTAATTAGAAATATTGTAATTTCTTCGATAAGTACAAACCATATACACTTCATTCTCCATACTCTATAAACTTATTCAAATGATTTAATTTGCACATTTGTATAATTAAGTGCCCTGTGTAACATCTTTTATTTAGTATTCTATTATTTAATATATTTTTATAGTATTCTAATTAGTACTAGTTTTATATTATAGTATTCTAATTTATCAATGTGAATAAGCGTAGTAGAGGGCCATTGCTATTATAGTTTTTATATTGAAATATTATTGTAACAGCTTAATTCTAAGGTAACAGCTTAATTATTGATATGCTGCCTTCTATGAGAAAAATATTCTTTAAAAGTAATCTAAAATGAAATATCAATAGATAAAATTTCATCTCTAATTAAAAACATAAAAAAATGGCATTACTAAAATCCTTATTAATAGTAAATAATGTATATGTTGCAATTTGTAAAAATTATTGAAAATAAAAACTAATTCTGTATATTCTGTATATATATATATATATATATATATATATATATATATATTATATATATATATATATATATATATATATATATATATATATATATATATATATATATATATATATATTATATATATATATTATATATATATATATATATATATATATATATATATATATATATATATATATATATATATATATATATATATATATATATATATATATATATATATATATATATATATATATATATATATATATATATATATATATATATATATATATATATATATTGTAGCGAAATTTATTCCTTTCGATCAAGGACTTCATGGCTCAGTCGGTAAAGCAGCGCACTTGTGAGCCAGAGGTTGCGGGTTGCTAAAGCAAGCGAGGCAAATTGCCTGAAGATTTATTTCTGTTTGCTTTGTTACTGTAAGTTAATTATACAAATTCATGTAAATTTCAGTACCCGACTTTCTGCTGGCCTTCCAAGTCTGGTAGGTTCCAAAACTGCATATAAATAGCGACTGATTGAGATAATAATAATAAAATCTGGATTTAATCTTGAGCGCTTTCGTTTCCATTGGTTTTACTACGTTCGCTTCATCTCTGCGACAGATTGGTGGAGGCGCCGAGTACTACAACACAAGAGTTACGCCATAGCCGACGCATTCGACTTGTCGTTCCTGAATTTGGTCTTCTATCGGATTCGGCAAGACAACTAAGGATGATGCCTGAAGGAGGGGAAAACGATCAGAAGATCTCAGCTGAGGCCAGCTCTGGTACGAGTAATATCGCACCAATTCCAATTTTGACCTACCAACTACACAGAAACCCCTGTATACTCTCTGGAGACAACCAAGAAGACGCTAACCGGTGGTTCATGGATTTTGATCAATTAGCGAATTGTAATCGCTGGGATGACCAAATGTGTCTAGCAAATGTCATCTTTTATCTCACCGGAACAGCTCGTCAATGGTTCGATAACATTGAAGATACCTTTACTTATTAGACTGTCTTTCGGAATTCCCTGAAAACACCTTTTGTCATGCAGCTGATATAAAGCGCCAAGCTAAAAGGCTGTTACTTACCCGTGCACAACAAATTGGTGAGACACCTGAATCTTACATTCAAGATGTACTTTCCCTGTGCCGAAAAGTTAATCCCTCTATGGCTAAAGATAAGAAAGTGGCTTATTTCATGAAGGGTATTGCAGAGGACTTTTTCCAGATTTTGTCATCTCAGGAATATGAGACCACCGACGCTCTCGTAAAACGATGCATTCATATAGAGAGCATTCGACGAAGACGTATCATTCAACCACGATTTAAGAGAATACCTAATGTTTCCGCGGTTTCGGCCGAAACAGATGCCATTGACCTCAGGTCATTAGTACATACAATTGCTAAGGAAGACTATCAAAACATTATGCCTGAAATACAGGGCTACACAAGCAATGAAACTGTGCCAACATGTGACATTGCCTCTGACGAAATGTCAAATCTCGCAACAACCGGAGAATACGGAAAAGAACAAAAGGATAAGCAGATGAAGACCATCATAGGAATCCTTAAAAAAAGGGAATCGTATAAAAATTATCAAATAAGAAGTGGTGTACTTTATAAAAGAAACTATGATGCGATGGGACAGCAGTGGCTCTTGGTGGTACCAAAACAAGTTCTAAGAAGTCTTCACGATGCCCCAACTGCCGGTCATCTTGGTTTCACCAAAACGTACGACCGGATAAGGAGAAAATACTTTTGGCCAGGGCTGTATGGGAACTTACGTCGATACGTTTCACACTGTCGAGAATGCCATAGATGGAAAACACCTCCCCAACTTCTATGGGGGCAGCTTAAACCGATAAAACACCTTGATATGCCTTTTGCCAAAATTGGAGTAGATTTACTTGGACGCTTTCCAGTAACCCAAAATGGCAACCGGTGGTTTATGTTTGCACAGACTATTTGAATAAATTCACAGTCACAAAAACGATACCAACTGCTGCGGCCACAGAAATCGCTAGATTTATAATTGAAGAAATTGTACACGGAGCTCCCAAAGAAATAATAAGTGATAGAGGACGTAACTTTCTAGCCAATATTGTTAAAAATATCAACCAGTTGTGTCAGGTATAACATCTTCTGACGACCACCTATCATCCACAGACCAATGGATTGACGGAAAGATTCAACAGAACACTGGCGGACTTGCTGCCTATGTACGTAGACGTTGAGCAAAGAAATTGGGATGCCACACTAGCCTTTGTGACTTTTACGTACATTAAGACACCACGGAATTTAGCCCATTCTTTTTCGTTCATGGCAGAGCTATCCAGACTCATCGTGACGTAATTTTTCTATCTTATACCGAAATTTCTGATGAAAGTTATGTGCATCATCTGATTACCAAGGCTGAGGAAGCTGGACAACTAGCATAACTCCATATCAGCGAAGCTCAAGCTGCAGAGAAACGTCGATATGACGAGAGGCATTGACTTGTCAACTACAATATTGGGGATTAGTGTGTGTCTGTACCCCAGTACGGAAAGTAGGAGTATCCGAAAAGCTGCTGAGACATTACTTCGGACCTTATCGAGTAACGCGAAGACTGACGTGACATATGCAGTACAAAGTGTGGAATGAAACAGAGGGCGTCGAAATTCATAAGACGTCGTGCATGTACTAAGATTAAAACCTTATCTTGATCCAAAAAGACAATTCAATGATGAATGGTTGCCTACTTCCAGGAGACCTTTTACAAGGAGCCAAACCAGATTGCAGCTGGATGCTGCTTCCTCCTAAAGAGAGGGAAATGAAGCGAAATTTATTCCTTTCGTTCAAGGACTTCGTGGCTCAGTCGGTAAAGCAATGCACTTGTGAGCCAGAGGTTGTCGGTTCAAAGCAAGCGAGGCAAGTTGCCTGAAAATTTATTTCTGTTTGCTTTGTTACCTTAAGTTAATCATGTAAATTTCAGTACGCAATTTTCTGCGGGCCTTTCAAGTCTGGAAGGTTCCAAATCTGTAAGAGTGATTGAGATAATAAAAGCTTGATTTAATTTTGAGAGCTTTCGTTTCCTTTGACTTTACTACGTTCGCTTCAGCTACGCGACTATATGTATGTATGCCTAGTTCCTTATAAAAATAAATTTAGTTTAATTCTAATTTAGATTTTTTTCTTAACCCTATATTTAGAAATTATATTTTGGTAAAAATGAAAGACATCTGCTAATATAGAGGTATCTCTTATTTATTCTCTGAATATAAACACTCAATATCTATAGCAAGTAAAATAAAAATTGTCTAATCTTTATACATACATTAGTTATTACATTAAAAATTATTATAGTTCAAAATTTACTCCTTATTAACACAATAATGTTATATACAAAGATAAACTTACGTTTATAGCATACACTTGGATCGGCATTAGTGGCCAACCGTGAACATATAGCATTGTTTTAGCATTAGGATTGAAATTAGAATTTTGAATGTATTCTTCTGTGACATCCAGTGTAAAATTTTCACTGGCATTTCTGTTTCTTGGAGTGAAAAGCAGAAACTTTATTCTTTCCTTGGGGTTGTCTGATGGAAGTAGACTGATAGGACGTGATATAGGATTAAAGAATGGAGGACCGTTGTAATAGCAGCCAAGTCCGTCGAAACATTTCGTTGTAAAATTCACTAAGGAAAGAAAATTTAATAACAAAAATAAAGTATTGTATTAATTGAAATAAAAAGAATGGAAAAAATTGTTAAATAATTGTCCTTTTTGCTTATGCTATCAACAAAAGTTATTTTACACTATTGAATGTAAAAACATTCACTTTATTCTTAAATTGTAAGTATAAAAATAAATATAGTGATTTTCAAATTCAATAAAAATATATAGTGATTCTTTTATCTGTACATTGAATACAAATAGGTTTTTGACATCAATATAGTAGAGATTGGTAATTTTCTAAGTTTATCTAAAATTATTATTGTAGAATGGGCAAAAGAATTTCTATGAATAAGTAAAATTTTTGTTTTAATAGTAAGAAGAGTATATCTACTTAATATTTCTTATAACCCTAATGTTACACATTACGAATAAAATATAATTTAATTCGAAACCAATAAATTTAATATTAATTATTTATTTTCAAATACAGTTATTTCATCTGAAATTCAAATTAAATTTTATCCGGAAATTAAAATATTTTTATTTATAGGAATTTTTTTATAATCGTTAAAGTTTGCTTAATTAAATACTAAGAACAAATAATTTCACAAAATTAAATATCTAAAAGATAATGGAATTCCCTTAAAGACGATAATTCTTAGAAATTGCATGCAGATATTGAACATAACCTAACTGAAAAATCAAATTTTCATCAAAGCTTAGCAAATAAAAAATGTAAAGCAAAATGTTATTTACAAAAACATAAAAATATCAACTCAATGAAGTCAAATTTATACTATTGATACATATTGAGATTTAAGTGTGAGTGACCCATTTTCAGAACAATATTAAAAAAAGAACTAAGCAATCACTGTTTTGGAGATTGTTACGACAAACACACTAGTAAATTTTAGCATTAATTATCAAATCATAAAGTTTGATAATCGTCATAAGGAAAGTCTTTTTCCAAATACACTTGATACAGCCAGCCAACTTGTATAGTGGTCAGCGTGCCTGACTATGGATAGGGAGGTCCTGGGTTCGAATCTCAGTTTAGGCATGGATGTACTTTCTCTCTCTCTCTATCCTGTCTTTGTCCTTTCCTTGTGTGTGTGAATGAAATATGAATGATGCCTACCCTGTAAACGGGTCCCTATGGCATGTGTGAGGGTGCGATGGTGGCCTACCCTCTGTGGTGCACCCGGGGCAACGCCTCGGCGGCTAAGAGGTCGCTGTTTCTGGCCAGTTCTTATGTATCGGGGAACAATAGATTATTAGACACTGTTGCAGTTGTAACAGTCTACAATCCGCCATTGGGGGAAAAAACTTTACTTGATACAAAAATTCAGCTATAATTTTCATCTGATGTAGGACTGAGCAACTTAATGAATGATAGAATCTAAAGTTTATTGAAGTGCAATTTGTGTTATTAAGGAATATTGTGAAAAATGCCTTAGTAAAATTGATTGAGTTTACTTTGAAGTAATCCATATCTAGGAATATTCTTTGGATGCAATTAGAATATTATGTGTTAACTGATGCTATTGTAAGACATTTCAACATTTATTGCCCATTATATCTCAGAAGAGCTTTGCATATAAAGTGGACGAATTACATGGTTGCAAGATAAAAAGAATAGCTTTATGATAAACTCTATTCTATAATATGTTTCTATAATTTATATTTAGGCCGTGAATATTTGAAATAATTAAGGCCCTTTTCAATATAAACTAAATCGACTGATTTAGTTTATATTGAAAAATGGTTAATGGAAGGTAAAGCCTTTTTAAATAATCCCAATTGCAAGTAAGTTAAATATCTAATCACTTATCTCGATTGATATTTATGTCGAAAGCAGGAACAGCACATTTACTTTATGTTGTTCAACAATGATATGGTTCCAATGTTTTACCATTCAGTTAGAGAGGCTGTGGTAGCCTGGTCGGTTAGGGTGACGTTTTCGTTACCGGAAAGTTGTGAGTTTGAATCACGACTTAACCGAAGATCCACCACGTTCATTAAAATTGGCTAAGGCATGTTAGGTCATAGTCGTAATGCCCTCTATGTGAAACTATACCTCTAGAGGTGGCAAGTCAAGGTCTAAATTAAGAAGACTCCCATTTAACTGCTTCCATATAACAAGTAGAGTACAACAACCTTACAGCCAGAAAAGCATTGTTCTACCACTTGTCCATGTTGAATCCCCACAAAGTTCTATAAGAACATGGAGTTCGCTAGAAAAATTATTACTCTTTAAACTCACTCCCTTACGAAATTAAGTCTTATTGTGTGCCTCGTCCTTGCCTGGATCGATAGGTGGGTATGTTGGCGCCTATAACTGTACAAGCAAGTCGCCGATCGATGATATCCCAGATATGTTTAGTTGGTGAAATATCCAGTAAATAAGAAGGCTATAAAAGAAGCGAAGTTCTGTCAAGGAAGGATGCTTATGCACTTGAAGAAACATGCGTTCGGTTATTATCTTGCTTAAGTACCATGAGTGAACTGTATCGAGAAATGGAGAAGACTTCTGCCCTCATTTACTGTTTTGACAAAGTCAGCAATTTACAATAAATGGGATTGATAATTAAACTCGGTTTGCTTAACCATATCATATTACCATGCTTTTTTAGGTATGATATTAAATAATATACTGAAGAAGCAAACATTATTCTCTCTGTACCGTCAGAAGCGTACTCTTCCATCATTGTACACTAAACCAGTGTTTCTCCCCAAGGACCGGTAAAATATTTCAGTAAGTTCTCGCGAATGGAAAGTTTAATTATTCGACCCAATGGCACAATTTTTTCACATAAATAAATTATGAAGACAAAAATAGTTTAAGAATAATGAAAGAATTAAAATAATTTTATAAATTATTACGATAGATATTCAGCATTTAAGTAATCAGGGTTACTTAAGGCAGACAGAAGCACACTTACCGATTTACTAAGAGTACGCGGCATGGCAATTTATGAGAGGAATTAGGTACATAAGTTACCAGTTTATTACAGTTCTCCTCATTGATCATATTATTTTCCTTACTAGTAAATTATTGTTATTGTAGTGTAGGAGCTGTTTTAATATCGGTTGTCGGCCAATGACATTTTGGACTTTGAACGGATAGATAGAAATTTCAAGGACTGGCAAATATTTCTTGCAGACCACTGCTGGTCTTTTGGCCGGTGGTTGAGAAACACGTCACTAAACTGTACAAAGATTTATTTAAAAGAACTTTCTGCCACGGGCAACGTTATGTAGTGTGTTGCTGAGACCGTTGAAGACCGATTTAACAAAATACCTATAGTGCTCCAACGTAGTTCTAACACAGAAGATAATAACGTGGTATACACTACAATACACTACAATAACATAAACAAACAACAACGTGGGCTATGCGTTGTTGTCATAAACAAACAACAACGCATAGCCCACGTTGTTGTTTGTTTATGACACTTGGACAAGTCAAGCTCTCTATGCCTTGGCTATGCGAATTTAGTTAATAGGGAGTGTTTTTTGTTTTAATCAGAGCACCACTAAGGTGAATCTAAGTCTTTGCTCTTTCTAAAATCCTCCTATAGATGGCACCACCCTAGAAACCACTCCCTCAATTTTGACATTGATCTGAAGGGGGAGGAAATTTTCTCCAGACCATTGCACCCATGGTAACTGCTCAATGACTGACCACAGGACTTCGATACCACGTATTTAACGAGCACGTATATCGCATGTACTCTTTGAGTCTTTGGAATCGAACCATCCGCTTCCGGATGGAAGGCCGATGCCTAACCACTAGGCTAACATGACCCGGTTTTTGCCTTGTTTGGTTCTATTCTGTTCTTTGCTTCTAAACACGTGTCACTATAGGGGCATTACGGTAAGTATAGGCTGCTTAATGATAATTATGAACCTATATGGGAGAACGCAATTATAAATATCCTTTTGGAACCAAATTTTACTGCTCTCATAAATATTTAGGATACAATAAAAGATTTTTGTGAAAAATTCATCACTTTTAAAGTTACCACGTTAAAATGGTGGCTTCATGTTCAAAGCATAAGAATTTATGTCACTGTTTTGTTTCCTCATTATCAGCTGGATTTGTTCAAAACAGCTAGAACAGCTTACACTTGATAAGATATTTTTTCTACTTACAGGAAAAGTTTTGATAAGATAATTATGGTTGAGATTCAGTCTCTTATGTTTTGCATAATATGAGAAGTTTTTCATGTTATGAGCAACTCACTCAATACAAAGAACATGATTTCTTATTTTCAGTGGAAGTTGTTAAAACAACCCAATGCCAGTTATATAAATGTCTAACGGGTTCTACTTCATGATCATGACGTATCTCGTCCTGTTTTGGACCTTTCACCATAAAACCCAACCAAACAACCAACCTACTTCATATACTATCACCAATAAATTTAATGATGAATCGTTTGTACAAAGATAACGCATCCCTCTTTATTTATGAGAAAAAGAATAAAACCTCACTGAATTTATCCCTGACACTTCACGCAGTTGGTATAAGGGACACGACAAAATCTCCAAAAATTACTTTAGATTTTCATGGAATTCTTTAAAATGCTGCTGAAATACATTCAAATCAAAGATCGTATTTAACAGGCAAAGCTGAGCTCCAAAACTGTTGTAAATATAATTCTTCTATTCTTTATGAAATATTATAAAAAATGCTGTATGAATCCAAATGTGCCACTACAAATTTCTATTGATGGTAATAACACAATTCCCATATACTGGGAAAATAGCCGACCGATTGATAAGTGGTTAGCGCTCTAGACACCTGAGCTGTGGGATCCGGATTCAAATACTCGTTCCAGCATTGATGTTACTTTCTTTCTCTGTTTTCTCCGTCTTTTCCTCTGTGAAGATGGATGAAAGTGGCTCACCCTATTAACGTGTTTGTGGCGGTATGGCGCGGGCAATGCTACTCGCCTCTGTGACTTGGTTCACAAGTGCTCGCTGAGTAACGACAAATGAGTAGCAGTTTCTGGCCTCGTTGTGGCATATTGTTCGTCACCCAAGTGCCCGCCGTTGGAAAAAATATTCCGAAAATGAGTCAGTAAAATAACTGCAATATATGACTTTTAACAACATATGATCCTTCTTGTGAGATTTGTCTTTGACATAATAACTTGAAAGTCGGTTAAGAACTTGTAGTCTTTGGAAGGAAATCTTAACACATATAGCAACACTTATATTTAATATACTTTATTTAAACTTCAATAGATTTTTAAGCCCTATTGGAATCCATTAAAAGCATCCATATAAATTATATGCAAACAAAACAGACATCAAACTAGACAAAAAATGAATGTTAACTTCACTTTTATAAAATAGATGATTGGAAAAATATAGATAGTAAATAGCAAAATACGTACACAGGTGGTATAAGAATACACTCTCCAGCCCCTTAAACGGCTATCCCGAGTTAACTCGGGCAAAAAATTTAGTGCGTTTAACGGCTATCCCGAGCTTTTTGGTAGGGGCAACTGGCTTCACTTCAGTGCTTTAAACTCAACCCCCGAAATTTGTCGATTATCGTGAAATCGTAGCTGGAGAACTTGTTGAACTGTTACGGTTGATTTAACTAATGCGAGCGAAAATCGAAAGTGTTTCAAGGAAGCAATAGCAAGTTACGTTTTATTTGTCTATTTTATTCGCATTTAGATTTTCGTAACTAAAGAGTATCTAACTATTGAAATTTATGAGCAACACCTATATAATATTAATTTGCACTTTTTTTTGATATATATATATATATATATATATATATATATATATATATATATATAAATTTTTGCTTAGTTTTGAACTTCAAAGTTAAAGAATATGTGAATTTGTAATAGGGTTAGGGTCTGTAATAGGGTTAATAATATTAAAAATCTTAATTACTTCCTTTTTTCAAAAATAGGAAATTTTAGAATATTAAAAACTTAGTTTAAAATTATAAGGAATATAATGAGTAATGGATTAGATGCTATTTTTTAACTTTTAATAAACTATAGACATAAGTAACTAAATAACTATAACAAAATATATAATTTTATCAAAATTATATTATATATTTTGTACTGTGAATAATTAATCTTGTTGATCTCTCAGGTTTTAATTCATTTTTCAATGTTTGTGTACCTAATTTTTAATTTATTTATTGATTAACTTGTTACTAGAATAATTAATTTAAATGCTTATATGATTTATAAAAGATTGACAAAAAATGGGAACTGCTGAACTGACGACTAGGTACCAATTACGAACCCCAGCCCCAGAAAGATCAACCGAATTCACTGTCCGTGCCCGAAGAGTTATCTTCATCATAAAAATATAATTCTTCACTGCTTAAATCAGACGTAGTGTTCGTAAATCGTAATATTTTCATATATAAATCTAGCTACTAGAATAACTACTAAAAGTGTGAAATCTGTACACGCACGCACGCACGCACGCACGCACACGCACGCACGCACGCACACGCACGCACGCACACGCACGCACACGCATCGCACGCACGCACACGCACGCACGCACGCACGCACGCACATCACGCACACGCATCGCGCACGCATCGCACGCACGCGCACGCATCGCACGCACGCGATCGCACGCGCACGCACGCATCGCACAGACAGATCGCACAGATCACGCGCACGATCGCGCACGCACACGCATCGCACGCACAGATCGACAGATCAGCAGCATCAGCACGCACGCAGATCGCAGACAGCACGCATCGCGCAGATCGCAGACGCATCAGATCGCATCGCACGCAGATCAGATCAGATCAGATCGCACGCAGACGCAGCACGCACAGACGCACGCACGCACGACAGACGCATCGCACGCATCGCATCGCACGCACGACGCGATCGCGATCGCACGTGACAGACGCACACGTGACAGACAGATCGCACATCGTGACGCAGCATCGCACACGCATCAGCAGACGCATCGCACACGCACGCGCATCGCATCGCGCAGACAAGGTGACGCATCAGACGCACGCATCGCGATCAGACGCACGCACGCGCATCGCACGCATCGCGCATCGCGCACGCGCATCGCGACGCGCATCGCGACGCGCACGCGCACGCATCGCGCACGCACGCGCACGCGCACGCACAGCGCACGCGCATCGCACGCGCACGCATCGCACGCACACGCACGCACGCACGCACGCACACGCACGCACGCACGCACGCACACGCACGCACGCACACGCACGCACACACACACACGCACACACTTCTCTAAATACATTTACTGCTTTTAATGATATGCTTGCATGTCAAAGTAGTTATAGTTCTGTGAAAAAAATATTTAAGGAAGACTAATGAATATCTGAAAATATATGACATGGACATGTTCTATACTAAACTTTCAATTTTTAGAATATTATTGTAAAGAATAGCGTTAAGATTTCCTTGTGTTATTATATTTTTCTTTTATTCTCCTCGTGAAAAAAAAAATTCCAGGCAGAGACACATTCATTTTAATATTTGTGCAAAACAATTTAAGAAATACTAAAAGATATATAACAACAAGAATTCTTCTATGGAGTGATATTTTTACATAATTAGAAATGGAAATCTGTATTTAAACTGAAGTCAATTTTAAGGCAATTAAGTTAGCTTTTATCTTTTTTAAATTATTAAAAATATATAATTTTGTAAAAATTCTTTAATTTGTATGTATTAAAGAAACAGAAGCGTTTCTTTTAATGATTTCGAAAATTATTTGATGACTTTAATAATATAGGATGGATTTTGAAATTACATTTATTACTATCTGGGTAATTTCTGATTTTTAAGGAAAAGAAATGATATATATATATGTATATATATATATATATATATATATGTATATATATATATATATATATATATATATATATTTATGTATCTATATATATACACACACACACATATATATATATATATACATATATATATATATATATATATGTGTGTGTATATATATATATATATATATATATATATATATATATATATTGATATTGATAAAAATATAATTATATAATTCTAATAATATGATCTTCTCATTGTGCTATACATATATCATAAATTTGTTTATTTTAGATTTTAAATGCAAACACTGCTTGGAAATAAATAAAATTTAGTGATAATAATATAATAATTTACAATTTAATTAAATAAAATTCATGTATAGTGTAATAAAAATTATAATAAAGAAATTTTCGAGCAGAACATTTACAAAATAAACTACTAGCACATTTTGGTGTCTTTAGCTGACAGTGATTGATGGACTACACCGCTAAAAATCATTAGAATGTAATTATTGTGATTTAGTCAAGAGTAAAGCGTAAATACGTCTCATCAAGATTTAGGGACTTTTGTATTCTTAAGAGTCTTTGAAGAGAGAAAAACTTGCATTGCAGTGAAAGCCAAAACTATGTTGCCACTACGGAACAAAAATAAAGAACTTTCTTCGCAGAACTCCAGACGGTTAAGGGGCTAGATCAGTTTTCTTAGTGTTTGTCATAATAATGAATTAAAATATTTTGTTAATTCTGATTTTGGTCATATTATTGCAGGTGATTTAAACATTGTCAATGACATTAAATTAAAAGAAATATTAAGTAAAAGGACTAAATATAGGCCGATTTTTAAATATATACATATATATATATATATATAAATTTAAAATAATTAAAGTAATTTTACATAATACTGATTCTTTTTTTTAATATTTCAAAATATTATAACACACCTATTAAATTTTATTTATATTAATTTATTTGATACTAAAACAGAACTTTTGGATTTATTTATCACAATTGATAATTTTACTATTTTTTATATTGGCGTATTCGACGAAACAAATCAATTTAATTTTCATGTTAATAAGTTAATTTCCTGGAATACAAATATTTTTTTAAAAATATACAGAAAAGTTATAATTAATAAACTTAATCGTATTTATAATATCTGTAACAACTATGAATCTACTAAAAATCAATTTAAAGACCTAAAAATAATATTCCAATTAATTTTATTTTAATATATGTAGGAAGTAGGGAATCGCTTGTAAGATTGGAGCAATGCGTAGTTTTTATAACTACAGGAGGGCCGCCATCCAAGCACACATTGAAGTTCTTACAAAAATCCTTAAAGCACCTACATTTATTCTCTTTTTTTAAACCACTTTAACATTTAAATTTAATTACTCCTGACAACACTTCTTTACTCTAATTTCAAAATTACTTTTGGAAACTCTCCTAATATTTTCATATATAAATTCAATCTGACTTGCTGACTTTGGTATTATGTATTATTATTTGCTCTACTGCACGTATGATTCACTTATTGTGAGTATTTCTAAATTTCTGTATTAATGTATTTATTCAAAATTTTTACCTAAGCTCTTTTAATACGAATACTCTTCGGGGGAATTACTCAAATATATATAGACATTTGTCCTTCGAGCATGACAGAAAAGAGTTTTCTTTCGCATAGCCGGCCATCTCCCTCCTGATGAAGACGTGGTTCCTATGACTTTTTCTTGTCATTTGTATCGTATATTTTAGTTTATTTTTATATTTCTGGTTTCAATATTTTTCATGTTTTATCTTATTTATGTTGCCAAATCTCTCTTTAGCTGCTTTTTACGTTGGGTAGATTTCCTATTTTTTTTATTGTATTGTATTTATTACTTTATATATCTACTTTGCTTTATATATATATATATATTAGGATTGGGAATAAGTTCGTAGCATTTTTATCGAAGAATTATTTAAGCAAAAAATAATATTTATATCAATAAGTTAATCCATTATTATAATCGCCGTTTCTGTTTACACCCTCTTTCTATCTCTCGACAAATTTGTTGATGCCTTTCCAACAAAAATTGCTTGGTCTGGGGTCAAAGAAGTTGTTGAGCCAGTTTTTAAGGACCTCTTGGTGCTCTGGGAAATGCTCGATTAGTATGCCACAGTCGACAAGGAGTTCTAAATTGTCCAGCTACATCACGTGAATGATGCTATTCGACTGAAAAGACCTGATCGACACGGTAATACCATACTCCTTCATAACAACGCCAGACCTCGAGCTACAAAAGTCTTCAAAGTCGCACTCCAAGAGCTCGAACGGGAGGCCCCTTAGCATCCGCGGTATTCTGCGGACCTTGCACCGATCGATTAACATCTTTTCCACGCCTTGTCAGACCATATAAAAGGCGTTACCTTCGTTTACAAAGAGGTCCTTAAAAAACTGGCGCAACAACACTTTTGATGCCAGATCAAGCAATTTTTGTCGGACCGACATCAACAAATGGGTCGAGAAATGGGAAGAGGTTGTAAACAGCAACGGCGAATATATAATTGATTAGCTTATTGATGTAATTATTGTCTTTTGCTTAAATAAAAGTTTTTGGTAAAAATTCTACGAACTTGTGACCTAATATATCATCAACCTAATATATATATACATATATATATGTACACAGAGAGAGGAGAGAAGATGATCCTAAAAATGAAAGAAAAATATTTGGATGTCGACTGCGAACTGGTCAGAGAATCAGCTTTGTACTGGACGGGATAGTAAAATTTTTGGCTTCTTGTGTCACAGGGTTTATTTATTAAACCTGTCATCCTTGTAACACACTACAAGGATGGCAGGCATTAATGAATATGTTTAATTTTATTTGAAACAAGTTTTATTTTTTATTAAAAAGGAATTAGATGTAATCAAAATTAAATAATTTTTAACAAAAGTAAAAATTTATGTACACATTTATTAAAAGATTTTTGTTTAATTTTTATATAACTTAAAAGAGCAGCGTATTTTATACGTGAAAAGTAAAATCTATCACTCTAAGCTTAAAACATATAATGCTTTTTAAAAGTGAGTTCCTCAAGCTTATAATAGATGTCCAGTTATAATCTCCTAGCATATTATGGTATTAATATTTATATTTATTTGTATTAATATATTATTTAAATTTGTTAAGGACAAAATTAAATATTTGTCTACCAATAACACTTTAATTCCTGAACAATGAGATTTATTTACAATTTTAATTGTAAGTTCTAATTTCTCTGGCATACATATACCTCTGAAAAACATGAGAAAAATATGTTGGTAAAAATTAAATATTGTTGTATTTGTATTATTGTAAATATGTTGTGTGTGTGTGGGTAAAAACTAAATTTGCTTATCTTGGAAAAAATTAAATTAGGAAAATTGTGGAGATGGTTAGATTGTGTGTAACTCAATTCTAACTTTTAATATGTAAAGGTTAAAATAGAATTTTATAAATTAAATATTTTTAATAAATTGTATACCAAGTTTCCATTCTTACTAAATAGTGATAACCTATAATTTAATCTAAATAAAAATAGTCAATACATAGTAACAATGAAAAGCGATATATTATAGTATTGAACTAAATTCACACAAAAAGCAAATTCTTCTAACCTCTTTTATTTATTTTAGTTACTTATTACATGTCCTACTACAACTATTTGTTGATATTCTATGGACTTCATTTTAAATTAACATAATAAAAGAAATTTATCATGGACATAATTTTGAGAATATTCATCTTATTCCCTAGAAATTTGTGGACAATATTACTTAACTACACGGTTAGCATTAATTAGATATTAAGTTTTACATAACAATATTCATTCCTTTTTTTCCTCCTTGTGAACGACAATCAAACTTATTCCTTCGACCTAAATTGAGTAACTTGAAATTTTAGCTTCTGATTACCGTTGATTTAATTTACATGCTCTTCGCACTCTCCCTATTCGAGCTTTCTCCCCCTGTTTTCTCTTCAATTCAGTTCACTTTCCCTCACTTCTCCCTCCTTTTTAACCTTTACAATACAATATTTAACAATTTTTGGACAAATTCCTT
The DNA here is from genome assembly GCA_030067965.1 of Latrodectus elegans. NCBI lineage: Eukaryota > Metazoa > Arthropoda > Arachnida > Araneae > Theridiidae > Latrodectus > Latrodectus elegans. The sequence goes on from CM057818.1 coordinate 3,987,721, forward strand.
ATCATAACTATAACTTCAAATATCAAATTATATATTTGGATGATTCTAATATCAAGAAATACTATAAATCCTGATTCTCCTTTGAAGTAATTAAATCGACTTTTTATTCTAATCAAAATAATATATAATGAGAAAATTTGTACAGTCGAAGTTAGAAAAATAAACACACCAATCACAAGTACTAAATAAATAGTAACTATAATTCAAACAGGAACAAATACTCAGTTACAATTATGCTTTCTGAATTTTTGTCAGATTTATATGATGTTTGAATAAATAAAAAGTTCTGCAATATGATGATAAAATAATGAAAATGGTATAAATAAGATATTTTTATGAAAGAGCTCATATTTTGGTCAACGAACTCTAAAGTACGAAAATTCCAAATGGTATTTTAGAAAGTTTATCCATTTCATCAATATTTTAACAAAAATATTGAATTTTTAATGAAACAATTGAAGAATATAGCTATTAAAAAGGTAAAAAATAATAAATTTGTTAATGAAAAAAAAAAAAAAAAAAAAAAAAAAAAAAACTTTTTAGGAAGTAATTACTATATTGCTATTAAATAGTTTATTATGAAACAAATAATTTGAATTTTTATTTATGAAATAAATTAATCTCATATGGTATTTAAACTTTTATAATCCATCATAGTTTCGAAATATCATATAATATCCTCTAAAATTAACTAAGCATGTGTTGAAAAATATTTATTTAGAAAGGAAATTCTAATTCAAGCCGTACTTACGAGTGGGTGTGTCTTTAGCTCGGTCGCCTACTAATAGATCAAGTACAGTTAAGGCTTCAATGGGAATAATTAGAGACACAAAAAATGAAGCAAGGCCGATCCACCTCATATTCTTTCCCGATTTATTCCTCAAAATTATAGCCGCGATATTAAATTTGAACAATTTAAGTAGATTTTTTAAATACAGTGGTCTCCCAGGAGGGAATGAAAAGTAAGCTGAAATAGCTTAAATCAATTTCAATGATAAGATGTTCAAGTATTTATCTTATCTGAAAATTGGTGACTATGATGAAATAAAATGTTTTTATAACTACTTTCAATCAAACATTATGACGTTAATAAAGTAATAAAATATTTTTAAACGAACATTTTAAAGCGGTAGTCAATACGTGAAAGGTAAATATAATTTCTTTAAGTGTTAAATATTTGTTTTTTCTGAAAAATATAAAAAGCATGACTGGATAATATAAAAAGCATCAAATATTATTGTTAAATAAGATGCTCGATTTTTCTGAGTAATTTAAAAGACATGATCAATATTGACTAGCTAATATAAAAAAAAAAGAAAAACAGCAAATATTGTAAAAGTTAAAATTTGCCATGAACATAATAGACCATAAACATAATAGACCATGAACATAATAGGTCATGAACAAAATAGGCCATGAACATACGCACATCAAGGAATAATAATTTTTTCAGGAATTAGGCATGCTGTTATATACAATTATTTATATATGCATATTATAAATATTTAGACAATTATTGTTTTGCAATTTCATTTCGTTATATAGTGATTAAAATTTATTGAATTTAAACTTGAATTAAATGGGAAAAAAGCGATGAGATAAATTTGAAGTTCTGTTGTGTGAAATTCTTCATAATAATGTCAAACTAAGGAAAAATTTCTTACAATCTTTAATTAAAATATACTATTTATTTAAGGCAGATTTTATAAGTGCTTAAAATATGAAATAACCTAAAGAAGCTATAGGATTTTTGTATATTGTTTTTCATTTGTGTAGTCAACTGCTATTTAAACTAAAATATTGGCATTCATTAGAATGTTTTAACTAAGAGTGTTTTTTTAAGTGAAGAACGCAATAAATAAGATATTTTCCAGACGTTAAGTGAAAATGCTGATTGTGTAAAATAAGTGGTGATTTCACAAAAAGATATTACTTATAGCATTTGACCGTCATTTGTGAATTTTGTAATCATATGGATACGTAAATCTCTAAATTAAAAAATCTCTAAGAAATCAGGTAAATCTCTAAATTGTAGCACCATGTATTACTTTTCTTTTTACTCTCTCTCTCTCTCTCTCTCTCTCTCACACACACACATATATATATATATATATATAATAATTTATACATAATTTATACTTTATACATTTTTAAGACAAAACTAACACAACAGTATATACACATTCTTCTGGAGTCGCTAATGGTAGAGCAAGGGGCTTTACCTTCATAGTGATGGGTAGTTGTGTTGTCTTTGTTTTTTTTTTTCCTTCAAAATCCCCCTGTATAAAGACATAGCACCTCAACGCGATAGCGGAACTTGACTGCTCGAACCACATTGTCATCAATGTCTTGTGCAAATCACTGCATCACTCTTTCCATATTCCAAAATTATAGAAGATTCTCCAGGGTAAGGCCATGCTTTGTAGTTTCTTCTTCGTCTTTTTCTTCGTTTTCTTCTTCATTTGCAGACTTCGTCACCTCAAGGAGGTTTTCATCGAACAGTGGGTTCGAGTGACAATTGATAAGGGCGCGTATGCCTTCTTTTGTCAGGTCATCAAATCTTTCATTCTTTATGCTATGAGCCAGCGTAATCACCTTCTCTAACGCTGAGTGATGAGCTTCTTCAGGAGTGAAGCCTGAATAGTCGTGCACCAAGTTCAGCCATAATTTCCTCCAGCTAGAATTTATGATCTCCCCTTTCATGTTCTTTAATATTTGCGGAATATTAGACAAACACGACGCAATGTTGTAACTACGACAGGAAGCTTTCAAGGTGAAACTGTCATTGGTATCTTCAATTGCCGAAATGAGGCCTTCGATTGTGGAGAGAATTTAGAGTGTCTTAAAGGCCGGAATAACATCTTGATCCACTGGCTAAGTTAAAATGTAGGGAGCAGAAAATCTATCTGCAAACTGTCATATTGCTAGTCCGTAGCATGGCCTCATGCACAGTCCACCAGGAGAAGGATCTTAAAGAGGCTCTTCTCATTGAAATACAGATTTACCTGAGGAATGAAGCAATGGAGGAATCATTAAAAGGTAAAAGCTTTGTTATTCCGGCTTTGTAGTTATGCATCCAGAACACGACAATAGAGTCGTATATCTTTTAACTCCCTTGAATTTTTGGCTTTATAAATAAGTTCTGGCTTAAGTATAAAACCTGCAGCATTGCCTGCTATGATGAGAGTAACACGGTCTTTGTGAGACTTGAAACTTGGCTTCTTCACTTCGTCTTTAAATGGAATGTACGCGAAGGCATCCTCTTCCAAAAAAGGATTATTTCAGCTATGTTGAAAGCTTGTTCAGGGAGGTAGCTTTTCTTACTGACAAAGTTAAGAAAATCTTCCGCCAAGTAACGACAAGCAACATCTTTGTCAGCAGAGGAAGCCTCACCATAGAGAAGCAAGTCTTTGAGGCGGGTTGTTTTTGAAATTTTATAAACCAGCCTTTGCCGGCTGAAAAGCTTCGTCTCCGAGGAGGCGAATCACTCCTGACAACGCTATTGCTAGCTTGACAACATCTTCTTCTGACTCTTCACTGTCATAATCGGGCAAGATTTGATCGTAGAGAGCTTTGGCTTTTGTCCTGATCATATTAGTGTCCAAACTTTTATTACGCGGAGTTAACACTTTTTGCTTCTTAATTGAAGATTATTGAAGCAGTTTTTTTAATGTTTGCTTCGTCTTTCTTGATGTATTGCACAGTAGATTCATTCATTCCGTAATGGGATGCCACATCATATCTAAAAGTTTCATTTCTTCGCTGATGGTCATCATCTTCTTGCTCTTGGGCACCAAAGAGGAAACTTTCATAGAGGCACAACGCTTAGATGGGATTATAAGGGCTTAATTAATAAAAAGTTATTGCTTAAACAAAACAAGACTCCAAAACAACAAAAAATACAGTATGCGAGACATTCAACAAAAGGGACAAGTCTATCGAGATACAACAAGAAAAGATGCTATATGAGGCGGAACAGAAGAAATATAATCCTGGGTATCAAATTCTGAATTTATTGACAACGACGAAATGTTACCAAAATGAAGTAATTCTGATGTAATGCACTGCAAATCTGTTATAATTGTGACGTAATAAATTCATTCTTGAAGAACTTTACATATCTAAATATTAAATTTAAACCTGATCAATAAAAAGCGTAAATATATATCTTTGAGATAATAAGATTTTTTTAAAAAATAAAATATTAGAAAAGTAATTTCGGAAACGAATACAAATAAGGGAAATATGAGAACTTCTAAAAAATAAATATGCATTGAAACAAAATCGGAATACGAATTCCAGCGAAAATTCCCGTAGAATCAGAACACGTATTCTAATGAAAAACAAAGAAAGATTCGCAAAAGAATTACTATAAATTATAAAATACAATTTAATAGTTTTTGGAAAATAAAAAGTTAACAAATTAAAATTTTTGAATATTTTGGAAAGATCCACGAAGCACTGAAGCTGCAAAACATGTAGTGGCGAGGGAACACCATATATATTCTTATTTTCTTGGGAACTTTTGTTCGGAGAAAATTGAAAATAGCTACATTGAATACAATGAAACTACACCCGAAATTTAGGCTTTCTGATTAATTTAAGGACTGCTTCACTTTTGAAATTTGAATTATAGCATTAATGTTTGTTATCATATTAAAGCACCATTTTACTGATTTGTATTCCTAATAAAGTTGCTTATGTTGAGATTAACTTAATATAAATTCGATAATCTTCCGAATCTAAACTTAACTCGCATCAAATAAAAAAAAATTCTAAATTATCAACAAAATTGCTTTAATTTTAACGTAATTTTATCTCTATATTTAAAATAAAATTAAAAAATTTTAAAAAAGATTGTAATTAAAACTGCATTAACGCGGAGATTATAGAGAAAATATTTACTGCATCAGATTTCCCTTTTGTACATGTAATTGTTTTTAAAAAATAACGATATTTATCATTGTCAATTTTTGAAAAATATTTTTTGTTTTCATAAGTAAGTTTTTGCTTTTACGTAACTGAAAATTCATTAAAAAATGGATGAAAAATATTTCGATTTAAGTATTTGATTTCGAAATTAAAGTGGATTTTATGATTACCCTTTAAATTTTAGTGATATATATTTTTTATATAGTAAACGTTATATTTTCATTTAATGATGAAAAAAATGTTTTATTATTTGAGCTTTAATATTTGATTTAATTTTAGCTTTTTTATCTTTTATTACCAAATGCATTAGTATTAAGTACTGTACAAATAGTGCAATAACCGATACCAAAAGAATGAGCATATTTTGTGGGCTGTTTTTATACACCTATTTTATTTCAGTTTTTTTTTTTACAAGCAAAAATATTTCACAAGAACATCAGTTTTTAAAGAAATGAATTTTTAGTCTCGAAACATCACGTCTTTTTTTTTTATCAGTAACTTAACAGTTAATGAATATAATTTTATTATAAAAAAATAAAATAATAAAAACTAAACTGTATTACCTAAATTACAAAAGTAAAATCCGCAGGATAATCATCAATAATAGCAAAAGTTAACATTAGGAATAAAATTATGAAAATTGAGTGAAATTTAAACTTCTATAAAAGATATAGAAATCAGGAAAAAGAAACACACACACACACACACACACACACACACACACACACACACACACACACACACACACACACACACACACACACACACACACACACACACACACACACACACACACACACACACACACACACACACACACACACACACACACACACACACAAACACACACACACACACAAACACACACACACACACAAACACACACACACAAACACACACACACACAAACACACACACACACACAAACACACACACACACACAAACACACACACACACACATATATATATATATAATAATTTATACATAATTTATACTTTATACATTTTTAAGACAAAACTAACACAACAGTATATACACATTCTGCTGGAGTCGCTAATGGTAGAGCAAGGGGCTTTACCTTCATAGTGATGGGTAGTTGTGTTGTCTTTGTTTTTTTTTTGCTTCAAAATCCCCCTGTATAAAGACATAGCACCTCAACGCGATAGCGGAACTTGACTGCTCGAACCACATTGTCATCAATGTCTTGTGCAAATCACTGCATCACTCTTTCCATATTCCAAAATTATAGAAGATTCTCCAGGGTAAGGCCATGCTTTGTAGTTTCTTCTTCGTCTTTTTCTTCGTTTTCTTCTTCATTTGCAGACTTCGTCACCTCAAGGAGGTTTTCATCGAACAGTGGGTTCGAGTGACAATTGATAAGGGCGCGTATGCCTTCTTTTGTCAGGTCATCAAATCTTTCATTCTTTATGCTAAGAGCCAGCGTAATCACCTTCTCTAACGCTGAGTGATGAGCTTCTTCAGGAGTGAAGCCTGAATAGTCGTGCACCAAGTTCAGCCATAATTTCCTCCAGCTAGAATTTATGATCTCCCCTTTCATGTTCTTTAATATTTGCGGAATATTAGACAAACACGACGCAATGTTGTAACTACGACAGGAAGCTTTCAAGGTGAAACTGTCATTGGTATCTTCAATTGCCGAAATGAGGCCTTCGATTGTGGAGAGAATTTAGAGTGTCTTAAAGGCCGGAATAACATCTTGATCCACTGGCTAAGTTAAAAATGTAGGGGAGCAGAAAATCTATCTGCAAACCGTCATATTGCTAGTCCGTAGCATGGCCTCATGCACAGTCCACCAGGAGAAGGATCTTAAAGAGGCTCTTCTCATTGAAATACAGATTTACCTGAGGAATGAAGCAATGGAGGAATCATTAAAAGGTAAAAGCTTTTGTTATTCCGGCTTTGTAGTTATGCATCCAGAACACGACAATAGAGTCGTATATCTTTTAACTCCCTTGAATTTTTGGCTTTATAAATAAGTTCTGGCTTAAGTATAAAACCTGCAGCATTGCCTGCTATGATGAGAGTAACACGGTCTTTGTGAGACTTGAAACTTGGCTTCTTCACTTCGTCTTTAAATGGAATGTACGCGAAGGCATCCTCTTCCAAAAAAGGATTATTTCAGCTATGTTGAAAGCTTGTTCAGGGAGGTAGCTTTTCTTACTGACAAAGTTAAGAAAATCTTCCGCCAAGTAACGACAAGCAACATCTTTGTCAGCAGAGGAAGCCTCACCATAGAGAAGCAAGTCTTTGAGGCGGGTTGTTTTTGAAATTTTATAAACCAGCCTTTGCCGGCTGAAAAGCTTCGTCTCCGAGGAGGCGAATCACTCCTGACAACGCTATTGCTAGCTTGACAACATCTTCTTCTGACTCTTCACTGTCATAATCGGGCAAGATTTGATCGTAGAGAGCTTTGGCTTTTGTCCTGATCATATTAGTGTCCAAACTTTTATTACGCGGAGTTAACACTTTTTGCTTCTTAATTGAAGATTATTGAAGCAGTTTTTTTAATGTTTGCTTCGTCTTTCTTGATGTATTGCACAGTAGATTCATTCATTCCGTAATGGGATGCCACATCATATCTAAAAGTTTCACTTCTTCGCTGATGGTCATCATCTTCTTGCTCTTGGGCACCAAAGAGGAAACTTTCATAGAGGCACAACGCTTAGATGGGATTATAAGGGCTTAATTAATAAAAAGTTATTGCTTAAACAAAACAAGACTCCAAAACAACAAAAAATACAGTATGCGAGACATTCAACAAAAGGGACAAGTCTATCGAGATACAACAAGAAAAGATGCTATATGAGGCGGAACAGAAGAAATATAATCCTGGGTATCAAATTCTGAATTTATTGACAACGACGAAATGTTACCAAAATGAAATAATTCTGATGTAATGCACTGCAAATCTGTTATAATTGTGACGTAATAAATTCATTCTTGAAGAACTTTACATATCTAAATATTAAATTTAAACCTGATCAATAAAAAGCGTAAATATATATCTTTGAGATAATAAGATTTTTTTAAAAATAAAATATTAGAAAAGTAATTTCGAAACGAATACAAATAAGGGAAATATGAGAACTTCTAAAAATAAATATGCATTGAAACAAAATCGGAATACGAATTCCAGCGAAAATTCCTGCAGAATCAGAACACGTATTCTAATGAAAAACAAAGAAAGATTCGCAAAAGAATTACTATAAATTATAAAATACAATTTAATAGTTTTGGAAAATAAAAAGTTAACAAATTAAAATTTTGAATATTTTGGAAAGATCCACGAAGCACTGAAGCTGCAAAACATGTAGTGGCGAGGGAACACCATATATATTCTTATTTTCTTGGGAACTTTTGTTCGGAGAAAATTGAAAATAGCTACATTGAATACAATGAAACTACACCCGAAATTTAGGCTTTCTGATTAATTTAAGGACTGCTTCACTTTTGAAATTTGAATTATAGCATTAATGTTTGTAATCATATTAAAGCACCATTTTACTGATTTGTATTCCTAATAAAGTTGCTTATGTTGAGATTAACTTAATATAAATTCGATAATCTTCCGAATCTAAACTTAACTCGCATCAAATAAAAAAAAATTCTAAATTATCAACAAAATTGCTTTAATTTTAACGTAATTTTATCTCTATGTTTAAAATAAAATTAAAAAATTTTAAAAAAGATTGTAATTAAAACTGCATTAACGCGGAGATTATAGAGAAAATATTTACTGCATCAGATTTCCCTTTTGTACATGTAATTGTTTTTAAAAAATAACGATATTTATCATTGTCAATTTTTGAAAAATATTTTTTGTTTTCATAAGTAAGTTTTTGCTTTTACGTAACTGAAAATTCATTAAAAAATGGATGAAAAATATTTCGATTTAAGTATTTGATTTCGAAATTAAAGTGGATTTTATGGTTACCCTTTAAATTTTAGTGATATATATTTTTTATATAGTAAACGTTATATTTTCATTTAATGATGAAAAAAATGTTTTATTATTTGAGCTTTAATATTTGATTTAATTTTAGCTTTTTTTATCTTTTATTACCAAATGCATTAGTATTAAGTACTGTACAAATAGTGCAATAACCGATACCAAAAGAATGAGCATATTTTGTGGGCTGTTTTTATACACCTATTTTATTTCAGTTTTTTTTTTACAAGCAAAAATATTTCACAAGAACATCAGTTTTTAAAGAAATGAATTTTTAGTCTCGAAACATCACGTCTTTTTTTTTTTTATCAGTAACCTAACAGTTAATGAATATAATTTTATTATACAAAAAAATAAAATAATAAAAACTAAACTGTATTACCTAAATTACAAAAGTAAAATCCGCAGGATAATCATCAATAATAGCAAAAGTTAACATTAGGAATAAAATTATGAAAATTGAGTGAAATTTAAACTTCTATAAAAGATATAGAAATCAGGAAAAAGAAACTTAATTCGCACAATTTTTTTGCATATTTAAATGAATATTTATTATTATTCGTTGAAAAAAATGACAATTCAACTTCACTTTTTAAATTTTAAAGATCTTGTACTTAATTTCATATTTGAAGCAAAACAAAAGAAGCACTTGAATTATTAAGGTAATTTAACAATCTGTTCATTAGTTAGGGAGTTTTATTCCCCATCATTGATGTGATTGTAAACATATGTAGATTTCATTTAGAATTCAAGGTATAAAAATTGAATCATTACTAAAGAAGCCAAAAAAAATAATAGCTATTCTAACGTAGCCTTCACTTTCTGAGTTGATAAATTATAACGTATGGAATGAGAGAGATAGAGAGAATAAGAAAGAGTGAGAGAAAGAGAGAGAGAGAGAGAGTTATAAAGAGAAAGGTATATATATATATTGATACTTTGAAAATTTTTTAATGCGTAACGTTATTTATTACTTGGTTTTTATTTTTACCTTTTTTAAAAGGGTAATGATAATTATTTGTAACATTATATGCTAACTGATATATATATATATATATATATATATATATATATATATATATATATATATATATATATATATATATATATATATATATATATACATAGGATAATTAAAAATATTAAATATAAAAAAATTGGGTTTATGACAAAACATGAAAAAGTAATAATAATAAGCATAATGGCCACATCTTCTTCAGAGTTAATATGGTCAAACATTCAAAAGAAATACAAACACTCTTTTCTGACGTGCACAACAAATAATAGATCTAAGAATCTTGTTTAATTCCTTTGAAGAGTGTCTGCAGTACAGAATTTCAAATACACAAGTAAAAACTAGATTTTACAAGTATCCAAGTCATAAAATTGAAAAGAAGGCTTGTATTTCTTTTGCATAGTTGACCATATTCCCCCTGAAAAAGACACGGCCACTATGCTTCTTATTTTTAGTTTTTCAAAGTGTGTTATAAATCCAATTTCTTTATACTTCCTTTTATATTTATAATTATCTATTTTCTAGACTTAACTTTCTTTAGCTGCTTTTGCGCTGGATAGATTGTTAAGTATTTAGATATATTTCTGTATATATGTATTTTTATATTCTTTATTGCTTTTAAATTGACTTATATCTTGATTTATTATATATTATATACATATATATGTGTGTGTGTGTATGTGTATGTGTTTCTGTGAAAGAACGAAATTGTGGAATGTTGACATTTACCGGTGTATGTTGACAATCACAGACATGCTCTGGAGGAGGTCGAAAAGAGAAAAACCAAGGTCGACAAATAGGGGATAGGTTGCCTTTTATCAAGTATTTTGTTCTACTTGATGTCAATTATCTTTGTCAATCTTATGCAATTTTTTATAGTCCGATTAATGTTTTCTTATTTTTTAGATATCCTAACTTATATTAAAGGGATACTGCAGTGAATCATGATATATTTCGTGACAAGTTAAATATATAAATTAGGTGTAAGCGAGTAGATAATTGTTTTTGTTTTTCACAAGAAAATCACCTTAAATTACTGTCTGAAGCGGTTTCTGCTTAAATTAAGAACAAAACACCTTTGCATTATAGACGTTTAAAATGTTTTGACGTTTTAAAAATTAATGATGAAGATAAGTTAATTGTGTACCATTAAAACTAGAAGACAAAGATATAAAATATAATGTTACCAATGAGGAATTGTTCCATATTTTATTTGAAATTCACATACCAGAATAGGCAATGGAAGATGAAAATGTATGCTTAAAGAGTTTCAAGTTAAATACAAAATGATTATAAAGAATTTATTATGTATATTTTATTTGTATTTATGCAAACAGTGTCAATTGAAACACAATGCACCTAAGAAAGGTATTGTTGAGAAACCAATGATCAGTTCTGAGTTAAACTCAAGATGTCAAGTTGATCTGATAAATCAGCAGTCAAACTCAGATGATGAATATAAGTTCCAAATGGTGTATCAAGATTATTTAACTAAGTTTGTTCAGCTACGACCTTTGAAAACAAAGAGGGCTGAAGAAGTAGCGTATCATGTTCTTACAATATTTTTAACATTTAGTGCTCCAGCAATATTGTAATCAGAAATGGCAGAGAATTCAGTAATCAAATCATATCCAAAATGTGCGCTATGTGGTAAGATATTAAGATTGTTCTTGGAGACCCTCGTCACAGTCAAACACAAGTCGCAGTTCAAAGGGCGAATCAGGATATACAGAATATGCTAACTGCATGGATGAACGATAACAATACAAATAAATGGTCACAAGGTTACCTTTTGCTCAGTTCGGCAAGATTACTTTATATCACGAAGGCGTACGCTAAAGTCCTTAGAAAGTTAAGCTTACTATTAAAGCAAAAAGAGGCATAACTTCGTCTCTTTTGTCTAAAGAACAAATCGTTAATTTTAAAACCGAATACAACTCGAAGAATTTGCTAATAATTTTTAAACCAAAAAACAAACAAACTGTTAACAATTTTTAAAGAAAAATTGAGCAGGAGTCATTGCAAAAATCATATTCCTATAATATATATATATATATATATATATATATATATATATATATATATATATATATATATATATATATATATATATATATATATATATATATATATATATATATATATATATATATATATATATATATATGATTTTGTGACTACTATAAATTTAACAGTGTCTTTTGTCTTGACAATTTTTTTGTGGCTTTGGGGTGTATTGGCTACATTAAGACTTCCGTTAGGAGCAAATGTTGGTACTTTGTTTCATTTTCCTTTTATTCTGTTTCTTTTGAATTTTGATCTATCTATTCAATATATATTTCATTTGGCTTTTGATTAATTTTATAAAAAATGTACTCTCTTAAATAACATTTTAATAATTCTATATATATATATATATATATATATATATATATATATATATATATATATATATATATATATATATATATATATATATATATATATATATATATACATATATATGTAGACATACACATTTATATTTATATATATATATATATATATATATATATATATATATATACATATATATATATATATATATATATATATATATATATATATATATATATATATATATATATATATATATATATATATATATAATATATATATATATATATATATATATATATATATATATATATATATATATATATATATATATATATATATATATATATATAAATATATATATAAATATATATATAAATATATATATATATATATATATATATATATATATATATATTTATATATATATTTATACACATATATATATTTATATATATATATATAAATATATATACATATAAATATATATATATATATATATATATATATATATATAATAGTAAGTTGTATTGCGTATGAAAAATTAACATTTATTCCTTCAATTCGATAGTTGTTTGAGAAAAAAATAACAACAAATAAATAAGCTAATTTAAAGCAATTTTAGCTGAATATTATGATTAAAACTCTTAACAACTGAATTATTTTAAAAATTTAATATCTTAAATGAAATCTTTTACTGTTTCAAGATTATATAAAGGATATAATCACTTTATGAAATATTTTGCTAATTATAGTTTAAAAAATCATATTTTTAATAATTATAAAATATATATCAATGAAAATCAAAAATTAAATAATTTTTACATTAAAAGTGATTATAAGTTTATGAAATAATAAAAGCAACACATTTAAAAATCATTTAATTAAAGCGGGAGATACTGCCAGCAAATTTCTTTGAAATTGAAAGATATTAATAATATGGAATATAAATAAAGAACACATCCAATTTGGCACATTTCCTAGTAACTGTATGCAAGTAATTCAAATTTAGAAATAATTTTGTTACCGTTAATATAAAAGGTTCATCAAAATCAAGTTGTATCTAAAATTACAAATGAACTAGTTTTGCAGACATATAAAATTTATAAAATCAAAATGATTAAAAAAATTAAACTTTGCATTTTAAATAAACAAATTTGCAATCAGAAGTCACTCGTACAATTTTCTATGTTAATTTTCTTGAACTTGAAATAAAAGTTTATTTCCCAGCAATTTTTTTCAGATCTATGAAAAATGTCAATTTTTTTCAGATCTATGAAAAAGGAGAATACGGCGTGGTCAGCCTCCCAACCAATACCCGCGTCAATTGATGCTCCATGTTGCTGAGCTTTCTGGAGTGGCGTGAACTACTGAGCCACAGTGGATCTCAAACACTGACAACATGATAGCAGAAAGCAAGATGGTGCTAAATCAGTTGAAAAGTATTTAAATCAATTCGCTAAACTGATTTAGGATAAATTAGTTCAAACTGATTTTAATCACAAGTTACCACTGTGAGAAAGTTCAGCCGAGACTTAAAAGTGCAGTGAGAAAAGAGTATAAGATTTGAAATTTTTTAATACCTGCATTCTTTTTCTCTATCTTTTTTTTTTTTTTTTGGCTAACCAATTTGAAATCACAAGTAATTTATATAAATATTTATGAGAGAGAAATTACAACTGATTTATAAATAAGAACGCATAATTTGTTTGTGATATTATCTTATTTTATCCTATTATTTTTTATATTATTTAGTCTAATAACATTGTGGGATAAATTACTGACTCTTGTCTGTACATTAGGTTGCAACTTAAACTGTATTGAGAAGTTTAGTAGAAAATCTACGAGCGAGAGAGAAAGAGCTTTTACGACATAATGTGTAAGAAAAAAAAAAATATGCCAACTACTTATATATTAAAAGATAAAAATTATTTTGTTACTTTATAAAAAAATATTAACTTGCAATATACAATTTTTTAATAAGTTACAAAGTGTAGTTTCGATTATAATTTCCAATAGTACAGAAAAATATGAAACGCACATTTACATTAAAATAGATATTTATCGTAACTATACCATTTAAAAGACATAATTTTTTAAATATAAAAATGAAATGAATAAAATTAAACCATTGTATTATTTTACTCTAAAATATATTCTAAGTAAACTGCTTAAAATTAATAGAAAAATCTCATTTTTAAAATTTTTCTTAGAAATAAATGCTTTTTTCGCTTTCATAATCTATAAAAAATAAATAAAACCATAAGAAGTGTTTGTTTTACTAATATAATGTGTTTGATAAATAACTTCATACACTGCATTCTTTTTCGCATTCCTTAAAAACGATTCTTTCAGTTGTATTAAAGTTACATTTATTAGCACTACAATACTTTTTCAATTTTTGCATTCGAATAATTTGCGTACTTTAAAAGCCCTAAAATACCGTTTAAATTAAATTTTTAATTTTCTAAGTTACCAAATATTCTTTAAATAAAAATCGGAACTTATTTCATTTTGAATAAGTGAAATATATTCTTAAAACACATCCAAAATTAAAATCTAGTGTTCAATTTAATGATTAATAATGAGTGTTCAATTTAATGAATAATGTAGTTTCAACACTATTTTAAAATTTCATATATAAATTAAAAATTTATAAATTTTTAAATTAAAAATGTTAAAAAATATCAAATACAGAAATAAATTTTTAAATTAAAAATTTATTTCTGTATTTGATATTTTTTTAACATTGTGTTTTATTTAGCATTGGCAATGGGAAAGCTAATTTATTAAGGAGAGTCTATACGGTTCTGCTATAACAGCATTCGCTGTCTCTTCAGAAGTTATAAATCCTTAATTAAGGTCAAGTATATAAATATTGGGGCTCATATTATAGGGATCAGAGGTCAAAAGCTTTCCATAAGCCTCAATTGACTTTTTACAAGGTTGGGTCTTTTTTCTATTAAGAGTGGATAAAAATTTAAAGGGCTTAGTTCCATCTTTACGATAGTCCAAGTCAGTAAGAAATTTATTAAAACAAACACGCTTAGAGTTTAAAATATTCTTTTTGAGTAGGGCTTGTTTTTGTCTCAAATTAATACAGTCTTTCAAGAGACAAGTGGATTCAGCAAGGATTCTTGCTCGATCTCTCTCTTCCTTCAGAGATTGAAGTTCATCGTTCCAAAAAGGTTTTGCTTCTTTCCTGTGTCCTCTTGGAATGCAAGCTTTTGAGCACTCAAGAATAGTAAAAATGATACGGTCAAGAGCTTTATCATTGTTGTAATCAAGCTCAGAGTCTCCTAGGAGAGAGTCAGTAAAATCAGTATATTTTTGCCAATTTGCCTTCTTTAACTTCCAGGCCGACTTAATTTATTAAAAAGACTAGCTGGTGTTATGTGGGGTGCCACTCAGGATGTTTTGGTTATGACTTTTATCTCTTTCATCCGACCGGTATTCGATTATGAAGCCGAAATTTTAATAACTGCCTTAGGTATTGTTTTATCGAAACTCAATGTTGCTCAAAACAGTGCTCTTAGGCTTATCACTGGGGGAGCCTTCTCAATTCCTATACCAGCTTTGGAACTTCAGACTGGCCTTGACTGTTTGCACAATAGGAGAGTTTTTGCTACTTTGATTCTTGGTGAAAGGTTACTACGTAGGGATGGTTTTTAGACTAACTACAAACCAAGCAATCTGAGACTAAAAACACAACGAACATTTTTATCAGAATTCCAGAGAATTTCCTGCTCACTTGGCACTCCAAGTAATATAGCCCTTACAGCCAGACCCCCTGTCTTCCCAGGTATGCTGAAATATGCCACCTCTGTCTTCGAACTTGTCCTTCCTGTCCAGAAGGGAGTCTTCCCTCTGGCAGAACTCAGGGCTGCTGCTCTTGCTACTATTAATGAGAGATACCCACTCGACAATTGGATGCACATTTATACTGACGGATCAGCTGAGAGAAGTACTGAGAGAGCGGAAGCTGGTGTCTTCTCCAAATTTTTCCAACTCAAAGAGTCTTTGGGAAAAAACTCTGAAAATTTTGATGGAGAAATGTATGCAATTTACATGGCTCTCCAAAAAATTTTAGATTTCTCGGAAAGGAAATTTGTCCTTCTTGTTGACTGTTAGGCTGCCATTCATACTGTGGCATATTATACTCTCCTACCTACATCTATAAAATTTAACTGTAAGACCATCATTAACACTTTACTGTCTGCTGGAAAGGAAATTACTTTACAATGGATCCCAAGCCATTGCGGCTTGCCTGGTAATAAAAAAGCAGACAATCTCGTGAAAGAGGCTTCTTTTTTAAACCCTGCCGATACTCCTACTGGCCTGAGAAATGTCAAACTCCTTTTAAAACGGGTCATGCATATCCAGCGAAAAATTTATTACAAAGAGAAAGCAGTTGATACCTCTTGGAGGACCCTGCTGACCTCATGTATCCCCAAAGATCTATCTAGATCTATAGGGGTCTCCTGCTTCAGGTTACTTACTGGGCATGATTTTCTCCAGAAACATCCATATCACATAGGGCTTGTGGATTCACCCAACTGCATTTTATGTAGGGAACATGTTGACATGGATGGCGAGCATCTTTTGAAATGTTCTGCCCTCCAGGAAGCCCGCTCTTCTTCACATTTCAAGACGCTCTCCATTCCTGGAGAAATTTCTTTTTTTTATTGGACTGCAAGACTTATTATGCTCGAAAGAGCCAACATAAGGACGTAATTAAAAAAATATGTATAATATAGGGATATTGTGCTGCTAAAAGTTGATTGTCTTTTTCAAGATAAGGAAATATGTAACTTGATTGCTCAAATAGCTGACTAGCTGCTGTATATTACAAAGACATGATTAAAACAGTATTTCAATGAACATAATACGTTTGGAGACTTCTGCTACATAGCATTTATTCTATAGGGTGGGTCTAACGGACACCCCAAATTGTACCTGTGGTAACGAGGGAGATCCAATACACTATCTCACCGTCTGCCCACTCACTTCCATATGGCACTTATCAACCCCTGCAAAGCAGTGGGTCATTAACTGGAAAGGAGCCGTACTCTCTAACAAGACCTCTAGACGAAAATTAAACCAACTAATGCACTTTCTTATTAGTCAAGAGTTCTTATTCACGTGGTTCAAGAAGAATCATCATTGACTCTCTTCTGCAAATATCCCAAGCCTAAATATTTGGACTTTACTAAAGAAATAACAGGTTCAACATGCTTTAATGGACTCTTTTCAATAGACTGTTCTTGATATTTGAGCTCCTCTTCAAATTCATTTTTTTAGTGTGTTGTTCATTTTAAAGTCATTAATTGTAATCCTTCGTATTTTCATACATTTGTAATTCTGTGTATTCCTATTAGTGTGTAATTCTATGTATTTTTGTAACCTTGTGATCCTACATATTCTTGTAATTTCATAATCCTATGAACTTTGTGTGTACTATTGCTTTCCTATATAATTTTGCATCCCATCCCAAAATTGCGCTCACAGGGCCTGGTTAATGAGGGAGTCATTCTCACTTTAGGAAGGAAGTGAGATTGAGTCCCAGACTGGCCAAGGTTCCGCTGTTTTCGCTAAAGGTGGTCGGGGCACACAAAATCTGACCGCAATGTCCACCAGGTGAGGTGACGCATCTGGGGGTGGCAGGTCAAGTCTTGGGAATCTTCTGCTTCCTCCCTGCTTCAAAATCACGAAGACTCCATTCGGCTGCTTCTATCTAACTGGTAAAGTCCATCTCAGGGCTAGGTACAGGGAAGTATGCTCTGTGTGTGTGGTGCAACACACAACAACAACATAGCATTTGTGTACGGATAGTTCTATAAATAGACAATATCTACTTATTTGTCCCAAATCAAGGAATGGAAGTTTTTTCTTTTATATTTGTTAACAAGATAATATGTTTAATTAGGCTATGCTGGGTGTACAATAAAGAATCTTTTAATCACCATAAGTGATACCTTACATGAAAAATATAAAGATCAATTTCCAATAGAATATATTTTTAATGAAATCTTATTGACATAAAGGTTTTAAATAATACATGTGTACCTCAAGAAGGTACAAAGAAAGTAAAACAAAATATAAACTAGATTTCTGTGAGAATGAATTCGGCAAAACATATTTTTTTTTAAAGAAACTTGTTCCTTTCTCGGGAATTTTCTGCCTCGTACCACTTTCAACTACTCGTTCTCTTTTCTACAACGGGCGGCTGCTTTTGGCTATTGTAAACCAATTTGATCAAGTGATCAAGACATGTAGAACTTTTTTTTCCTTCAATTGGTGTAAGAGATGGTCGATTGTGTGAATTGTCTGCTTCTGACGTGTATTTTAAGAAATGGATATCACTCACGAAGGAACTAGAATTGTTACCTTTAGTTATCAAACTTCTACGACTGTGAAGGTATATTGCTACAGTAGTTGGAGTTGGAAAAGCCAGTGTTTCTATAGGATTATAAATAAACTAAAGAATTTAAGGACAGTGTCACCGAACGGAAAGACTAAACTTGGACGCCAACATCAAATCACACTCCGAACAGACAGATTTCTTGTACGAAATAGTAAAATTCATCTTCGCTAAACAAGTGCAAATCTTCAGAGATAATTACTAGCTACTTCAGAGAATGTGGATACATCGACTATTCAACGTATGCTTATTGAGTCTGGGAGATTTACAAGAACACTAATAAAAAACAATTATTTATCTAAAATTCTTAAGCAGCAATTTTATAATAATAAGTAATTGCATTATGCTTTATGGTGATGGGAATCGAACGCGTTTAAGTTATTCATAAATAAAATATCTTTTAGATTATCATTTATACGGAACTATCTTGTTTCGTAACAAACAAAACAAAAAAAAATGAGCTTAATACATTGCAAACACTAATTTACATTAAGAAATTGGCTGTGGAAAACTATAAATTTCCTGATTATATTAACTAATTAAATATGAAATAAAGTATATTACCTGAAATGAGAAAATATTTCTGTGTTAAATAAATTTTTTTATTCCTAACATGTCTATGAAATGTTCGTTATTAATTAATATATAAAATGAATAAAATATTTCGAATTTAATTGTTACCTTGTTAGCATGTAATCAATATTTAACAACATATTAACATTTCAAGGAATTAAATAATATCAGCATATTAAAAATATATCATTGTTGATTAAATAACATTTGTATTTTGATAAATATATGAGAAATAATAATAAAATAATAATATATTAATAATTTCATCAAAATTACCAATAATTAATAATAAATTATTTATAATAATAGTAAATACATATTAATCTTATACTTTTTTTTATGTTGTATATACAACACTGAATTTAACGTGACTTTATATTAACAGCTGACACAATCACTTTGCAGTGAATTTTACGTCACGTTGTCTGCGGTACAATAAATAAATAAAATTGTTTTTGCGGAAAAATAGTTTTAGTAGCAATCTGAGTGTAAAGTTTTTTCACAATACTAAACTAGTTTATTTTAAAATAAAAGATTTTCGACTTACACTAATGCGATGAATATGAGTAAAATATTTTTTTGCTAGTAAAATTAAAAAAAGTGGCAATAAATTGACAAATGTCTTATTTTTTTTTTGGCTCTCAACTTCAAGGATATCAATGGGCAGAGTTTCTTGGCTCATTTCTTATCATCTAGCTCCTGCCTGGTTTGCACTTACTGGAGCCGAAATGACCGGATCTGTATCATCAAACAACCATGAGTAGTAAACACGAGAACGGCTTGACCAATATGGTCATGGTAAAATGGTCATAAGATCATAAATTATTTTAAAGTATGAATATCATAAACGTTTCACAAGGAAAGTTGTAAAGTATAGTATAAACGAAAAAGATTTATACTTATTATCCGAGGTATTCGACCATGACAATAATTATACGAGTTATTTAAGAATTGCTTCTGTTAAAGCTAAAAAAAATGTCAAAATTAGTCTTATGGTAAATTAAAAGCACAAAAAACTGAAATATTTTCTAATATTTTATGCCAATTTATAATCTCTAATGACAATGGAGTCCACTTTCTTTTAATACTTATTACAAATGCTGGCAATTTTCCAATATTTATTTCAATAACATTCGTGATATTTTCCTTTTTAATGGGAAATCAGAAAAGATAAAATTTAAAAAAAAGGATGTTTTTCATGCAATATCTGTATTTGTCTTAAAATTATGATGACAAAACTTAAAATTATTCACATTTTAGTTGTAAAATAACCTAGTACTTTATTAATTTCAAACAAATTAACAAAAGATAAAAGAGCATTAAAATGCTATTTCTCTTTAAATAAAGAATATTTCCCTCTATGTTTATTTTTATTAAATATTGCAATTATTTATTTTAAATTCCTTTAATAAAATTTTAAAAAATTTAAATCGCCCATGCCGACTTAAATGAACCATAAAGTGGATGTTAGCCATGTTTTTTTCATTTTGCTTTGTCCTCTCTTTTATTGTCCTTGAGTTCATAGCTTGATCAAAGGAAAACGGCTTCTCTAATCGATGTTTTGCTGATAAAATAAGAAAATCGTTTTGTTAACAAAATGAACTTCGCCACTATTCTCAGACATTCGATAGTGATCTTGTTTGCTACCGCTCGAAGTATGTGATTTGAATTCAGGAAGGAAATACGTCGACAGGTCGGATTTACGACACCGTCTCAATGCTATAAAAATTAATTCGTCGACCAGATCTGACGTCATGGATGTTTTAACACACTGACTGCTTATCACGTGCTAGCTCGTGGCGTGACTCTATCACCGAAGAGCCAATCACACGCCATCGCGTGATGTGGGGTGATGTCTGAGTAGCCAGACACGAGCTGGCGCGGGAAAATCCACTTCTGATTGTTCATTCTCTAGTTCATTTGGCATTGCTGGCAGGATATTTCTGCTGGTATTGGCATGGAGTTACGATTTTTGATTGAAAAAAATAATCTTATGATATGAGTTATATGGAAGATAATTGTGCAGGGCCTTCACGTTCCAAAGAAAGAAAAGTTTAAAATAATACGAATCTAACGGATGATGAAATTGCAAATTTGTTGGATATGCTATCGGAGGGGTACCAGAGTGATTTTAGTTACGACGGCAACGACAGTGACGAAGAATTCATTCCTCATAATGATGCCCATGATATTTCGGATACTGAAGATGAAGATGATGAACAAATCATTCAAGATGCAGCATGTCAGCGCTATAATTCCGCTATGATTGAAAATTTAACTTGGGAAAAACGATTCAACATCCATGAAACAGTTTTCTTTCATAAAATCCGAGTGTTTGCTCCAACCTATTTCAGGTAACAATCCTATAGATTATTTTCGGCATTTTTGGTATCTTGAAGGAAGTAGTTGCTGAAACTAATGACTATGCTCATAAAGTACTTTTTCACCGTGAAAAAAAGAAACATCCACGAATCAATTCCAGAAAAGTCACTACAAAAGAGGAACTTTTGACATTTGTGGGATTGATCTTACATATGGATACAAGATTATTGGAAAACAGATTCAATGTTTGGTTTACATGTTTTTTCTCAAAACATAAGCAGTAATCGGTTTTCATTATTACTGAGGGCATTGCACTTCACAAAAATTCCAGAGCAGAATACAGCTATTCCTTATATAAAATAAGAAGTATGGTAAATTTGTTCAACGCACGAGCATCTGAAATATACTACCCAGGACGAGAGAATAGTTTAGATGAGTCGATGGTATTATGGCGTGGACGACTTATATGTAGACAGTATATACCAAATAAATGTCACAAATATAGTATCAAGCTGTACATAATCACAACCCCTGATGTATGGTTCTTAAATTTATAGTATATACAGGTATGTTGGATGATTCTGGTGGAAAAGGATATGCACAAAAAGTCGTAATGGATTTATTTGAGAGAATGTTGGATGTAGGGCATAGCGTATTTATGGACAATTATTATAATAGTTATGAACTGGCAAAATGTTTTTCTGATAGAAAAACTCATTGTACTGGGACAATTAGAAACAACAGGAAGACATTTCCGAAAGAGGTAAAAGAAAAAATAAACTGAAGAAAGGGCAAACTGTAGCAAAATATACTAATGGTGTGATGATTGCTAAGTGGAAGGATACGAGAGACGTCACATATATTTCCAATGAATATAAAAATGATATGGAGGAAAAAACAAACAAAAGGGAGGTGAAGTTAAGAAAAAAAACCACTACCTGTAATTCAGTATAATAAATTTATGGCGGGTATTGATAAGCAAGACCAGAAGCTTGCTCATTATCCTTGTAAAAGAAAAACGATTAGGTAGCCCACGAAAATTTTTGTGCATATTTTACAAATAATGATGGCCGATTCCCATTTTATCTACAACAAGTATTCTAATGGAAACATTTACTTTATGACTATCGTCTATCCGGGATAAGATGCTTAATGAAACAGCCATCTGTTTATTATGTTTCTGGGTGTCATCCATCCGAATCGGAGCTACCAACGCGGGAACAGAAAAAATGTGCAAAAGTACT
Source organism: Latrodectus elegans (assembly GCA_030067965.1). Classification (NCBI taxonomy): domain Eukaryota; kingdom Metazoa; phylum Arthropoda; class Arachnida; order Araneae; family Theridiidae; genus Latrodectus; species Latrodectus elegans. The sequence continues at coordinate 4,010,576 of CM057818.1, forward strand.
GCGAAAGAAATGTAAAAGCTGTTATTCACAAGGAAAATGAAAAGACACCATATATGTGTGCAAAGTTTGCCAAGGATCTCTCGGATATTGCCTAGATTGGGCTAAGATTACACACAAATAACACTCTAAAATGTAAGTTTTATAAGTTCCATATGGAAATGCTTAAATAATATTTAGATATAAAATAATCACATATTTCATTAATAATTTTAAATCATATTTCCAATAATTAGTATGTTGGCTTATGGGTACAATCTACTTCCTTGTCAAGGCAATAACTATCAAGCCCACCTCTAGAGACTGGCAGTCAACGTGTTAAACCAATGAGAATCGTAATAATGTACTCAAGATCTCAATCGTGATGGGGGGGAAACACTTTATGGAAAAAAATACAGATTTAAAAAAAATTATAAAAATAAATTTTTATGATAGTCTTAAAATTTATAAATTAATTTTATGATTAATTTCATGTATATTTTCATTAAAACCTTACATTTTTGTCGCCATGTATAAAGATAACCTATAATTTTATGTATTAATTTTACTTAACTTTTGGAAAGGAATGCCCATTCATATACATTTCTACAACAAAAAACAATACATAGGTCTATTCATATTTTAATTTTATAATAGCATAATTTCTCAGTAGAAATAAATATAATACAATTTTTATAATTTTTCGAGGATTTGCTTAGTAATTCTAGATTATCATACAGAATTAAGGACAAAAGAGGGCAGTTTTTCCTGTTTTGAATGTACATTTTGCTGCAGCATTGTTTTTTTTGAATTTTTTCCACTTTAAGACTGAAATGAATTGGTTAATAAAATTTGAGTGAATATTCAAACTCGTTGTAAGAGATTTCTTTGAAAAGGAATGTGCTATCTGGTATTAAAATGGTACAATTTTATCATTGAATAACATTGCTAAAAATTTTAATTACCAATTATTCTAATTTCAATAGCACAACATTATCATTTTACACTGCAGATCTTATTTTTTATTTGCATTTTTACATCATTCAAGAATGTAATAATTAGAAACAATTAATAATTTTCAAAAATTTTTTTTATTTAATCCATAAAAATATCTTAAAAAATACCCTGAATTTTCTTTCATATTATTAGAAATTATACTTACTTTAAATGTAAATTTTATAAAATTTTCCATTTTTAATTCTTACATTTTAGTCAAAAATGTGTGTGTATTAAGTTTAAAGATAATTATTTCTACAGTTAACTTTGTTTTGGTTTAACCTGCCTCAAATGATAATTTGATATTATATAATTATGATGTGTTTAAATTATTCAATATATTAATTTTATTTTTTCAAAATGAAGCGTTAACTGAAATTTTCTCTTACTAATAATTTGATAATTTTAAGAAAATAAAAAATACTAGATAAATATGTATGGTGTTTTTGCTTTGTGTGTCTATTAGTCGATAAATCCTTTAAATTTAAAGAAACGAATACAATATAATTAATCCTAATGAAAAATAATTATTTCATTAATGTATTGTACTGCAAATTTTTTCTTAAAAATTTAGTTGTGGAATTTTTTCTCATTTTCTTTCTTTTTCTGTCCAAAACCATAACAATATTAAAAAATAAGAATGATTTTAACTTTTTCATTATAATTTATTATAATTTATTTTTCATTATAATAAAGGACTTCATTATAATTTATATCTTGGTCCAAATTTAAACATACTATAATATGAAATAAAAATTTTTAAATATGAAATAAATGAGTCTGTATTAAATTCATTTTTCTTTGCACATAAATCTGATAACTAGTATTTGAAACCTTTTAATTTTTTTTTCACAATTTCATAGGAATTCTACTTATTATGTAATGGAAGATATCCTTCTTATTTTGTTTTTGATTTTTTGAAACACAGTCACATTATTTTCATTCATGTGTTGAAAAGAACTTAGAAAGTGATTTTTTTAAATTAACAATCTTAAGCCATCCTAATACGTTTTGTGCTTCGAATGTAATTTTTAAATGATAATACTAGTGTTTTTCCCTTAAGAATTAGAATAAAATATGTAATAATCAAAAAAGTCTAAACATTCAAATGCTTGTAACAATATCTAAAGTCATATTATATTTTTAAACTCATAAAAAGAACCACTGGTTCTATACTGACTTCAAAATTACTTAATTCCTCACCTGGCACGGAAAATTCTACAGCTATTTACACCGTTTCCATATTAAAAACGGTAACGTGGGCATCCGCAACTCCGGGATTGAGAATCCCTTCACACATTCTTCTTGAATGCTCATGTTTCACAAGAAGGTAACGAGCTTCGTAAAGAATTGAATAACAGATGGCCCCCGATTTTGGCGGACTTAGTGAAGAAGAAACTTTTATATTTTTTAAAAAAATTATCCATGCTTAATCTAACTCCCTTTTTGCTTTTATTTCACTTTTTTATTCTCTCTGCCTATTTTATTTTTTATATATATTTTCTTGCATCTAATGATTTATCCTTTATTTGTTATGTAGATATTTGTTGCACCTTCGGGCCCTGTGTAGTATTCCATGGTGCACAGAAAAATATTTTTGTTTTCACAAATAAAAATTTTTTTTTTTGGATTTAACATCATTACGTTTTATTAACATACGGAAATATAATGATATGCATTTTATTTGTAAGAAATGGAATTTAAAAGAATAAAAAAATATCCCATTTAATGTTTAATACATAAAGTATCAATTTCGATATGGTAT